>JANAVB010003600.1:8313577-8913577 GCA_029216955.1 Iris pallida
AGTATGTGTCACCCTACATTGGTCCTATGCTAAGTCACCGTTTGGCTAGGTGTCCAGTTAGAAAGTCATTTGCACCACTAGTGTCGTAGTGTTTAACTTAGTATAGAAACTAAGTTATGTATTTCTACAGTGACGAGTTACCAGGCCTCTATAGCATTTTTATCGCTGCTTTGCTTGCTAAGCAAGTACTTCTAAACCTTTACATACTGTTACAACATTGAACTACGAATCCAACCATGTTAAATGTGATCCTTGGGGTAGCAAGTTAAACCTTCACATGTTGTATTACTTTCAGTCACTACCATGTTTAGAACAGTTTTATATCTCTCACATGATTAGATCTGGGTATGGGGAAACTGATAGTTGAGTACGTGATCATGCCCCCTTTTTATTGTACCGAACAAAGTTTCATTACAGTTTACTGCACCGTAGGCCTTTATCTCAAAGCTGTATTTGTGCATATGTACATCTATCGCCTTTACACTTGTACGAAAGTACATTCATTATGTGTCCCTACACATTGTACACCTATGACGATCACGTACTGCTACAGTTTTAAACATTACATATACATCTGTCTCTATGACATATGTGTCCTTGCCATGATAGATTATGATGTGCCATGATTCCAGTTTATTGCATTCCTGTTCATGTCATGTTTCGTATCTTTAGTTTGCTAGAATCAGTACTTGCTCCCGTCCTGACAGGATAACATTGTAGGTATTCTTACTGAAGAGGAGTTGCTCTGTGACTAATATTATGGAGTTACTGCCGAGGACCAGGCTTTGTCTTACGAGGATGTACCTGCGGGGAACCTCGTCTAGTTTGTGATGTTGCTCGGGATATTTAGTGTAGTCATGTATTAGACTACTTATTTTGTAACTGAACCTGTATCCAGTTTTACATTTCGGACTTGTAATTGGACTTATTATTATATGAGATGACTTTTGTGTTTGGAGCATTTATGACTCTTATTTACTTATAGAACTGTTAGCACATTTAGTCTTATCTTGTTATCTCTAGAACAGCTTACTGCGCTTATCTTAAGCGTAGGTTGGACATGACTCGGCCCGGCCCAACAATTTGGGTAGCGGGTCGTGACAAAACCCACTCGAAGTCAACCCCCAAATCTATGCTCATCCCTCTTGATACTAGTTAATATAACCAATTATATAAATACATACTCACAGTCCATAGAATACATATGTAATGAAAGCATAACTCTAATACATTTGTATGACACACTAACTCCTACTGCTACTTAGGACACTAGCCAACACTTGGTCAATCCCTCACTAACTGATACCTCATCCACATCTGTCATTGCATTACCTACCATATTAACCACCCTATACCTCACATATGGGGACACACTAATAATCTCCATGATTCTTAGGCCTAAGCCAAATGTGGCACTGGCCAAACCTACTTGACACTGGCCAATTGGCCAAAAAAACTAAGCACGGGCAAGCCTATAGGAACATCTCATGTGGTCTAACCCCTATCCCTTCCTTCTTCTTGCTGTTGCAACAAGGAATATGGGGCCTCCCTGCCTTCATAGTGAAATGGCCTAGTGGCCAAGGCCCTTTGTCATGCTCTACTGATACCACTCGTACCTCACATTCACTCACACTTAGTTCATTCCAAGAACACTCTCATACACTCACCAGGAACACAAGCAGTCAACTGATACTCAATATGTATATAGCCCTCTCCATAGACTGATGCAAAAGCCCCTCCCAACATGCACTACCTGCTTTGGGCAACTGCTGCAAGCATTGCTTATTTGGCACTAGTGCAAGCATTGACTGCTTGCTAGGCTTCCCCTGCTGCAGCTACTACTGCTTCCTGCTAATTCCTATTGTCCAACCTGCCACATACACTAGCCTTATAGCAAAGCAAACCAAACATACATCTAAAACTACAAAAACATAATTAAAATAGTCTATTAATCATCTCTACAAACACTTGGTGGGCAAAACTTGTAGTCGCCCTCAATGGACATTAAACCCTATGAAATCATCACAATAGGACTCATTAGGACCTCAATCTACATCATATTAGTCATGGGAAGGGTCTCCTACATGAATGCATGAATTTGAACCATAGAAATGGAAGTTTAGAGGGTTATACCTATGTAGAATGTAGCCTACATCAAGCTCCACAAATTTGGGGAAGATGGATGGAGAAGGAGACCTCAAAACCTTGCTAGAGCCTTCACCAAGCCTCCTTGAGCTCTCCCCAAGCCTTTGCACAACAAATGGAGGAAAGAGGAGACAATTTGGAAGAGGATTGAATGGAGGAATGGGTGGAAACCCTAAATGAGTGGTGGCTGCCATTTGGGGATAAAAGGGGTTTAAATAGGCATTAGACAAGCCCTAAACTCTTCTTTACACTTAGTATTAGAGAGGTCCTTAAGTGGGCTAAGTGGTTTGGATCTAATTAAGGCTTGTATCCAACTTGGTCATGACTAGAGTCTAATTAATCCAACTAACTTGGTCATGACTAGAGTCTAATTAATCAAACTAATTTTATCCAACTTGGTCATGACTAATGAATAGTTAGACTACTAATAAATACAACCATCATATTAAAAGAAAAAATATATACTCAAATTGTGAAATGACAAAAATACCCTTGCTTTAGAAAAGTGGTAGTGACATAATATAAACCTGTCATGCAATGAGACTGAAAATAATAAATGAATCAACATAGTAATGATAAAATAACATGGAGTAACCTAGTATGATACTACAAAGCATAGAAAGTATAGCATAAAGAATCTAACATAAACTAGGATGCAAGTAACAAATCATGTAACTAGGCAAAAAGTGTATAGTATATCTCAAACATGTAGACGACTAAGGGTGAATACAGCACCTCAATGATTGTAGTACAGGGTGGCTTTCATTAACGAATAGACACGAGGGATATGATCGGGTTATCCACACGCGTACTAACATAAACTCTCTCTCTCTCTCTCTCACACACACACACACGCTACAGGTATATGAGTATTGGTATAATAAACCCCGTTATGATACCCAGAAGTTCTAAAATTTTGACTGTGAAAAATTATCCCACAAATTGAAACCGGGTTCGTATATGGGCCCCACAAAAGACTAGAAAATAACCAAGTTAGCAATGAACTTAAACAAGAAAGTAATTATAGAGCATGCCTGAAATAGAAAGGTGTAGAACATAAAAAAAAATGCAATCCGAGTCCCAGATTGTGAAAACATCAAAATCGACCGACTGGCAAGCCCAACGAACGTCATTCCAAAAAAGTTCACAGAATTTGATGCAAATATCATTATAGAGGTATTTGGATGTTGTGAGTACAACAGAATAGGTTTCATCATGATTTTATAAATAGACAACAAGATATGATTAAAATCAGAATAAGATGATACTGTGAAATCTGATGAATATGATTCAAATACAACGTTCTCAGTCGATGAATTTGAATTTTGTCAATTCCAGCACATTAGGAACATCATTATGCACCTTTCAGTGCAGACGGTTCACGAAAAAATTAGCCGAATTAACAAGGCGATGCCCGCTCGAAGACCTTCTAAATAAACAATTCATTGGCCGCTAGTAGAGACGCAAACGTTCAGTGAATATAGCTTTGCATGGATATATGGGGTTGTTTGGTTCACATGGATTTGGGTTGGATTTGTTGAAAATTTGGATTTGGGGTGCACATTCTCGAATCCACCTTTTGGTTGGCTATTGCAGATGTTTCAAATTTTGCACAGGAAATTGTGCAGTAGTTCCTGTCTTCTTATTTCTTTCTCCTCCCACATTCTTCTCATTCCATAGGATTTTGCACGGTGCCGAGCTCGAGGAGCCGTCGACGTCATCCAAGCGAGGTCGAGCTCAAGGAGCCGTCGACGATGTCCAAACGTGGAGCTAGAAGAGCAGCTCAAGGAGTCGTCGACGATGTCCAGGCAGGACCGAGTTTGAGGAGCCGTCGACGTCGTCTAGGCGGTGCTAAACTAGAGGAGCCATCGACGACGTCCAAGCGGGGCCGATCTCAAGCAGCCGTCGACGACGTTCAGGAAGACGGTGGAGGCGGTGTGTGATTTTGGGGAGGGGGTAGGGGAGAGAGAGAGAGCCGAAAGAGTGAGTGGATTTGTAATAAAAAAGGAAGAGATAGAAAAAGAGATTAAATAAAATAATAAAAATAAATTTTATCATAATTTTTTATTATTATAATATAATTTTTTTACCTTCCACTTCTCACTTTCGTATCATAACCAAACACCTTTGTCCCCCAATAGGAGGACAAGAAAGTAATTGGATTCCTATCCACTTTTCATAATTGCCAAATCCAAATACGGTTTACCAAACAGCCTCTAGAGTAACTATCGAGCATGCTTTGGAAGAGATTGCGAAAAAGATAAAGAAGATAAGGGGGAGATAAGGTCACGCGAAGATGGCCCCATGGTCATCCTGTGTTGACCACTAGTGTCAGATGCTCTGATGCGTGGAACGCGTGTGCTAGCTTCACTTTACTTAGTTTATGCTCGCTCGTGATCGACTTCTGTGGATGGGTGATAGAATTATTCTGAGAAGGAGAACACATGACTTCTATGGATGGGTGGTGGAATGTTTGTGAGAAGGAGAACACATAGCTTCATTTTGCCTAGTTTATGCTTGCTCGTGGTTGACTTCTGTGGATGGGTGGTGGAATGATTATGAGAAGGAGAACACATGACTTCTGTGGATGGATGGTGGAATGATTGTGAGAAGGAGAACACATGGCTTCACTTTGCCTAGTTTATGCTTGCTCGTGGTTGACTTCTGTGGATGGGTGGTGGAATGATTGTGAGAAGAGAGCACATGGCCTCACTTTGCCTAATTTATGCTTGCTCGTAGTTGACTTATGTGAATGGGTGGTGGAATGATTGTGAGAAGGAGAACACATGGCTTCACTTTGCCTAGTTTATGCTTGCTCATGGTTGACTTTTGTGGATGGGTGGTGGAATGATTCTGAGAAGAGAACACATGACTTTTGTGGATGGGTGGTGGAATGGTTGTGAGAAGGAGAACACATGGCTTCACTTTGCCTAGTTTATGCTTGCTCGTGGTTGACTTCTGTGGATGGGTGGTGGAATGATTTTATTGAGCAAAGATGGAAACTAATTGGTTATTCCTTGAGAATTTGAACGTCGAGAAAAAAGAGCAGAGAGAATGATTTTTTGTTGAGAAAGAGAAGTTCACATAATGAATTCAAGAGAAATGGATATTTGAATTGAATTTGCAAGGAATTTAACAACGGGAGATGGGAAGTCTTCGGTTGAGCAAAAAGATGGAAACGAATTGGTTATTCCTTGAGAATTTGAATGTTGAGAGAAAAAGCAGAGAGAAGAATAGATTGAGTTCAAAAATTTGAATTAAGCCTACTAGGCCTAAATTCAATGGGCTAAAAAAATTAAATTAAAAAATACTAGAAAAAGAAGAAGAAGAAGGCTTATGGGCTTTAGCCCGTGGACTGGAAAATATAAATAAAATAAATATAAATATTATATACATACGCCTAAACCTAACACGCTACTGAAAAAGTTAAATAAATAAATTGATTTTGAAAATTATATATTTCCTAATGAGCTCAAGCCCATTAGGCTTAGGAAAAATATATAAGAAAATAAATAAATTTATATGCTAATAATAATAATAATAGTAATAACAATAACAATAATAATAATAATAGAGATATGATTATGAAGTTTACAACTCAGGATAAATATACATAATTCTTTGCACACTCATCATATTGACGCAACTTATTTGTACACCTCACAAATTAAATATACAACCACACCCTATTTGTAGATTTGAAATCGGACAATAAATGATCGAGAATTGTTTGAAGGAATGAGCTCACAAAACTGATTTTGTACAGTTTCAAGCCGACAGTATATTTTCGAGTAAGTTTGCACTTGTAACGATTTCGAGCCACGACTTGGATAATAACTAATTACACCTTATGCTATAGTATATGTTTTGTTGTTTTACTTGATTTTGAAATCAGTACTTAATTTTGTTTCTGACACGAACACGGACTCAGTACACGATTTCTCCGCTTTCCTCAACTGACATAATATGATTGATTGTTAGAGCATCTCCGACCCTATTGTGAGTTTAGAAAAAATAGTTGCCACATAGGAATGACAAATTTTCATTCCAAAAATTCTTCTCCAATGCAAATGTAGAATAAAACATGAAGTTGACATGACAATGACATGGCAAGGAGAATGTGAAGTTGGTCTCCAACCCTAATGTGAAGTTTATTGTCTTGTTTTGTGTTGTGAATCTTATGTGGCATGAGACATAAGACAATGACTTTCCTATGTGGCAAGATGACATTCACACAAGACAATGAGATAAAAATATGTTCTCCAATGCAAAAGTTTGAGAAGACAATAAAATTACTTTTTTTCAACTTCAAAGACAACTTTTTCATTTCTTTTTTTTTATATATATTTTTATTCATAATTGATGATGTGGACATAAAGTCATTGTGAAGTGCATTGTCTAGATCTAGGCAACCAACTTCACATTCTCCTTGCCATATCATTGCCATGTCAACTTCACAATTTATTTCACATTTGCATTGGAGAAGTACTTTTGATAAAAAAATGCTTGTCATTCCTATGTGGCAACCATTTTTTCCAAACTCACAATAGGGTTGGAGATGCTCTTAGAGCATCTCCAACCCTATTGTCTTGTTAAGTGTTATGAGTCTTAGGTGGCTCCTATGTGGCATGAGCCACAAGACAATGTCTTGTTTATGTGGCAAAATTATATCCCAAAAGACAATGAGATAGAAAAACTCTCTCCAATGCTAAAGTATTGAGAAGACAATAAAAAGTATTTTTTTTTTCCAACTTCCAAGGCAACTTTTAAGACAACTACTCATCTTCTTTCTTTTTTCTAATATTTTTTATTCATAATTGATGACATGGAAGAGAAGACATTGTCAAGTGCATTGTCTAGAACAAGACAATCAACTTCACAATGTATTCTTTAATTTTTGCCACATAAGCTTCACAATTGACTTGACAATTGCATTGGAGAAGAACTTTTGAATAAAATTTTGTCATTCCTATGTGGCATTAACTTTTTTCCAAAGTCACAATAGGGTTGGAGATGCTCTTAGACAATGCACTTCACAATGACTTTGTCTCCACATCATCAATTATGAATAGAAAAAAAAGTTGAAGAAGTGGAGGAGTTGCCTTGGAAGTTGAAAAAAATAATTTTTATTGTCTCCTCAATACTTTTGTATTGGAGAGAGTTTTTCTATCTCATTGTCTTTTGAGATATAGTTTTGCCACATAAACAAGACATTGTCTTGTGGCTCATGCCACATAGGAGTCACCTAAGACTCAAAACAATTAACAAAGACAATATGGTATATAAGTCTCTTAAATTTACTTATATTTTCAAACAAGTCCTTCACATTCTATTATTTGCTTAAAAGTCTCAAAACCCAAACAATTGAGTAATGAGTCTCGCTGCAAAAAGTAACCAACTCATGATTTATTGGCTAAAAGTCTGTTATGTTCCTCCACATACATTGTCTTCCCCTTTGTTCACAACATTGTCTATCCTACACTTCCTATTTCTTTCTTTGCTTTTCTTTCATTCCCCTCGTTCTCCTCCTCCTATATTCTAAATCTATCCCATCCTAATTCTCCTTCATCCTCAACGGTCACTCTTCCACTTGTTTCACTTTTCTTTACAGAAAATTTTCTATATGGTGTCGAACTTTAGAAAAATTGGAGAGAGAGTAACATCTTTGAAAAAATTAGAAGTAGGAGAACATTCCGCCAGACGATCTGGCGGAATTCGAGCGGGGTTGTTTTTATTTTTATTTCTGAACATTGTTCATCTCCGAACAACATCTCCCCGCCCCAAAAAAAAAAATCTTGCTCAAATTCCGCCAGACCGTCTGGTGGAATTTGGACACCCCGCTCAAATTCCGCCAAACCGTCTGGAGGAATTTGAACACCCCGCTCAAATTCCTCCAGACCGTCAGGAGGAATTTGGACGAGTCCAAATTCCGCCAGACCGTCTGAAGGAATAGTCTCTTACTTCTAATTTTTTCAAAGCTGTTACTCTCTATACAATTTCTCTAAAATTCGGTATCCTATAGAGAATTTTCTGAATATATTACCATTAACTTCCTATTGCAACCACTACTCCTCCCCTTCCACTTACTCTCCCCCCATTCCAAATCCTTCACAACAATGTTCGTCCCTGCATAAAGAGGAATATTCCTATTCTCCATCAGTGAAAATAATAATAATAATAATAATAATAATAATTTAGGCCTCGTTTGGTTCGCGGAATGGAAGGGAAAGGAAATCAATTCCTTGTCATTTCCTTTCCTTTGGGAAACTTTAATTCCTATTGATTTTCCTTTCCGATGTTTGGCAATGCCAAGAAATTTGGAAAGGAAAGTGAATACTTCAACGTGGGAAAGTAATTCCTTCCTTGGATGGATGGAATCACTTTCCCCCCTAATTTCCTTTCCATTGGGAATCACTTTCCTTTCCTCCTCAATTCTTTGGACACCCAAACATAGGAAAGTAATCACTTTCCTTTCCCAACCGGAAGATTCCGCGAACCAAACGAGGCCTTAGTTTAAAGTTCACAGAATATTCCTATTCTCCATCAGTTGACGCAACTCAAGTAACTCGTAACTCATTTTTTAGTAATTTGAATTTTTTTTTTTAACAAATAACAAGATTTGGAATTATATAAAAGTAAGCTAGATTTGAGCGACTTATTTGCATATAACCCTTAATAATAAGGAAGACGTTCAACTATAAATGTGAAAGACAAAAAAATTCATGGTAGCAAAGAAAGTTGAGGACAGTTAAGTGCAAATAAGCCAACTGATAATTAGCACATGCTGTTAGTAACTTGACAATATCATCCTCTTGAGCTCCAACTTTTTGCTAGAAGTGTCAGACGCGATATCAAATTATCAACACTAGTAACTCAATAATGATAATATTTCTGGAAGATGAAAGTATACATCAACATTGTTACAGCTTTCTTGAAGCTAAGAAAATTTCATTGTAACTAATTTCCTGCAGGATTTTAAACAAACATTTGAAGGATAAATGATGGTTATCCATGATTCTCGGTCTAGCTACTAAGCTAGGAAACTCCATTTGGACCCTCGTCCTGAAGGATTTAAACAACAATTTTTTGAAATAAGAATTCCCTGATGCATACATAATACATTCAAAGCCTCGGCAAATCTTTATTTAAGTTCTCATGAACTCTGTTAAACAAGTATTGCACGGGGA
The DNA here is from genome assembly GCA_029216955.1 of Iris pallida. Classification (NCBI taxonomy): domain Eukaryota; kingdom Viridiplantae; phylum Streptophyta; class Magnoliopsida; order Asparagales; family Iridaceae; genus Iris; species Iris pallida. Next base: position 8,322,910 of record JANAVB010003600.1, read on the forward strand.
ATTAGTGGGCAGCAAAAGCACATCTGATCGACTGATGAGACCAAAATGAAGAAGTTGATGGCTGTGACCCTTTGCATCTCTACATACATTGTTCATGATTTTACTCGAGAGCCAATTTTATGAGTTGTTCTGTTAGGGCTTTTGGGAACCCCATCACGCTGTCAATAGTTCCTACCTACAAAACCATCAAACGAATGTATCACTTCAATATGTTTCATAGCTTTCTCAGCATAGCTAATCTTTGAAATGACTTTCCGGGTCAGACGCAATACCACAATCCAAAATCAACAGCTATTTTTTACTTATTGAAAAAGTAGTAATTCAAATACTAGTAGTAGTAGTTAAGTAGTGATTTGGTCAAACATTTTAGTCAAAGTCGGTTTGATTGTTAGGATAAGTAAAACAAATACAAGGTCTTGTTGTGAGACCTTTGTATAGCAGCTTGATGGTCTCTATATATATATGGACAGAAAGAGGAGTTGTAAACACCAATTATAGAGAGAGAGAAATATAAGGAAAAAAAGAAGAAGTTATGTAGCTATTTATCAGTAAAGTATTATTATAGAGTTTGTATTCGGCTTGCTCCTTTGTATGAATTTGAAAAAAAAAAAAAAAAAAAAAAAAATTCAGTACTCTCTTCTATTCCTTCATATAAAAACGTTTTCATAACGTGATATCAGAACATTCTAATTGTTGAATAATCATTAGATTTGTCGTCGTCAGGGGCGAATCCAGAAACTGTAGTTCGGGTGGCTACCATAAATTTGGGTGCGCTACAAGTGGGCTAGCCTATATAAAAAAAATTTTAAAAAAATTATATGGAGAAGTAAAAAAAAAAAAAAAAAATTTGGGGTGGGTTTGAAAAAAAGTTTTTAAAAAATTTGGGGGTGGGCTTGAACCAATGCTTGGATCCGCCCCCTGGTCGTCGTAACATAAAGTCATTTCCATTGGTGCATGATTCTCGGCAAGTTTGGCATTGTGTCAATTTTCGGAAAAGATTGAACGAAGAGAGGTGATTTCAGTTGCCAGAGCCTCCACTCAATGAAGAGAATGTGAAAATTAGAGCTTTCAGGTGAAAGAGTTGCTCATCTCAACAGGTATGTAGAAGATTGTAGAGCAAGCCCATGGAGAAACCAACAACAAAGCCTCATCAGGGTCAAAGAGGACACATGAAAGGAATATTCAGCCGGAGCCGATCTTCGTGATCAATCTATGGAGATGAAGACATTGAATACTGATCAAGCAGAAATTATGTTCGATGTAGAAGCAACTACCATATCAATAAATCAATGTCTCGGAGATTGTTGGAGGATATGCAGGAGAGTCCTGGAGTATCCGAAATTATAGAATCTTTGCAAGCGCATGGAAAAGGAGTTACAAAACCACAAAACCTGGTGAAGAAATCTCTTGAAAGAAAATTAAAATTGATGAGATCCTAATGGTTCTTGTTAAGTATTAGTATTAGTATTAGTAGTATTGGACTTTAGTCCCACAGAAAAATAGTGAGAGGGGTTAGCTTCTCCTATATATATGTAACTCCTTCATCAATTATAATCATCCTATTATTCTAATTCCACATGGTATCAAAGCCAAAACCCTAGCCGTCATCCACCTCCCTCTCTGCTTAAAAACTTAATCCTAATCCTAGCCGTCATCTCCCAGCTGCTACAGTACCACCCCCCTCCCCGCTCTGCTACAGTATCCTCCCACCTTGCTATAGTACCGTCCCTTCCCAACCCTAACCCTAGCCGTCATCTCTCCCGTTGCTATAATACCCCACTCCGTGTGCTACAGTCACTGTTCTAAATGGCGGCCGCCTAGGCGGTAGGCGGTCTCTCTCCACACCATTTTTCGGTAGGCGGTGGAGTAGGTGCCAACGGAGGTTGGCAGCATAGACGGAGGTGAGACGGCATAGGCGGGCGCCTAGGCGGAGCAATACCTAACAAGATATTTTGGCCAAAAAAATTTTGTAAGCATTATGGGCATATAGTTCACTTTTACAAAATTAAAACTTTATAAATCTTCGTTCTACAACTTAGTTATGCATGGAACACCCTTAAAATATGCATATTATGTAAAAAAACAGTAGTAAAATAGTAAAAAAGTTAAAAATGTATCTACCGCCTAGGCGGCCTAGGCGGTAGGCGGACTCTCTCAGTCGCGCACCCGTCAACCGCCGTTTAGAACCTTGGCTATAGTACCCTGCTACAGTACCCGTCCCCTTGCTATAGTACCCCCCTAACCCTAGCCCCCCCCCCCCCCCTCCTCTTACTCCAGCCACCCCTTCCCAAACCTGAAGCCTACCCATGAACCCTAGGCACTTTCCAAATCCTAGCTGTCACCTCTCTTCAAAAACCCTAACTTCTAAAAAGAAAAAGAGAAGATATTGGGATTCTCAAAGGATAAACAATGGTTTCAGAAATTTTGACTCTCAACATCGGCTTCAGAAATTTAACAAAGTGCAGACAAGTGGCTTGTTTTGCATGAATCTTTGTTTCTTTCATTACTTGATCTTCACATCAGGATCTAACAGAGAGTAACCATAGTTGCCTCTCTGTCCTGACTTGTGTGATCCACATTCAAATCTCTGCTTCCTATGTGCGTGCTGGTTCTGGCTACATTTCTACCGCATTGGCAGAGTTGATGTGATTATCAAGTTGAAAAGATCAAATCGACGGTCGAATCAAGAATACTGAAAAATGTCAAGCACTGAGGCGAATAGCAGTGCTACAGACACTAGTATCGAAAACGCAATGGTGGGACTAACGGACACCGACATGACGATTTCATCGATTCGACTTGTCGATCGACGGTTGGACGGACCAGAGGATTACTCGGCATGGCAAAAGAAGGTTGAGAAGACGCTTCGGGGAATGCGGTTGTCCAAACATCTGACTGACAATCCTCCAGCAAAGACTGATCCCATATTTGAGTAATGGGAGACAGATGACAGTCGATTGTTTATACAGTTGATGAATTCTATGGAACTATCGGTGGAAGACATGGTCCAGAATATGGATTCCGTGAAGGAATTATGGGAGGTCCTGACAACGGCGTTTGATGGAAACGTGATTTGTCTCGTATTAACGACTCAGTCGTTGGCGTATACCGAGCAAATCAAGGCGACAAATCTCATAAGGATCACTTCCGGGCCTTTAAGGCTATGACTGATAAGATCGATCACTTATTACCTCTAACGACGGATATTAATAAAGCGAGGGCTCAACATGAGCAGCTTCATGTTATGGCATATCTTGCCTCTCTTCGTCCTGATGGGAACTCTGCTCGCTCTCAGATCATTGCTGGATCTGATGTTCCCTCTCTGTTGGAAGCGCACTATCGTGTCCTTTGGACAGCGAAAGTCGTTGATGCCACTTCGGATGATGCTCCTGCAGATCGATCTACTCTTGGTGCTGCTCGTGGTGGACGACGTAGTAGCCAAAATGCTGGTCGAGATGGAGGACGAGGCAATAGCGATCGTGATGGAGGAAGACCGCGTACATGCTTTAACTGTGGTTAGCATGGCCATTTCCAGTGGCAATGTCCTAAAGCATCTGCCGCCAACGTTACATCAGATGCTCCGGATGATGGTGTTCGATCTGCCCAGATGACTGCAGAGTCATATACAGATTTTCTTGACTTCCAAGTTCAACGTCGTGGTGAAGCATCCACATCTGGATCCACAGTCGAATACTCAGCGGCATGTGTGGTGAGGTCGAAGCAGTGGGTGATTTACTCTGGTGTGTTTGCTCACATGACTGATGACGCGGGTATAATTCTCAATTATGTATCGGTGGGTCATGTTTCTGATATTATTGTTGCCAATGGTGGGTGACTAACAGTCCGTGGACGGGGATGTGCTTGTCTTTTTTCCGGGCTGTCACTCAATTCCGTGTTACATACACCTGAAAATCCGTTCAGTTTACTTTCAATTAGTCAGATTATTCGCGAGATACATTGCTCGGTAACATCTTTTCATGATGGTTGTGTTTTTCATGATCTAAAGACTGGAAAGACTATTGGTAAGGGACATGTGGCTGGAGGCTTGTACCTGTTTGACATACCTTCTTCTGTTGTATGTGTCAGTGTGAAACTCGATCCTTTCAAGTTACATTGTCAGTTAGGCATCCATCATCCAAGCTCTCGAGAAAATGTACCCATCTTTATATGTTACTGCTTCTTTTTCATTGTGAGTCGTGTCGTTTGGCTAAGCATCACCAGGTTCCCTATCCAGCGAGTCATAATAATTTTACATCCGCTCCTTTCGAGTTGGTGCATTCTGATGTATGGAGACCTCGTCCGATTGAACCAATAATGGGTTTCAAGTACTTTGTTACATTTGTTGATGATTACTCGCGTATCATTTTGTTTATCTGATGAAAAATCGCACCGAATTATTTAAAATTTTGTGCAATTTTAATGTCGAAATCAAAATACAATTTGGTGTTCCGGTTAAATGCTTTCGAAGTGATAATTACCGTAGATGACATTATCAAATAGAAATAAAAAGGGTGATAAAATAAAAGATAACATTAAACTACGAATAATCCTAGAATATAGAAAATGATAATGAAAAGATGCGGTACCTCTCGCATAACATGGAGTGTTTGATCTCGTAATACAAAACCCAAAAAGAATAAACATGATAGGTTTAAATGGTATTTGTGAAAAATAGAGAGATCCAAGTATATAAATCAATGTTAGCTCGAGGATTCTCGAAATGACCATGAGTAAATATGAAGAATATATTCTTCGATCATGATAAACCTAGACGATAAGATATACATAAAATCCTCGAAGGATTTAAATTTTCAGTCAAAACGGTCATCAATATGTATATGACATAGCTCGAGAAAATCTTCTAAAGAGAGAAATTTTGAAATCTCCTAAGGAGATTTGAAATATCTCCTGAAGAGATTGGAATCTCTCCCGAAGAGGTTGAAATCTCCATAATAGATTTCATATAATCTCATGAAGAGATAATCTCCAAAGTAGATGAATCTCCAGAAGGAATCTACTAAGGGATAATATTAGTCTCCTGAAAAGATAATCTCCCATACAGATAAATCTCCTGAAGAGATTTAATATGAGTAGTTATTATTTACTCAATATACCCATAATTGTCAGGTCAATAGACTCCGTTACGATCAAAAGAATAAGAGAACATGTTCCGGATCCTGAAGTATTATATTTAAAACATTGTTGTAAAAATCCGACTGGTCGGCCAACTCGTCCCTGACTAGTCGGTAGTCAGCCTTCGCCGACTCGACTAGGGGCTAGTCGGCAAAAAAAGAGGCTCAAGCAATAATTGGACCTAGACAGCCAACTAAGCGGCTAGACGGGCCTCCTTTTCAAAAAAAAGGATAAAAAAGATCAAAATCCGACCCGAAATTCAGTTCTTTCAAAAACCTAAAAGCAACCAATAAAGAAGGAGAAGGAGAAGAAATTTCAAAAAATGTGCATACCAAGGACATATATTGCGTATATATATATATATATATATATATATATATATATATATATATATATATATATATATATAAGGAGGGATATGCATCCCTTACTTTTTGCATCCCCAAACATCCCCATGTTATCAACCGTTAGATCTTGTTTAAATTATCTAATATTAACCGTTGATGTGAACCATTCAAATCAACGGTTAAAATTAGATGACTTAAACAAGAATCCAACGGCTGATAACATGAGGATGCTTGGAGATATGAAAAATTGGGGATGTGGATCCTTCTTCTCTCTCTCTCTCTCTCTCTCTCTCTCTCTCTCTCTCTCTCTATATATATATATATATATATATATATATATATACACACACCGATTAATCCGACTAGTCCTCCGATTAATCTGATTAATTTCTAGTCCCCGCAAACCGACTAACGTCCGCCTAGCTATTTTTACAACCTTGATTTAAAGAATATAAATACAAATTCTTTATTGTCATTCATTCAACACAATATTTTATGTGAACCTGCTGATATGCATCCATACATAGACACTTGAATGACATATCATTCTTGACTTATTCATGTGTTTGATATAATGAGATATACAAATACAGGATGTTTATTTCATCCTCCTTGAAGGGGTATCACAAACAAGGTATATCTTTTGTAAACAATATTACATGTATTTTAGAGAGAACTAAAGCAAATTACTGCGACAATTTCATGCTTAAGCAAACAGAGAATGTGAATGGCTATGATTTGAACAGTTCAACAATCATGAGGGTTGTAAGCTTCCAGGAATAAGCAATAAGTCTACAAATATTCATTAGAATATGAGGATAATGTATACAAATGTATAGGCAAAGAAAGTATTGGGGTGAGATGTAATATTCAAATGTACTAGAGGTTTTTTTGTATTGATGTAAGAACTACATGTAATTTTTTATAACGGATAATTTTACACAGGGGGATGAACTTTAGTGTATTTACGAAAAAGGAGATAACTTTAGAAGAATAACGAAAAAAAAGGATGAGGTGATATTAGAGATGGCGCCTCAAGCCATTCCCCGCATGACCCCCCTTGGCGACATTAGAGATGGCGCCAAGGCACCCCCCTTGGCGCCATCAGTAATCTCGCCCAATATGCCCCCCATGCCCCCGGCGCCGTTTCCGTCATTTCCATGTACAATACGAGATAATGGTTTAACTGGATGGATTTGTCTGCTGCCACGTGTCGCAATTACCGCCCTCTTTAAAGCTCTCCTCTCCTCGTCTTCTCCAACCATTTCCTTTCCTTGTACGTAGAATTGGAGATTTCTTCTATTTTTTTCCTCGTCTATTTTCTACGAATTTGAATTTTTTGTAATTAGTTGATGCTGTTGATCTTCTTCTCAAGAAATTCTTTCATTCTTATTCTTCAGACTAGATGATGTTTATATTTGGTTTATTTTCATTGTTCTCGATCGAATCATAAAAAAAGGTGGATTTTTTCATCCAAAATTTTGTTTTCTGCTCTTAATTTTTTACTTATTCGAATTACTCATCAGATCTTCTCTCTTTTTCTTAATTTTGTTTTTGCTATTTCTCTATAATCAGAGGTTTGGTTGTGTTTTTTATTTGCTCATAAGGAAATTTAATTTTTCTCAAATTTTGATAAATTGATGTTTCCATATCGTTTGATGTGCATTCGATCAAAATATCCATAGAAAATAAAAAACCAATCCATTAATTGCAGAAGTCTTCACAGAAATCAAGATTATGATGGCGATCTCGAGCTCCGATCCGGACCACCGCGCCGCAGAAAAAGTCTCCCGGAAGCGGAAGCAGAGCAAATCGAGGTCACCGCCGGCTCCGACCCGCTGGAGATCCGAATCCGAACAGAGGACCTACTCCTCGAAGCTTCTAGAAGCCCTACGCCGCGTCCGCCGGTCGGAACCCCGCCAGTCGGAACCCCGCCAGGGGACATGGGGCGACATTACTGATGGTGCCGGGGGGGGGGGGGGGGGGGGCTTGGCGCCATCTCTAATCTCGCTGGGGGAGGGGGGTAATGCGGGAAATGGCTCGAGACGCCATCTCTAATGTCGTCTCATCCTTTTTTTCGTTATTCTCCTAAAGTTATCATCTTTTTCGTAGATACATTAAAGTTCATCCCCCTGTGTAAAATTATCCATTTTTATAATTTTGAGGGATAGCATCCTGAAGATGCTCATGGAGACATTTCGAAGTATGTCTTTGCGCATTATATCATTTTCTTCGTTGAGGTTTTTTCCACTGAATTTTTCCTTCGAAAGATTTTTAATGAGGCAGTGTAAGTCGCACCCACTTGGATTCCTAAAGAATATTATTGTACTCTTTTTTCCTATGAATTTTTTCCAATAAAGATGGGTTTTTCCTTAAAAAAAATTTGATGTGTCAATAATTAAAGTGGACATCCAAGGAGGAGTGTTGTGATTTGGATAAACTCAAATATGGATGTCCTTATCCATACCCACAACAACCTATATCTCATTCTTTCTTATATATATTATCAATGAGAAAGCCTCGTACAAATTTATTCGGCTACCAATTTCTTCTCTGTCTCTCTCTCTCTCTTATTTTCACAACAAAATTAGTATATTTGGACTTTTTATTATATATGGGCTTCAGCCCAATAAATATAAATTTTATATATAAATTTGGGTCTGATTTAAATTATACATGAAATATTTTTGGCTTGTTAAATGTATTAGATTTATATTTTAATATAATATGAATGGGTCATTTGGCTTGATTATAGAAGAACTTTCTAGAAGTTTCTTCTCACATGCATGGGAGCAAGTCCTTCACCTATATATGGTGGACTATTTACATTCCTCAGTCATTCCATTCCATTCCATCCGTGTGTCCGTGCATCGTGTCTGTGTCTATCCATTCTATTCCATTATTTTCTTCTATTACAATTACAACATCATCTTGTGTCCGACACAATGGACACGTTCCAATCCACAGTACACCTAATTTTCCCTGTGTCCAAACACCTGGACACACTATAACCACCATTACAGCCTGTCCCGCCACCTCAGCCTTGCCAGCGGACACAACAGCCACCACCTTACTCCTGCGCCACAGACGCCACCCTTAGATCCCACCGCAGTCGGCCATCCTCTCGACCATCCAGTCCCAGCTCTTTCCAGATCCAGATCCACAGCCGCCCATCCTATGTCTCTGCATTCGCCACCTCGGCCGACCGTCTCCCATGTCACCGCTACAACCACATCGCCTCCACGACCGCAACGCCGCCCAGAACCCCCTCTTCTCGACCTCCACGACACCACCACCACCATAAAACCAACATCATCTGCAGCAGCATCACCACCGACCACAGCCTCATCTCCGGCCACTCCTTGTTCTCTCCCAAATCTGGCCGACTACCACCGCAATTACTGCGCCCGCCTCCATCCACCACCCTCAGCTACCAACAACCGTCTCCGCCAATACCACAATCACCAACGACACCACCACTGTCCCTATCGTCGTTCCCTCCAGCTGGCCAAACACCCAACGACTATCTCCACCACAGTCTCACCCATGGTTGTAAAAGGCGCTAGGCGTTAGGCGGGCGGCCACCCACCGCCTAGCGCCTAGACCGCCTAGGCGGCCTTCTAATATTAAACGGTCGCCGCATATAAAAAAAATATGCTTAAGTAAAAAATTATACCCCAAATTCAAAGCCTCTCATAATAAATAAACATAATCAAATTCATAGTACAAGACTACAAGTTGAAACATAATTCAAATAGTTAACACTAACGAAATATAGCAATAACAATACAAAATAACAATATCCCATCTCTTTCCTCTAAGTGTCCGTCGGCACGGACCCCACTTCTTCATTTTCATAGTCAACAAAAGGTGTAGAAGGATCATCAGATTCACACTCAATATCCTCATCTCCTCCATCTTTGGTGTCATTATCTGATTCAACTTCTTATTCTGGCACGGCAATTCTGCTACTTCTTCTAGGTTGTAAGTAGTCGTCCGCACTCGATGCTTGTGCAACCATTGCCCAAGAAAGTCCCGAGTGTGGTCCACTATCATCTTCATCATCATCACCACCCTCTACCACCCACCCTTAAGCATGTGTTGGCACACTAGAATGTAGCACATCATTAGTCACCTCTTTTTTCTTCTTGTTTATGAGTTTTGCATTGAATTGCACGTAGACTAGATTGTTCAATCTTTCCACATCTAGCCTATTTCTTTTCTTTGTATGTATCTACATGAAAAAAATCATACAAAGTTAGATATGTAGTTAAAGCTAGAATTTAATAACGAAGTTGTAAGTATTATGAATCTATGATCATATTATACTTACCCCCTCAAATGTGCTCCAATTTTTCTCACATCCGGAAGAACTTGTAGTTAAAGCTAGATATTTTTTTTTTACAATTCTCAACAAATTGGGGGTAGAACCTCCATAGTTTGACCACCAAAGTACTATTGATCAAAATAAATTGCAATTATTAGCAAATAGAAATTCAATTTCAATGAAACATAAGCCAAACATTATTAAATAATTATATAGTTATACCTGGATTATACTTGTCATCGTTGTTCATACATCCTTTCAATGCCAAAGGTCTTCCAAATGAACCCTCCTTCATCTTGTATTTGCCCAAATCCTCATTCATGATTTGATCTTGCATGTCTAAATCATCGGGGAAGAAAGTCTCAACACATAGTATAAGGCCATCATTGAGTGTTGGATCATCAAAGCTACTAGTATCCTTATATGCATAATAAGGATTCAACAAGTAGCCCGCCAAATGCAATGGGCTATCAAGGCGACCTGCGGCTTTCGAATCAATGATTTCAATGATCGGCCTATAGCTCATCTCATTGTTTTGAAACACAGTCTTTACTTGTTCTCTTACTTGCTTGAGCTCCCCATAAATAAAACCCATTAATAGCTTCTTATCTCCATCGGTCGATCTAAGTAACTTGACTAATGGAGCAAACAATCGCAAGCATAGTGCTACACCAGACCAAAAGCTTGCACTTACCACAATAGCATAGGCTCTTTCCTTTTGCGGTACCATGACACAATTTGCTTGATTCCCAATCAGAAGAATCCACCATTGCATGAAATTGATAGTTCTTCTCAAACAAACTTTGCAAAGTCAAGAATATCGTTGCAAATCGAGTCACACCCAGTCTCACTATGTTACGTCTTTTTGTATATTTTCTCATCATAGCCAATGTCCTATGATGGGAATAAATGAACACTGTGAATGCCTTTGCTTTATCGATCACATCTCTGAACTTTGAAATTTTAGCAATCCCTTCAAGCATAGATCTATTGTGTGAGTGACATACGAGGTCCAGAAAATAGTAGACCTCTTCTCCTTCAATAACTTGGCGGCCACCATGTTATTCGACGCATTATCCAGCACAACTTGAACTATACTTGTTGGCCCAATTTCTTCAATGCACTTGTCAACATAATGGAATATATATTCTCCAGTATGTGCATCTGTTGAAGCTTCTTATGAAGAATGGAAACTTGTACCTTAAGGAAAGAAAAAAAACATTTTACCATTAATACTTATATATGAATTTTACAATTAAGCAAAAAAATACCATACCTTCAATACAATTGATGCATATGTTCATGATACTCCTCTTACGGTCGGTCCAAGCGTCGGTCATAACTGAACAACCACTTTTAGCCCATTCTTCTTCGTGCTTTTTGAGTGACTCTTTAGTTTTCTCCATCTCTTTCTTCAAAAGTGGTTCTCTCAACATATATTGGCTTCGCTTCCGATAACCTGGACCGAATTGACCAACGGCTGCAATGAACCAGTCGAAGCTATCAAGGGTAATATCATGGAAAGGTATGCCGACCTCATATACCCACTTAGTCAAATATTGATGCACAGCTTCCGTCTTTTCTTTGAATAATGTCTCATTCATATTTTGTTGTCTTAGTCTCTTTGTCGGATTTGTCCCACTATCGGAATTGATGGATGTAGCCCATTTGTCCATAGCTCCAAGAAAATGTAGTCTTTTCTTTGATCCCACAATTTTAATTTCTTCTTCATCTTTCTCATCAATTTGTACCTCTTCTCTTATAATTTTCTATTGTTTTTTCTTCTCCTTCTGCTTGACTTTGTTAGCTTCAATATTCGCCTTGCATTTATCTTGACCTTCTTTCGTAGATCTCGGACATGAGGCCACATTTCCCTTAATATGTCCTATATGTTGTTTCGTCCTATAAATCCCTCCATAACAAATTTTGTCACAAATTTTGCATTTCAATTTGTCTAAATTTGTAGGATCAAAAAGTGCACCATACTTCCATCCAATATCGGTAGAGGAACGTCTAAGTATTGATGAACTTGAGATGTTTACGTTGTCGGATGATGCCGTATTAGATCCACTTCCAGACATTTTTTCTGTTTCACATAACAAAAATATATAATATAAAACATAATAAAAATGTCACTGACTCGATGTGCAGTGGGCACCATAATTTTTCTTCAAATTTTTTAGTGCCATTCAAAAAATGTCACTGACTCAATTTTTTTTCATTGTGTGTGCACTGTGTAGCAATACTGTAGTGCTCGGTGCTTCATAAATTCTCGTGAAGGAGCACTATGCAGCAAAAGAAAGTCTGAGAGACTCAGACTGGAAAAAAAAAAGACCAGGTTGAAGAAGAAAAAGGAGAAGAAAAAGAAGAAAAAGAGTGAGAAGAAGAGAAGAGAAGAAAAAGAGTGAGAAGAAGAAGACTAACATTCTCCTGCTGCTGCTATTGCGTCTCCTTCCTTTCTTCTCCTACTGTTGCGTCTCCTTCTTTTGCTGCTCTTGCTGCTGCGTCTCCTTCTTCTTTTGCTGCTCCTGCTGCTGTGTTTACTTCTTCTTCTGCTGTGGCTGCTGCTTCTTCTTCTATGTTTTAGGTATGTTTAGTTTTCGGGTTTCGGGTTTCAGGTTGGATCCTGACTTAAAAAAAATTGAAAACTTCCTAGGCGGCCGCCCCACCGCCTCGAGCACCTAGACGGCCGCCTAATGCCGCCTTTTTGGCCTGACCGCCTATGGCCGATTCCGCCGAAAACTTGGGCGCCACCTAGCCGTCCAGCGCCTAGGCGCCGCCTAATTCTGCCTTTTAGAACACTGGTCTCACCACCGTCAGTATCGCCATAACCCTACGACTCCAGTCGACCCCGGCGACCATCGACCGAGCGCCGGCACCGCAGATCCTACGCCGTTGGGTCCAACTACGGAGTCGCGCTCCTCCAGCCTATGCACCTCCCCGAGACCTGGCGAGATCTACGTGGAGCATCCAGCGGTCCGCCGATCCCGTCGCACTCCTTGCACCGGCATCTCCGTCGTGCCCTTTAATTGATTTACTTTTTTAATTATTTTATTATTATTATTATTATTATTATTATATATATATATATATATATATATATATATATATATTATTGGGAGAAGTGTATATATAAATCTGTATAAATGTAAATATATATGTAAAAATGTATAAGTATAAATATACGTATATATGTTTATAGGAATGTATGTATGTATATATATGGTTTAATTTGTGATGGGCTATTGGGCTTATTTTTGGACCCTAAATAATTGATATTTTTGGATATGTATTAATGGACCACCGTCAGTATCGCCATCACCCCTACGACTCCAGTCGACCCCGGCGACCATCGGCCGAGCGCCGGCGCCGCAGATCCTACGCCGTTGAGTCCAACAACGGAGTCGCGCTCCTCCAGCCTATGCACCTCCCCGAGCCCTGACGAGATATACGTGGAGCGTCCAGCGGTCCGCCGATCCCGTCGCACTCCTTGTACCGACATCTCCGCCGTGCGTCCGCCGATCCCATCGCACTCCTTGCACCGGCATCTCGGCCGTGCCCTTTAATTGTTTTACTTTTTTAATTATTTTATTATATATATATATATAAATAAAAATATATATATATATATATATATATATATATATATATATATATATATATATATATATTATTGGGAGAAGTGTACATATAAATCTGTATAAATGTAAATATATATGTAAAAATGTATAAGTATAAATATACGTATATATGTATATAGGAATGTATGTATGTATATATATGGTTTAATTTGTGATGGGCTATTGGTCTTATTTTTGGACCCTAAATAATTGATATTTTTGGATATGTATTAATGGATTGGATTTGGGCCTGAGCATATAGGCTCTAATAAATTTAAATTTTGATTTATATACTTATACATTATTTTTTAGCCTTTTAAGGATTTTATAAATTGAATATTATATGTAATATTTGGGCTTTATTTATAAATGGTATAGTAATTGTCCTTTGGGCCTGATTATTGGGTGGGAGTAATTGTTGTTTCTTGAATTATATATATATATATGCCTGCTGACGAGGGACCGACTCATCTCTTTTGGGATACAGGTGTCCAACCCAAAGTGTGTGCTATGTGACTTGGAGAATGAATCTATGCAACACTTATTCTCTGAGTGTGAGGTGGCCTGGTACATCTAGAATGAACAATGCCGTGCACTGGACGGATGTGACTCTGGAAGGGGGATCGGAGACATCATCAATGAGATTCGAAACCGAAGAGAGAGAGGACAGGGCTGGTTCAAGACTGCCAGATTATGGCTGGCTGCTTCTGTCTGGCATATATGGAGGAAACGGAACCGTCGCATCTTCGAGAGACTTACCACCTCTCCTGTAGGCATCCTCCATAACATTGATTTTGATGTAAAAACTATAGAAACCTGATGAGTGGGAGCCCCACTCTGATTGTATGATTATGTGTTGAGATATTATAAAATTTACTTTTTTCCAAATATATATATATATATATATATATATATATATATATATATATATATATATATTGTTTACACCTAAACAAAGAACTATAAAAAAAAAGAGTTTTGTATAAAATCTAAATAATTTATATGGCGTTCTTTTATATTTTAGGCTTAAAATAATAATTATGAGTATTTCAAATATAATTAAATCATTTTTCCTTTGCGCAAACAGACTTCTGTTTCGACCTCAATAATCGTATCAAGTCCCAAATATGGACTTCTATATATCAAATTGGACACTTTGGATTATTCTGGACTCAATGGAATGGTCAGTTTTATCATTGGGGACTATCTTGTGGAGTATATCATATGTATCTATTCTATGTCGACACGTTCATGTCACACATATCGACTCCAGCAAATTGAAGCAAGTACATGCAGTGATTACTTTCATTTCCTGATAGTTTCTCTATTTCATGATTTAGATATGCATTTCGTGTTTCATGTCACTATTGTTACACGTGATTAGTGTTTATGGATTCTATTCATGATTCTCGTATTCCATGATATTCGTGCATCGTGATTATCGTGTTTCGTGATTCGTGTATCTTACATATCGTGACTTGAATTCGTGAATACTAGTTGTCGAGCAGAAAAATATCTTAGTAAACATGTAAACAACCCAGAACTATCCTTTCGGGCCTAACGCGCCGGTTAGCAGTTGCACATCTCACGTGTAACATGTCGTATTTACCCCTAGCCGTTTACATATTGAAAGTGATATTCCAAAACATATAGAAGTTAGGGATAGATTAGTATAGCTTTGCTAGTTAGCTTTTTTTTATCATGTTTTCTTGTTTCATGTTATATTTATCTATATTACATGTTCCTCTTAAAATGGTAGAATAACTTTACAGTTTTACTTGTTTATTGTGCATCACATATTCTAACTCTTGTTATATAGTCTCTATCATGTTATGAATAGTGTATCAGTGTTTGTACTTGCTCTAATCCTGACTGGATAACCACATTTTTAGGAGACGTTTGCCCTTGGACTTCATGATGAATTGGTGATGCTAGTCGAGCAGATCTCGATGGTGGAGAGCTCTAGACTAGTATTCTCTATTTTTCTATTTTAGATTATGTTTTGCTTATCAAATTTGTCTCTGATACATTCTTGTTATGTATAATCAAATGTGGATTCTAGATAGTTTAGTGTTATGGTTATCTTTCCTTATTTGTATCTTCCTTAGGATTTTGTAATTGAGTACATGTTGATATTATAGATTTTGGAATATTGAGATATTTACTATTGTAGTCTAGACAGCGTTCTACCACCGGTACTGCCGCGTAGGCTGGACGTGCCTCACGTACTCGTGTCCGAACATCCGGGCGCGGGTCGTAACAGCTTTGGTTTTACCACACACACCGCTGAGTATCCGACTGCGGATCCAGATGTAGAGACTCCACCATTTCGCTGAGCTAGGAATTCAGCGAATTCCATATAGGACTCGAGTCATCTTCACGGATCGCTCTTCGTCATGAGCATCCGATGCAACGTTGGCAGTAGGAGCCTTGGGATATTGCCATAATTAAAGCATGTGCACGGTCGTCCTCCATCACGGCCACCACTACCTCGTCCATCGTTACGTCTAGCATTCTGGCTACCTCGTCTACCACCACGACCCCCGCAAAATCCACCCTGAATAGCTTAAGGAAGATCGATCAGCAGGTATATCGCTCGTACCAGTCTCAATTACTTTCGCTGCTTGTATGACACGAAAGTAAACTTCCATCAAAGTTGGAACCTCAGCCCTAACAATAATCTAAGACCGTGCATAATTCACATCAGGACGAAGTGAGACTAGGTAGGCCAAAACATATAGTTGCTGGCGTTGAGTCCTCACCTCGATCCGTCGTCAGTGGTAAAACACGATCCACCTTATCAATCAGAGCCTTAAAGGCTCGGAAGTAATCCTTATGTGTCTTGTCCCTTTGATCAGCTCGGTAGAATCTGACAATCGAATCATAAATATGAGACAAATCGTACTTTCCATAATACGCAACCGTTAGGACTTTCCATAATTCTTTTACCGAATTCGTGTTCTTCAACTGTGTGAACAGTCTGCTATCATCCATCTTCCATTGCTCGTATGTGAGATCCGTCTTTGGAGGGTTGTCAGTAAAATGACCGCATTTCCTAAGCGTCTTCTCAACCTTCTTGTGCCACATAGAGTAGGCATCCGAACCATCCAGCCTCTGATCGATAAGTCGAATCGATGAAACCGTCAAACCAGTACTCGGTATCCCCATGGCCACCTATGTGTTCCCGATGTTGGTGGTGTTAGAACTCACATCATTACTCTACATCCTTCAGGTTCTTGATTAGACTATCGTTGTTCGGAACCGTTTGATATAAACATCAACTCTGCCAATGCTAGGTCGTGCATGCTTACAGAAATCGATGATGGATCACACAAGTCAGGAACAGAGATTCACGCAAAATTATCACAGTTTGCTCTATGTTAAATCTTGATGTGAATACCGTGCCAGGATAGAGATCCACACAAACTATCACAGTTTGCTCTATGTTAAATATGATGTTGCCTAAGTTCAGAGATTCACACAACCTATCATAGTTTGCTCCCTGAAAAATGCAACTCCAACGATATCCTTTTTTAATAGTGGCTGCGGCGGAAGAGCAGCAGCTGGTAGGGGCGGTGGCGGGATAGCAGAGGAGGGGGAAGACAACAACGGAGAGGTAGGGGCGGCGAGACAGCAGCGGAGAAGGGGGCGGCGAATGTAATGCCCCGCTCCGCACGGCGCATTACGCTGAAGCGTTTACTCAACGAGTCGCGTTGACGCAAAGGAAATGTATCGATGCAAAACGATACGAGAGTTAAGTTGTCCCGAGCAATGCATCAAACTAAGTTGATGCGAAGAGTTGCCTTGTCCCGAAAGAATGCATCGAGTTGAATCGATGCGAAGTACCGCGTTGCCCCGAAGGATGAGTGCGTTGAATCGGCTCGAAGATTCTAAGAAATCGAATCGACCAAGGCGCAAGTCCGAATCGATGCAAGTATTGATTTTAGTTGGTTTCGTGTGCAGGTTATACTTTGACGGAAAAATATTAGAGGTCGATCTTTTGCAATATTTAGTAAGGGGTCCGCGAAATCAAATCGTCGCCTTGCGACGGGCTAAGACTTGGGCACGCTAAGACAAATCGGACGTATAACTCAATGAAGCACGAAGTGCTCGAATGGCTAAGTCAGGAGAGTGGCCGTGCAACAAAGTTAAGGAATCGAGCCGCACAGGCTCGGCGAAACGACGAAGGCGTATTGACTCAAGGTGGGAGGATTGACTTCTTTTTACTCCTTCATTTGATAAGTCAAATATATCATTGTGTGCTAAAAGTTAACCTATCGATGCCACGGGCGTGGTCCGATCGGGGATAAATCATAGTGTGAGTCGAACACTAAGTTAGAACAATTGAAATGAAACGTGCATCATATGCACGAGTCGCTATGGGACATTGGATATCGCTAAGGCGAGCGCCTCGGTGCGCAAGACGGAAGAACATGGGATAACTGTAATTGGCGAGTGCCTTAGTGCACGAACCATACCGTGCCTTGCACATGAGTTAGAATGGCTAGAACATTGAAAGACAATAGGCGAGCGCCCTAGCGCGCAAACCCGAACCTTGAATGCTAAGTTATAGAACATGGGAATACGGTCGAAACGTGCCTACGTGCACGGGATAATAAAAGATGGCTTCGTTGCGAGAGAATACAGTTGTGGCATGAATGTGGCGGAACTGTCGGATATGACATAGTGCCTCGAAAGGTGTTTGAGACCTTCGGGTCGTTCGGTTGACGAGCATTGAGTTGAGGTACGATGCCATTGAATCATTGAAACGAAGTATGAAACGTGAGAACATAGAAAGTTAACGGAAGAAATACGAGATGATAAAGTCTGAGTCTTGGACTCAAGGCTATGCTTGGTTGTTTGAATGATAGTGCGTTGCATGGTCGAATGGAATGGACTTGAGATAATTGCGATGATATCTTCCGTGCACGGAACGTTCCCTCCGAACGGGCGCACCGGGGCACCGGGACCGTTCGGCCTAGGAGGTATGATAATCTTTGATAGGCGCACATCTGCGAAGTCCGATTAGCACTCGGTCGTAAATGTGAGAAGCCGCAAATGATGGTAGGCACGCGGTAAGTTTCGGTTGTTGGGATAGCAACCCAACCCGTGAAACGCCGGGCTACCCAAACGAGAGAGAGAAAAGAAGGAGAGAAAAGAAAGTAAGGAAAGATAAAAGAGAAACTCCTTTAGTCCATTCCGGCGCGGATACGCCCACGACCTTCATATAGTTAAGGAACGATGGGTTGAAAGTGTAGGCGCGTATGCGTCCCGCATAGAGATCCTGCTTAGAGATGCACATATAACATGACAGGGAAGGATTACGGCGTATTCACCTTGCGTCGGTGCAAGGGCGAGTGCGTCGACTTGGTAAGTCGCGCCACGAATTAAACACGAGATTGTTTGTTTGCTTGCCTATTCAATTCGATAACATGCTGCTATGATAACATACTTTACGCTTTCGAAGATGCCATGAAATTGACCCTAAGGAGAACATAGCAAGATCATAAGCTAAGTTGCATGATTCAACATAAATATTAAAATGTCGGTTTGGAAAGATGATCTTTGCTTCAGTACATGCGAGGACGAACGTACTGATCCCCCACCAGCTTCATGCAGGGTGCAGGGAATGGATTGCTCGCGGCGAAGCGTTGCTTGAACGTGTTAAGGCTTGGAATGCCGAAGCGCATTGAAGCGTGCTATCGCATTGACGCTCGGACTACGCAGCTGGATTGATGCGGCCGAGATATAGAAGGCATGATGTATGGAACGGTGAAATCCTTTGTGGGCAAGAGAGAACCTGAGTGTTGTAGCCAATCTGGCATATATTGTTAGGCTATCGAAAGCCATTGTAATCTCAGTTTCGGATATCAATAAAGAGAATTGTTTCGTATACTCTGTTTTTCCTATCGTTGTTAATATCTAATCAAAAGATAACCATTTGAGAACTTGTCACCTTGCCTTGCACGAGCGCAACTCCAGGCTCGTGCGGCATCACGCCCCCTGCGAGGACGATGATTCGGGTGATTCCGGGTCGGGGCGTGACAAATTGGTATCAGAGCTCTAGGCTCAATTTCCTCTGGACGCTCGCTTCATTACAATTCAAAAAGTTGCCCACCACTACTTGATATCACTCTTGACTCTACTCGATGCCGCACTGGATGTTCCATACAATAAGTCTAATACAAATCGTGAAATTTTGTCGCATGTGTTTTGGAAATTTCATGATGTTTGCTAAGAAAGTCGCGAAGGGTATATTGCATTGAATGCAACGAGCCGTAAAAATGTTAGTTGCTGCAAGCGCAACAAATTGTGGAATACGATTTGGGATGTTGTTGTTGCAATGTAACATATTGAATGAGAAATAAAATGATGCACGAAGTGCAGCGAGTTAATGTGAATATACGTTAAAATGAAAGTGAGAAGTGATAAGCCAATACCGAATGTGTTAAAACGGATTGTGCATTGACTTGGAAAGTCGAGAGTAATTCGTTGCACGAGGTGCGGTAAATGTCGGAAATGATCGTTGCACGATGTGCAACGCGTATTGAAAGTAAAAATTATTGCACGTGGTGCAACGCATATCAAATTAATCGTTGCACGAAGTGCAAAGGAAATTAGAAATGAATCGTTGTACAAAGTGAAATGAAAGTGTCGGAAATAAATCGTAGCACGATGTGCAACGCGTATCGAAAGTAAAATTTGTTGCACGGGGTGCAACGCATATCAAATAAATTGTTGCACGAGATGCAACGTAAGGAAAGAATTGAAATCATAAATCGATAGAACGAATCGTTCGGTTGCACACCAAACTTATGTTGGCAAACGAGAACATTGACCGAGTTACGTCGGATTTGATAGAATCAAAGTTACGGTTGTGATCAAGCACGATCACTGCGGAAATCGTGAGTCGGAAGAGATCGTTGGTTTACACTAAGTATAGCGCGAGGGAAATGGCTTGAATTCCGAGTGGTATATGCCATACCACGTAGGCGATGAATGACTCGATTTCGAGTGGTATATGGTATATCACTTGTGCGATGAATTGCATCGACGCGTTGTGAGAATTGCGGAAGAATTGTCCGCAACGGACGGGGGAGTACCGAGACTCGATTGAAAATTTGTATGGCGATATGTTGATGCAAGTGTTCTTCGAAGATCGGTTGGGACGATAAGGCGAGACTCGTATCGATGAACAATACGTCGGACGAAAATGATAAGTCGGTCGGACGACCGAGACTAGCGGAACGATTATGCCTTGAAACAATAATCGGATCGACGGGAAGGGAAAACTCGAGCTTACAAATGAGTCGCACGACTTGCGATCTCGATAGAAATGTTGGGTGAGGCGAATCGAATCGTACGACTTGCGATCTCGATAGAAATGTTCGGCTAGGCGAATCGAATCGCACGACTTGCGATCTCGATAGAAATGTTCGGCGAGACGAATCGAATCGCACGACTTGCGATTTCGATAGAAATGTTAAGCGATGCAAATTGTAATCGAATCGCACGATGTGCGACTTCAGTGAAGAGTTGGTTGACGTGAGAAACCGTGCCTAAGAAATAGTTGGTTACGTTACGGCGACACTCATTTGAGTACGACTGAAAACACGCAAAACTTAGAGGGCGAGATCGTATAACTCGAGGGCACGATGTTGGATAATCGGTAACTCGGTTACGCGATCAAAGTATAGCGGGATGCGGCAAATCGGAGAACGAGTGGATGCGTATGGAAACGTTCGTTGCAAACTTGGATGTATGCGACGCGAGTTAAGTTGACGTTGAAACGGATTCGAAGTCGACCCTCTTGCTATCGAAATTGATATGAACTATCAAGATCGATACACAAGGAAACGTAAGCACGATGTGAGAATACAAAATGGAGTGCGCCTTGCGCTATCGAAGTTTTGTAAATAACAATACGAGAATGAAACGAACTGGTTGATCATGAACTTTGTGATTAATCAAAGATGAGACTATAAGTCATCGACGATTGCTCGATGCGTTTAGCATCTCATGTGTCGACCCGTGAATAAGATAGACTCGAACTTGATGCGAGTAGATGTTTCGTAAATTGCGGAATCATCGACGGCAGTGCATGACTTGACTCGGAGGATAGTTGCGCATCAGTTGCGCCGATAGAAATGGTTTTGTCCGAAATTGGGTAGTCGCATAGAATCGTCGGAACGTGATTTGGCTCCGAAATAAGATATAGCATAGTTCGTCGTAAACTGTCCTTCGGTGATGATCCACAATTATCGAGCGTAGCTTCGGGGCAGCTGACCCTAGAAGACTTGACCGCCAAATCAAATTGAATGCTGCAGACCGTAAGATGACCCATGCGATATCGCATATGAGATTGCATCGATAACAAATATAACCCGGTGCATGTTGACGATAAGTCTAGGCGATCGAGAATTGTTGGAACAGCTTTCGATTGAAAATGATATAGTTAGATTTTGAGTATTCGTCGGATGAATACTTGAATGGTTATGTTGGTCGACGGTCGAACTAGAATTCACCAACGGAGTTGGTGATTCGGATAGGCGATTGCGAGAAAACGTGCTATGCACGAGAGGGAATGATAAGGGAATGACTTACGAGTCATGTCGTTAGATTCGGATTCACCTTGCAATTGAGCTTGCGTGAATCGAAATTTACATTCGATGTTGCGAGATGGATACGTTGGGAATTTGGCTAGTGAATTCCTACTCGTTAGGAAATTGAATGTAAGACGCATCGTAAAGACCTTCGTGCTAAGGCGATCGTTGCCTTGAGCACTGTCGCCTTGCTGTAAACTTTCATGTCGGATAAATTGTGGCCTTTGTGCAATGTCAATTTAAACTTGCGTCGGAAGAATCTAAGCACGGGAACTATGTAAGTAACCTAGCGGGCGTAGCCCTGAATGTTGATGCATTTGCAAGTCAACAAAGGAAGATTGTATCGAGATAAGTTGCATAAGCAAGACTTCGAAAATAGTTGGGTGGCGACTTCGAACGCAAGGCGTTGCGGAGACTCGTTGTGATTGGATGCGCGACGGCTTGACGCGACGCGTAGAATTGATAGTCCCGATGAAACATACGAAATGAGAAATGCGATGAAATTTTGTGAACAAGTGCTAAGGATAAGTCCGAACGAGAGTACGAGATGGCAAGCATAGGATTGAAATTTACCTGTCAGCTTTGTTCCAATTTGCTACCACTGGAATTGGTCAAAATACATATATCTTCGGGACGCCTTGAATATAGGTATGGATCCAAATCGAGTTGTATACAAAATTCAAATCGAGCTGCAGGGATGACTTTGAAATGTTAATGAAAAGCTTGCGAGATAGTGTAAAACGGAACAACATTGGTGGGACGAGATCGTGAAACGATCTATAAAACACTTAGTCGGAGTGTTAGTTTTGGTTCGAGGACGAACCTTGTTTTGAGTGGTATATTCTGTAATGCCCCGCTCCGCACGGCGCATTACGCTGAAGCGTTGACTCAACGAGTCGCGTTGACGCAAAGGAAATGTATCGATGCAAAACGATACGAGAGTTAAGTTGTCCCGAGCAATGCATCAAACTAAGTTGATGCGAAGAGTTGCCTTGTCCCGAAAGAATGCATCGAGTTGAATCGATGCGAAGTGCTGCGTTGCCCCGAAGGATGAGTGCGTTGAATCGGCTCGAAGATTCTAAGAAATCGAATCGACCAAGGCGCAAGTCCGAATCGATGCAAGTATTGATTTTAGTTGGTTTCGTGTGCAGGTTATACTTTGACGGGAAAATATTAGAGGTCGATCTTTTGCAATATTTAGTAAGGGGTCCGCGAAATCAAATCGTCGCCTTGCGACGGGCTAAGACTTGGGCACGCTAAGGCAAATCGGACGTATAACTCAATGAAGCACGAAGTGCTCGAATGGCTAAGTCAGGAGAGTGGCCGTGCAACAAAGTTAGGGAATCGAGCCGCACAGGCTCGGCGAAACGACGAAGGCGTATCGACTCAAGGTGGGAGGATTGACTTCTTTTTACTCCTTCATTCGATAAGTCAAATATATCATTGTGTGCTAAAAGTTAACCTATCGATGCCACGGGCGTGGTCCGATCGGGGATAAATCATAGTGTGAGTCGAACACTAAGTTAGAACAATTGAAATGAAACGTGCATCATATGCACGAGTCGCTATGGGACATTGGATATCGCTAATGAAGAACAGATGGCAACTCTAGAGGGGGGTGAATAGAGTATATAGAGATAATATCCAATTAAAAATTCAACTCTATCACAAATAAAACCAATCAGAGTAAGTGCGGAAAATAAAGAGAGAATCAAGAGAGCATACGCAGACACAGCCGATTTTAACCTGGTTTCCCTCGTGGAGGACTAGTCCAGGCCTGAGAACTCTAGCTCAGGATTAAATCCACTATTTGTGAAATAGTAGTTTACAACCCGTGCCTTTTCTTCAGAAGAGCACGTCAACTTCTTACAGAGGATCGCAGTGGCGATTTGCTTGGAATTGTCCAAGCGACTTCTTCAACTCTTGCACAAGAATCCTAACTGAGAGATGCTGAGCACTCGAGACTTAGGAGGCTTGTGGCTAGTAGATGGGAAGGGTATGGCTTTTCTGAGCTTTAAGAAAGAAGAGAAGAGAAGATTGGATGATTTGAAATGAGAAAATTCATAGCCTATTTATAGTGTTTTTGTAGGCAGAATTCGGCCAGAATTCGGGTAGGAAATTTCAAATATTTGGCTGTTGGACAACTAGCAACCAGCTAACCCTAAAATTAAGGATGCTGATTTTTAGGGGACAGAGTTCGGCCCGAACTCTATGTGGAGGCAGAGTTCGGCCCGAACTCTATCTCCAGAGCACAGAGCTGGTCTAAGTGGCCAGTGGGTATTTTTCTGGATGGTGGAGTTTGAGGATAATTGGGTAGACTATAGGTCAAGTCTCAAGAGCTCAGCATGACACAGTTTACAATCAGTCTAGACTCAAAGAAAGTGTAAAATACAGACTCATATATAACTGAACTGTAAAGACTGAGCTGTCTTCTGACTAGAGCTTGATGTAGACGTCGTGTGTCGTATTGAATTATTACAATTATTATTTAGTCAATGTTATCAATATTTGGTTGACTGTGACTTTGTGTCAACAATCTCCCCCATATTGATAATTGACAAAATAATAAATGTATATTCAATATTCATTCCTGGACACAGAAATGACAAAAGCAAAAGCTCCCCCATAATTGGTGCCGAGCTAAACAAGATAGCTCCCCCGTAAACAATGCGTTGAACCTGTTGGCCTGATAGAGAAATTTTCCCAAAAGCACCAAAAGCACATATACCACGTATACAATACACAGAATATACATATCTCTCCCCCTTTTGGCATTTAGCAATATAATAAGAAGCAGATAATAATGGGCAAACACACCAAAAAGAGAAGAAATAGCATATGAACTAACATAATGAGCATATAATAATAGAACTACAACTCATAACTAGAGTCACCAAACCATAACAAGTGTACCAAGTACATAAATCCAACTAAACAACTGAAAAGTACTAGAAAGCATAAAAATAAACTACGATCAGCAGCAGCATCATCAAGTAGAAGCCATCTCCATCATGGAGCACGAGAAGGCCCAGCAGAGTCGGAGCGCCTGGGGTCCATAAAAGCAGCACCTGGATCCAGGTAACGCATGACCCAAGGATCGTCAATGCGATATCCCTCACGACCGGGATCCCGCTCCATGGGAATGGGCATAGAAGGATGACGGGACATGGAATACCGAATATCATGCAGCGAGTTGCTGAGTGCACTCATCTGCAGGGTAGTACGGTAGTCCATCTGAGCCCAGCGATCGTCCTCTAAGTCGAAACGATCTCGAAGCATGGTCTGGATGGAGTCAAGGGTAGCAGGAGGAAGAGGCGCATCCTGTCCAAGTGGAGGGGCGTCGGGCTCCTCATCATCAGAATGCTCAGAAGTGGCAGGAGAGGCTACGACTGCCTGAAGTCGTCGTGCCTTAGAAAGGAATGCAGGAGCAGGCAAGAAAGGACAGTCATGAATAGGGATAATGAACGCACGAAAAACCATAGGAAGATACAAAGGATAAACCAGGGCTCGTGGTTTCTTCCTACAGTTTATCATCCAGTCCATCATGGAACGTGGAAGATTGAAAGGAATGCGATAGTGAAGATGATACAATGCTGAGATCTCAAAATATGTGACTTCATCGGTTGAGCCGGCTTTTGGCAGAATAGTGTTGAAAATAATTCGATGAAGTTCATAGAAGTAAGGGTTGAGGTGTTTGGCCATAAGCTTGCGAGGACAAATGTTAGGGGCACATAGTTCCTCCTTGAAGCTCTCAAGGGAAGTTTCACCAACAAATTGGAATTGACGAGCTTCCACAAGCTTATCCTAAGTATCGAGATCTTGAAGTTCAAGATACTCGGCCAAATCAGAATTATCAAAAGCAATATCAATACCGGCAACCCGGGAATAGATGTGAGTCGCATCATGAGTCAAGTTGCAATAGAACATTTGTATGGCGCTACGATAAATAACAAAATTTGAAGCAACTAACTCATTTAAGCAAAGATCTTGAAACATGGATTCATATTGAGAAAAGATGGTAAAATTAATAGGATGTCCCCCGAATACCGGACGAGTCCGAAAGTCGCTAAACCACTCGTTGGATGCGTCTAGTGATACAAATAATCGGTCGTCATACGTATTAGGGTCATGGGGACGAGGTGGGTTGAACAACGGATGAGGGGGTAGTTGTTGTTCAACGGGTTGCTCAATGGGAGGAGGAGGATTCGAAGAGGAAGCACCCTCGGTTCGAGTCCTCTTCCCACGATTGGGCAAGCGAGGAGCCATTGCACAAAATAGAGAAATTGAAATAGAGAAGAAGAAGGAGTTATACCTCAAATCAACAATGAACAGTGAAAGAGAATGAGAAAATAGCCCTTCTCCTTGATTTTGGTGAGCAATGGAGCACTATGAAGAGAAATCTAGGGTTAGGGTTTGTGAAAATATGTTGGAGGAGAAGAAGGTGGTGGTAAGAATGAAGAAGAGAGAGGAAAACCCGAATATAAGGAGAGGGTTTTCTTTGGTCGGAGTGAATCTGGACCGTAGGATCTCATTTGATCAAACGGCTGAAACCTGTCCCGATTCTGGAACAGGTGGGACCGAATTCGGCCCGAACTCTGGTAAGGGCAGAGTTCGGCCCGAATTCTGGGTCTTTGTCCCAGAACTAAAATCAGGCTGGAAGGATAAAAAATTGGTTAAGTATGGGAAATCAGGATAAGTTATAAAGATAACGAATTCAATAAACCAGAAAGTACAAGTAGGAGAATAGCAGTATGAAATTGAAAAGTAGCATGTCAGCAGTTTATAAATCAAAATGTACCGTATAATAAACAAGGAAATATATCTTGATTCAATAATTTGAATCTGCCATGGGTTAGCTGCAGGGGCCGGATCCCAGCTAGCGGTAGTCCTGAGGACTAGTGCACCGTGTCGCTTAGGCTTTTACGCCTTGTTGTCAGAAGGACCCTTTCGGCTTGTACCCATAGCAAGTTCATTTTTAAGAGAATCTCAATATATTCGATATTTACGCAGGTGTATTTTAATTTATGACAGCTTCATCTAAAATTCCAAGTTCACGACAAAGGAAACTGAAGCGCTCTTCGGATAATGGCTTAGTAAAGAAGTCTGCTAGCTGATGATCGGTGTCAATAAATTCTAAGTTAATCGTGTCATTTTGCTGATGATCACGCAAAAAGTGGTGTCGAATCTCAATGTGCTTCGTGCGTGAGTGACAAATGGGGTTCTTAGTAAGATTTATTGCACTAGTGTTGTCACAAAAGATAGGAATATGCATGAAAGATAAATTATAGTCTTCAAGGGTTTGCTTCATCCACAGAATCTGTGCACAACAACGCCCAGCTGCTATGTATTCAACTTCTGTTGTGGATAGTGCGACAGAATTCTGTTTCTTGCTAAACCAAGAGACTAAAGCCTTTCCTAATAAATGACACGTACCGCTCGTACTTTTACGGTCGACCTTGCATCCAGCAAAATCAGCATCAGAGTAACCAATAAGGTCAAATGATGTTGACTTGGGATACCATAGGCCCACTGTAACCGTACCCTTAAGGTATCTAAAGATACGCTTAACTGCGGTCATGTGCGATTCCTTAGGATTTGCTTGATATCTAGCACACAGGCAAACGCTAAACATTATATCAGGGCGACTAGCAGTAAGATAAAGTAGACTGCCTATCATACCTCGATACTTACGTTGATCTACGGGTTTGCCGCTCTCATCTGGTTCCAGTTTGGTTGAAGTAGCCATAGGAGTGCTGATTGGTTTGACATTATCAAGTTCGAATTTCTTCAGCATGTCCTTTGTATACTTCGACTGACAGATGAAGGTTCCATTTATCATTTGTTTGACTTGCAGCCCAAGAAAGTAGTTGAGCTCTCCCATCATGCTCATCTCAAACTCGGTCTGCATACACTTGGCAAAATCTTGACAAAGGGTTTCATCAGTAGAACAAAAAATAATATCATCTACATATATCTGAACTAAAAGAATAGTGTCCTTCAAAGACTTTATGAAAAGTGTAGTGTCAATTTTCCCTTTTGAAAAACCTTTCTCAAGCAAGAAGTTGCTTAGCCGTTCATACCAAGCTCTAGGGGCTTGTTTGAGGCCGTACAGCGCTTTCTTTAGCTTGAATACGTGGTCGGGAAATTTGTGATTTTCAAAGCCAGGGGGTTGTTTTACATAAACTTCCTCCTTAATAAAACCATTCAAGAAAGCACTTTTAACATCCATTTGAAATAATTTGAAATTTTGAAAATTTGCAAATGCACAAAGCATCCGAATGGATTCTAGTCTAGCAACAGGAGCATACGTCTCATCGTAGTCGATACCTTCCTCTTGGTTGTATCCTTGAGCTACTAGACAAGCTTTGTTGCGTGTGACTGAACCATCTTCATTTACTTTGTTTCTAAAAATCCATTTAGTACCAATAATCGAGTGATCAGCTGGTCTAGGAACTAGTTCCCATACTTGGCTCCTCTCGAATTGGTTGAGTTCTTCTTGCATAGCAGAAGTCCAAAATTCATCATTGAAAGCTTCAGAAATGTTTTTAGGCTCAATTTGTGAAATAAAGGCAGTGCTAGCAATAGAGTCTCTTAATGATGATCTAGTGGTTACTCCACGTAAAACCTCACCTATTACCAAATTTTCTGGATGTGAAGGCTTGAAAGAGAATTTCTTAGGCAAGCTTTCCAGAGAATTTGTTTCGGTTGTGGTGTTCATTGGAGTAGACGTTGATGGCTCAACATCATCATCAAGAGTAGCTGCTGCACTGTTATCTTCGTCAAAAGTCACATTTGTAGACTCTTCCACAATTAACGAGCGTTTGTTAAAAACTCTATATCCCTTACTCTTGGCAGCATAGCCAAGGAAAATACCATCGTCAGCTTTGGCATCAAATTTGCCTAAGTTGTCTTTGGTGTTAAGGATAAAGCATCTACATCCAAAAACTCTAAAATAAGAAACATTGGGGGTTCTCCCAAACCAAAGCTCATAGGGTGTTTTCTTCGTAATGGGACGAATAAGCACCCTATTCAAAATGTGGCATGCTGTACTGACAGCTTCTGCCCAAAAGTATTTCGGAAGTGAAAATTTATTTAACATGACTCTAGCCATATCGCCAAGAGTCCTATTCTTCCGCTCCACAACACCATTTTGTTGAGGAGTTCTTGGACAAGAAAACTCATGATCAAAACCATTAGAATCACAAAATCTTTCAAAATCAGAATTTTCGAATTCGCCTCCATGATCACTTCGGATTCGAGTAATCATGTAGCCTTTTTCGTTTTGAACTTTCTTAACAAAAATCTTGAAAACTGAAATAGCATCACTTTTATTTGCAAGAAAGAAAACCCAAATAAATCTTGAAAAATCATCAACAATAACAAAGGCATAGAGTTTCCCGCCAAGACTGGCTACTCTACTAGGCCCAAATAAATCCATATGAAGTAGTTGCAAGGGTCTAGAAGTGCTTATAGAGTTTATGGAATGAAAAGATGACTTGGTTGCCTTGTTCAACTCACATTCGGCACATACGGTGTCCTTTTTGAATGTGATGTCGGGCAAGCCTCTAACTAGCTTCTTGGTTGATAGTCTGGATATATTATCCATATTGGCATGACCAAGACGCTGGTGCCATAGTAGCCGTTCATCTTTATGAGCATATAAACATCTACCTGCATTGTTAGTATTTCCAGACAAATAGAAAGTATAAATATTATCCTCTTACCCCTTCAAAAGCGATGTCTCCCGTTGACCTATCATAGATAAGGCATTTGTTTTGTCCAAAGTTAATGTCATATCCATGGTCAGCAAGATGACTAATGCTGAGCATGTTATGCTTTAACTCGGTCACTAGGCAGACATCCTTTATTACGGGAGAGGGAGGATAACCAATATTACCATTACCTATAATATAACCTTTGAGGTTGTTGTCGAAGGATACATATCCTTCTCTCTTCATCGATAGTGATGCGAAAAGATTTGCGTCTCCTGTCATATGCCGCGAGCATCCACTATCGAGAATCCACTTACTCTTAGTTGAGGAGGGAAGGTCCACCTACATCAAGAGTAGATGTGACCTTTGGTACCCAATTTCTTGAGGGTCCTGAAAAGTTAGTTTTTGGAAACCATGCATATATTTTCTTATCAACTAATCTTCTAATTCTGCATTGTGGTGATATGTGTCCATGCAAACCACAATAAGTACATGTAGCATTCCTATTTACATTAGGAGCATGCTGATGATGTCTATAAGCAGTGTAATGAGCAGAAGTATGATGATTAGCATGATGATGATGATTATGCATAGAGTGCTGTGGAGTGGCATGGTGATATTGTCTATATGGAGCATGGTGATGTTGTCTATATGGAGCATGGTGATGTTGTCTATGTGGCATGACATTGTGATGTTGTCTATATGGCATGACATTGTGATGTTGTCTATATGGCATGACACTGTGATGTTGATTGTGTCTTTGTGCAGCATGATGATTGTATCTATGATAATTATTTCTACGTGTATGTGGTTTGTGTCCTTTGTGAAATTGTGTGTATATGAAAGCATGATTATGTGTTGTAGATGGATGATATGAATGACTAGCATGAGAAGTGTTATGCTTTGTGGGTGTCTCATGAGATTGGGTTTGAGGTTGAGCAACCTGTTTACCCAATTTAGTCTCTAATCTCTTGGAGACAGCCTGCAGATCAGTAACCTTAGCATTTAAACCATAAATCTTAGTCATAGAAATCTTGTGTCTACTCTTTTCTTCAGCAAGCAACGTATTGAGTGTTGTGATTTCTTGTGTCTGTTGCTCAATACGTGTTTCAGCATCATGAAGGCTTAGTTTAAGCTTCGATACTTCATAAGTGACTTCCGTGGGTGAAGTGTCTCTAATGTTATCAAGCAATATAGAAAGTCTTTGAATCTCGTCTTCATGACTTTTGATTTTGTCCTTGGCGTGTTTGTATTTACCAATGATCTTTTTGTGATCATCGAGTAAATCAGTGAAAGCATCGCCAAGTTCATCAAAAGAGAAGTCGTCAAGAGTTTCGTTTGATACCTTATCGGATGTTGCCATTAGGCACACATTAGCCGTATCTTGAGGAGAGTCCTTTTCTTCCTCGGAGTCACTAGCTTCGCTTTCATGCCAAATGCTTGTGTTGGCATATTTCTTTGATGAAGTCTTCTTGTATGGCTTTTCATAACGGTTGCTCTTCTTCAAGAATGGACAGTCTTTTCGGACGTGTCCTGTCTTTTTGCAACCATAGCAAGTTGGCTCTTCGTCACCATCTTCTTGTGGTTCCTTCTTCCTTCGATTGAAGCGAAGGAATTTCTTGAAGTTGCGGACCATAAGGGCTTGATCATCTTCTGAGTCATCATCATCTGTCTCTTCGGGTTCAGCCCTTCGCCGGTGAGCTTTGAGTGCGATCTCCTTAGCCTTAGGAGCAGGCTCTTCTAAGTCCTTGAGGTCAAGCTCGTGAGTCATGAGCTTACCCATCAAGGTCTCCATTGACATGGTTGTGAGATCGTTCCCTTCTATGATGGCTGTCACCTTAGGGTTCCAGATCTTTGGTAGCCCCCTAAGTAGCTTGCGAATCTTCTCGTGATTTGAGTATTGCTTGCCGAGCGAAGACATGGGGTTGATGATGTCGAGGAATCTTGTGAACATTTGCGTGATCGTCTCATTTGGTTTCATCTTGAAAGCCTCGTATTCTTGCGTGAGACGGCTTATCTTTGATTCCTTGACTTGGGTAGTTCCTTCATGCGTCACTTCTAGAAGTTTCCATACTTCATGAGATGTGGTGCATGTAGATACCCTGTTGAACTCATTCCTGTCTATAGCACAGAATAAAGCATTAATAGCTCTCGCATCTAGACTTGCCTGTTTCTTCTCCTCGTCAGAATATTTGTCATGTGATTTCTCAACAAGATCACCGTTGACAACTATCCTGGCGGGCTTTTTGTAACCGTCAGTGACGACAGTCCACAGGTCAAAGTCTAGAGACTTGAGATAAAAACTCATCCTTGTTTTCCAATATGTGTAGTTGGTTCCATCAAATAGGGGAGGCCTATGAGTGGACTGCCCTTCACCATGATTGAAAATCAAGGATTGTGTGGTTGCCATGGATCAGCTCTAGGATGTAAATCCTTGTAAAGAGAACAGAGCTCTGATACCAATTGAAGAACAGATGGCAACTCTAGAGGGAGGTGAATAGAGTATATAGAGATAATATCCAATTAAAAATTCAACTCTATCACAAATAAAACCAATCAGAGTAAGTGCGGAAAATAAAGAGAGAATCAAGAGAGCATACGCAGACACAGCCGATTTTAACCTGGTTTTCCTCGTGGAGGACTAGTCCAGGCCTGAGAACTCTAGCTCAGGATTAAATCTACTATTTGTGAAATAGTAGTTTACAACCCGTGTCTTTTCTTCAGAAGAGCACGTCAACTTCTTACAGAGGATCGCAGTGGCGATTTGCTTGGAATTGTCCAAGCGACTTCTTCAACTCTTGCACAAGAATCCTAACTGAGAGATGCTGAGCACTCGAGACTTAGGAGGCTTGTGGCTAGTAGATGGGAAGGGTATGGCTTTTCTGAGCTTTAAGAAAGAAGAGAAGAGAAGATTGGATGATTTGAAATAAGAAAATTCATGGCCTATTTATAGTGTTTTTGTAGGCAGAATTCGGCCAGAATTCGGGTAGAAAATTTCAAATATTTGGCCGTTGGACAACTAGCAACCAGCTAACCCTAAAATTAAGGATGCTGATT
Organism: Iris pallida; assembly: GCA_029216955.1. Lineage (NCBI taxonomy): Eukaryota > Viridiplantae > Streptophyta > Magnoliopsida > Asparagales > Iridaceae > Iris > Iris pallida. Next base: position 8,355,709 of record JANAVB010003600.1, read on the forward strand.
TTTAGGGGACAGAGTTCGGTCCGAACTCTATGTGGAGGCAGAGTTCGGCCCGAACTCTGTCTCCAGAGCACAGAGCTGGTCTAAGTGGCCAGTGGGTATTTTTCTGGATGGAGTTTGAGGATAATTGGGTAGACTATAGGTCAAGTCTCAAGAGCTCAGCATGACACACTTTACAATCAGTCTAGACTCAAAGAAAGTGTAAAATACAGACTCATATATAACTGAACTGTAAAGACTGAGCTGTCTTCTGACTAGAGCTTGATGTAGACGTCGTGTGTCGTATTGAATTATTACAATTATTATTTAGTCAATGTTATCAATATTTGGTTGACTGTGACTTTGTGTCAACAGCTAAGGCGAGCGCCTCGGTGCGCAAGCCGTAAGAACATGGGATAACTGTAATTGGCGAGTGCCTTAGTGCACGAACCATACCGTGCTTTGCGCATGAGTTAGAATGGCTAGAACATTGAAAGACAATAGGCGAGCGCCCTAGCGCGCAAGCCCGAACCTTGAATGCTAAGTTATAGAACATGGGAATACGGTCGAAACGTGCCTACGTGCACGGGATAATAAAAGATGGCTTCGTTGCGAGAGAATACAGTTGTGGCATGAATGTGGCGGAACTGTCGGATATAACATGGTGCCTCGAAAGGTGTTTGAGACCTTCGGATCGTTCGGTTGACGAGCATTGAGTTGAGGCACGATGCCATTGAATCATTGAAACGAAGTATGAAACGTGAGAACATAGAAAGTTAACGGAAGAAATACGAGATGATAAAGTCTGAGTCTTGGACTCAAGGCTATGCTTGGTTGTTTGAATGATAGTGCGTTGCATGGTCGAATGGAATGGACTTGAGATAATTGCGATGATATCTTCCGTGCACGGAACGTTCCCTCCGAACGGGCGCACCGGGGCACCGGGACCGTTCGGCCTAGGAGGGATGATAATCTTTGATAGGCGCACATCTGCGAAGTCCGATTAGCACTCGGTCGTAAATGTGAGAAGCCGCAAATGATGGTAGGCACGCGGTAAGTTTCGGTTGTTGGGATAGCAACCCAACCCGTGAAACGCCGGGCTACCCAAACGAGAGAGAGAAAAGAAGGAGAGAAAAGAAAGTAAGGAAAGATAAAAGAGACTCCTTTAGTCCATTCCGGCGCGGATACGCCCACGACCTTCATATAGTTAAGGAACGATGGGTTGAAAGTGTAGGCGCGTATGCGTCCCGCATAGAGATCCTGCTTAGAGATGCACATATAACATGACAGGGAAGGATTACGGCGTATTCACCTTGCGTCGGTGCAAGGGCGAGTGCGTCGACTTGGTAAGTCGCGCCACGAATTAAACACGAGATTGTTTGTTTGCTTGCCTATTCAATTCGATAACATGCTGCTATGATAACATACTTTACGCTTTCGAAGATGCCATGAAATTGACCCTAAGGAGAACATAGCAAGATCATAAGCTAAGTTGCATGATTCAACATAAATATTAAAATGTCGGTTTGGAAAGATGATCTTTGCTTCAGTACATGCGAGGACGAACGTACTGATCCCCCACCAGCTTCATGCAGGGTGCAGGGAATGGATTGCTCGCGGCGAAGCGTTGCTTGAACGTGTTAAGGCTTGGAATGCCGAAGCGCATTGAAGCGTGCTATCGCATTGACGCTCGGACTACGCAGCTGGATTGATGCGGCCGAGATATAGAAGGCATGATGTATGGAACGGTGAAATCCTTTGTGGGCAAGAGAGAACCTGAGTGTTGTAGCCAATCTGGCATATATTGTTAGGCTATCGAAAGCCATTGTAATCTCAGTTTCGGATATCAATAAAGAGAATTGTTTCGTATACTCTGTTTTTCCTATCGTTGTTAATATCTAATCAAAAGATAACCATTTGAGAACTTGTCACCTTGCCTTGCACGAGCGCAACTCCAGGCTCGTGCGGCATCACGCCCCCTGCGAGGACGATGATTCGGGTGATTCCGGGTCGGGGCGTGACAAATTGGTATCAGAGCTCTAGGCTCAATTTCCTCTGGACGCTCGCTTCATTACAATTCAAAAAGTTGCCCACCACTACTTGATATCACTCTTGACTCTACTCGATGCCGCACTGGATGTTCCATACAATAAGTCTAATACAAATCGTGAAATTTTGTCGCATGTGTTTTGGAAATTTCATGATGTTTGCTAAGAAAGTCGCGAAGGGTATATTGCATTGAATGCAACGAGCCGTAAAAATGTTAGTTGCTGCAAGCGCAACAAATTGTGGAATACGATTTGGGATGTTGTTGTTGCAATGTAACATATTGAATGAGAAATAAAATGATGCACGAAGTGCAGCGAGTTAATGTGAATATACGTTAAAATGAAAGTGAGAAGTGATAAGCCAATACCGAATGTGTTAAAACGGATTGTGCATTGACTTGGAAAGTCGAGAGTAATTCGTTGCACGAGGTGCGGTAAATGTCGGAAATGATCGTTGCACGATGTGCAACGCGTATTGAAAGTAAAAATTATTGCACGTGGTGCAACGCATATCAAATTAATCGTTGCACGAAGTGCAAAGGAAATTAGAAATGAATCGTTGTACAAAGTGAAATGAAAGTGTCGGAAATAAATCGTAGCACGATGTGCAACGCGTATCGAAAGTAAAATTTGTTGCACGGGGTGCAACGCATATCAAATAAATTGTTGCACGAGATGCAACGTAAGGAAAGAATTGAAATCATAAATCGATAGAACGAATCGTTCGGTTGCACACCAAACTTATGTTGGCAAACGAGAACATTGACCGAGTTACGTCGGATTTGATAGAATCAAAGTTACGGTTGTGATCAAGCACGATCACTGCGGAAATCGTGAGTCGGAAGAGATCGTTGGTTTACACTAAGTATAGCGCGAGGGAAATGGCTTGAATTCCGAGTGGTATATGCCATACCACGTAGGCGATGAATGACTCGATTTCGAGTGGTATATGGTATATCACTTGTGCGATGAATTGCATCGACGCGTTGTGAGAATTGCGGAAGAATTGTCCGCAACGGACGGGGGAGTACCGAGACTCGATTGAAAATTTGTATGGCGATATGTTGATGCAAGTGTTCTTCGAAGATCGGTTGGGACGATAAGGCGAGACTCGTATCGATGAACAATACGTCGGACGAAAATGATAAGTCGGTCGGACGACCGAGACTAGCGGAACGATTATGCCTTGAAACAATAATCGGATCGACGGGAAGGGAAAACTCGAGCTTACAAATGAGTCGCACGACTTGCGATCTCGATAGAAATGTTGGGTGAGGCGAATCGAATCGTACGACTTGCGATCTCGATAGAAATGTTCGGCTAGGCGAATCGAATCGCACGACTTGCGATCTCGATAGAAATGTTCGGCGAGACGAATCGAATCGCACGACTTGCGATTTCGATAGAAATGTTAAGCGATGCAAATTGTAATCGAATCGCACGATGTGCGACTTCAGTGAAGAGTTGGTTGACGTGAGAAACCGTGCCTAAGAAATAGTTGGTTACGTTACGGCGACACTCATTTGAGTACGACTGAAAACACGCAAAACTTAGAGGGCGAGATCGTATAACTCGAGGGCACGATGTTGGATAATCGGTAACTCGGTTACGCGATCAAAGTATAGCGGGATGCGGCAAATCGGAGAACGAGTGGATGCGTATGGAAACGTTCGTTGCAAACTTGGATGTATGCGACGCGAGTTAAGTTGACGTTGAAACGGATTCGAAGTCGACCCTCTTGCTATCGAAATTGATATGAACTATCAAGATCGATACACAAGGAAACGTAAGCACGATGTGAGAATACAAAATGGAGTGCGCCTTGCGCTATCGAAGTTTTGTAAATAACAATACGAGAATGAAACGAACTGGTTGATCATGAACTTTGTGATTAATCAAAGATGAGACTATAAGTCATCGACGATTGCTCGATGCGTTTAGCATCTCATGTGTCGACCCGTGAATAAGATAGACTCGAACTTGATGCGAGTAGATGTTTCGTAAATTGCGGAATCATCGACGGCAGTGCATGACTTGACTCGGAGGATAGTTGCGCATCAGTTGCGCCGATAGAAATGGTTTTGTCCGAAATTGGGTAGTCGCATAGAATCGTCGGAACGTGATTTGGCTCCGAAATAAGATATAGCATAGTTCGTCGTAAACTGTCCTTCGGTGATGATCCACAATTATCGAGCGTAGCTTCGGGGCAGCTGACCCTAGAAGACTTGACCGCCAAATCAAATTGAATGCTGCAGACCGTAAGATGACCCATGCGATATCGCATATGAGATTGCATCGATAACAAATATAACCCGGTGCATGTTGACGATAAGTCTAGGCGATCGAGAATTGTTGGAACAGCTTTCGATTGAAAATGATATAGTTAGATTTTGAGTATTCGTCGGATGAATACTTGAATGGTTATGTTGGTCGACGGTCGAACTAGAATTCACCAACGGAGTTGGTGATTCGGATAGGCGATTGCGAGAAAACGTGCTATGCACGAGAGGGAATGATAAGGGAATGACTTACGAGTCATGTCGTTAGATTCGGATTCACCTTGCAATTGAGCTTGCGTGAATCGAAATTTACATTCGATGTTGCGAGATGGATACGTTGGGAATTTGGCTAGTGAATTCCTACTCGTTAGGAAATTGAATGTAAGACGCATCGTAAAGACCTTCGTGCTAAGGCGATCGTTGCCTTGAGCACTGTCGCCTTGCTGTAAACTTTCATGTCGGATAGATTGTGGCCTTTGTGCAATGTCAATTTAAACTTGCGTCGGAAGAATCTAAGCACGGGAACTATGTAAGTAACCTAGCGGGCGTAGCCCTGAATGTTGATGCATTTGCAAGTCAACAAAGGAAGATTGTATCGAGATAAGTTGCATAAGCAAGACTTCGAAAATAGTTGGGTGGCGACTTCGAACGCAAGGCGTTGCGGAGACTCGTTGTGATTGGATGCGCGACGGCTTGACGCGACGCGTAGAATTGATAGTCCCGATGAAACATACGAAATGAGAAATGCGATGAAATTTTGTGAACAAGTGCTAAGGATAAGTCCGAACGAGAGTACGAGATGGCAAGCATAGGATTGAAATTTACCTGTCAGCTTTGTTCCAATTTGCTACCACTGGAATTGGTCAAAATACATATATCTTCGGGACGCCTTTAATATAGGTATGGATCCAAATCGAGTTGTATACAAAATTCAAATCGAGCTGCAGGGATGACTTTGAAATGTTAATGAAAAGCTTGCGAGATAGTGTAAAACGGAACAACATTGGTGGGACGAGATCGTGAAACGATCTATAAAACACTTAGGCGGAGTGTTAGTTTTGGTTCGAGGACGAACCTTGTTTTGAGTGGTATATTCTGTAATGCCCCGCTCCGCACGGCGCATTACGCTGAAGCGTTGACTCAACGAGTCGCGTTGACGCAAAGGAAATGTATCGATGCAAAACGATACGAGAGTTAAGTTGTCCCGAGCAATGCATCAAACTAAGTTGATGCGAAGAGTTGCCTTGTCCCGAAAGAATGCATCGAGTTGAATCGATGCGAAGTGCTGCGTTGCCCCGAAGGATGAGTGCGTTGAATCGGCTCGAAGATTCTAAGAAATCGAATCGACCAAGGCGCAAGTCCGAATCGATGCAAGTATTGATTTTAGTTGGTTTCGTGTGCAGGTTATACTTTGACGGAAAAATATTAGAGGTCGATCTTTTGCAATATTTAGTAAGGGGTCCGCGAAATCAAATCGTCGCCTTGCGACGGGCTAAGACTTGGGCACGCTAAGGCAAATCGGACGTATAACTCAATGAAGCACGAAGTGCTCGAATGGCTAAGTCAGGAGAGTGGCCGTGCAACAAAGTTAGGGAATCGAGCCGCACAGGCTCGGCGAAACGACGAAGGCGTATCGACTCAAGGTGGGAGGATTGACTTCTTTTTACTCCTTCATTCGATAAGTCAAATATATTATTGTGTGCTAAAAGTTAACCTATCGATGCCACGGGCGTGGTCCGATCGGGGATAAATCATAGTGTGAGTCGAACACTAAGTTAGAACAATTGAAATGAAACGTGCATCATATGCACGAGTCGCTATGGGACATTGGATATCGCTAATGAAGAACAGATGGCAACTCTAGAGGGGGGTGAATAGAGTATATAGAGATAATATCCAATTAAAAATTCAACTCTATCACAAATAAAACCAATCAGAGTAAGTGCGGAAAATAAAGAGAGAATCAAGAGAGCATACGCAGACACAGCCGATTTTAACCTGGTTTCCCTCGTGGAGGACTAGTCCAGGCCTGAGAACTCTAGCTCAGGATTAAATCCACTATTTGTGAAATAGTAGTTTACAACCCGTGCCTTTTCTTCAGAAGAGCACGTCAACTTCTTACAGAGGATCGCAGTGGCGATTTGCTTGGAATTGTCCAAGCGACTTCTTCAACTCTTGCACAAGAATCCTAACTGAGAGATGCTGAGCACTCGAGACTTAGGAGGCTTGTGGCTAGTAGATGGGAAGGGTATGGCTTTTCTGAGCTTTAAGAAAGAAGAGAAGAGAAGATTGGATGATTTGAAATGAGAAAATTCATAGCCTATTTATAGTGTTTTTGTAGGCAGAATTCGGCCAGAATTCGGGTAGGAAATTTCAAATATTTGGCCGTTGGACAACTAGCAACCAGCTAACCCTAAAATTAAGGATGCTGATTTTTAGGGGACAGAGTTCGGCCCGAACTCTATGTGGAGGCAGAGTTCGGCCCGAACTCTATCTCCAGAGCACAGAGCTGGTCTAAGTGGCCAGTGGATATTTTTCTGGATGGTGGAGTTTGAGGATAATTGGGTAGACTATAGGTCAAGTCTCAAGAGCTCAGCATGACACAGTTTACAATCAGTCTAGACTCAAAGAAAGTGTAAAATACAGACTCATATATAACTGAACTGTAAAGACTGAGCTGTCTTCTGACTAGAGCTTGATGTAGACGTCGTGTGTCGTATTGAATTATTACAATTATTATTTAGTCAATGTTATCAATATTTGGTTGACTGTGACTTTGTGTCAACAATCTCCCCCATATTGATAATTGACAAAATAATAAATGTATATTCAATATTCATTCCTGGACACAGAAATGACAAAAGCAAAAGCTCCCCCATAATTGGTGCCGAGCTAAACAAGATAGCTCCCCCGTAAACAATGCGTTGAACCTGTTGGCCTGATAGAGAAATTTTCCCAAAAGCACCAAAAGCACATATACCACGTATACAATACACAGAATATACATATCTCTCCCCCTTTTGGCATTTAGCAATATAATAAGAAGCAGATAATAATGGGCAAACACACCAAAAAGAGAAGAAATAGCATATGAACTAACATAATGAGCATATAATAATAGAACTACAACTCATAACTAGAGTCACCAAACCATAACAAGTGTACCAAGTACATAAATCCAACTAAACAACTGAAAAGTACTAGAAAGCATAAAAATAAACTACGATCAGCAGCAGCATCATCAAGTAGAAGCCATCTCCATCATGGAGCACGAGAAGGCCCAGCAGAGTCGGAGCGCCTGGGGTCCATAAAAGCAGCACCTGGATCCAGGTAACGCATGACCCAAGGATCGTCAATGCGATATCCCTCACGACCGGGATCCCGCTCCATGGGAATGGGCATAGAAGGATGACGGGACATGGAATACCGAATATCATGCAGCGAGTTGCTGAGTGCACTCATCTGCAGGGTAGTACGGTAGTCCATCTGAGCCCAGCGATCGTCCTCTAAGTCGAAACGATCTCGAAGCATGGTCTGGATGGAGTCAAGGGTAGCAGGAGGAAGAGGCGCATCCTGTCCAAGTGGAGGGGCGTCGGGCTCCTCATCATCAGAATGCTCAGAAGTGGCAGGAGAGGCTACGACTGCCTGAAGTCGTCGTGCCTTAGAAAGGAATGCAGGAGCAGGCAAGAAAGGACAGTCATGAATAGGGATAATGAACGCACGAAAAACCATAGGAAGATACAAAGGATAAACCAGGGCTCGTGGTTTCTTCCTACAGTTTATCATCCAGTCCATCATGGAACGTGGAAGATTGAAAGGAATGCGATAGTGAAGATGATACAATGCTGAGATCTCAAAATATGTGACTTCATCGGTTGAGCCGGCTTTTGGCAGAATAGTGTTGAAAATAATTCGATGAAGTTCATAGAAGTAAGGGTTGAGGTGTTTGGCCATAAGCTTGCGAGGACAAATGTTAGGGGCACATAGTTCCTCCTTGAAGCTCTCAAGGGAAGTTTCACCAACAAATTGGAATTGACGAGCTTCCACAAGCTTATCCTAAGTATCGAGATCTTGAAGTTCAAGATACTCGGCCAAATCAGAATTATCAAAAGCAATATCAATACCGGCAACCCGGGAATAGATGTGAGTCGCATCATGAGTCAAGTTGCAATAGAACATTTGTATGGCGCTACGATAAATAACAAAATTTGAAGCAACTAACTCATTTAAGCAAAGATCTTGAAACATGGATTCATATTGAGAAAAGATGGTAAAATTAATAGGATGTCCCCCGAATACCGGACGAGTCCGAAAGTCGCTAAACCACTCGTTGGATGCGTCTAGTGATACAAATAATCGGTCGTCATACGTATTAGGGTCATGGGGACGAGGTGGGTTGAACAACGGATGAGGGGGTAGTTGTTGTTCAACGGGTTGCTCAATGGGAGGAGGAGGATTCGAAGAGGAAGCACCCTCGGTTCGAGTCCTCTTCCCACGATTGGGCAAGCGAGGAGCCATTGCACAAAATAGAGAAATTGAAATAGAGAAGAAGAAGGAGTTATACCTCAAATCAACAATGAACAGTGAAAGAGAATGAGAAAATAGCCCTTCTCCTTGATTTTGGTGAGCAATGGAGCACTATGAAGAGAAATCTAGGGTTAGGGTTTGTGAAAATATGTTGGAGGAGAAGAAGGTGGTGGTAAGAATGAAGAAGAGAGAGGAAAACCCGAATATAAGGAGAGGGTTTTCTTTGGTCGGAGTGAATCTGGACCGTAGGATCTCATTTGATCAAACGGCTGAAACCTGTCCCGATTCTGGAACAGGTGGGACCGAATTCGGCCCGAACTCTGGTAAGGGCAGAGTTCGGCCCGAATTCTGGGTCTTTGTCCCAGAACTAAAATCAGGCTGGAAGGATAAAAAATTGGTTAAGTATGGGAAATCAGGATAAGTTATAAAGATAACGAATTCAATAAACCAGAAAGTACAAGTAGGAGAATAGCAGTATGAAATTGAAAAGTAGCATGTCAGCAGTTTATAAATCAAAATGTACCGTATAATAAACAAGGAAATATATCTTGATTCAATAATTTGAATCTGCCATGGGTTAGCTGCAGGGGCCGGATCCCAGCTAGCGGTAGTCCTGAGGACTAGTGCACCGTGTCGCTTAGGCTTTTACGCCTTGTTGTCAGAAGGACCCTTTCGGCTTGTACCCATAGCAAGTTCATTTTTAAGAGAATCTCAATATATTCGATATTTACGCAGGTGTATTTTAATTTATGACAGCTTCATCTAAAATTCCAAGTTCACGACAAAGGAAACTGAAGCGCTCTTCGGATAATGGCTTAGTAAAGAAGTCTGCTAGCTGATGATCGGTGTCAATAAATTCTAAGTTAATCGTGTCATTTTGCTGATGATCACGCAAAAAGTGGTGTCGAATCTCAATGTGCTTCGTGCGTGAGTGACAAATGGGGTTCTTAGTAAGATTTATTGCACTAGTGTTGTCACAAAAGATAGAAATATGCATGAAAGATAAATTATAGTCTTCAAGGGTTTGCTTCATCCACAGAATCTGTGCACAACAACGCCCAGCTGCTATGTATTCAACTTCTGTTGTGGATAGTGCGACAGAATTCTGTTTCTTGCTAAACCAAGAGACTAAAGCCTTTCCTAATAAATGACACGTACCGCTCGTACTTTTACGGTCGACCTTGCATCCAGCAAAATCAGCATCAGAGTAACCAATAAGGTCAAATGATGTTGACTTGGGATACCATAGGCCCACTGTAACCGTACCCTTAAGGTATCTAAAGATACGCTTAACTGCGGTCATGTGCGATTCCTTAGGATTTGCTTGATATCTAGCACACAGGCAAACGCTAAACATTATATCAGGGCGACTAGCAGTAAGATAAAGTAGACTGCCTATCATACCTCGATACTTACGTTGATCTACGGGTTTGCCGCTCTCATCTGGTTCCAGTTTGGTTGAAGTAGCCATAGGAGTGCTGATTGGTTTGACATTATCAAGTTCGAATTTCTTCAGCATGTCCTTTGTATACTTCGACTGACAGATGAAGGTTCCATTTATCATTTGTTTGACTTGCAGCCCAAGAAAGTAGTTGAGCTCCCCCATCATGCTCATCTCAAACTCGGTCTGCATACACTTGGCAAAATCTTGACAAAGGGTTTCATCAGTAGAACAAAAAATAATATCATCTACATATATCTGAACTAAAAGAATAGTGTCCTTCAAAGACTTTATGAAAAGTGTAGTGTCAATTTTCCCTTTTGAAAAACCTTTCTCAAGCAAGAAGTTGCTTAGCCGTTCATACCAAGCTCTAGGGGCTTGTTTGAGGCCGTACAGCGCTTTCTTTAGCTTGAATACGTGGTCGGGAAATTTGTGATTTTCAAAGCCAGGGGGTTGTTTTACATAAACTTCCTCCTTAATAAAACCATTCAAGAAAGCACTTTTAACATCCATTTGAAATAATTTGAAATTTTGAAAATTTGCAAATGCACAAAGCATCCGAATGGATTCTAGTCTAGCAACAGGAGCATACGTCTCATCGTAGTCGATACCTTCCTCTTGGTTGTATCCTTGAGCTACTAGACAAGCTTTGTTGCGTGTGACTGAACCATCTTCATTTACTTTGTTTCTAAAAATCCATTTAGTACCAATAATCGAGTGATCAGCTGGTCTAGGAACTAGTTCCCATACTTGGCTCCTCTCGAATTGGTTGAGTTCTTCTTGCATAGCAGAAGTCCAAAATTCATCATTGAAAGCTTCAGAAATGTTTTTAGGCTCAATTTGTGAAATAAAGGCAGTGCTAGCAATAGAGTCTCTTAATGATGATCTAGTGGTTACTCCACGTAAAACCTCACCTATTACCAAATTTTCTGGATGTGAAGGCTTGAAAGAGAATTTCTTAGGCAAGCTTTCCAGAGAATTTGTTTCGGTTGTGGTGTTCATTGGAGTAGACGTTGATGGCTCAACATCATCATCAAGAGTAGCTGCTGCACTGTTATCTTCGTCAAAAGTCACATTTGTAGACTCTTCCACAATTAACGAGCGTTTGTTAAAAACTCTATATCCCTTACTCTTGGCAGCATAGCCAAGGAAAATACCATCGTCAGCTTTGGCATCAAATTTGCCTAAGTTGTCTTTGGTGTTAAGGATAAAGCATCTACATCCAAAAACTCTAAAATAAGAAACATTGGGGGTTCTCCCAAACCAAAGCTCATAGGGTGTTTTCTTCGTAATGGGACGAATAAGCACCCTATTCAAAATGTGGCATGCTGTACTGACAGCTTCTGCCCAAAAGTATTTCGGAAGTGAAAATTTATTTAACATGACTCTAGCCATATCGCCAAGAGTCCTATTCTTCCGCTCCACAACACCATTTTGTTGAGGAGTTCTTGGACAAGAAAACTCATGATCAAAACCATTAGAATCACAAAATCTTTCAAAATCAGAATTTTCGAATTCGCCTCCATGATCACTTCGGATTCGAGTAATCATGTAGCCTTTTTCGTTTTGAACTTTCTTAACAAAAATCTTGAAAACTGAAATAGCATCACTTTTATTTGCAAGAAAGAAAACCCAAATAAATCTTGAAAAATCATCAACAATAACAAAGGCATAGAGTTTCCCGCCAAGACTGGCTACTCTACTAGGCCCAAATAAATCCATATGAAGTAGTTGCAAGGGTCTAGAAGTGCTTATAGAGTTTATGGAATGAAAAGATGACTTGGTTGCCTTGTTCAACTCACATTCGGCACATACGGTGTCCTTTTTGAATGTGATGTCGGGCAAGCCTCTAACTAGCTTCTTGGTTGATAGTCTGGATATATTATCCATATTGGCATGACCAAGACGCTGGTGCCATAGTAGCCGTTCATCTTTATGAGCATATAAACATCTACCTGCATTGTTAGTATTTCCAGACAAATAGAAAGTATAAATATTATCCTCTTACCCCTTCAAAAGCGATGTCTCCCGTTGACCTATCATAGATAAGGCATTTGTTTTGTCCAAAGTTAATGTCATATCCATGGTCAGCAAGATGACTAATGCTGAGCATGTTATGCTTTAACTCGGTCACTAGGCAGACATCCTTTATTACGGGAGAGGGAGGATAACCAATATTACCATTACCTATAATATAACCTTTGAGGTTGTTGTCGAAGGATACATATCCTTCTCTCTTCATCGATAGTGATGCGAAAAGATTTGCGTCTCCTGTCATATGCCGCGAGCATCCACTATCGAGAATCCACTTACTCTTAGTTGAGGAGGGAAGGTCCACCTACATCAAGAGTAGATGTGACCTTTGGTACCCAATTTCTTGAGGGTCCTGAAAAGTTAGTTTTTGGAAACCATGCATATATTTTCTTATCAACTAATCTTCTAATTCTGCATTGTGGTGATATGTGTCCATGCAAACCACAATAAGTACATGTAGCATTCCTATTTACATTAGGAGCATGCTGATGATGTCTATAAGCAGTGTAATGAGCAGAAGTATGATGATTAGCATGATGATGATGATTATGCATAGAGTGCTGTGGAGTGGCATGGTGATATTGTCTATATGGAGCATGGTGATGTTGTCTATATGGAGCATGGTGATGTTGTCTATGTGGCATGACATTGTGATGTTGTCTATATGGCATGACATTGTGATGTTGTCTATATGGCATGACACTGTGATGTTGATTGTGTCTTTGTGCAGCATGATGATTGTATCTATGATAATTATTTCTACGTGTATGTGGTTTGTGTCCTTTGTGAAATTGTGTGTATATGAAAGCATGATTATGTGTTGTAGATGGATGATATGAATGACTAGCATGAGAAGTGTTATGCTTTGTGGGTGTCTCATGAGATTGGGTTTGAGGTTGAGCAACCTGTTTACCCAATTTAGTCTCTAATCTCTTGGAGACAGCCTGCAGATCAGTAACCTTAGCATTTAAACCATAAATCTTAGTCATAGAAATCTTGTGTCTACTCTTTTCTTCAGCAAGCAACGTATTGAGTGTTGTGATTTCTTGTGTCTGTTGCTCAATACGTGTTTCAGCATCATGAAGGCTTAGTTTAAGCTTCGATACTTCATAAGTGACTTCCGTGGGTGAAGTGTCTCTAATGTTATCAAGCAATATAGAAAGTCTTTGAATCTCGTCTTCATGACTTTTGATTTTGTCCTTGGCGTGTTTGTATTTACCAATGATCTTTTTGTGATCATCGAGTAAATCAGTGAAAGCATCGCCAAGTTCATCAAAAGAGAAGTCGTCAAGAGTTTCGTTTGATACCTTATCGGATGTTGCCATTAGGCACACATTAGCCGTATCTTGAGGAGAGTCCTTTTCTTCCTCGGAGTCACTAGCTTCGCTTTCATGCCAAATGCTTGTGTTGGCATATTTCTTTGATGAAGTCTTCTTGTATGGCTTTTCATAACGGTTGCTCTTCTTCAAGAATGGACAGTCTTTTCGGACGTGTCCTGTCTTTTTGCAACCATAGCAAGTTGGCTCTTCGTCACCATCTTCTTGTGGTTCCTTCTTCCTTCGATTGAAGCGAAGGAATTTCTTGAAGTTGCGGACCATAAGGGCTTGATCATCTTCTGAGTCATCATCATCTGTCTCTTCGGGTTCAGCCCTTCGCCGGTGAGCTTTGAGTGCGATCTCCTTAGCCTTAGGAGCAGGCTCTTCTAAGTCCTTGAGGTCAAGCTCGTGAGTCATGAGCTTACCCATCAAGGTCTCCATTGACATGGTTGTGAGATCGTTCCCTTCTATGATGGCTGTCACCTTAGGGTTCCAGATCTTTGGTAGCCCCCTAAGTAGCTTGCGAATCTTCTCGTGATTTGAGTATTGCTTGCCGAGCGAAGACATGGGGTTGATGATGTCGAGGAATCTTGTGAACATTTGCGTGATCGTCTCATTTGGTTTCATCTTGAAAGCCTCGTATTCTTGCGTGAGACGGCTTATCTTTGATTCCTTGACTTGGGTAGTTCCTTCATGCGTCACTTCTAGAAGTTTCCATACTTCATGAGATGTGGTGCATGTAGATACCCTGTTGAACTCATTCCTGTCTATAGCACAGAATAAAGCATTAATAGCTCTCGCATCTAGACTTGCCTGTTTCTTCTCCTCGTCAGAATATTTGTCATGTGATTTCTCAACAAGATCACCGTTGACAACTATCCTGGCGGGCTTTTTGTAACCGTCAGTGACGACAGTCCACAGGTCAAAGTCTAGAGACTTGAGATAAAAACTCATCCTTGTTTTCCAATATGTGTAGTTGGTTCCATCAAATAGGGGAGGCCTATGAGTGGACTGCCCTTCACCATGATTGAAAATCAAGGATTGTGTGGTTGCCATGGATCAGCTCTAGGATGTAAATCCTTGTAAAGAGAACAGAGCTCTGATACCAATTGAAGAACAGATGGCAACTCTAGAGGGAGGTGAATAGAGTATATAGAGATAATATCCAATTAAAAATTCAACTCTATCACAAATAAAACCAATCAGAGTAAGTGCGGAAAATAAAGAGAGAATCAAGAGAGCATACGCAGACACAGCCGATTTTAACCTGGTTTTCCTCGTGGAGGACTAGTCCAGGCCTGAGAACTCTAGCTCAGGATTAAATCTACTATTTGTGAAATAGTAGTTTACAACCCGTGTCTTTTCTTCAGAAGAGCACGTCAACTTCTTACAGAGGATCGCAGTGGCGATTTGCTTGGAATTGTCCAAGCGACTTCTTCAACTCTTGCACAAGAATCCTAACTGAGAGATGCTGAGCACTCGAGACTTAGGAGGCTTGTGGCTAGTAGATGGGAAGGGTATGGCTTTTCTGAGCTTTAAGAAAGAAGAGAAGAGAAGATTGGATGATTTGAAATAAGAAAATTCATGGCCTATTTATAGTGTTTTTGTAGGCAGAATTCGGCCAGAATTCGGGTAGAAAATTTCAAATATTTGGCCGTTGGACAACTAGCAACCAGCTAACCCTAAAATTAAGGATGCTGATTTTTAGGGGACAGAGTTCGGCCCGAACTCTATGTGGAGGCAGAGTTCGGCCCGAACTCTGTCTCCAGAGCACAGAGCTGGTCTAAGTGGCCAGTGGGTATTTTTCTGGATGGAGTTTGAGGATAATTGGGTAGACTATAGGTCAAGTCTCAAGAGCTCAGCATGACACACTTTACAATCAGTCTAGACTCAAAGAAAGTGTAAAATACAGACTCATATATAACTGAACTGTAAAGACTGAGCTGTCTTCTGACTAGAGCTTGATGTAGACGTCGTGTGTCGTATTGAATTATTACAATTATTATTTAGTCAATGTTATCAATATTTGGTTGACTGTGACTTTGTGTCAACAGCTAAGGCGAGCGCCTCGGTGCGCAAGCCGTAAGAACATGGGATAACTGTAATTGGCGAGTGCCTTAGTGCACGAACCATACCGTGCTTTGCGCATGAGTTAGAATGGCTAGAACATTGAAAGACAATAGGCGAGCGCCCTAGCGCGCAAGCCCGAACCTTGAATGCTAAGTTATAGAACATGGGAATACGGTCGAAACGTGCCTACGTGCACGGGATAATAAAAGATGGCTTCGTTGCGAGAGAATACAGTTGTGGCATGAATGTGGCGGAACTGTCGGATATAACATGGTGCCTCGAAAGGTGTTTGAGACCTTCGGATCGTTCGGTTGACGAGCATTGAGTTGAGGCACGATGCCATTGAATCATTGAAACGAAGTATGAAACGTGAGAACATAGAAAGTTAACGGAAGAAATACGAGATGATAAAGTCTGAGTCTTGGACTCAAGGCTATGCTTGGTTGTTTGAATGATAGTGCGTTGCATGGTCGAATGGAATGGACTTGAGATAATTGCGATGATATCTTCCGTGCACGGAACGTTCCCTCCGAACGGGCGCACCGGGGCACCGGGACCGTTCGGCCTAGGAGGGATGATAATCTTTGATAGGCGCACATCTGCGAAGTCCGATTAGCACTCGGTCGTAAATGTGAGAAGCCGCAAATGATGGTAGGCACGCGGTAAGTTTCGGTTGTTGGGATAGCAACCCAACCCGTGAAACGCCGGGCTACCCAAACGAGAGAGAGAAAAGAAGGAGAGAAAAGAAAGTAAGGAAAGATAAAAGAGACTCCTTTAGTCCATTCCGGCGCGGATACGCCCACGACCTTCATATAGTTAAGGAACGATGGGTTGAAAGTGTAGGCGCGTATGCGTCCCGCATAGAGATCCTGCTTAGAGATGCACATATAACATGACAGGGAAGGATTACGGCGTATTCACCTTGCGTCGGTGCAAGGGCGAGTGCGTCGACTTGGTAAGTCGCGCCACGAATTAAACACGAGATTGTTTGTTTGCTTGCCTATTCAATTCGATAACATGCTGCTATGATAACATACTTTACGCTTTCGAAGATGCCATGAAATTGACCCTAAGGAGAACATAGCAAGATCATAAGCTAAGTTGCATGATTCAACATAAATATTAAAATGTCGGTTTGGAAAGATGATCTTTGCTTCAGTACATGCGAGGACGAACGTACTGATCCCCCACCAGCTTCATGCAGGGTGCAGGGAATGGATTGCTCGCGGCGAAGCGTTGCTTGAACGTGTTAAGGCTTGGAATGCCGAAGCGCATTGAAGCGTGCTATCGCATTGACGCTCGGACTACGCAGCTGGATTGATGCGGCCGAGATATAGAAGGCATGATGTATGGAACGGTGAAATCCTTTGTGGGCAAGAGAGAACCTGAGTGTTGTAGCCAATCTGGCATATATTGTTAGGCTATCGAAAGCCATTGTAATCTCAGTTTCGGATATCAATAAAGAGAATTGTTTCGTATACTCTGTTTTTCCTATCGTTGTTAATATCTAATCAAAAGATAACCATTTGAGAACTTGTCACCTTGCCTTGCACGAGCGCAACTCCAGGCTCGTGCGGCATCACGTCCCCTGCGAGGACGATGATTCGGGTGATTCCGGGTCGGGGCGTGACAGCGAAGGTGGCGGGTGGGACAACAACGAAGCTTAGGAGGGGCGGCGGCGGCTAGGGTTAGGGTTTGGACTCATATATATATATATATATATATATATATATATATATATATATAAAGGAATATTACATATAGGTCCACACTTATTGAGATATTACGTAATAATACTAATACTTAACACATGGTTAATCTAAACGGCACCAACTATCACTATTAGCGAAGCAAGATGAAGCATTTGTTATTCGTCAAGAAGTCACATCTCCCGGTTTGATTGTCAAACTCTTGACACCTACAACCACAATCTACGATACCACTCTGACATGATTAGGACACAAAACCAACAAAATAGACATCATTTTCAAACCCAAAGAACCCGTCGAGAACCAAAGTGAAAAAGCACAACCTGTACACGATGTGAATATCCACACATAACAAGCACAATCAATAAGAAACATATTTACTCCCTTATAGCTTCTCTAACCGATCCAACATGGATCACCAACTTGAACATAAATAGATTAAAATGAAAATAGAGAATTACTGAAAAGAGGCACGAGAACAAACCGTCGTAGATCTCCTCGAAACAATCTCTTTTCGAATCAACACACAATATCCAAATCTCCTCTTCCTTTCTTTGAAAGTTGTAACTCTTGAGAATCCCTCCTTTTGGCGAATTCTCCTTTTGGTGAATGGTTGCTCTAAATAAGGTTAGGAAGTCCCTATTTATGTCCCCTTAATAATTGAGCAATCATGGTCGTTCAACATGAACCAACAGTTCAGATTAAAAACACAAAAATGCTTAGCCTAGGGCCAACGGCATACCGTCGGTATACCGCGTTATGCGAACAGAAAATTCCACACATAAACCTGTTTAACTTTTTTTACGCTATTAAGTATACCGACGGCATATACCGTCGACATACCAACGCCTCTGGTACCGTTCACTTCAGATCTATGTTATATTAAGCGTGAAGCGAGACGAGGCGACGAAGCTGGTGCCTCGGTTAAGCAGTGCTTAAGCGGCACTTAATCAGCATTTCATCCATTTTTACATATGAAGCCTCCTACATGTAAAATACTATGTATATACATAAATTTGAATATTTTTTCATACAGTCCTATTAGTATGCATGAATACCAATACCAATTATCAATCAAACAAAGTAACAATATAAATACTATAATCAAAATGCGAAGTCATCAAAATACCATGGTCAAAATAGTCAACAAGCCACAGAATGTATACATACTACATAGTCATCAAAATACCATCAAACGTAAAAGCTAAGTCTCCAAAGTTTCTATTTTTCAGAGTCAATTTTTGTTTTGTTCAGTTTTCTTTGATCCAATGCGCTTTTCCGGCGCCTAATACTAGACGAGGCGCTATTAAGCACCGCCTAAGCGCGCCTAATCGACGATTGCTTTTCTAGGGCGAGATTTCCCTAAGCGAGGTGCCAAAATTCAAATTTTCGCTTAAGCGTCGCTTAAGCGCGCTTTTCACAACATAGCTTCAGATACAGTACAGAGCACAGCTCTAAATGAGCTTGTTTCCACGGGTTCAACCTCTTGAGTTTCGAGGTCACACGGATGGTACTCATCACACCCTGGAGTGTTCTCTACATAGGAAGGGAACACCACCCAATACCAACAGGAAGGGTTCATAGTTCGAATTATAAAAAAGTTACAATTACAAAAAAGGAGGAAGCAAACACCAAGGACTCCACAAAAGAGCTCGTGAAAAATGATAAATAGAGCACAAGTTCGAGGGTTGCTTGCTAATTCGACTAAAGCATATAAAGAAGGGCAATGTTGTAACATTAATTTTTCATATAGCATTCTCTAGAGACAACCTCCTTATTCTAGGTGACAGAAGTGAGGCGACATGAGGGAGTATTTATTTAAACAAGTTTCTACCGAATATAGAGCACAAGTTTGCAGAAAAAGAGGTAAACAAGTTTTTACCAAATATAAGAAAAGAAATCGAAACAAAAGGTTGAAGATGAGTTTCTTGAATAAAAGATCTAAGAATAATCAAGATGGAAAAATATTTTCAAAGATAACAATAGTTGGCATAAGTATTTGGAATCACAAATTGGTTGTAAGGACATGGAAATACAAAATAAAATTTAAGAGGGGATGTTGGACACTAAACTTGATTGTGACCTTCAATGATGATTGTTTTGCCTCATCTACTACTGAAGCGGAGTTTACAGTTGTATCGTGTGTTTTAAAAAGCTTTAGGTGCTCCTAGGTGAGCTGCTTCGCCTCATCGGCTGGAAGCACCTAGGCACGCCTAGCATCATCCTGAGAAGAGAAGTGCTACATAGACAGCTTCTCAAATATTTTTTTCATAACACAATTTGTCACTTTTGTAGCTCAATCTTAGGTTTTCCAAATATGTCCCATATCCCTAAAAACTTAACAAATTTGAATTTTTAGACAATAAACAAAAGAAAAGAGTCGAAAATAATATCAAATTACCAATAGAAAACAACAAAGTAACTTAACAATAACACAAAATAGTCTACGAAAAAAATATTGTTTAAAAATAATATCATCACACATAAGTGATAATGATAGAAGACATTGTTCAAATGAGAAAACAAGCATAAGATAATCAATCAGTCAAATTTTCACTTTCCTAAATGACTTAGTGAATAATTCTTCTTCTTACTCAATCATTCATCTTCGTCGTCTAAGAGATCACCCTGAAGATTATCATCAATATCATCATCAAAAATGAGAACTCCACCTCATTGATTGATGATTGATTTTCTCACCATTTTCCTCTTTTGTTTCATCATCCCGTTGTCTCTTCTTCCTCATCCAAAAGTCTGAGTCGATGTGGTGTTGGTCTTGTAGAAGATAACATTTTAAAGAGGGTGGTTTTGATTTTGAAGAAAAAGTAAACCCGCCTAAAAACTTGCCCCGAGGAGCCTAGTCGATAGGAATGTTGTTGCTCTCTTATTTGTTATTGTCACACGAAATCTTTCTCTTTTATTTATGTCTATTTAATTAGTAACTTATAGTGTTAAAACTTTTTTAAAAAAGACTTTATTTAGACATTTAAAACTTAAACCTGCAACTTTAAATTTTAAAAACCAATAAAATCAAACAAGCCTATAAAACTTGTAAAAAAAAACTCAAACATCCAACACACCTAGGCATACGCCTAGGCTCGCCTAATTACCCATTCTCTTAATCTCCTTTTCGGTGCCTTTCTCGCATAGGCGACGCCTAAAGAAGATACCTTGCCTGCCTTTGAATTAGGCGGTGAAACACTGTTTCTCACCTTTCCGGCGCCTGGACGACACCTTTAACAACACTGGTTGTATCAGGCATGCATCATCAAGTTACATGATTCATCGTCCAAGTTATGTGTTTCAGAAGATTATTTGAAGGTTTGGACATATTCAAGTTGGTACGACAAATATATTGCAAGAGCTCAGGAAGGAGAGAATATCAAGTTCAGCTGGATTGAGTCATTTATTGCATGAACAATAATCTCTGTTGTTGATATTTTTTTACAAATCCGTCAAAGCAAGAGTTGTTTGTCAAGCTGTGAACATTGCTCGGAATTGTTCCATGGAAGATTGAATTAAGGGAGGATGTTGAAAAAATTAATTAAAATCATAATATTATTAATAATTATAAGTTTAACAAGATATGTGTTATTGACTTATTGTTACTATTAAATATGGTTACTAGTGATTTGGTCAAGATTTTAGTCAAAGTCAGTTTGCTTGCTGGATAGATAAAATACAAGGTCGGTTGTGACACCCTTGCATAGGAGCTTGGTAGTCTACTATATATATGAGCCGAGAGAGGTGCTGTAAACACCAACTATGGAGAGAATAAAGTATCAAGAGAACACGATAGAAGTTTGTAGCTAGTATAGAGTTTGTATTCGGCTAACTCCTTTATATGAGTTATAGAAAATTTTATTTTCGAGTTCTTTTCTCTTATATCCCTCATCCATATACAGATGTTTTCATAAAATCCAACATAACCCACACACAAGGGGAATCAAACTTCTAGGGTTCAAACCATTTTTTCAAGTCACTGAATTTTGTTAGTAAAACAAAAACAATTCGTAACAGTTTTTTTGTTTCTACAGGCATCCAAACCACGGTTCTAAGTATCTGTTTTCCTTGTCGCTTTCGTATCAATCCTATGAGTATCTGTTTTGGCAGTTTTAAGGGTATTTTGGTGACTTTGAATTGGTAAGTTTCAGCAGTTTCAGCTGATACTTAAAACCATGATTCGAACATAAAACAAAGACTTACATCTCAAATATTTGGGTTAGATTTCAACACACTTTTTCCCATAAACCTATAATACAGGCTGAAAAAGAAAAGGATGCAGAAAGCTGACCACTTGGTCAACAAAAGGTGAAGTCAGTGGATGCTCGACCATCAGACCTCCCGCAACATAGAGCACATCACCCTCGCTTATCTGACAAAGAAAAGACGGAAACAGAATGGACAAATGAATTGAAACAGGATACCAGGGCAATAAGTCCTGTAGTTCCTTTCATGATAGATACATGCAAAGGATTTATGCTACCATTAAATTGTAACTGCAAGCACTTCATAAAACTTGTCATACCAGGTTTTCAATGACCTCATCTGGTATTTTGTGAAAATATATCTGCAAAACCGTAAGACCGAGTATTAAAATACAATTGGAACCTTATCGATGCCTGAGCAAACCTGGGAAGAATTAGTAAACGTTTGATAATCCAGATTATGAATGAACAGAGGCTTTTAGGTAAAGGAACCTGAGAAAAGTTAAACAACTTTCTTGTCATCTAACCCGCACTTGTGGGCAAGGTAGAGTGGGGATAGAACAAAATCCTATTGTGAGTATAGTAGGGGCTGCCATGTATGATGTACCATTTTAAATTCAGTGGCCCGATATATGAAGTGATGCACGCGGGCCTTGGGATATAATGGATACTTAGCAGTCCACACCATACTCGCGACAGGATTCATTCTATCTCCACATGACGCAACTCCTGTTCCCATCAAAATGGGATCATCTATGGATCTCAAGGATACTCGCAGAACTCCAACAGTTGGCTGCCAATTTGAACTTGACATCAACCTTCTAACTGTTGGTGTCAATTTTTTTCAGAAAAAGGGAAAAATAGGGACTTGCTAAAAGTCTACAAGACTAGTTTGCACATAGCAAACCCAATTTCATTAGTCATGCAGTAGAGTCCATGTAAATAAGAAACGACCCACACAAACTCTAGATCAGGATTGAGTTGAATAACTGAGTAGATCGTAAATTTGTAATAGGGAAGGTTCATTCATCTTCAAATAAAAAAAAGGAAAAAACATGTGGACAGAAAAATATACCTCCGCTGTGTCGAATCCACCTTTTCTTGCACCTGTCTTCAGATTAGTAACAAGTACAGAACCCACTGTTGATGCATGACCAGCAGAATAACCTGAAAGTTTCATGACATGAAAATGATGCTTGCATGTAGCTAGGCCTACTAGTAGAAAAGACTCCCCGAACAAACCTTTGATAAACTCTCGTGCTTCTTGTGCGCTAGATGGCTTTTCTCTCATTATACCTCCATGGACTACAACCTTCATCAAACATAGAATCAGATGTTGATTAAGAAGTTTCAAATTAAAGATTCTAGTATGTAGCCTAGTACAACTAAACATGCCACCATGAAAAAGTTAGTTGTGAATTCCCAAGAAAAGGATTCTGAAAAATCAAATGGTGTTCCTTTTGTAATTGGGACATGTTTCGTTAATTACTCGTTAATGAAACGAGGGAAAGAATTTATTCCCACTGTTTTATCTCAAACAAAAGAAAGAAAAGAAGAGAAAAAAAAACAAATGGTGATTGGTTTAGATACCCAGTTAAGATCTCTTTTGTGGAAAAGCAAAATTATATAGTGTAACACCAAGCATTAAGAAATATTCAGCTTTGATAATGTACAAAGTTTTAGGGTGCAGTATTTCAAGGACTGTTAGTCTGTATAAGTGCATTCCATGGCCTCTATCCTTATCATTTCAACGTTTTTATGAGATTTAAATCGTACAAAAAAGACATTAACAAGAATCATGGAATCACAATGACCTATCATCTTGTCAAACAGGAAAGTTGGTTGAACTTTTCAAGAGAACTTTGCTTTAGAATTGAGCACAAAAGTCTTGGACTCTTGGGTCATATTAGATATAATAAAGGTTACCATTCTGAGGAAGTTGTAAGATCTTGCATCAGGATCAACCACAATAATCTCAAATATTTGTTCATCATAGGAAAAATAATTATAAGTCTAGAACAAATCCTCCTATCATTGGTGTTGCTGCGTAAGTCCATATTCTCCACTCATCTCCCATAGCATAAGGACCGTCTCTTACTTAGCAACAATGAAATCAATATCTGTTTTCACTGCCTTAATCTTGATTTGGCTTCGTATTCCCCTACTCTTAGAAGTTAGAAGCTACTTTACTTACGATACTATTGCTACTCCTAATTAGTTCCTCTCAGCTACATTTAACATGCTTTAATCACCTCAAAGTGATCACATTTCTTAATGCACTCATGGTCACCTGGTACGTGGAAGGCTCTGGAATGCGAAACAAAACAGGAAGAAGGGATCTTGGTAAACATCATGTTAGGGGTAGGCTTCTTTGGAAAGTGGAACAATTTTAAGTAATAAATATCTAATATAATTTTACATAGAGAGTGTATTCGTACTAAATAGGATAATTTCATTAGGGCTCTTAGCCCAATCATATATATAGGAAATACAAATTGCTAAAGAAGAAATAAACTAGATTATAGCTAGCCTATGTCACATCATTGGTTACATCACTAAAACTATATAGAAATGAAAATTACTTATATCCTTCTACACTCTCCTGCAAGCGGACACTTAGATGGCAACCAAATTTATCTTGAGAGAATGTAGAACCAACAAAGCCTAAGATGCTGCCATCTAGGATACGAGAGAGAGAGAGAGAGAGAGAGAGAGAGAGAGAGTCCGAGTTGCGGCCATTTAGGGCATGTAAGAGAAAGAGAGTTGGAGTTGCAGCAATATGGGGCACACAAGAAAGTCCGAGTTACGGCCATCTTGAGCACGAAAGACTCTAAGTTGCAGCCATTTAGGAAACATGAGAAAGTTTGAGTAGTAGTGATCCAGGACATGTGAGAGAGGTTGAATTGGGACCATCTAGGGTGCGCAAGGGAATTATGCCAACAAGAGACTTTAGTTGTCGGCATGAGAGTGAGTAGTGGCCAAGTTAGGAGATGGGAAAAAAGAGTAAGGTTGGCGATCCCGCTGTCATGGGGTGAGGGGGTGGATCCCCCATATTTCTTTTCTTTTCTTTTTCTCTCTTTTTTCACATGTCATGCCTTGTGACATTATCTTTACATCACAAAACTAAAAGAAAACAAAAATGAAGATGGGAGGGGCCTCGTCCAAGTCGCATTGGTTGCAGTGAAGTCGAGAGGGACGAGAAGTCGTGACTGGAATATTGTCAATAAGTTGTCGGTTGGCTGAAAGAGCGATAGTGGGTCGTAGTATGGCTGTCTAGAAGTAAGAGGCATAGAGTGGTTGGGTTTATTGAAATTGATTTTTAGAAAATAGTCCCACATCCACGTGGCAACCCCAAGTGTTTATTTCAACATAAGATTATTCTTTTATTGACTTGTGCACATGGAGAATAATAGCCCATGTGGTTGGAACTGTGGGGTGTTTCTCTAGAGGGCAAGGTTCAAGACCTCCAAAAATATTTATGTTTGCTCAACTTAATGGACTTGATTCATTAATATGGTGGAGATTACATATTTATAGGGAACGGTGTGCTCCCCTTATGTTTTCTCGATGTGGGACTAAAACTAAGAGCAAAACTAGAGAGGCTCTAGGCCAAACAATAAATAAGACTAACCTATACCCATCTTACATCTATGTAATGTGTTTCTTCTCTTCAAGAACAAGTTTTGGCTTTTAGAGGACGTGATCATATGATGAATATAAAGACTCAATCAAGGAAATTTGTAAAAACTCCTACAATTCCTAGCTAGTCAAAGAAGAAAAAATTGGTGGCATGGCTATATTAATGCTCTAAGAACTTCAAGTTAGCTTAACACGAGTACAACATATATTGATAATGTCATTGCAAATGAGACCAACGACGCGATTATTGAAGACCTAGGAAATTAGTTGTTTGATGTAATAGGGGGTACATCTCATGAGAATCTTCAGCTATTGTACTACATTGTGAATGAGAGACGTGTAATTGAATGTTTCCTGGACATTGAGAATTTTGCAAATACTATTGCTAAATATTAACATAACCATTGAAACCATATCATCCAAGCACGGTTAAATTTGAACATAACCATTGAAATTATATTATCCCAGCATGACAAGGCTGCAGGGTCAAGGCTATGATGGAACGACAAGCAACATAACCACTGAAACCATATTATCCCAGCATGACAAAGCAGGCTGCAGGGTCAAGGCTATGACGAAACGCAAGCAACATGGGTGGTAAATTGGTTGGCCTCAGAATTCATATTTTGGTAAAATATTCAAATGAAGATTATGTGCATTTACATCAACTTCAACTAACACTTGTATTTGTTTCTAAGAATTGATGGAAATTAGGGTAGGTCCTAATTTAATTGTCAATATATTCTTAAAGGATTTTTGGTTAAACTTCATTCTTTTTCTAAGAATCATTGCAAATTTTAAAATTCCTACATTCTTGGAAAAGAATCATTGCAAATTAGGATCTTTTCTCATTCAACTTCAAAGGGTTCCTTCATGATAACATATTTGACTAAATTTTCACTTCAGTTTGATGATGGTAGAAATAAAAATTTGAAGGAAAATAGAAGACAACATAAACATAAAGGAAGGAGAAGGGAGATCAGATATCAAAGAGGAAACATAGCATCATTATAAAACGAAATATCTAAGGACTTCTAACAAACTTGAATCTAGTCCTTCGAGAACTAGACCCTTTGTTACACGAGAAGTACCAAAACTAAACCAATACAGTTAAGTAAAATATGGTAATCTGTAAAAAGATTAAATTGCCAGTAGATTAATGTGAAAAATAACCCATGTTTAATACTCCCATGAAGAGCATAATGAGCTAATCTAGCAAGTGTCTGCAGTCTGCACATATTTTCCTAGTTCTTCAAATATTATTCCTAGAAGTTATTATAGTTTCTAAATAACTCAGTGCGGAAGCGTTTCCCAACCCACCTGATCAAAACCAACCCTCGTCTAACGGACACCAAGCACAAGATGAAGGCAAGTATATGGCAGTGACGTACGTCACCTGGACAAATTCCAACCTTTAATAACTCAGATGAAATTACAAGATTGACAGAACTCACGTTGAACCCTTTGTCCTAATAGGTTCAACCCCCTCACCACTCTCAAGAAGAAAAACAGAAGATTATAATTGAGATCACTCACCAACCCGTAGCAATCTCCCTAACCGAAGTTGACAACTCTTCGATTAGATCTTGTTCTTCCTTCTGTCTTAGATGACAAAGTTCTAAGAGCAAAGTACGGACTTTCTTTTAGATTTTCTTGTGGACGAGCACCCCGAATCTCTACTTTGTGTCTTTCCTTTGTGCCTCCACTCTCACCTCATATAAATAAGATGAGAAACCTAAATTTAGGGTTAGAAAACCCTAAAAGTAGTCCACCATCAGATCTGACCGTCCATCAACAACCAACGGTGTAGATTATATCCCATCACCAATTATGGACGTCCAAATATGGTCAAATTAAATATTTGATACAAATTTGTAAATCCAATTAAATCAGATATTTAAAGTAGATTCCCAAATCATATCAAATTAAATATTTTACCATATTTGGACTCCAAAAATTGCTCTTACCAAATCCAGACTGGACTCCAACAATCCCCCCTCCAGTTTGATGATAGGGTGTTGATCCCATGGCTCCTCAACTGGACTCTATGTCTGCCGTCCCGCGACAGAGTTCCTGCTCCCCTATGTCACTAATCTCCGATCCCCCGAGCTGCTTTGCATCTTCCTTTATCTCCAGCTCCTCAACCATCATGTCGACGCTAGCTGCCATGCGTAGCACCTCCTACACCACTAGAATCCAGCCAATATCAATGATACGACCAAGACCGAAGTCGCTGACGATCAGCCTCACCGTAAGTCTCGGCTGCCTGTTCCCGACTTTCGTCTTCTACTGGAGAGTGTTAACGTTCCAACGAGCTTCTTCACCCTTGGATGGCCCAACCAAGCGGACGGTGCGGTTCTTACGAGATTCGAACTCCTGACCCTGCCCACCTTCGTATTCGAACATGAAGCTCCCCCATACACATGCGTCCTCGAGTAGAACATCACATACTATGCATGCCATCGATGACCCATAGCTCCCATGAACTGTGTGAATGACGATGCTCCCGTCTCAGATTGAGTTTGATGCAAACCTTGATCTCCTTCCTGGCTTCGAACTGCTTAAACCGATGTCGCTCCGTGAAGCTTTGGCAAACCATCCGTCGCTTGGTCTTGACGAACCGAATCCTCCGTATCCCTCAAAGCATCTAGAAGTCCCTCATCAGCATATTCTCGACGATCCACCTCCTGTCGAACCTCTCGAGCCTCCATCCAGTATTTGTGGTCTGCCTGTACAACTCAGCGGCTTGAGCATGTACATGCCACAACACAAATCTTCCCGAACTAGCTGTTGAGAACCCTTCGCAAGCATCCAATCTTTGTCCCCAAATAGACTGCGACAACCATCATCTGTCAGCCTCCCTACCAAAACAAGTTGTAGTGCAAACTTGGTACATGTCGCACACCCCTAAGGAAGAGCTTCTCACCAAGTTCCGTCGTCAAGTGCACATCACTGATGCCTACAACTGCAGTCGTCCCCTTGTCGCCCATCTTCACACGTCCAAACCTGCCGTCGCGGTATGACGTGACGATCCTCCTATGTGGAGTGGCGTAATACGACGCCCCCGTATCCATGATCCAGTCGCCATCATGATACATGCCACAAGGTTCCTCTGCGTCGGTTGCTGCGATGATGATATCTCCAAACGCCGCAAGATCCTCCTGATCATCAGATCTGGCCGTCCACTAACAACCAACGGTGTAGATTATATCCCATCACCAATTATGGACGTCCAAATATGGTCAAATTAAATGTTTGATACAAATCTGTAAATCTAATTAAATCAGATATTTAATGTATATTTCCAAATCATATCAAATTAAATCTTTTACCATATTTGGGCTCCAAAATTTGCTCTTACCAAATCCAGACTGAACTACAACAAACTAAACCAATACAGTTAAGTAAAATATGGTAATATGTAAAAAGATATTAAATTGCCAGTAGATTAATGTGAAAAATAACCCTTGTTTAATACTCCCATGAAGAGCATAATGAGCTAATCTAGCATGTGTCTGTAGTCTGAAAATATTTTCCTAGTTCTTCAAATAATATTCCTAGAAGTTATTATAGTTTCTAATTAACTCATTATAAAAGCTTATAGTGCCAGTAGAACTCCTAATCTACTGAATAATCAAATTTCAAGCTCATCTAGTTACAATTTTAATATAAATCCTCACTAATACATCCAAATTGACAAATCCTGAAAATTGAAGAGTACAATGTGAGAAAGGAAACTAGCCTCGCTCAGCTCATTTTTTCCTCCTCCAACACCATGCACATTATACAGGCTGTAAAACCTATTACATAATATGTTATGTATATTGTATCAAACAAAAAAATATATCGTACAACATGTCGCGATACGGACATGACAACAATGGTGTATCCTAGCGTATTTTAGAGTGTTAAAAAACACATAGATAATGTCTCATGTTCTGCTCGATATTACCAAGTTAATCCATTAACTATGCAAATAATTTCAAGTAAAATTTAAGCAAGAGATTGTATAAGACCATCCTTGCTCTATGGATCAGTTTTAATTATAAAAAACATTTCCAGAAAACAAGTAGCTGAGATGAGAATGCTTAGATGGATGAGTGACAATACGTTGAAAGATAGAATAAAAAATGATCACATCTGTCGGAAGTTGCAAGTTTTGCCGATTAAGGATGAGAAAATCATCTCAAATGGTTTGGACATGTGCAACTTGGTCCGATAGATGTGCAAGTTAGAAGGGAGCAAAGATAGATTACTTAAAGGAGTTGCTAAAACTAGGTAGCCCTAAGCGGACTTGGGATGAGGCTGTGAAGAAGGACAAGTATTTTGCGAATGTTACAGAGGATATGACCCTTAATGGAGCTAAATGGAAGAAAAGGATTCAAATAGCGGACCAAACCATATGGAATAAAGGGATAAAGGCTTTGTTGCTGTTAAGCGAGAAATGGTTTGTTCTAATTTGGACTCAATTATGCCATCTTTTATCTCCACCAGAACAATGCTTAATAACAGAGGAAAGCTACTGTTCACCAAATAACCAACTAATGTAAGAAATGATTACCAAGAACATACTTGGTCAGCAGTTATCAAAAGCGTCGGATCGGCACATTCCTCTTGATAGTCCCCAATTTGAAGCCCCCCTATTATAGCATCAGCCTAATAGAAACAACACCCAGATAATTAATGTATAGAAATCAAACATAAAAAAATATTTTTAAAAAAAAGATATTAATGTAGTAGAGTTGATGAGTACTTTTGCTTGGGCTAGGGCCATTACTAATTCTTCGGGCTTTTCCTTCCTGATCATCTTCTCATCAATATCAGCAGTCTATTTAACAAACTCAAAAATGTTAATTCCTAACTTACTTGAGAGAAAAATAAATGGAATTTTTTACTTTCGTCCCTCTTATTAATATTTACTAATATGAATTTATTTTTATATCCCAATTTTATTAAATTTGCATCCCACTTTTGTCATTTTCTCACTGAAAAAAGAAAACATTCCCTTCTGTTACGAAAAATATTTTTCGTGATAAAAAGTGAAATATAAGTCTAATAAATACAAAAAATAGACTATAAGTACAAATTCATATTAATAAATGGGACGAAAGTCAAAAATCCAAAAAAATAATAATAATAATAATAATAATAATAAAGAAAGAAAGAGTACCATGATTGTGAAGTCATATCCCATCTCGGCTAGAATTTGTTTTCGGGATGCTGATGAGGAGCCCAATATTATCTGTGAAATTGCATGGCGTCAGAGGAAGAAAAAAAAATTGAAAAATCGTGGAAGAGGATAATTTTATTGTTGCTGGACCTTGAAGGAGGAACCATTTAGAGACATTCTCTTCTACTTGGGAGGGATGCTGCGATTTTTGTTTCTTCTCTCCAGAGGGGACCAACACCAAACTCTGATAGTGGAGGAGAGAGAAGGAAATAAGAAGTCTTTGTTGGAAAATTAGAACACACTAAAAATTATGATCGACAATATGTAAATGTTTTGTTAAATGAAAAAAATACTTGAGGTTGGAAAAAAATAGGCAGAAGGGTTCGAATAGGTGGGTTTGATTTTTATTTTTTTTAACCTGGTGTGTTTGGGGGTTGGGAGACAGGTAGAGAGGGAGGGTTTGGTTCGCAGAATCTTCGGGTTGGAAAAGGAAAGTGATTACTTTCCTATGTTTGGGTGTCAAAAGAATTGAGGAGGAAAGGAAAGTGATTCCCAATGGAAGGAAAATTAGGGGGGAAAGTGATTCCATCCATCCAAGCAAGGAATCACTTTCCCACATTGAAGTAATCACTTTCCTTTCCGAATTCCTTAGCGTTTCCAAACATCGGAAAGGAAAATCAATGGAAAATAAAATTTTCCAAAGGAAAGGAAATTACAAGGAATTGATTTCCTTTCCCTTCCATTCCGCGAACCAAACGAGGCCGGAGGGATAACGGCGAGGTCAGTGAAAGTTATTATTTTCTTTTTGGCAAATGTTAAAGGTCATTCCTTTTTTACTAAGGGGGCGTTTGGTTCAAGTTTTTGAGGCTTGGAAATGGGATTTGAATTTCTTATCCGGTATGTTTAGGATTGGGAATGAGGAGGGAATAGGAGGGGGTTATGTGGGAAAGCTATTCCCATGGATGTGGGAAAGCTATTCCCAAGCTCCCCTGGGAATAGATTTGCTTTCCTATGAATGGTGTTTGACTATTTTGTTTGGACGGTTATACCCTCTCTTTATTTTCAAATTTTCAACTCATATCCCAAACATGTGAATCATCATGAAATTAGTGAAAGGGTATTAAAGTAAAACTAAATAAATTAAGATTCCTATCCATGTGTGAACCAAACATGAAAATAATTTTTTTTTAAATTTTGAACTACCTATTCCCAACCTAACCAAACATGGGTATGGGAATGTTGAATTCCTTTCCCATGGGAAAGGAATTGGAAATCTATTCCTAGGAATCCAAAAACTTGATCCAAATGAGCCCTAAGGATAACCTATCTACTAAGGACAACCATGTCTTTGTATTTTTTTTTACTAAGAGCAACCTAAAGTTCACAAGTTTACTAAGGGCCACCAAGAGAACTTTGGAGGAGGACTGCAGTCCTTCACGCGGAGGCTGGGGGCTTTGGATTTGGGGTCGGCCGACGTAGGGGTGAGCATCGGTTCGATTCAAACCGAACCGAATATGTGAAAACCGAAATAACCGTAAACCGTATTTCTCAAAACCGAAAACCGAACCGTTTTTATAAAAACCGAACAAAACCGAACCGAATTAATTCGGTTCGGTTTTCGGTCGGTTCGGTTTCATGGGCCAATGTGCATGGCCTTCAAGTTTTTAGCAAAATGAGCCTATTTAAATAACAAAATTTTAAAAAATATATGACATTATTGTATTTATGAATTGTTATATTACATAGAGTGAAAGATATTAGTATATATAGGTTGATGGTAGATAGAGAGAGTGCTCAAAGAAGCACCGACATAGAATAGGAGAAGAGAGTGCGCTCAGTTAGGGGTTAATAAATATTAGTATATGTATATTGTGGATAGTTTGATAAATTACTAAGTCTAAATCGATTTTCGGTTCGGTTCGGTTTTTCGGATGAAGAACCGAAAATCGAACCGTTATTTCAAATTTTCAAATTTTTAAACCGTAAACCGAACCGATAACCGAAAAACCGAATCGTTTGTCATATTTCGGTTTGGTTCGGTTCAGTTTTCGGTTTTCAATCGTTATATGCTCACCCCTAGGCCGACGGGCACGTGCTCGCGTGGAGGAACTGCTTCAGGGAGGAGCTCGGCCGACGGGCTCGTGCTTTCCCCTCCCCCCGTCGCAGCCCCCCCTCCGCCTCCCTTCCCCCGCCACAGCCCCAGCTCCGCCTCACTCCCACCGTCGCAGCCCCCTTAGCTCCTGAGCTGTCCAGTGGCACAGCCGTGGATCGTTCGCGGGAAAGACGGACTGCAGGCCTTGCCTGCAGTCCTGTCTTCATTTTGGACTGCAGGCAAGCCCTGCAGTCACTGTAGGTAAAAAAAAAAAAAGAGAAAAGATTGTCAATCGAGGACTGCAGGCAAGTCCTGCAGTCCTCGATTGACAGGAGCGGGGTGGCCCTTAGTGTTTTCTAAATGGCAAACTTGTAATTTTTTTAAAATTTTAAGTTGGTGGCCCTTAGTAAAAAGGGGGTGGCCTTTAACATTTGCCTTCTTTTTTTAGGTCTAATTTACACTAAAAATATATGAACATTTTGCATTTGTTCACATAAGCACTTGAAGTATATTTTACTCAAATCGCATCCAAGAACTTTTTGGTTGTTACCACTTTGCTAGCTTCTATTAATATCCATCAAGAAACCATCTCACACGACTTGCCCATGTTATTTTAGTATAACATTTTTTTCGATGATGTTATTTTCGTGTAACATGATTAATAGAGAAAATAGCATTGGAGGAAGACATGTAGCAGCCATTACCAAAAATTTCTAATAATATCCTAACAAGGATCCTATCCGGGAACTGGAAGAATTCTTAAACTTGTTTTGAGATTTAGATGACGTCTCTAAGGCTATAACAGTAATAGGTATGTCATATGCTGGAAAGGGTAGCCTAGATCACAAGAAACCATTTTTTGTGGTATTTTTGAGCTTTGAAAAACTTTGGCATTTATTAGATAATATCCACGTAGGAAAACAAATTGACAAGTCTCCTAGCAGACAAAAAAAACTCCTTTGCTCAGCACGAGTCGCTGAGAAAATAATCTTCAAAAATTGTCTCAAAAAAATGAAGTGACAGTGGTCACAAAAGTACGAGAAATGAACATCAAGAAACGGGAAAAGATATCTACAAAGACTTTTTGTTTGTTTCTACCACGTGGCGAAAAGACCATCTTTCTTCCACACGCAAAACGTCCACAGAGTACATTTCTTCCGTTCAAGAACAATCAATGAAAATTGTTCTTTCCATTGGGTGATAATTAATTCCCTGAGGCGACATCTTTGTCAGCACAATCAACAACTGTCTTATCATGGATATGGAAGAGCTTTTGTTCTTAGCAATTGACAGTCTGCAAAAAGCACAAAGTAGGATAAATCTCGAAGAACGTTAAGTCATTCTTTCCGCATGAACTAAAACTATCGTTGGTTGTTTACCGACGGAAGAGTTATGCTCGTTGGTAGTTCCCAGCGGTACAGATCATTGCCGTTGTGAATTGTTTTCGCATGAAAGCTCTGGTTTGTTACTGATTTCTAGGAGAACGTGTACAATTGTCAACCCACATTATTCACCATGATTACTTTATGGTTTTGTGTAGTTGCAAATACACAAACCACGTGTCATCCACATACTAGTTTAGAAGAACTTGTCTCGCTTTGTGCGCAAGAAGTCGGCTATGTCAGCATTCAATTATTATTCTGAGCAGAACAATGATTTTTCGCTCAAAGAATATTTCTACTGGGTAGTGATCCTAGTGGTAGATTCTTTTCCGTCGGATAGCATATTTTTGCATAGAGACAAAATAACTATTTTTGGCTATTTTCTATAAATAGCTAGCTATTTGCAATTTTCAAGGAGAGCATACGAGCAACTACATACACAGCATACATACAAATTCTAGCAATAACAACAATCTTTTGCTCACTTCGTGTTCTTACAGTTCTAAGTTTTCGAAGTCTTGTCAGATCATCAATGGAGTATAGGAATAGTGTGCTGATTTGAACTACATCGCCCTATCTTTCTAGAATCTCAAGTTGGCTCAAACTTTTGTATTTCAACAGTTTTGTAATCGGTTTTGAGTTGTAACAAGTTTACACTGTTTCTTTTCTATCTAAAAACAAATGGAGACTCTGTGGGGATGTCTTCCTCCTTGATGAGAAAGCGGTGGCGTAATATGACATCTCACTCTTGCGATCCTTCACCAACATGCTGGTCATTGAATTTGACCAACAAAAGTTCAAGGAGATGATCATTGAGGGCTCTGCCATCCCATCAAGTGCACACCGTCACAGGAAGATCTCTTACTGAGCTAGTGTTATTGTGAGACTCGTCTCATAGTATTCGTATTTGTATAAAGATACGTATTTTATACTGTATTTTGTATTTTCTTGGATTCCGAAGAACCAGAGAAAAACTTGATTTTTGAGACTTTTCTGTGAAACTGGCATACCGATCTGTACCAACGGTATACCGATCGAGCAGAATATCTACTTTATAGATATTTTCGATTCAAGATATTTTCGTATATATATTTTCATGAATAGTATTTTGATATTTTGATGAATAGTGATGATACATTCTGTTACCCAATGGATATTTGGTTTTCTTCTAGACGGTTGAGATTGATCATGATCGAGTTGCAAATCGCGATCAGACAGTCATGATTAATTCACCTCCTCTACATATACGATTACGTTTCTTTACGATTTTCTTTTTACTTTCTCTCTCCACTCTTTGTTCCTTCTCGTTTCCATTATGTATTCCTCTGGAGCTAGAAGCTTGGTCCCGAGACCTCATAGTGTGGTTTCTGAATCCCTCTTGGTGGTGGATTTGAAGAGTTAGACTGGGAACTTTGTACATCTTGCCGAACTACTAGATGTATTATTATTTTACAGTAGATTTTACTGTTATAGTAGTATA
Organism: Iris pallida; assembly: GCA_029216955.1. NCBI lineage: Eukaryota > Viridiplantae > Streptophyta > Magnoliopsida > Asparagales > Iridaceae > Iris > Iris pallida. Next base: position 8,391,080 of record JANAVB010003600.1, read on the forward strand.
GTATTTGCTTTACTAAATATGTTTCTCTCATGATTATTGTCATTTTGCCCATCTTGGAATTTGGTCTGAGCTAGGTTTTGATTTCCTGTAAAATCTTGATATTTACTTAGTAGGAAACTCCGTATCGAAAATGATACCGGAGTAATTGCCAAGAGACTTAGTATACATGCTATGCACGACCTTCCTCTAGTATTGATTTCATGGCTATACTGATTTTTAGCAACTTTCGGGACGAGTTTTGGTTTCTGAAACTTGTTCAATGCCTTGGTATTATTTTTCGGCTAGAATCGGCATACGCCGGTATACCGGTGTATACCGACGGAATACCAGTTTGTAAGCCCTCTTTTTGGTTGAAAAATTGTTGTGATACTTTTCAGCATACTGACGGTACATCGGTACGACAGATAGAATTTGACAAAGAGTTTTTGCCTACCTAGAATCGCCAATACCGTCGATGTACCGGTGTGTACCGCCGATATACCATTTTTGTACCCAAATTGCTTATTTCTGGATTTTGATTTGATTTCTCAATTTTCTTCTTGTTTACTGCTTTACTGTCTTGTCTTGCCTAGTTTACTGTCTTGCCCTGTCATACTTGGTTGGACCCGGTACTTGATCTTGTCTTGTCTTGATATAGTGGCTCATCGTAGCGCACTCCTGTCTTGAATAATTGTCTTGTTTTGTCTTGATATTGGCATGTCATGGCGCACTCTTGGTTCCTGTACATGTCTAGCTACCTGATGGTGTCCTGTCATGGCACACTCTTGATTCTGGTCATGTGTAGTTTACTTTAGTGGCTCGTCGTAGCGCACTCCTATCTTGATACTTGTCTTGTCTTGTAGTGGTTTGTTGTGGTGCACTTTCTTGCTTGTCTTGTTTAGCCTTGCATGTCTCATATCTAAGATGGATTCTATGCAATGCCACATCTGAAATCCTAAATAAAAATGTTAGGAACTATACAACTAGCTTGATTATCTAGATCATTGGGAGGGAAGATTTTCCCGATGACCTGCACCCCTTTGTTCCGGACTTATATTATATATATATATATGCACTTGGGATTTGGAGTTATCTGTTATGATGAGCACTCTTCCAGCGCACCGTCGAGTGTTGCACTACATTAGGACACATTATCTTATTGGGGTGTGTCTGCTATACTTGTTTTATTTTGGCCTGGATGAGTCGGGTAGTCTGTAGGGCAGGTAACTGGATTTGATTTCTCAACTTGCATATGTTAGTAATTAGGATTATGATAACCCTAGTTAGCTAATGTATCAAGTCATACTCATTGCTTGGCCGTGATTGATGGATGGAGTCCATTCCTGTCTAGTCTAGTCTAGTGTTGCTCCAGTTTATGTGCTTGCTATTAATCTTGCTACATGATTGGCTTCACTAAATGTCTTACATGCTTGGCTTCACTACATGTCTTACATGCTTGGTTTCACTACTTGTCCTACATGCACAGTTTTATCCTTACATGTTCACATGTTATTTCCCTTATATGTTTCCAATTTTATTTCATATACATTGTGGTACCATTCTACTATTCATGTCTCGTTTACTACTTTACCTTAGTGTTGTTGTGATATGTATGCTGATTTTAGTTCATAGTTTGGGTTTCCTTGTGGTACTTTCTATTGGGAGTCTGACTCCACTAGTTTTGTTTGATCAGATCTAGTTGAGGAGCTCGAGGATCTACTAGACCTTCCACTCGATGGTGACCACCCGGAGCACCAGGATGCCTGAGTGGGTGTTCTTTCTTTTACCCACTCATCTATATACTTACTCTTTTGAGGCGTTTAGCCATAGAGCACGTATTTAGCTCGTGTTTCGGACTTGAAATTAGGTCTACGAGCTTAGACATGATTTGTATATTTTCTAGACTACAGCTAGAGTTGATCATGTATGACTTATACTCTTGCTAGTTCTTCATTTTGTATTACTAGCTTCATGATTATCTATATATTATAGTTTGGGACGCTTTACTGTCTTATATGCCTGATGATCATATTCTTGTACTTTACCTTCTTACCTGTGATTGAGATATCGAGGAATCATTTGACCTAGGATTGACTATTGGCTTTGTCACGTCCCAGAACCAGAATACTGGAGAGCGGGGGACAGACACAGCCAACTAAGTATATAGAAGTGAATCCTACCTCGCAATACGGTCACGACTGTCTAGATGCATGAGGGTTTAACTACAAGCCAACAGTCTCTTATGGTCAAGTACAAGCCTAGTGTCCAATCTCAAGCAAGCAAGTAAATATAACAAGATGGTAGATCATCAGACATACAAAGAAAGGCGTCCCATATATTACATATTCAGATGATCATGAAGCTAGTCATACAAAATGCGAAGACTAGCAAGAGTTTAAGTCATATATGATCAACCCTACGATTTGTCAATCATGTTACAGCCCTTAGGTAGACAGGAATGTAAATTTAACACGAGCTAACACTTGCTCGGCGGCTAAACGTCTTAAAAGAATAATTTACAATAGAGTGGGAGAGCAAAATAAAACTCACTCGTTGTCAGGGTTGCATCTAGTGTTCACCATCTGGCTGGAAGGCTGGGAAATCCTCGGATGCTACTCTAAAATTTGGCCATACAAAACCAGCTGGGTCAGACCTCAGAAAGAGCAAGTGCCACAATGGAGGCTTCACTTAAGAATTAAAACCCGCATATTAGCACAAAAAGACATAATGATAACGAAATACATGAATTAAAGGAAATATGGTGATAAATGATAAGATAACTAAAGGACTATTCCAGTAACCAAGTTACAACCCGTAAACCAAACAAGGACCGGGGTTGTAACCCTTCACCTGAACAGAACTTAGTCTATAACCAATTATCGATAAAGTAAAGTATAACCATAAAGTGCTGAGATAACCATGTACCGATCTTGCCTAGACAAGACCAGACTAGACTCCATCCATCAATCATGGCCAAACAATGAGTACGGCTTGATACTTTAACTAACTAGGGTTATCACAAGCTTAGTTACTAACAAGATGCATCGAAATGATCCAGCAGCCACAAGCCCTGCAGACTTAATCCAGGTTATCCAGTCGCAAGTTGAGAGAGTTAGATTATGTGACTTGGGGGTGCAACACATGACAGTGTGCTAGAAATGTGTCCTACTCGACGGCAGGCTACAAGTCCAATTGGAGCGCCCAGATAACGGGGCTGCCTGTAGCTGGAAAATATCTTCATGGACTGCTTGATTAATCTAGTCATTATCCTAGTCAGATTCGATATGAATCCTCGACCGTGGTTACTAGGAATCCATGTCCTAGACATGATGCAAGACGAGACATGTAGCTTATACAAGCACAACCATCCACGGTGTCAAGACAAGAGTTACTTAGCGAGTCAAGATCGCCGTCGCAACAGCATATCAAGATTTATCATGTTAGGTTACTTATCATGTCAAGAGTGCGTCACGACGGACCACTATCAAGAATTATCATGTCAAGTTACTTATCAAAAGTGCACCACGACGGGTCACTATCAAGAGTTATCATGTAAAGTTACAATGTCATATCGTATTCATGTAAGTGCACCACGGCGGGCCACTATCAAGAAGTTGTTAGACAGTGTACGTGCCATACCAAGATCATGTTTAAAGCTTAGAGTACATGTGCAACATGGAAAATAACCTAATAAGACTTAGTCAAGTAAAGAGTACAAACAAAGTCACAATTTACACTAAGGACAATGGGGACAAATACGGACATTTGCAAGAGATGGCACAAGGGTCAATATGGTGTCATGAAGAGCATGCACCCAAAATGCATGTGCTGAGAGTGGCATGCGCCCAAGGCTATGCGCCCACCTGTATGCGCCTAGGACTAAACACATCACGTAGGGCATATGTTATGGAAGGAATGCACGAGAGAGTGCATGCGCTTATAGTCTATGTGCCCACATGAGGAAGACAGGGTGCATGGTCTATGCGCCCACATGAGTGAGGCAGGAAGCAATGGGAGGCTAAGTCAGGAGCCATCTATACTGGCCATATGGGCGCATAATACGGGCTATGCGCCCACTGCTATGGAACACAATGGCTTAACACATATTGAAGTTATATGCATAAGCAAGCAGAAACTATGGGCGCATAATAAGCCATGCGCCCACACTGAGGAAGGCAGGGAGCAATGGCCACATATATAGGGCTATGTGCCCAAGGCTAAAGTTACTGTGGGTGCATAAAATGCCATGCGCCCACACTGTTCTTTTTCTCCAACCCGAGAAGAAGAACCATGGAACCATGAACTTCCAAGGTCCATAAATCACTCAAAACAACTCAAAATTCGGGTTTTCAAAGGTCCATTTTGGGTCAAATCAAATTCTTTACAACATAGAACAGTCAAAACTTGAAAATAATGAAGTATGATAGATCAAAACCCAAGAAAACCAAGAATTGAGAAAAACTTAGATCTACAAGATTTAATCCACCAAAACCAAAATGCTAAGTACTAAAGAGTCATAAAACTAAGTAATAAAGACTTTGGAACCATAAAACATGAGATCTCTCATGAAGCAAGATTACACTTGCCTAAGGTGGGTGGAGAGAATTAATGAAGAAAAAGAAAGAAGAAGTTAAATGAAAGTAATGAATAGAGAGAGTGGGAAGTTGATATTTATATCACCCTCTCCATCTCTAACAAAAACCAAAATAAACCAAGCCAAGCTAAACCAAGTTAAACCAAAACCAAACCAAGCCAAGCCATGCTAGACAAGTCAAAATACGGATCAAAAATCTGTACACATATACTGGAAATATATATAACGGAAAACGGAAGTGACAACTCTACCCACCTTAAAAGAATTCCGTTCTCAAAATTTAATCAAGAGGCTAGAGATGTCGGGGCAAGCTATACTAATCACGAGCAATCTATGACTAGCAGTTAATCAAGCAATCATTCATACAAGCAGGGATTTAAAAGTATAAGGCATAAGGAAGACATTATACCTTATGAGTCAAACATGCATGGATATCGCGATCGGATATCATCCTCATGTTCTCACGTTGACTCACCCAAAGAGTGATGACCCCAAGCAATACGAACTAAACTAATAGTCTTGTTCTTGAGTATCTTCTCTCTCCGGTCCAATATGGATGTGGGTCTTTCCTTATACGAAAGGTTGGTACCAACAACCAATTCTGAATGATCAAGGACATGACTCGAATCCGGGATATAATGTCGCAATTGGGATACATGGAAGACATCATGTACCTCACGTAACGACGACGGAAGAGCGAGATGATAGGACACATCACCTACTCGCTCTAGAATGTCGAACGATCCTATATACCTAGGACTAAGCTTTTCCTGTACGCCAAAACGAATAATGCCACAGGTAGGCAAGATCCTAAGGAATATATGGTCGTCGATAGAAAATTCGATGGAATGCCGATGAGAATCAACCAAATGACGCTGGTGATCTTGTTCGAAGATGATCCCTAACTTGTCTGACCACCTCAATAGTCCGCATAATCATCTCTGGACCAAGCATCTGCCTCTCGCCTATATCATCCCATGCTAACGGGGTTCTGCACTTCCTGCCATACAAGGCCTCAAAGGGCGCCATCTGGATACTGGCCTGGAAACTGTTGTTATAGGAGAACTCCATGAGATACAGATGATCTTCCCACGAACTACCAAAGTCGAGCGTGCATGACCGCAACATATCTTCAAGAGTCTGTATCGTACGTTCTGACTGACCATCAGTCTGCGGATGATAAGATGAACTGAACTTGAGATGAGTCCCCAAACTCTTCTGAAGACTCCACCAAAATTATGATGTAAATCTTGAATCTCTGTCGGATACAATACTGATTGGTACTCCATGCAACCTGACTATTTGTCTGAGGTACATCTCTGCAAGCTGATCCGTTGACTGACTGTAACACCCAGTTTTCCAGATAAGGGTATTTTTGAAATTTTGTAATTATAATAATTATTATTGATATTTATTTCATATTATGATTTTTGGTGATTTTTAATAATTTTTAAACTATTTAAAAACTGCCTTAAGTCATGACTTATGATTTTGATGTGCTGCCAGTGAAACCTGAGAGACTATCTGACCTAGAGCCTAACCATGTCAGTAGGATGATTTAATTATCATTTTTAGCCTAGGGGTAATTTGGTCATTTTGACTTATTTGAATTATTTGGTGATTTGTTGAATTGGTGAATTCTAGTTGACCTTGACTTGTTGAGACCTAGTAGACTAGCCTAGAACCTAACCCTAGCTATGGTAACCCTAGTCTAACTTGAGTTAACCCATTTTAGTCATTAGAGAATAGTTTTAGAATGAGGGGATTTGGTTTAGTGAATTTAAGTCATGGCTTGTGGTTTCATGAAATGACTTATGGCTTAATTATTGAATTGATCATGACTTAAGCCCATGGGCCATTTAGTGAACCCTAACCCTAATTTTTGAGCTTATGACTAGCCACCTAGGGAATCCCACCCTATTTAATGCCTCCATCATTTAGGGTTAGCCTCCCTTGGAAATAGATCTCAAGTTTAGAAAGAGGTAAATCCCCAACTTTAGAAATTCATAGAAAATTCATTTTAATTCCTTTTTAATCCTAGTTTCTTGTATTAGAACCTAATACTCTCCTATTTTCTGATTTTGGGATTGAATCCCAGCTTTGGGACAATTTGGGAGCATTTTGCTAGCAAGGAGGAACCCTCCATTTGGAGCTTTTTCTTGCTATTTGCATCCATAGGTAAAACACCTCTAATTGTATTAAAATTCTATTTTCTTTGCATTTAGGGCTAGATCTAGGAGTCACCTAGCTATCCCTGGAAATTGGGCACAATTCGTGTCAGTTTCGTGTCCGTATCGGACACGTATCCTTTTGATAGGCTAGGTGTTTGATGTAATGCCTCAACCAACATTTTGTTCTGATTTTTGAAATGTTTTTGAATAGAATCTTAGCTCTAGGGCTTGCTTAATGATTTTTGTTATCATTTCCAAATTTTGGTGTCGTGTCGTATCCACACGGGGACACGAACACGCAGGGACTGAACCATATACTGTGTCCTGCATCACGGGCTGGTTTTCTCCTTGTATCAGACACGAGGACACACCAAATTTTGGGAGGATGTCAGGGCATTGACTGACATGGCTCTTCCAAAATTTGGGGCCATATGGTGCAGTGTGCGAGGAGTTCTCCTCCTCGTACTGGCCGCACTGGCCGTGCGCGCGCACTGTGCACACGTGAATTCGACCACTGACATGGCTCTAAAGCCGACACGACACGCGTCTATGATACGGTTCAGGGCCATGGACATGTAGCCCTATAAGGGGCGAACACGTGGGCATGACCATGACTTGTGTCGTGCAACGTGTCGTGTCCTGGAGTGACACGCACGCGTGCACGACGCTGCGTGCTGTGCAGTACACGTGTGAGTGTCTGTGAGTGTTTGGACACGTTCGTGTCCACTTGCACGGACACAAACACCATGGTTGACACGTACACAAGTGACACACTATTTACCAACCCTTACTTTAGATTATTACTGTGTTTTTAGATTCGAAATTGGGAATTCCTATTTTCAACTGATACGTGCATTCGGTTTTAAATTCTGAGTTTAATTCCTATTTTTAAACTAAATATTGTTGTTCAATTTTTCATATGTGATTCACCTACATGTGTGCTAACTACTGCTAGTTGGGTTTTACAAGTTAGATTAGATTTTCACTTGAGAAATTGGATTTCGATGTTGGAATGGGTTGTGTGGACTGATACACAGTGCATTGTTTCAGTTTTCTGAAATTTAGGTTGTATATTTCAACTGATTTGTAATGTTTAATTGCCAAATAGATTCCAACATATGTATTAGTTACTGAATTATTGGATTATAGTTTGTGTTTGAGAATTTAGGTTTTGTTTTGGTTTTGGGCATTGATGTACTGACCATGTGTCCACTGTTTTGTAGTTCACTGTCAATGCAAATTCCTGGGATACACAAAACTGTCATTAACCTCATTGCCATGTTCCTGTGAACAATCCCCATTTGGTTCCTTCCCTCTTTTAATATAGATGAATATGCATGATATATTGTAATTCATGTATGTATGCATTGAAAGCATGAATATGTAACATATGCATGATAGGTAATGATAATTATGTATGAAACTGAAGAATGCATGAACTGAATCTTTCCTGAAATTGATATTCCTGAGATTTCAATACTATTACACTCTCTCTATTTGACACAATTGTAAATCCCTGAGTTCTATTTCACAAAACTGTCATTGCTCTTCCTGAAAAACCTAATGTTGAACTGCTATATGTGTTAACTGTCATTTGCTCACTGGTTTTCCTGAGAACTCAAAAATTGATGACACAACACTGAATTTTCTGAGTTTACACATCACTTAAAACCTGATTTTCCCCACACCCTTCACCACATCACACATGGACTGATTTAGAATTCCTAAGTTAATACCCTAACTAGTTCACTGTCAATTCACTATCTACACACACATTGATATATACATCTAGCCTACATTCATGTATCACACAATAGTGTATCACAAGTGCACTCACACACACAAATTGTATGCCACACACATTGATACATTACACTGCCTTCTATGTAAACACACACTCTTTTGTCATGTTCACATACACCGTATTTATATACACCCTTTGTATCACACACACACATGTACACAAACATCCTCACATGTAACCTCCCCCTATCACCCTATATATATATATATATATATATATATATATATATATATATATATATATATATATATATATATATATATATATATATATAAATATATATATATTTATATATATATATATAAAATATATATATAGCCTATATGTGCATATGTGTGTTAATTATATTAAATTAGATATAGTTTGATATGCGTAATGTGTGGAATGCATGATATAGCCTATGGGCACATAGCCTGTGGTGTATCCCTATGAGATACAGCCTGTGTGTATGGCTTGAATGCCAGTGTAGGAGTGTGGTTGGCTTGTATAGCCTAGAAATTGAGTGTGCTTGCTAGAATAGGCTGGTTAGGCCTAGTGGGACTTGTTTGGCTTAGGCTTGACCTAGTTGACTTAGTTTGACTAGTCTAGTTGACTGGAGTTGACCAAAAGTCAACATTGAGTCTAGATGTGACCAATTGACCTAGTTTGACTAGTGTAGTTGACTTGGTTTGACCAGAGTTGACCAAGAGTTGACTTTGACCTAGTTTGACCTAGAATTCATGTAGATTGCATCGTAGACTTCATTTACCTTATTTTTTTAAACATATTATAACCTGTATTCCTCTGTTTAGGACATTGTGACTCTGTCCCAGACATCTGATATTATACTACTCTTTTCAGAGTATCAGGCGAGTACATTCTCTGATAGTTCTTCCATTTACTTGTCGTTTACTATATTTTAGTTGTAGCTAGTTCTATCTGATTCTCTGTTTCAAACACGATTTGATATTGCTAGATCCATTTCATGCGACACTCACTTATTATGTCTGGCCTCTATTTCTGGAATCACCTACTGGAACCACCCTGGAATCATTTACTGGAACCATTCGTGTACTGGCTGGACTTGTACCTATTTTTGTGTCGGATTATGGATTCACTGGTACTTGCTAGGCGGGGAAATATTGGAATAGGCATGTGAACATACCCAAATACTGGAACCACTCCCTTGGAATTATACTGGAACGATAGCCATCCCACACTTGGCCGAGTGTGCGGTGTGCCGTATTACCTACAGCCGTTCACATGTCGATCCCGATATTTTAAAATACACTGTTAGAGTATAGGTTGGACTCACCCTGGAACCTTTGATCACCGACTGGACTCACCTTATACCGGACTCATCTTGTGTTGGAATCACCTGGTATTGGATTATATTGTCTGGACTCACATATGACTCTTTTATACTGCCTGGACTTATATCATGCTACTCTAGTTCAGTTAGATATTATTTTTCAGTCTTCATTGCCATGCTTCCCTTCTTGTTTTGTTACTTTTCTTTCTTTGTACCTTAACTGTTCTCTATATCATTACCTGTATAAAATTGCCATGTTTCATCAATAAAACTGCTTATAACTGCTTTATAGTTCTCTGTCATTTAATTAGAATTTCTTGATGAGTTGTACTCGTTCCTGTCCTGACTGGACCTGTTGAAATTTTATAGATGATTGCCCTGAGGACACATGCCCTACATATTATGGACCCGGAGACGGGATGACTACCTTTGGCCCCGACACTCAGGAGTGACCGGGATTTAGTTTAGTAGACTAGCATATGTTTTCGTGTTGAATTTGTTATAGAAGATTTGAGACTTGTGTAGTATTTGAGTTTCGTTGAGAGTTGTTATTATTTTAGTAGTCGTCCTTCTATTCTTAGTTTATTTCTTCTGTGATTATCTTATCGTGCTTAGACTGTGATTGAGTTACAATATCTTATACTTGTCCTCCGTTCGGAGTTGATCATGATGAGTACAGTATAATTGCGTGAGTTGCTGGTTAGATAGTAACCTAGGACAGCGTTCTACCGTCGACACTGCGGCGTAGGCTGGGCGTCATAACGTACTCGTATCCTCAGAGTGGGTGCAGGTCGTGTCACATTTTTAGTGGTGGCCCATGCAGGTCGAGAGTCGCATTAGTGCGATATCGTGGTAGTACGGCGACTTAGTTGTACTGCTGCGAGCCTGCGATAGGATTGAGAGATAGGCTTTAACGGAGAGGTACTCAATCACAGTTAGGAAAACAATTCTGCTTCAATTCATGCCATCTACATATCTTACTGATTTGTCTTCTTTGAGATAAACTGTCCTCCTTTGATTTATTGATTCCTGCTCAGTATTGACTTCCTTTTCGATCTGTCTTCAGGATGGTGGAGACACGATCACATCGCTCTGGTACAGTAGCCGCTGCAGAGGGGTCTGACACCTCTCACCTTCAGCAGCCAGCTCCTGGTATCGCAGCCCCAGTCATGCCAGCTGGGGTGGGTGTCTCAGCAGCTTTCGGAAGAGCACCTCCACCAGCTGGGAGGCAGAGTCCGGTGCTTCCCGAGATCCTTCCACCGCAGCAGCCTCCACCTGCGGGGATGGTAGATGCTGCTCATCTATTTTCTTTCGTGGAGAGGATTCTGGCGTCTCACCAGCAGCAGCAGCAGCAGCGACAGACTGCCGATTATCGTCAGGGGATTGACGAGGCCCACCAGCTGGTTCGTACTACAGTAGAGATGGTGACTGCTCGGAGGGAGCAGCAGCAGCCTTACCGGAAGGAGAAGGATACCCAGGACTTTCAGAAGATGCATCCTAGAGAGTTCTTGGACACTGAGGGCATCCATTATGCGGACGATTGGATCGAGCATATCGAAGAGATATTCAGACTGGCGGAGATACCAGCTCGACTCCATATGGAGGCGGCGGGCAGTCAGATGCAGGACTTAGCCCGTGCATGGTACCAGACAGATCCCAGGGTAGGAGTTGAGGGCCAGACTTGGGCCCAGTTCAAGGAGCTGTTTAAGGAGCAGTTCTTTCCTGATGTGGCCTTGGGAGGTATCGAGGCACAGTTTGAGGGCCTGGTTCAGGGGAACCAGTCAGTAGCTGAGTACGCCGGGGAGTTTTGTCGGTTGGCCCGGTTCATTGATGACTTGACTGAGAAGACGAAGGCGAGAAAGTTCCGCCGAGGCTTGATTAGGGAGGTTCGGTCGCTGACTAAGAGCGACCGGAACGCTACCTACGCGAAGATATTTTCTGGGGCTATGGCAGTGGAGGACGACCTAGGGTTGAAGCTGAAGAGGGGTCGGGACTCCCAGGGTGGTAGCAGCAGCGGAGGTCAGGCCAAGAGGCCCCATGTGCAGGCTCAGCAGGCACAAGCACCAGTGAGAGTGCAGCAGGCACATCATCAGCATAGAGGACAGGACCTCGGGGTGCCGACTTGTGCCTACTGCAGGAAGGCAGGGCATGTTTAGGAGTCTTGTAGGAGGAGGCTGAAGGTTTGTCTATTCTGTGCGTCTGGTGCTCACAAGATGATAGATTGTCCCGCTGCACCTCTTTATGAGGGAGCTAGGCCACCTGTAGCTCAGCACCAGAGGGGTAGAGCTTTCACGATGGCGGTCGAGGAGACCGACGCTGCAGGTGATGGGTTAGCAGGTTTGTCCTTCTCATTCTTCCTCCCCACTTTCCTGTGTGATTTCCATTAGTACCTGCCAGGATATTGCTTATGATTGATAGATTGCGTAGCTACCCTGTTCGGGACTGTGGAATCACGACCAGTAAGAATATGTTTTCATGATTATCTCTTGACCTTGATTGTTTGGGTTTGACCTAGAAAGGGTGCGATCATTCTAATTTTGAGGGCAAAATTTTTCTAAGGGGGGTAGGATTGTAACACCCAGTTTTCCAGATGAGGGTATTTTTGAAAATTTATAATTATAATAATTATTATTGATATTTATTTCATATTATAATTTTTGGTGATTTTTAATAATTTTTAAACTATTTAAAAACTGCCTTAAGTCATGACTTGTGATTTTGATGTGCTGCCAGAGAAACCTGAGAGACTGCCTGACCTAGAGCCTAACCATGTCAGTAGGATGATTTAATTATCATTTTTAGCCTAGGGGTAATTTGGTCATTTTGACTTATTTGAATTATTTGGTGATTTGTTGAATTGGTAAATTCTAGTTGACCTTGACTTGTTGAGACCTAGTAGACTAGCCTAGAACCTAACCCTAGCTATGGTAACCCTAGTCTAACTTGAGTTAACCCATTTTAGTCATTAGAGAATAGTTTTAGAATGAGAGAATTTGGTTTAGTGAATTTAAGTCATGGCTTGTGGTTTCATGAAATGACTTATGGCTTAATTATTGAATTGATCATGACTTAAGCCCATGGGCCATTTAGTGAACCCTAAGCCTGATTTTTGAGCTTGTGACCAGCCACCTAGGGAATTCCACCCTATTTAATGCCTCCATCATTTAGGGTTAGCCTCCCTTGGAAATAGATCTCAAGTTTAGAAAGAGGTAAATCCCTAACTTTAGAAATTCATAGAAAATTCATTTTAGTTCCTTTTTAATCCTAGTTTCTTGCATTAGAACCTAATACTCTCCTATTTTCTGATTTTGGGGTTTAATCCCAGCTTTGGGACAATTTGGGAGCATTTTGCTAGCAAGGAGGAACCCCCCCATTTGGAGCTTTTTCTTGCTATTTGCATCCATAGGTAAAACACCTCTAATTGTATTAAAATTCTATTTTCTTTGCATTTAGGGCTAGATCTAGGAGTCACCTAGCTGTCCCTGGAAATTGGGCACAATTTGTGTCAGTTTCGTGTCCGTATCGGACACGTATCCTTTTGATAGGCTAGGCGTTTGATGTAATGCCTCAACCAAAATTTTGTTCTGATTTTTGAAATGTTTTTGAATGGCATCTTAGCTCTAGGGCTTGCTTAATGATTTTTGTTATTATTTCCAAATTTTGGTGTCGTGTCGTGTCCACACGGGGACACGAACACGCGGGGACTGAACCATATACTGTGTCCTGCATCACGGGCTGGTTTTCTCCTTGTATCGGACACGAGGACACACCAAATTTTGGGAGGATGTCAGGGCACTGACTGACATGGCTCTCCCAAAATTTGGGGCCATATGGTGCAGTGTGCGAGGAGTTCTCCTCCTCGCACTGGCCGTATTGGCCGCGCACGCGCGCTGTGCACGCGTGAATTCGACCACTGACACGGCTCTAAAGTTGACACGACACACGTCTAGGACACGGTTCAGGGCCATGGACACGTAGCCCTATAAGAGGCGAACACGTGGGCATGACCACGACTTGTGTCGTGCAACGTGTCGTGTCCTGGAGTGACACGCACGCGTGCACGACGCTGCGTGCTGTACAGTGCACGTGTGAGTGTTTGGACACGTTCGTGTCCACTTGCACGGACACGAACACCATGGTTGACACGTACACAAGTGACACACTATTTACCAACCCATACTTTGGATTATTATTGTGTTTATAGATTCGAAATTGGGAATTCCTATTTTCAACTGATACGTGCATTCGGTTTTAAATTCTGAGTTTAATTCCTATTTTTAAACTAAATATTGTTGTTCAATTTGTCATATGTGATTCACCTACATGTGTGCTAACTACTGCTAGTTGGGTTTTACAAGTTAGATTAGGTTTTCACTTGAGAAATTGGATTTCGATGTTGGAATGGGTTGTGTGGACTGATACACAATGCATTGTTTCAGTTTTCTGAAATTTAGGTTGTATATTTCAACTGATTTGTAATGTTTAATTGCCAAATAGATTCCAACATATGTATTAGTTACTGAATTATTGGATTATAGTTTGTGTTTGAGAATTTAGGTTTTGTTTTGGTTTTGGGCATTGATGTACTAACTATGTGTCCACTGTTTTGTAGTTCACTGTCAATGCAAATTCCTGGGATACACAAAACTGTCATTAACCTCATTGCCATGTTCCTGTGAACAATCCCCATTTGGTTCCTTCCCACTTTTAATATAGATGAATATGCATGATATATTGTAATTCATGTATGTATGCATTGAAAGCATGAATATGTAACATATGCATGATAGGTAATGATAATTATGCATGAAACTGAAGAATGCATGAACTGAATCTTTCCTGAAATTGATATTCCTGAGATTTCAATACTATTACACTCTCTCTATTTGACACAATTGTAAATCCCTGAGTTCCATTTCACAAAACTGTCATTGCTCTTCCTGAAAAACCTAATGTTGAACTGCTATATGTGTTAACTGTCATTTGCTTACTGGTTTTCCTAAGAACTCAAAAATTGATGACAAAACACTGAATTTTCTGAGTTTACACATCACTTAAAACCTGATTTTCCCCACACCCTTCACCATATCACACATGGACTGATTTAGAATTCCTAAGTTAATACCCTAACTAGTTCACTGTCAATTCACTATCTACACACACATTGATATATACATCTAGCCTACATTCATGTATCACACAATAGTGTATCACAAGTGCACTCACACACACAAATTGTATGCCACACACATTGATACATTATACTGTCTTCTATGTAAACACACACTTTTTTGTCATGTGCACATACACCCTATTTATATGCACCCTTTGTATCACACACACACATGTACACAAACATCCTCACATGTAACCTCCCCCTATCACCCTAGGTATATATATATATATATATATATATATATATATATATATATATATATAAAAATATATATATATATATATATATATATATGTATATATATATATATATATATATATATATATATATATATATATATATATAGCCTATATGTGCATATGTGTGTTAATAATATTAAATTAGATATAGTTTGATATGTGTTATGTGTGGAATGCATGATATAGCCTATGGGCACATAGCCTATGGTGTATCCCTATGAGATACAGCCTGTGTGTATGGCTTGAATGCCAGTGTAGGAGTGTGGTTGGCTTGTATAGCCTAGAAATTGAGTGTGCTTGCTAGAATAGGTTGGTTAGGCCTAGTGGGACTTGTTTGGCTTAGGCTTGACCTAGTTGACTTAGTTTGACTAGTCTAGTTGACTGGAGTTGACCAAAAGCCAACATTGAGTCTAGATGTGACCAATTGACCTAGTTTGACTAGTGTAGTTGACTTAGTTTGACCAGAGTTGACCAAGAGTTGACTTTGACCTAGTTTGACCTAGAATTCATGTAGATTGCATCGTAGACTTCATTTACCTTATTTTTTTAAACATATTATAACCTGTATTCCTCTGTTTAGGACATTGTGACTCTGTCCCAGACATCTGATATTATACTACTCTTTTCAGAGTATCAGGCGAGTACATTCTCTGATAGTTCTTCTATTTACTTGTCGTTTACTATATTTCAGTTGTAGCTAGTTCTATCTGATTCTCTGTTTCAAACACGATTTGATATTGCTAGATCCATTTCATGCGACACTCACTTATTATGTCTGGCCTCTATTTCTAGAATCACCTACTGGAACCACCCTGGAATCATTTACTGGAACCATTCGTGTACTGGCTGGACTTATACCTATTTTCGTGTCGGATTATGGATTCACTGGTACTTGCTGGACGAAGAAATATTGGAATAGGCATGTGAATATACCCAAATACTGGAACCACTCCCTTGGAATTATACTGGAACGATAGCCATCCCACACTTGGCCGAGTGTACGGTGTGCCGTATTACCTACAGCCGTTCACATGTCGATCCCGATATTTTAAAACACACTGTTAGAGTATAGGCTGGACTCACCCTGGAACCTTTGATCACCGACTGGACTCACCTTATACCGGACTCATCTTGTGCTGGAATCACCTGGTATTGGATTATATTGTCTGGACTCACACATGACTCTTTTATACTGCCTGGACTTATATCATGCTACTCTAGTTCAGTTAGATATTATTTTTCAGTCTTCATTGCCATGCTTCCCTTCTTGTTTAGTTACTTTTCTTTCTTTGTACCTTAACTGTTCTCTATATCATTACCTGTATAAAACTGCCATGTTTCATCAATAAAACTGCTTATAACTGCTTTATAGTTCTCTGTCATTTAATTGGGATTTCTTGATGAGTTGTACTCGTTCCTGTCCTGACTGGACCTGTTGAAATTTTACAGATGATTGCCCTGAGGACACATGCCCTACATATTATGGACCTGGAGACGGGATGACTACCTTTGGGCCCGACACTCAGGAGTGACCGGGATTTAGTTTAGTAGACTAGCATATGTTTTCATGTTGAATTTGTTATAGAAGATTTGAGACTTGTGTAGTATTTGAGTTTTGTTGAGAGTTGTTATTATTTTAGTAGTCGTCCTTCTATTCTTAGTTTATTTTTTCTGTGATTATCTTATCGTGCTTAGACTGTGATTGAGTTACAATATCTTATACTTGTCCTCCGTTCAGAGTTGATCATGATGAGTACAGTATAATTGCGTGAGTTGCTGGTTAGATAGTAACCTAGGACAGCGTTCTACCGCCGACACTGCGGCGTAGGCTGGGCGTCGTAACGTACTTGTACCCTCACAGTGGGTGCGGGTCGTGACACTGACCGATTCTGAAAGGGAGAAAATGAGCTACCTTGGTGAGTCTGTCAACTATAACCCAGATAGCATCTCTTCCAGCTGGGGATTTAGGTAACCCAGTTACAAAATCTATGGTAATGTGCTCCTATTTCCATTCTGGGATCGGTAAAGGTTGAAGAAGTCCAGCCGGTCACTGATGTTCAGCCTTAACTTACTGACAAACCAAACAACGAAAGACGAACCGGGCTATCTCCCTCTTCATGCCATTCCACCAAAAATGTTGACGGATATCACGATACATCTTCGTACCGCCGGGATAAATCGAATACTGCAAACTGTGAGCCTCTGCCATGATCTCTTGCCTGATATCACCACTGGGTACACAAAGACGCCTTCCATGTCGAAGTGTACCATCCTCATGAATACACAACTCTGCTCTCCGTCCTGCTACACATTATGCCCTAAGCCGCTGAAGCTTAGAATTCGCTGACTGAACTAACTTAATCCTCTCAACTATAATGGACTGAACTTGCATACTGGCCATCAATGCCATATTAGTAGAAAGAACAACTTTAATACTCATCTTCTAAAGATCTACTAACAACTCTGGTTGTGTTGTTAGAAAATAAACTCCGGCTCTTCTGCTCAATGCATCTAAAACAACGTTGGCCTTTCTCGGATGATACTGCAGGTTGATATTGTCACGCCCCGAGTCGACAAACCGTTCGTCCCCGGTGTTACTTTACCGATTCGATCGTCCTCGCTAAGGCGTGATGCCGTACGAGCCTGGAGTTGCGCTCGTGCAAGGCAAGATGACAAGTTCTCAAATGGTTATCTTTTTGTTTTGATATTAATACGCCAAGTCGAAACTTCATAGTTCACATCAGAATATAAGACGCAGTATAGGAAGATAGAAATGCTTTTCATTCATAGCTTGCAACGAAGTGCAAGTCGTAATTACATTGGATGTCGTTGCGGCTACATTGATTAAAAACATAAGGAAATACATTCGACAAGTTGCCTAAACTAACGCTTGCCGTCCCATACATTTGCCCCTTTATACAAAGCCGTCGACTTGAATTGGCTTCAAAATACTTCAGCATAGGAAGAGCTTCAAAATGCCTCTCCGTACTTCAGCTCCAGTTTAGTTGAGCGCGCCCGTCGCACCTGGGGAAATTGGGGGAATGAGATTAGCACACTTGCTAAGTGGACGAGACGAACCCACTCGTCTAAACCGACTCTGATTGTTAGGGTAGGCATGCTTTAGAGTTGTCTTTCTATTAGAACTAAATGAATTCAGTTCATATTCGATAGCCATCTTTGAGTAATAAAGCATACAGTGAACCATAGCAGTTTATCATATTTTTTACCACGGCCGTGCTCGTCCCTGCATAAAAACAGAGATAATATTTACGCCTGCACAAGACAATAGGTGAGCATGCTACTATCTTATATACGGTCATTGATGTTACACATCACGTGGGACTATCTCAACGGCATTTCGGCCCGCTCAGTCTAGGTTGCAAGCCTGACTTGTAATGCCCCGCTCCGCACGAGGCATTTGGGTTGGCTTGTTGGATGCTATCAGAATGTTGGACCGTGACTTATGTTAGGAATCAGGAGAATTGAGACTGATGCAGTCTCTCTTAGCTGGCTAGACGGAATGGGTATTGGAATGTGGCTCGCTGGTGGAGCTACGTTTAGCGGGATTTGGAGCAGGAAGACCCTTTTATGCAGGCAAGTGGAACTGTCCTCCTTCCTCCTTATTCCTGCATGCTTAATAAATGGAATAATGTGATACTATGAATTGTCCCTAAATGTCCCTTGTTTTGGTTGTCGAATAATAGAAATGCTTATGTTAAGAATTATTGAGCTGCTGAATGAATCACACTCGAACTGCTAATACGACTTGATGCTTGAAATGAATTGATAACGTCCCTTCGGTTAATAATGTATAAGCAATGAATACTTGAGTAATGAGATGCTATGAGAATGATACATGAGTAATGAACTGGATATACTATTAACACAAAAAATTGAAAGAAATACCTCAATCATGTACATTCTGCATAACTGTTGCTATTGCTTGCTTCCTCATAAGCAATGAAAGAAAGAATACTGTCCCGATGATATAAACGAAATAATGTAGGTCCTATCGATATGAATGAAATGTTATTTGTTCCTCTTATAAAGGAATGATATGAGAAATGTTGCAATGATTGATGCAATAAGAAATGATGAGGCTTGGGAACATTGAGATCACCAAGTGAACAGGTGGAAATATTGGAAAGATGAGATGATGAACTGTTGCCTTTTCTTATCTTATTATTGTATCATACGACTTCGAACACGATCGGGTCGGACACGCATTCGCATGACCATAGACGTACTTGTATACAAGGATTTCCTCGAACGGTACCCGCGGCGGTGGGATCGAGTCGGCCTAGGAGGAATTGGTGCTTTGGTAGCACGGTATTGGGATCCTCATTCGGGCTCGCAACCTGGTGAAGGGCACATCCCATACCCTATGAAGTCCTATATGGCACGTCGACATGGTGCACAACTACCAGTGGTCATATAGTCAGGATGCATGCTAATGAATGTTTTGTGCAGACAGAGTAAGAATATCATATTATCCTGTATTTTATGCAGGTACGAGGGAGTCGGCTATTGGTAAGAAATCACTTAAATGTGATAATTCAATATATGTGTTGGTTTAACTTGCGTGCTTACGTTCCAAATAAGTAAATGATGCTGTATGTAGCCTTTCAGTATGAGATCCTGCTTAACATGTTAAATTAAGTATGCTAAAAAGATGCCATGCTATAATCATTGCTCAAACACAACATACATGCTAAGTGATGCTTGAAGTGAGAACTGTTATAACATGTTTAAGATGTTAATGTTAACGATGCCTCAATGATGCCTTTTCATGATAATACTTAGTATGCCTCAATGATGCCTTTGCATGATAACACCAAGAATGCTAAAATGATATGTCCACATGAATGCTATTAAGAATATGTTTACATGCTTCACTCTGATTTTTATCCATGAACTGTAAACCGATGCTAGGCCCCAAGTAGAAAGATTATACTAATAAATGCTTGCTTAAATGATCACTTTAATGTTGGTTTATGAGAGTGGGTTGGATTCTGCTCGCCAGTACATAGATGATGTGCTGACCCACGTTTTGTGGACAGGTGCTCGTGCTTGGGATATTCTACACACGAAGATTGACTTGATTGGTCCCGCGGCATCGAAGATTTGTTGGGCATACAGAAGCTCTCCTTGCACAAGATGATGTCTTCTGTTTATAAAGGGCATAATGTATGGAACATTGAAATTAGTTGTACCAGTGAGATTGTAAGCCAAGTCGGTATATCGAGTTGTAATCCATTGTATCCAAATACCAAATGTAAGCTGTATAGCATTGTTCAGTTGGTTTCCAATGTAAAGTGAGATGTGCTGTAACCATTGTATTTCAATACAAGTCTTGTACTCTTCTTCAATTATCAATAAAGAGAATAAAGTTCTATATATATCTCTTTGAGACTTCAAGTTATCCTTTTATCTCCGCTGCCATAAGGAAGTGATGTGCTTCTGTTCAATAAGAAAGATTGTCCTCATTAACTTCAATTTGTCTGCTTCTGCCGCTGCGATGTATTTCTATTTGAAGATTATCGATTATGTACCATCTTTGCCTTGTACAAGTACAATATCAGACTTGTACGACATCACGTCCAAGCGAGGACGATCGATTCCAAGAGATAAATTTGTCAATAAATGACTCTACGAATCGGGGCGTGACAAATTGGTATCAGAGCACGGCTTTACGTCCTTGGTCTCTTCTTTGATTCATTCCAAATCAAAGTTGCATCGATGATTAAATCAAAGATTTGCTTTCGCGATTATGCTATTGTTGTTCGGTAATCATCCTTATGTTATCTGTGCTTGAAAGTTCGTTGACCCTCTTGGCTGTTCACTGGATGTTCCATACAATAAGTCTATATACATTGTGATGCCCTTAAATGAATGATTGTTGTTGGTTTGGACACAAATAACCCAACAATGACTCGATGCCATAGTATGCTATATTGTGAATGCTGTTTGGAATGTGGAAATAAAGGACATGGCTATGTATGCAGCAACAAGTTAAGAATTGCATGTGATGTTGGAAAAGAATTGGGAATGAAATAATTGATGGATGAGTTCAACAGAATTGGTGAATTGACTCATGTGTGCTGACTACTGCTTTCGAGACCCTAAGAATGTTGGCTTGTGATATTGAGAGCCCGATATGTTGGTTAAGCATTGTGATCATTATAGATCATGAATGTCCGGAATAGATTGAGTTGGTATTGTTTAAGGATGGCTTCGTTTCTGAGTGGTATATTGCCTCTACCACCTCAGAACGAGATGTATGTTGACCCTTTCCATAGAATAGCAATGAGACTATCTGTGGGTACTGGGTAGTGCCGAGACTTAGATGGGAGTCATGTATTGTTACTAGATGACTCGAGTGTCCCCTGACGGTGATTCTATGTTGGGTAGCGAGATTGTCGGAATTGTAACAGGTGGCTTGGTTAGAAATTGTTTAGTCGAGTGATGACTCAGACTAGTAAGACAGTTAGTATGCTATGGGTAAATGGATTTGGCTAGAGAATGTTGTGGCTTAAAATATCTGAATGTTGATTTCGAATGCTTGGATGCAAATTATGTGGCTAATATACAATGTTGGTTGCTAAGCTGAAAAGTTCTAAAAATGTTGTCGGTGAACCAAAAGAATATTAGGAATTGTGCCTTGACCCTAAGGTGTAATAGATGTTAATCCATCTTGATCACCAAAGGATAGTCGTTGCATATGTGCATGTATGCTGAGGAATTGAATTGTACTAGAAAAGTAACAAGTAGCCACCTTGACTATTTGTGTTGCCTAGAGGATGGTTAAGTGATACATAAATTGTCGGATTAAAAGGAATGAACTACTCGACCCTTGCTGCATAAGAATTAAGAATGCCCATAAGATAGTTTGATGATTGAGAAACGAATGGGAACAAGAAATTGCAAATGTGTTGGATAATGTCGGTATAAGTGATTGTTGGTTGGGATATAGATTGTTGGCTTATAACTTGGTGGTGTGACTTTGTCATACGGATCAAATAGTATAATTTCATAGTTATGTTAAGACTATCAGAATCGATAACCCTTGAATAGTTAGCCTTGGCTTATGGGTTCGTATGAGTACAAAGGATTTGAAATAGAAATTTAATCATTGGGGATTTACTTGATAGATTATTAGAACGATGAGAATTGTATGTCGGGTTGGGAATTGACCGTAATGTTGATAGATCGATCTTAGTCGATCGTTGGGTAAGTCTAGAATGAGCCTCTGTGGAAATTATTTCCTTGAGGAAGACCCTGGATAGATAGACTTGACCCTAGTGACCAATTGAGGACTTACCAATTGTTGGCATAGCCGACAATAGAGATTAGTATTCAGACTGAGTTGATACCCATAGGTTTGGATAGAGTTCCTTAGAACTGTCAGTTGCTTATTGACCCTAAGAATAAGAACTAGCATGATCCCTAGTAGCCGTCCACTCTAGGGGGGTCACCTGAATGATTAGGTATAGCTGTCAGTATAGCTAACCATTAAGACTAGACCAAATAATAGATGGCTGTTGGCGACCCATAGAATGACCCTGTGGCATTGAACGAGAGATGGTGATGAGTACGACTTAAGAATGATATGTTGTATGTATGCTTCAATATGAACCTTAGAGATGTTTAACCCTTGAGGATTATATGTCGGCCTATAGCGGAAACTAGAATTGTGGGATGAGACTTGAGTTATATGTATCGAGTAGTGGATTATTCCATGAGATGGAATTGATTGCTCATGACGGGAATGTTGGATCGGTATCTACAGTTGGATAGCTGGGTAAACCTTGACTGCTGCATAGAACTATACCCTTACTCGGGTAATCGATAGTTGGTGATGTTGGATTGTATCTTTTAGAAAAAGATGAATTGTCTCGGTGAAAAATATTGTTGGATTTGGGAAGGAATATGATTACATGTTGTGAACTCTTGACATGATTGGCTCTAAGTTAGACCCTTGACCGAATGTTAAAAATAATATGGTTGGATGGAGAGTTGTCCCGGATATTAAGTGTTGTGGCCTGGAAGATAGTGATTGTGACAAGTGAATAAAGTGATAAGTCAATAGAAAGGATGCTAAGTCTGATTTGGGAAAGAGAGTTATATCATGGCTGATCGAATTATGCTATCATAGAAGTTGGCTGAAGTACATATATTTTGGGGACGCCTAAAATATGTGTATGGATCCAGCCGAAGTGATAGGTTACGACTGAGATAATATTGTGGGAAGAATTTATCGCACTAGTACGGACTTTGGCTGAAATACATATATTTTGGGGACGCCTGAAATATGTGTATGGATCCAAACGAAGTGATGTGTTGCGACCAAGTTAGAATGTAAGAAAAATGTTGGTGAATCAATGAAAAGTTGCAAGTATTTGGAAAAGAGAAAGATGGATTAAATCGTTGATGGATGAAAATGATACAATTTGATAGCTATTTTGAAAATGACCGAGTGGACTAAAATGAATATTGAATTAAAGCTGAATGAGTAACTCATTGTGACTAAGAGAATCTAGTAGAAAGAGTTGTTTCCTTAAGTTTCGAGGACGAAACTTTTTCTGAGTGGTATATTATGTAATGCCCCGCTCCGCACGAGGCATTTGGGTTGGCTTGTTGGATGCTATCAGAATGTTGGACCGTGACTTATGTTGGGAATAAGGAGAATTGAGACTGATGCAGTCTCTCTTAGCTGGCTAGACGGAATGGGTATTGGAACGTGGCTCGCTGGTGGAGCTACGTTTAGCGGGATTTGGAGCAGGAAGACCCTTTTATGCAGGCAAGTGGAACTGTCCTCCTTCCTCCTTATTCCTGCATGCTTAATAAATGGAATAATGTGATACTATAAATTGTCCCTAAATGTCCCTTGTTTTGGTTGTCGAATAATAGAAATGCTTATGTTAAGAATTATTGAGCTGCTGAATGAATCACACTCGAACTGCTAATACGACTTGATGCTTGAAATGAATTGATAACGTCCCTTCGGTTAATAATGTATAAGCAATAAATACTTGAGTAATGAGATGCTATGAGAATGATACATGAGTAATGAACTGGCTATACTATTAACACAAAGAATTGAAAGAAATACCTCAATCATGTATATTCTGCATAACTGTTGCTGTTGCTTGCTTCCTCATAAGCAATGAAAGAAAGAATACTGTCCCTATGATATAAACGAAATGATGCAGGTCCTATCGATATGAATGAAATGTTATTTGTTCCTCTTATAAAGGAATGATATGAGAAATGTTGCAATGATTGATGCAATGAGAAATGATGAGGCTTGGAAACATTGAGATCACCAAGTGAACAGGTAGAAATATTAGAAAGATGAGATGATGAACTGTTGCCTTTTCTTATCTTATTATTGTATCATACGACTTCGAACACGATCGGGTCGGACACGCATTCGCATGACCATAGACGTACTTGTATACAAGGATTTCCTCGAACGGTACCCGCGGCGGTGGGATCGAGTCGGCCTAGGACGAATTGGTGCTTTGGTAGCACGGTATTGGGATCCTCATTCGGGCTCGCAACCTGGTGAAGGGCACATCCTATACCCTATGAAGTCCTATATGGCACGTCGACATGGTGCACAACCACCAGTGGTCATGTAGTCAGGATGCATGCTAATGAATGTTTTGTGCAGACAGAGTAAGAATATCATATTATCCTGTATTTTATGCAGGTACGAGGGAGTCGGCTATCGGTAAGAAATCACTTAAATATGATAATTCAATATATGTGTTGGTTTAACTTGCGTGCTTACTTTCCAAATAAGTAAATGATGCTGTATGTAGCCTTTCAGTATGAGATCCTGCTTAACATGTTAAATTAAGTATGCTAGAAAGATGCCATGCTATAATCATTGCTCAAACACAACATACATGCTAAGTGATGCTTGAAGTGAGAACTGTTATAACATGTTTAAGATGTTAATGTTAACGATGCCTCAATGATGCCTTTTCATGATAATACTTAGTATGCCTCAATGATGCCTTTGCATGATAACACCAAGAATGCTAAAATGATATGTCCACATGAATGCTATTAAGAATATGTTTACATGCTTCACTCTGATTTTTATCCATAAACTGTAAACCGATGCTAGGCCCCAAGTAGAAAGATCATACTAATAAATGCTTGCTTAAATGATCACTTTAATGTTGGTTTATGAGAGTGGGTTGGATTCTGCTCGCCAGTACATAGATGATGTACTGACCCACGTTTTGTGGGCAGGTGCTCGTGCTTGGGATATTCTACACACGAAGATTGACTTGATTGGTCCCGCGGCATCGAAGATTTGTTGGACATACAGAAGCTCTCCTTGCACAAGATGGTGTCTTCTGTTTATAAAGGGCATAATGTATGGAACATTGAAATTAGTTGTACCAGTGAGATTGTAAGCCAAGTCGGTATATCGAGTTGTAATCCATTGTATCCAAATACCAAATGTAAGCTGTATAGCATTGTTCAGTTGGTTTCCAATGTAAAGTGAGATGTGCTGTAACCATTGTATTTCAATACAAGTCTTGTACTCTTCTTCAATTATCAATAAAGAGAATAAAGTTCTATATATATCTCTTTGAGACTTCAAGTTATCCTTTTATCTCCGCTGCCATAAGGAAGTGATGTGCTTCTGTTCAATAAGAAAGATTGTCCTCATTAACTTCAATTTGTCTGCTTTTGTCGCTGCGATGTATTTCTATTTGAAGATTATCGATTATGTACCATCTTTGCCTTGTACAAGTGCAATACCAGACTTGTACGGCATCACGCCCAAGCGAGGACGATCGATTCCAAGAGATAAATTTGTCAATAAATGACTCTACGAATCGGGGCGTGACTCGTCTAAACCGACTCTGATTGTTAGGGTAGGCATGCTTTAGAGTTGTCTTTCTATTAGAACTAAATGAATTTAGTTCATATTCGATAGCCATCTTTGCGTAATAAAGCATACAGTGAACCATAGCAGTTTATCATATTTCTTACCACGGCCGTGCTCGTCCCTGCATAAAAACAGAGATAATATTTACGCCTGCACAAGACAATAGGTGAGCATGCTACTATCATATATGCGGTCATTGATGTTACACATCACGTGGGACTATCTCAACGGCATTTCGGCCCGCTCAGTCTAGGTTGTAAGCCTGACTGACGGTCCCGCAATGCATCCGTGCCGAAGCACGATTATTCATTCCTCCTAGGTCGAGTCGATTCCGATGCCCCGGATATCGATTCGAGGAAAATATCAACTTGTGCACAAGCTGTCCATGACCATGCCAATGCGTGAACAGTTTATATATGCAACCAGTTTTGTATAGCGCGGACAGTATTGAACGACATTATCATTTCCTCCAACTCATGCAACGTTTCATTTTCCCCAAGCCGTACTCCGATTTAGCGTCCCGTAGGCACCAAATTGTCCGAGGCATCATAACCCACGATCGACGTTTCATAATATTTTGCAGCACGTAAAATAGTCTATCTTTTTACTAGAACCTTAAACTTTCTGGTTTATGTGATAGACTTGTATTTTCAGAGTGAATTTCTCTAAATCGATACGTTTTCCCGAGTTCTTGGACTTAGTGGATTGGCATGCAATTAACATGGCATCGATCGATTTGAATGAATTCGAAGTAAGAAATAAGTTTGCGGGACAGAGTAGAAAAGAAGGGGCCGAATCACCCACCGATTACTTTGCTTCGTGCCGGTCGTCTAAGCGCTACGCAACGTCAATCCTTAGTTACGCGAGCTCCTGCAATGGCACCAACGCTTTGTTAGAATTCCTTCTTTTCCCCTTGCATCGAAATTGTAATTGCATCCATGAAAACGACGCGAAAGCACTTCATCAAGCCCAGCGGCAAAGCTCCAAGAAAACCATACAGCGGTCCGGTCCCGTCGAAGGGACTCTTTGTAGCTCCCCTTCCCGGAAAAATTTTGAAATATTTTTTATTTTATTTATTTGATTTAAATGGGGTTTTACGATTTTTGTAAATGATTATTTAGTTAATTATTACGGTAGATGACTCTAGCCATAGTTGAGTTTTGAAGTACTAGACGACTAGGATTTGTGGCACGGAAGATGTAGCAATGTGCCTTGACTAGTGTACTAGCCATGCCCGGGGGAAACCTAGCCATAGGGATGTCGTAACTAGGAAAACCAGGCCAAGTTGTGACATGACCATTATAAATAGTTAATTATTCATTATTAATATTATTTGACGTTCAGGAGACCCGGTTGTGACAAACCCGTCCGGACTGGAACCGTAACAAGCCCAAGCCCCTGTAGTCATATTTTATGGGTGTAGAATTAATCCCTAAATTATTTTAGGTATTGAGGTATATTTTTAACTATTTGAATATTTGTACAAAACTGGTATTTTTATTATTAAATATTATTTTATAATGTTTGTACAATTTTCTGGACCCAGACAAAGGTGAATAGTATAGATTCACCACACCACCATTTAAGTATTTTAGTATTAGTTTATTATTCGGTAGTGATTAAATAAATATATTATTGCTGTTAGATATTATTATTTGCTAATAGAATATTTATTGGTATATAACTATATGAGGTGTATACGTATATGGATGTGTGTAAATATAGATAGATATATAAATGTGTATGTGTGTATATATATATCTAATATATATAGGTATAAATGTGTAGTGTATATATATATAAAATATATCTATAAATGTATATGTGTATATATAAATATATGTTGTATATATGTATTTATGTATTTATATATATATATATATATAAATATACATTATATATATATGTGTGTGTATATATATAAGTATATATACATATAAATATACATAGGTATTTTTTAACTAATTATGTGTATATATAATATATATATACACTAGTATATATAATAGAAGCCTACCAGCCATAGCAGCAAGCTGCTCCCAGCCCGGCCCACATGGCCCTACTTCCCCACAGGCCCGAAGTTTTCCTGTTCCCAGCTCAGCCCCACCCACGCGCAGGCTTCAACCAAACCGAGCCCTGTAACATCATACGCGCGAGTATAAGTACGCATGAGAGATCGACAGAACAATGAATACCAAACCCTAACCACCAGAGCCGCGCCACCCCAGCCCGGACCTGCGCGCACGCCCCGGCCACCGCAGCGCCGCCGCGCATGGCCGGAGCGGCCGGAGACCGCGCGCCCGCGCGCGTGCGTGCGAAGGATCGGAGATGACAGCAGCGACGAGGCCACTTCATGTGGTGTTTTCTCTGCGCACGGTCGATGGTTCTTCGAACCGTTTGTTCAGGTATGGACTCAAAATATCCCTCTTGATTCCCCTTTAGGTAGATTAAATTATTCAGTGATAGGTTGCCCGAGAAATCGATTAGAAAATCGACGAAAACCTATGAAAATAGAACACTATTTTCAGTCCAAGAACCCCTGTTCGAAGATCGATTATGATCGATCCAGTGACTTATTAGAAAATCTATTTGAAGAGACTTTTAGACAACATGTAGGGCTTCGAATCCCTTCTTGCGGAATTTGAAATCATCGACTACGCGTCGAGAAATCGAATCCCAAAGTTTCCCAAAAACCTGTTTTGAAAACATTGAAATTGTCCGATACCACGTCCGTCCCGCCATTCCGGGCGATGTGGTCGTGAACCGAAAGCATCGAAAGCTGCGTAACGGTTTCGTGGTCGTGTGGGCTTTGACGGAATTCAAATTGGTCGCGTGTGCGCGACGAATTTAATACGTATCCGTCGAAATTCACCGTATCGTATACTTTGCAAATTCTCTAATTACTTTGTGCACGTTCGTCAGATCGAGACTAAACTTGCGCCAACAGAACCGTATCGTTTTTCTGGTCCTGTATGCCAAGTTTGGTCCAATTCTGAGACAGTTGAATCGTACGTCGTTTTACGGGCCCCATGGTCCCACTCGACAGGCGATTTTGTGCACGGCCCGCCGGAATCCAACTCTGGACATACGGTTGGGTTCGTATCGAAAAAACGAATCCGTAGACATGTAGTTTGACGACTTTAGAGACCTTTGACTCTGGCACAATTTTCGGTGCAAAGCGGGTCCAACGGCGGACATCGTTTTTGCCCGAAATCACCGTTTTGCCTCTGTGTCCAGAATTGGACTTAAGGACAAGCAATCCTAGCTAATTTGACTATTCTGAGACTGTTGGCATTGTCTGTTTCAGCTTTCGGAGACAATTGTGATGATTTGGACTTTATGGCTTAGCAGTGGACTAGATTGTTATTGGATTTGCGTGCAACCTCCAGGCAAGTATACCTTGCCTCCCTCTACAGTTTTATTTACGTGCATTTATTTTAGTTTCCAGCTTTTGGATTATTTATGGACATGTGCTTTTTCGTGTTATTTTCTGTGGAGTTGTTTTTATTGTTTATAGCCATGTTCATATTTTGGCCTTGTGTTTCACATTTGGAGTTTCTCGTCAGTACCTTGCTTGAGTCGTGTCATAGAACGAGTGCATGTAGTGAACTGCTAAATCCTTGATATTGCTTCCTTGGCACCAGAGAGTCCACACACGAGACTAGGGTGTTTTTCTTGATCTGTTTATATCCGTGAGTCCACACTAGGGACTAGGATGTCGATTATTGCACCAGAGAGTCCACACTTGGGACGAGGGTGTAGACTTGACTTGACTTGCACCAGAGAGTCCACACGCGGGACGAGGGTGTTTACATCAGAGAGTCCACACACGGGACAAGGATGTAGTATTTGCACCAGAGTGTCCACACTCGGGACGAGGGTGCCTTGCCGTGAACTAACCAGAGAGTCCACACTAGGGACGAGGGTTAGTACTAACCAGAGAGTCCACACTCGGGACGAGGGTTAGTGTTTAGTTCAAACCAGTGAGTCCACACTCGGGACGAGGGTTTGGTTTCTTCTATTGATCATCGTGTTTTGTTCATCCGGCAGTTCATTATGCGTAGTTGTTCTAGTGTTCGTATTCGTGTGTCCGTATTCGTGTTCATGGTCATTGTCTTATTCTTGTTCTTTCTTGTTTATTTCTTGTGCATGATAAAACTGCTAGATAGGCATGTATATTATGTATCTTGCTATGTCCTCTGAGGACCTGATGATCTCCTCAGGTTTAGCGATTGCATGGAGTTAGCTAGTAGTTCTGGATGACGGAGGATTTGCGGTTCTTGCAGGATTCAGGTATTGTTATCTTGTTTATTATCCGCTCGTGCTTTTCATTCCTTATCATGAGATATCCTGTTCCTTGTTTCAGTTGTAGACTCTTGTTATATTCCTTAGAGTCTTATCGAATATTTATGCTAGTAGGCTGCAGACCATGACCCATACTTGTTCATTCTTGTTTTACAATATTCATGTGGATTGAGATATAGTTAGATTAGATATGATACCATGACCATGACAGCTTATACGTACTCGAGTCGGGCTGGAGTCCGCTCGATACGTAGCTAGCTTGCTCACGAGCTCGCGTCCGAAAAGTGGGTGCGGGTCGTGACACTCTTATAGAGAGCTCACTCGCCGAGATGCAGCCCACTGCATCTAGGACTTATTCCAATAGAAGTCGTTCTACTAGTTGGATCGATTCTCATAACTTTCGTCCAAATCGATTTGAATCGATGCCGTAAGGCGTTAACGTTTACCAAGCTTAGCGATCGAGTTAGATGGCCATCTAAGTTCCTGGCCGATCTGACTCGGCGCTAGCATATTATGAAGTTTCGTCGCCTATCGAAAGCGGGGCGCTACATAATATACCACTAAGAAAAAGTTTCGTCCCGAAACTTAAGAACAAGGGTCTGACCTTAATTTAGACAAACAACGCGGGATACTTCTCTTTCATCTCCGCCTCCGTCTCCCATGTCGACTCCTCGACTGAATGGTTCCGCCAAAGCACGCGGACCAAGGACATCGACCGATTTCGCAGCACCTTCTCCTTGCGGTCCAAAATTTGAATAGGCTCCTCCGAGTAAGACAAGTCAGTACGTAGCTCCAACTGATCGAAGCTAACCACATGACTTGGATCGTGCACGTATTTTCGAAGTTGTGAAACGTGGAAAACATCGTACACATCAGCTAAGGCAGGAGGTAGTGCGATCCGATAAGAAACCGTCGCAACTCGCTCAATGATCTCGAAGGGGCCTACAAATCTCGGGCTCAACTTGCCTTTAACGCCGAACCGCATCATACCGCACATGGGCGTTACTTTTAGAAACACATGGTCCCCGGCCAAGAACTCTAGCGGGCGTCGACGAAGATCTGCGTAGCTCTTTTGTCGACTTTGCGCGATGCGGAGTCTATCTCGAATCAAGCGGACCTTTTCGACGGCCTGCTCCACCAGTTCCGGTCCAAGCACTTGTCGCTCTCCGACTTCATCCCAGCATATTGGCGAACGACACTTTCTCCCGTTGAGCGCTTCGTATGGAGCCATCTGAATGCTCGACTGATAACTATTGTTATACGCAAACTCCGCAAGCGGCAAATGCGTATCCCAACTAGTCTTTAGGTCGATCGCACACAGACGCAACATATCTTCTAAGATCTGATTGACCCTCTCTGTCTGACCGTCTGTTTGGGGATGGTACGCCGAACTAAAGTTCAGTTTGGTCCCCATCGCCGCTTGGAGGCTTGTCCAGAACGCGATAGGAATCGCCCGTCTCTGTCCAAAATTATAGAGACCGGTACCCCGTGCAGTCGAACAATCTCATCGACGTAGATTTGTGCTAACCGATCGACGCTCCATCCTACTTTAATTGCGATGAAGTGAGCCGACTTGGTCAATCTATCAACAATGACCCAAATTGCGTCATTCCCCCGCGGCGTCTTCGGAAATCCCACAATGAAATCCATCGAGATATTGTCCCACTTCCACTCGGAAATGAGGATGTTCTGCAGCTCGCCGCCTGGCCGTTGGTGTTCCGCCTTCACCTGCTGACACGCCATATATTGCGATACGAACGTAGCCACGTCTTTCTTCATGCCGTGCCACCAAAAGTTTGTGCGCAAGTCCTTGTACATCTTGGTGCTTCCAGGATGTAACGAGTACTTCGCATAGTGCGCCTCCGTCAGAATTTCTTTTCTGAGTTCGGCAGTTTCAGGAATGCAGACCCTTCCCTTTAGTCGCATCGTCCCGTTTCCGTCTTCCGCAAAGTCAGTCGCCCTTCCCGTTGAAATCAGCTCGTGTATTTTCTTCAGGAATGAGTCGTCCCCCTGTACGGTCTTTATCTTGCTAAGCAGGCTCGATCCTAACTTCAGTTGAGCTAGGTGCAGGTGTCGATACTCAATTTCGAGTTCGATACCCATCGCTTCAAGGTCTCGCTGTATCTCCTTGTTTATGGCCAGTGTTCCCATAAACATTCTGTTGAGTGCGTCGGCCACCACGTTTTCTTTGCCCGATGTATACTCGATCGTTAGCTAGCCAATGTCGCTGTCGTAGGTTGAGCTTCCGTTGCGTAAATAAGTACCTCAGGCTTTTGTGATCTGTGTAGATTCTGCATGCCACACCATAGAGGTAGTGCCGCCATAACTTCAACGCAAAGACGATCGCCGCCAATTCTAGGTCGTGCGTCGGGTAGTTTTTCTTGTGCTGCTTCAACTGCTGTGAAGCGTAGGAGATGACTTTGTCTCTCTGCATGAGTACGCACCCGAGGCCAGTTCCCGACGCATCGCTGAATATCTGAAAGCCTTCTGGACCGTCTGGAAGTGCAAGGATTGGAGCTGAGACGAGCCGTTGCTTTAACTCTTGGAAGCTGGATTCACAGTCGTCGCTCCATTCAAATACTACTCCTTTCTGGGTGAGGCGAGTCATAGGCGACGCTAGTTTTGAAAAGCTTCGCACGAATCGACGGTAGTAGCCCGCTAAGCCAAGGAAACTCCGAATGTCGCTAGCCGAGGCAGGTCGTTTCCAATCCACCACTGCATCAATCTTCTTTGGGTCCACCGCGACACCTTCGGCAGAGATTACGTGCCCGAGGAATGTCACGCTACTCATCCAGAACTCGCACTTACTCTGCTTGGCGTACAATTTATTTTCACGCAGAATCTGTAGTACCGTCTTGAAATGTTCTGCATATTCTTCACGATTCTTTGAGTAGACAAGGATATCGTCGATGAATACGACTACAAATTTATCTATTTGAGGTCGGAAGACTCGGCTCATCAGATCCATGAACGCGGCTGGGGCATTCGTCAAACCGAACGGCATGACGAGGAATTCGTAATGACCATATCGAGTGCGGAAGGCAGACTTCGATATGTCATCGGACTTGATCTTCAATTGATGATAGCCTGAACGAAGATCAATTTTTGAAAATATTGCCGTACCTTGCAGTTGGTCAAACAAGTCGTCGATTCGCGACAAAGGATACTTGTTCTGTACGGTCGCCTTGTTGAGTTCACGATAGTCGATGTATAGCCGCATCGACCCATCCTTCTTCTTTACGAACAATACGGGAGCGCCCCATGGAGAGACACTAGGGCGAATAAATTCGCGGTCTAGCAACTCTTGTAATTGCACCTTCAGCTCCTTCAGTTCTGCTGGAGCCATTCGGTAAGGCGCCTTGGATATCGGCCGTGTATCCGGAAAGGTGTCGATGCTGAATTCAATTTCTCGATCCGACGGCATCCCGGGCATCTCGTCAGGAAAAACGTCAGGAAAATCTGCCACAACATCATTCTGCGTATTTGTATTATCCTTCTGCGTGTCTCGAACTGATGCCAAGTATCCCGTACAGCCGGAACGCAGCATACGCCTTGCCGAGATTGCCGACACCATCATTGCCGCCTTCGAGACCGTACCGCACGAATATGAGAACTCTGTCTCGCCAGGAAGACGAAACACTACTCTCTTCTCCGCGCACTCGATCGTTGCACGACAAGCGCCCAACCAATCCATGCCCAGGATTATATCGTAATCTTTGATGTCTAGTACGACGGCATCCAAGGATAGATATCTTCCTCCGATGCAAATGTGGCCATCCCTACAAATAAAGTTCGCAGGCATATCGACTCCCGACGGAGTGCTAACGCTAATATTTATATCTAGTGATTGCATGGTTATTTTATTTTCTTTCGCAAAATCAGCAGATATAAAGCTATGCGCCGCACCCGAATCGAATAATACTCGAGCAGGTATATCTTTGTAGAGTAATATACCTATTACAACCGTATCGAACGCAAGCGCCTCGTCCCGAGTTAAGGCATAAACTCGGCCTTGAGCTCTGTAGCGTTGGTTCTGATGGTTGACGGGCACCGCATTCGCGTCTTACAGTATCAGCGCTTTATGTGGATTCGGGACGTTCCTCGGTGGGTTGTGTTGATTCGGACCTTTGTGCGGGCAATATGTAACTATATGGCCTACCTCGCCACACTTGTAGTAAGATCTCGTGACGCAGTCGACGGTTCGGTGCCCACGCCTACTGCACCCGGTGCAGTGTTGACTACCATGGCCTCGATCATCGAATCTGTTCGGACGCTTTGTTATTCCCGATCCCCCGGCGCCGGCGTCGTTAGGACGCTTGTTGAAGTGGTTACGGATGCCTCTACTTGACATACGGCCAAAGATGCTTTCACTATCAAGAGTGGCATTATAGGATTCACGGTATGTTCGGCACCTTTGATTCATGACGTCCCTTCGCAGTTCGTCATTTAGGCCTTGTTGGAAGCGTTCACACCAGGCTTCCTTGTTGGGCAAGAAGGTGCCGACAAACTTCGCCAGCTTTGAGAAGCTCGAATCATAATCTTCGACAGACATATTTCCCTGTCGCAGCGTCATGAACTCGTCTTTTTTTTGTTGACGGACAGCGCGAGGAACGTACTGTTCGAGGAAGGCTTGCTTGAATATTTTCCAGGAAATCGTGGCGTCCGTATCGGCTTCATAGATTTCCTGCTTTTTAGCAGCCCACCAGTTGTACACCCTCAGTTGTAGCTGTAACGCCGCACAAGTTACCCGCTGGGACCCTTCGATGCTAAGCAGATTAAACAGGTCCTCCATCTCCGCGAGCCATCCCACGATCACATCAGGCTCTGCTCGGCCGTTGAACTTTGGTGGATTCATCTTGCGGAACTCCTTTGCCTTGAACAAGGAAGAAGAATCTATCATTTGCGGTTGAGTCTCTTCTTCTTCGTTTTCTTCTTGGTCGCCTTGCTTTTCCTCGGGCACTTCGTCCGTCGTCTTTGTATTGCCCGCCATTCTGCTCACTATTTGAGTCAGGGCATTCATCTGTTTCTGTTGCGCCTCGAATTGGGCTTTGAATTGTGTCTGAAGCTGCTGCTGCTACAGTTCCATCAACTGTAGCATCTTCTGCATAGTCGTCTCGCTAGGCTCAGTGCTTTTTGTGCTCGACGTACTATCTACAGTTTGGGTTGGGGCGGGATTGTTTCTTTTCTTAGTCATTCCTACAAAACATAGTAAACCCGTTAGTATTTTTCAAAATATCTACGGGCTTACCTGTATGGAACTTTTATTTCATGCAGCATGTCGACAAGTATTCAATCGAGCCATCGCAACGGACATTCCTATAATGAAACATCTTTCAAAAATCCGAGGAAACATAACTGTGCTCTGATACCAATTTGTTACGCCCCGAGTCGACAAACCGTTCGTCCCCGGTGTTACTTTGTCGATTCGATCGTCCTCGCTAAGGCATGATGCCGCACGAGCCTGGAGTTGCGCTCGTGCAAGGCAAGATGACAAGTTCTCAAATGGTTATCTTTTTGTTTTGATATTAATACGCCAAGTCGAAACTTCATAATTCATATCAGAATATAAGACGCAGTATAGGAAGATAGAAATGCTTTTCATTCATAGCTTGCAACGAAGTGCAAGTCGTAATTACATTGGATGCCGTTGTGGCTACATTGATTGAAAACATAAGGAAATACATTCGACAAGTTGCCTGAACTAACGCTTGCCGTCCCATACATTCGCCCCTTTATACAAAGCCGTCGACTTGAATTGGCTTCAAAATACTTCAGCATAGGAAGAGCTTCAAAATGCCTCTCCGTACTTCAGCTCCAGTTTTGTTGAGCGTGCCCGTCGCACCTGGGGAAATTGGGGGAATGGGATTAGCACTTGCTAAGTGGACGAGACGAACCCACTCGTCTAAACCGACTCTGATTGTTAGGGTAGGCATGCTTTAGAGTTGTCTTTCTATTAGAACTAAATAAATTCAGTTCATATTCGATAGCCATCTTTGCGTAATAAAGCATACAGTGAACCATAGCAGTTTATCATATTTCTTACCACGGCCGTGCTCGTCCCTGCATAAAAATAGAGATAATATTTACGTCTGCATAAGACAATAGGTGAGCATGCTACTATCTTATATGCAGTCATTGATGTTTCACATCACGTGGGACTATCTCAACGGCATTTCGGCCCGCTCAGTCTAGGTTGTAAGCCTGACTGACGGTCCCGCAATGCATCAGTGCCGAAGCACGATTATTCATTCCCCCTAGGTCGAGTCGATTCCGATGCCCCGGATATCGATTCGAGGAAAATATCAACTTGTGCACAAGCTGTCCATGACCATGCCAATGCGTGAATAGTTTATATATACAACCAGTTTTGTATAGCGCAGACAGTATTGAACGACATTATCATTTCCCCCAACTCATGCAACGTTTCATTTTCCCCAAGCCATACTCCGATTTAGTGTCCCGTAGGCACCAAATTGTCCGAGGCATCATAACCCACGATCGACGTTTCATAATATTTTGCAGCACGTAAAATAGTCTATCTTTTTACTAGAACCTTAAACTTTCTGGTTTATGTGATAGACTTGTATTTTCAGAGTGAATTTCTCTAAATCGATACGTTTTCCCGAGTTCTTGGACTTAGTGGATTGGCATGCAATTAACTTGGCATCGATCGATTTGAATGAATTCGAAGCAAGGAATAAGTTTGTGGGACAAAGTAGAAAAGAAAGGGCCGAATCACCCACCGATTACTTTGCTTCGTGCCGGTCGTCCAAGCGCTACGCAACGTCAATCCTTAGTTACGCGAGCTCCTGCAATGGCACCAACGCTTTGTTAGAATTCCTTCTTTTCCCCTTGCATCGAAATTGTAATTGCATCCATGAAAATGACGCGAAAGCACTTCATCAAGCCCAGCGGCAAAGCTCTAAGAAAACCATACAGCGGTCCGGTCCCGTCGAAGGGACTCTTATAGAGAGCTCACTCGCCGAGACGCAGCCCGCTACATCTAGGACTTATTCCAACAGAAGTCATTCTATTAGTTGGATCGATTCTCGTAACTTTCGTCCAAATCGATTTGAATCGATGCCGCAAGGCGTTAACGTTTACCAAGCTTAGCGATCGAGTCAGATGGCCATCTAAGTTCCCGGCCGATCTGACTCGGCGCTAGCATATTATGAAGTTCCGTCGCCTATCGAAAGCGGGGCACTACAGATATCGTAATCCACAAGTAGCTCTAGCCATCTCCTCTGACGCATGTTAAGATCCTTCTGGGTAAAAACATACTTAAGACTCTTGTGGTTGGTGAAAATCTTCACATAATCTCCATATAAATAATGCCTCCAAAGCTTGAGTGCGAAAACCACCGCTGCTAACTCCAAGTCATGGATTGGGTAATTTCTCTCATGATCACGAAGCTGACATGACGCATAAGCTACTACCTTACCATGTTGCATCAAGACGCATCCCAATCCCTTGTCGGAAGCGTCACAATAAACTAAAAATCCTCTCGTCCCATCTAGAAGCACGAGAATGGGTGTCGTCATCAATCCTTACTTCAACTTCTCAAATGAACTGACACTCTGCAGTCCAAGCAAACTGCACATCCTTGCGGGTCAACTGCGTCATGGGTGCTGAAATCCGAGCAAAGTCTGAAACAAATCACCGGTAATAGCCGACCAATCCTAGGAAACTCTAAACTTTTGCGACAGTACTGGGTACTGGCCATGTCTCTATAGCTACTATCTTCTGGGGTCAACTTCCACTCCACCTCTGGTGATGATATGACTTAAGTACGAAATACGATCCAACTAAAATTCACACTTACTGAACTTCGCGTACAACTGGTGCTCTCTGAGAATCCAAAGAACTATACGAAGATGCTGCTCATGCTCTGCCTCATTCTTGCTATAGACTAAGATGTCATCTATAAACACTATTACGAACTCGTCCAAATAAGGCATGAAGATACGATTCATGAGGTCCATGAATACGGCTGGCACATTGGTTGCTTCAAATGGCATAACAAGGAACTCCCAATGTCCATAACTGGATCTGAACGCTGTCTTCGGGATGTCTTGCTCTCTGATTCTGATCTGATGGTACCCTGATCGCAAATCAATCTTCGAGAATACCGTCGCTCCTCTGAGTTGATCAAATAAATCATCTATCATTGGTAGAGGATATCTGTTCTTGATTGTTACAGAGTTTAAGGTACGATAATCAACACATAATCTTGACGAACCATCCTTCTTTTTTCACAAGAAGTATTGGGGCTCCCCAAGGTGATCTACTAGCATGAATGAATCCCTTGGTTCTAAGTTCTTTAATTATCTTGTACAAGATCTCTAACTCCGAAGGTGCCATCCTGTAGACTCCCCCTGACACTGGTGCCGTCCCTGGAAGCAAATCAATGGTGAACTCTATCTCTCTCTCTGGGAGCATGCCTGGAAGCTCTTCGGGAAATACATCAGAAAACTCTTCTACTACTCTAGGAAACTGAACTGCCACTGCTACTGCCATCCGCAATACTGGTGGAGAAGGTTCTACTTTGCCTCTGGAAAATGAAAACTCCGGTTCGCCGGGAATACCAAAAATAATCCTGCCAATATGGCAGTCTATTCTTGCGTATTGATCCTTCAACCAATCTATTCCTAGGAACACATCATAGTCGGCCATCGAAAATTCTATCAATCTAGTGGGGAACTCTCTATCGCTAACTACGATTCGACACGAGGAATAGACTCTATTTACTCCCACAAGACCGTTACCAGTAAGTATATTGAGCCTTACTGATAATAACTCGGGCTCCAGTCCTATCCGTGTAGCGAATCATGTAGACATAAATGAATGCGATGCACCCAAATCAAATAATACGGATGCTGGAAAAGAGTTGACGATAATGGTACATGCCACCACCTCACCTAATGCCAATTCTTCTGCTACGGTCAGAGCCATAGCCTGACCTTGCCCTCTTGGTGCTAGTCCCCTCTGCTAGAAACCTTTCTGTCGGTTCTACATCTGAGCTTGGGCATACTGCTGAGCCTAAGGCGGCAATAGCCTCAGAGGCTGGTACTGCTGCTGCACTGGTGCTGGACCCCTAACTGATGGACTGGTTAGGTTTGATGATGAAGAAATGGCTCTATTCGAACAGGACCCTATCTTATGGTTCGGTGCCCCACAAGCCAAGCACAATCCCTGTGCTCTATGACACTCTGATACTACATGTCCTGGCTTCCCACAATGAGAGCAGCCCATTACGGAAGACTGCTTCTGCTTCTGCTGCTGAGGATACGTCGGTGTCGAGTGCTGAACCGACGGAACCGTGGTCGCCCTCCTAGGAGCTCCAATTGTCAAAGCCCTAGCTGGCGGGACTGGTGCTGATGACTGGGACATCTGTCCATGAGATCGCTTCCGTCCTCCTCTTATATCTACAATCCTCTGCGAAGTATACTCATGCCTCTTTGCTGCTCGCAAGACGGCATCAAACATCTAGTGCTCAAACTGCTCCATCGAAATAATGATCTCAAGGTGGAGTTCCTGCTGGAATCGCTGGGCTCGATCAAATTCGGTTGCCACCAAGGTAGGAGCAAACTGACTGAGTCTAGAAAACTCGGCCGCATATCCATCGACCATCCTGTCCATCTACTTAAGATTGGTGAATCTCGTCTGCAGATCATACCGAGCTACAGCGTCGAAGTACTTGGTCTGGAACTTGTTGCTGAATACTGCCCATAAAATAGGCATTGGTAATCCAACTGCTAGCATCGTCCAACAGCTGCGGGCTAAGTCCAATAGTTGCAGGCGTACAACGGCCACCTTCTCTTCCTCAGGAATCCTAGCTGCCTCCAGGATAACTTCTATGTCCTGAAGCCACGCATCAACAGCGATAGCATCTTCACTGCCGTCAAAGAAGGAAGGATTCAGACGCTTGAAGCTGTTGGCCGCGTTGTTCCCTTGGTAACCAACTCTGTCCATGGCATCTTGTACTGTCTGGTGCAGGGCATCGCCCGACGATCTTGAGATGCAAGCAATTCCCTGATGAGACCAACCAGGGTTCCATTGTCAGGCTCTGTAAGCTGGACTGGCTGAATTGGTCGCTCTTGGCCCCGGTAGGCATGACTTTGGAGGCTACCCTTGAATGCTGGGCTTAGTCTCCAGGTTGCTGCTGGTTCGCTGGAGGTGCTCCGCCTTGCTAATCGGTAGGACCAGGAGCAATACCGCTGAAGAAACGACATGGGAAACAATAAGGAAGGACCATGATAGATCGAGGATATAAGTATGTGATCAGGTCAAGATTTCGGAAAGATTAGAAGACACGAGTGGAGATCAAAGGCGAGTGTTGATTGAGACATTTATTCAATGAAACCCTCACACATCTTGATTTACAAGACCTGCATGGGCCACCACTTAAACCGTGTCACACCCCAGAACCAGAATACTGGAGAGCGAGGTACAGACACAACCAGCTACATATATAGAAGTGAATCCTACCTTGCAATACGGTCACGGCTGTCTAGATGCATGAGGGTTTAACTACAAGCCAACAGTCTCTTATGGTCAAGTACAAGCCTAGTGTCTCAATCTCAAGCAAACAAGTAAATATAATAAGATGGTAGATCATCAGACATACAAAGTAAGGGTCCCATACATTACATATTCAGATGATCATGAAGCTAGTCATACAAAATACGAAGACAAACAAGAGTTTAAGTCATACATGATCAACCCTAGGATTTTTCAATCATGTTACAACCCTTAGGCAGACAAAAATATAAATTTAACATGAGCTAACACTTGCTCGACGGCTAAACACCTCAAAAGAATAATTTACAATAGAGTGAGAGAGCAAAATAAAACCCACTCATTGCCAGGATTACGTCTAGTATTCACCATCTGGCTGGAAGGCTGGAAAATCCTCGGGTGCTACTCCGAAATCTGGCCATACAAAACCAGCTGGGTCAGACCTCAGAAAGAGCAAGTGCCACAAGGGAGGCTTCACTTAAGAACTAAAGCCCGCATATTAGCACAT
This sequence comes from Iris pallida, assembly GCA_029216955.1. NCBI lineage: Eukaryota > Viridiplantae > Streptophyta > Magnoliopsida > Asparagales > Iridaceae > Iris > Iris pallida. The sequence goes on from JANAVB010003600.1 coordinate 8,432,580, forward strand.
AAAGACATAATGATAACGAAAGACATAAATTAAAGGAAATAGGGTAGTAAATAATAAGATAACTAAAGGACTATTCCAGTAACCAAGTTACAACCCGTAAACCAAAAAAGAACCAGGATTGTAATCCTTCACCTGAACAAAACTTAGTCTCTAACCAATTATTGATAAAATAAAGTATAACAGTAACGTGTTGAGATAACCATGTACTGGTCTTGTCTAGGCAAGACCAGACTAGACTCCATCCATCAATCACGACCAAGCAATGAGTACGGCTTGATACTTTAACTAACTAGGGTTATCACAAGCTTAGTTACTAACAAGATGCATCGAGATGTTCCAACAGCCACAAGCCCTGCAGACTTAATCCAGGTTATCCAGTCGCAAGTTAAGAGGGTTGGATTAGGTGACTTGGGGGTGCAACATATGACAGTATGTTGAAAATGTGTCCTACTCGACGGCAGGCTACAAGTCCAATTAGAGCGCCCAGATAACGGGACTGCTTATAGCTGGAAAATCTCTTCATGGACTACTTGATCAATCTAGTTATTATCCTCGTCAGATTTGGTATGAATCCCTGATCGTGGTAACCAGGAATCTATATCCTAGACATGATGCAAGACGAGACATGTAGCTTATACAAGCACAACCATCCACGGTGTCAAGACAAGAGTTACTTAGCGAGTCAAGATCGCCGTCGCAACAGCATATCAAGATTTATCATGTTAGGTTACTTATCTTGTCAAGCATGCGTGTCAAGTTACTTGTCAAAAGTGCACCACGATGGGTCACTATCAAGGGTTATCATGTAAAGTTACAATGTCATATCGTATTCATGTAAGTGCACCACGGCGGGCCACTATCAAGAAGTTGTTAGAGAGTGTACGTGCCATACCAAGATCGTGTTTAAAGCTCAAGGTACATGTGCAACATAGAAAATAACCTAATAGGACTTAGTCAAGTAAAGAGTACAAACAAAGTCACAATTTACACTACGGACAATGGGGACAAATACGGACATTTACAAGAGATGGCACAAGGGTCAATGGGGTGTCATGAAGAGCATGCACCCAAAATGCATGTGCTGAAAGTGGCATGCGCCCAAGGCTATGGCCTAAGGGCATGCGCCCACCTGTATCCGCCTAGGACTAATCACATCACGTAGGGCATATGTTTTAGAAGGAATGCACGAGAGAGTGCATGCGCCCATGGTCTATGCGTCTACTGTAATGCCCTAATCCTAAAATACGTAGGACCAAGTACGTAGACATGCCAGCTGCATACATATGAAGCATACTCCAATAAACGAAAATCTCGTATGTACACATAAGCATTAAAATACAATAACCATGAAACTAATCTCATCCACAAATAAATATATATTAAAATCAACTTATAAATGTCATTTGTATAAAACGTTGGGCGGAGACAAATCTACTGCCAACAAAAAGAGAGAAATACATAGCAACGATGGAAGAGTCGAGTGAATCAAAAGACGATCCGAAAGCTAGCATCATGAAGGTAGATTGTAAACTATGTCCTAGGCTAGAGCACCTGCGAAAATCACCAACACACCTGGAGAGATCACCAGGTCCTCAGAGGACTAGCAAGACACATAATATACATGTCTACTTTAATAGTTTTAACATGCAAGGAAGGATAGGAAATAGTACAAGAAATAAAGAATGCAGAGTAGTACAAGAATAAAATATAAGAAAATGGCATGCCATCAAAAATTGTGCTATAAATATGACTAAGAATAAATCGGAGTAAACCGCAGCTCAGTGGGGACTCATGGTCCTATAGATCACAGCTCAGTGGGGACTCACAACCTATAGTAAGTCTCTATCGCAGCTTAGTGGGGGCTTACAACAGAGAGTAGTCAAGTATGGTCATCGTCATCACAAGGTCCTCGCCTAGAACTACGAGTCAAGTCAAGTCAAGATGTCAACAAGTCAAGTCCATCTCAATTATGTCAAAGGGACACGACAGAGGCTAAGCAATACTATCACTAGACATGAACACGATAAAAAAATATGGCTAGTAGCATGAGAAAAGAAAGAGTAATAATCTACGTGCACGTAAAACTAGAAGTAACCATGATATGAAGCGAAAGAAAAATATGTACCAAGTGAGACACAAAAGAATAGCAGTATAGAAAAGCATGTAAGTACTGTAAAGTTTGGCAAGGTGTACTTGCCTGATGTCCAAGTGAGGTAAGATGATGTCCTGGCGATGAATCAACAACAACGCACAAAGAGAAAGGTGTAGAAACAACTTCGGATGCTGAAAATAGTCTATTATCTAATTATAATTAATACTGCACCTATTACATTTATTTAATAAATTTTGAAGTTAGGATATGGTATAGGTTTTCGTATCATCTTTCCGAAAAACTAAACTGATCGCGTTTTCGTTTCCGAAATCTCCCGAAATCGTAAAAATATCGAAATACGTTTATTTTTTGGACACTAGATACTCAAACAGTTTTGCAAAAATTTACAGAACGAATTTTGTCTTTTAAAATATGTTTTTGGAAACCTTACCTCGATACGCTTCTTTTAAAAAAACTGGAGGCAAAACGAAGTTCGGAGCTAGGAGATATCGTCGTTCCAAGTTGCTCTTGCTGCTAAAAAGCGGGACTGAATTCTAATGACTAATTTTAGAGTTTCTATTGGACTAAAAATAATTTTGAATTATGGCTGATAGAAGGGGGACGTATTGGGTTTATATAGGTATTTATTTCAGATTTATCTCCTAAATTAGATAGGATTTGATTTAAATTGATAGAAGTTACTTTGTTATGATATAATATAGATATGGATGCTTTCCTATTAGACTTAGGATTATGATTAACTTAAAATATAGTTCATATTTATCTAAATTATCTATAACATTATTTAAAATTACTATTAGAGTTACTATTTATTTAAACAACCTTCATGTAATCTCATTTATACAAGCTGAAATATTTAATACTAATTTGACATTTATTCTATATTATGTAAATAGTGTACAATATAAGTAACATGTAAAAAGTAATAAAAGTTATGAAATAAATCCTAAAATTTTGAGAAAAATTGTATAATATAGTTTAGATCCTTAATGTACTAGAAATATAGCTTTATATATTTTTATACTAAATTCACTAATGAGCACTATACTAAATATATGTAAAATATTATATTGGAATGACACCCGGGGTCGGACCCGAGGTCGTCATGGTTGATACGAGGAATCGGACAACGACACGATGCACTCTCTTGTGGTGGAAAAATATTTGTGATGAATAATTGTGAAGGAAAACAATATGGAGGCTTCCCCTATATATAGGGGGTGGAAACTCCTAGCTGGATAAGGATTAGAAAAATTAAAACCCCCTTTAGATAATCTTACTTTTAATTTAAATTATTTTAAAACTGATTCAATCCAAATCTAAATCCAACTCAATTAAATCTAGATAATTTCAAATCCAAATTAAATATAGATAATTTCCATCTTTAAATTAAACTTATTTAAATTAAATCAATAAAATCTAATCAAAGTTTAAATTACCACAACAAGTTCAAAATATCTTTTCTAAAAATATAATAATAAATAATTTCAAAAATCTGACAATATATGAATAAAAATTTGTACATCCATGCAAGTAAGATATTTACATAAAATATAGTTTTCTAAATTAATATCTATATTTGAACAAGAAATAAAATAATCTTTTATAAAAGTAAAAGATAAAGTTTTTGAAAAATATCGTGAAATGTTCTTTTGATATGAAAATATTTGTTTATACTATGTGTTGAAACAATATATTTATTCTATATTCATAAGAAAGCAATAATAAAATATCTTGTATATGAATGAACAAATATCTCGTATTTACGTCTTTACGCATTCGCACTCGAGGTACGATACCAAAATAAAAATTAATACCAAAATAAATTAATAAAAAAATATAGTAAAAATTTAGGGTTTTACATCCTACCCAACTTACAAGAATTTCGTCCTCGAAATTAAGAATAAGTAGGGGGTTCGAGAAGGTACAAAGGTATATCGATCAAATCACGACGTTCAACACAAACATGCATTAGAAAATCGTGATCTCGATAACTATGGAAATAAATCACAAATTTAATTTAGGGAGTGAATGATGGTCGCGATAATGAATCTAGGGTCAAGGGAAAGGACGAGTAACTCGAGATGGGGATATAGTTCCATTGGTTGGTCGGTGCTAACTATCTTGGCAATAGATGGTGGAGCAACTAAGGGGATATCAAGTACGAGCATTTTGTCATTCCAAAATAAGTGAAAGACAGAGACTATTAAGAGTTTGAAGAAGCTATTATCGAATACGAATACGTGGTCCAAAGGCGACATGAATAGTTCAAAAGAGAATTGCCAAGGCACTCGTGGATGAGACTCTAGAGGCCAAGTTTAACTATGTCTCCATCCATGTTAGAACGATATGTAAAAAGCGAACCAAAGTGCACTCGGTTGATCAGACCATCATGTACCAGTTTTGATTAGATAATATCTTAGTGAGCGTGCGCTCAATAGCATAAGTCATGAACAAGCTCGATAGATGGATAAGCTTGCAAAACTAGTTTATAGTAGCAATATTAGTCAAGATGGTACCAATACAGTCCTTAAAAATCTAGGTCAAAGTCCTTAAAATATAGGCACGTGAGATTAAGATTGAAAGGAAGTAGAGTTTGGTCAAAGTCCTTAAAAATCTAGGTCATGTCCTATGATGGTACCAATACAGTCGTCCTACCGTCTACTTGTCTAAGACTTGGTTAAGGTCATAAGGAAGGTTAGGTCGTAAGGCATTCTATCCAACTTACAAGAGTTAAACTAGTAGGGAGATGGGACAATGGGTCATGTCCACTTAGTATGGGTTACCTTATTAATCTCTATCAATCACGAAAGAAAGGAACGAATCACGATAGAAGGGATCAAGCAAGATATAACTCGAGGAGTCAAGCGAGAAGGCGGTCAAGTATGTGGATGAGATCCTAGACTCTAATCCTATACGCAGGCTTGCTTAGTACTGTAAAGTAACCAAACAATTTATCTTGACCTGCATGGGTCACCACAAAAATATGTAATGCCACAGTCCCAAAATACGTAGGACCAAGTACGTAAACATGCCAGCTGCATACATACGAAGCATACTCCAATATACGAAAATCTCATATGTATACATAAGCTGTAAAATGCAGTAACCTTGAAACTAATTTCATCCACAATTAAATATATATTAAAATCAACTTATAAATATCATTTGTACAAAACGTTGGGCGGAAAATCTACTGCCAACAAAAAGAAAAATACATAGCAACGATGGAAGAGTCGAGTGAAGCGAAAGACGATCCGAAAGCTTGCATCGCGAAGGTAGATTGTAAAATATGTCCTTGGCTAGAGCACCTGTGAAAATCACCAACACACCTGGAGAGATCACCAGGTCCTCAGAGGACTAGCAAGACGCATAATATACATGCCTACTTTAACAGTTTTAAAATGCAAGAAATGATAGGAAATAGTACAAAAAATAATGACTGCAGAGTAGTACACGAATAAAATACAAGGAAATGGCATGCCATCGAAAATCGTACTGATAAACATGACTAAGAATAAATTGGAGTAAACCGCAGCTCAGTGGGGACTCACGGTCCTATAGATCACAGCTCAGTGGAGGCTCACAACCTATAGTAAGTCTCTATCGCAGCTCAGTGGGGGCTCAAAATAGAGAGTAGTCAAGTATAGTCATCGTCTATCACAAGGTCCTCGCCTAGAACTACGAGTCAAGTCAAGTCAAGATGTCAACAAGTCAAGTCCATCTCAATCATGTCAAAGGGACACGATAGAGGCTAAGCAATACTATCACTAGACATGAATATGATAGAAAAATATGGCTGGTAACATGAGAAAAGAAAGAGTAATAATCTACGTGCACGTAAAACTAGAAGTAACCATGATATGAAGTAAAAGAGAAATATGTACCAAGTGAGACACAAAAGAATAGCAGTATAGAAAAGCATGTAGTACTGTAAAGTTTGGCAAGGTATACTTGCCTGATGTCTGAGTGAGGTAAGATGATGTCCTGGCAACGAATCAATAACAGCGCACAAAGAGGAAGGTATAGGAACAACTTCGGATGCTGAAAATAGTCTATTATCTAATTATAATTATTACTGCACCTATTACATTTATTTAATAAATTTTGAAGTTAGGATATGGTATAGGTTTTCGTATCATCTTTCCGAAAAACTAAACATATCGCATTTTCGTTTCCGAAATCTCCCGAAATCGTAAAAGTACATAAATACGTTTATTTTTTGGACACTAGATACTCAAACAGTTTTGCAGAAATTTACAAAAATTTTTTTGTCTACTAAAATATGTTTTTGGAAACCTTACCTCGATACGCTTCTTTTAAAAAAAACTTGAGGCGAAACGGAGTTCGGAGCTAGGAGATATCGCCGTTCCAAGTTGCTCTTGCTGCTAAAAAGCGGGGCTGAATTCTAATGACTAATTTTAGAGTTTCTATTGGACGAAAAATAATTTCAAATTATGGCTAATAGAAGGAGGATGTATTGGGTTTATATAGGTATTTATTTCAGATTTATCTCCTAAATTAGATAGGATTTGATTTAAATTGATAGAAGTTACTTTGTTATGATATAATATAGATATGGATGCTTTCCTATTAGACATAGGATTATGATTAACTTAAAATATAGTTCATATTTATCTAAACTATCTATAACATTATTTAAAATTACTATTAGAGTTACTATTTATTTAAACAACCTTCATGTAATCTCATTTATACAAGCTAAAATATTTAATACTAATTTGACATTTATTCTATATTATGTAAATAGTGTACAATATAAGTAACATGTAAAAAGTAATAAAGTTATGAAATAAATCCTAAAATTTTGAGAAAAATTGTATAATATAGTTTAGATCCTTAATGTACTAAAAATATAGCTTTATATATTTTTATACTAAATTCACTAATGAGCCTATACTAAATATATTTAAAATATTATATTGGAATGATACCCGGGGTCGGACCCGAGGCCGTCACGGCTGATACGAGGAACCGGACACCGACACGATGCACTCTCTTGTGGTGGAAAAATATTTGTGATGAATAATTATGGAGGAAAACAATATGGAGGCTTCCCTATATATAGGGGTGGAAACTCCTAGCGGGATAATGATTAGGAAAATTTAAAACCCCTTTTAGATAATCTTACTTTTAATTTAAATTATTTTAAAACCGATTCAATTCAAATCCAAATCCAACTCAATTAAAACTAGATAATTTCAAACCAAATTAAATATAGATGATTCCCATCTTTAAATTAAACTTATTTAAATTAAATCAATAAAATCTAATCAAAGTTTAAATTGCCACAATAAGTTCAAAATATCTTTTCTAAAAATAATGATAATAAATAATTTCGAAGATCCAAAAAATATATGAATAAAAATTTGTACATCCATGCAAATAAGATATTTACATAAAATATAGTTTTCTAAATTAATATCTATACTTGAACAAGAAATAAAATAATCTTTTATAAAAGTAAAAGATAAAGTTTTGGCAAATATCGTGAAATGTTCTTTTGATATGAAAATATTTGTTTATACTATGTATTGAAACAACATATTTATTCTATATTCATAAGAAAACAATAATAAAATATTTTGTATATGAATGAACAAATATCTCGTATTTACGTCTATACGCATTCGCACTCGAGGTACGATACCAAAATAAAAATCAATACCAAAATAAACTAATAAAAAAATATATTGAAAATTTAGGGGTTTTACACCCACAAGCATGCGCTTATAGTCTATGCGCCCACATGAGGAAGGCAGGATGCATGGTCTATACGCCCACATGAGTGAGGCAGGAAGCAATGGGAGGCTAAGTCAGGAGCCATCTATACTAGCCATGTGGGCGCATAATAAGGGTTATGCGCCCACTGCTATGGAACACCATGATTAACACATATTGAAGTTATATGCATAAGCAAGCAGAAACTATAAGCGCATAATAAGCCATGCGCCCACACTGAGGAAGGCAGGGAGCAATGGGCGCATATATAGGGCTATGCGTCCAAGGCTAAAGTTACTATGGGAGCATAAAATGCCATGCGCCCACACTGTTCTTCTTCTCCAACCCGAGAAGAAGAACCACGGAACCCATGAACTTCCAAGGTCCATAAATCACTCAAAATCCGGGTTTTAAAAGGTCCATTTTGGGTAAAATCAAATTCTCTACAACATAGAACAATCAAAAGTTGAAAATAATGAAGTATGATAGATCAAAACCCAAGAAAACCAAGAATTGAGAAAAACTTAGATCTACAAGATTTAATCTACCAAAACCAAAAGTGCTAAGTACTAAAGAGTCATAAAACTAAGTAATGAAGACTTTGGAACCATAAAATATGAGATCTCTCATGAAGCAATATTACATTTGCCTAAGGTGGGTGGGGAGAATTAATAAAGAAGAAGAAAGAAGAAGTTAAATGAAAGTAATGAGGAGAAAGAGTGGAAAGTTGATATTTATATCACCCTCTCCATCTCTAACAAAAACCAAAATAAACCAAGCCAAGCTAAACCAAGTTAAAGTAAGATCAAACCAAGCCAAGCCATGCTAGACAAGTCAAAATACTGATCGAAAATCCGTACACGTATACTGGAAATACGTATAACAGAAAACGAGAATGACAGGCTTGTAGTAGTAACCCCCATCTATATAGCTTATACGTTATTTCATAGTATTGTAGTACTTTGGTATATGTAGCTGGCTGGTCGGTCCTTACTTACCAGTATTCTGGTTTTGAGGCGTGTCATAGGTTTTTAGTGGTGGTCCATGCAGGTCTGATTTATCAGATATGTGGGGGTTACTGGTAATACCTCAGTCACAAATTCTCCTCCATTGATATAGTTCGTATTATTCTATATTCTTGATCATTTGACCTGATATCTGCTTTGATCGTTGAACATTCTTGTTCCCTCAACCTAATCCTTGTCCTTTAATTTTTAGGAGCACTATTCCTGGTCCTTCTGATCGGCATGTTCGGGCTTTACCGATGGCAGATCAGCGTCCTTTATTTTTTTCAGGAGGAACAGCCTCAGCATTCAGGGGCAGAGTCTCGTGTTGGCCGGAGGATAGATTCGCTAGTTCCGTTAGTTCAGCCAATGGTACCAGTTTAGCGAGAGCAGCCAGAGGGTGTTATTCAAGCGCTGGTAGATGCTTTAAATTTATGATGTCGCAGCAACGTAAGAGCGATATTCTCACTCAGTCAGTGTAGACGGCTTTGAAGAGAGGTGGCGCTCAGGTTTACAACTCTTCGAGCAGCTTCAGGCGTCTCCATCCCCCGTACTTCTATGGTATAGAGGATGCGATTGCGTCTGATGCTTGGCTTCAGCATACTGAGGCCATTCTGGAGCTGGCATGGATTCTAGCTAGGGAGCATGTTGTAGTGGTCAGATTGTAGTTGTTAGATTTGGCCTGCGACTGGTGGGTGGCTCATGAGTTGTCTCTTATGAAGCTGATAGCTTGGATAAATTTTAGCGAAAGGTTTCAAATTCGTTATTATGACACGGTGTCGCGTTATGATCTGCAACAGTGGTTTAACAACCTCAGGCAGATAGGCAGGACCGTCGATGGCTATACGATAGAGTTTAGCAGACTTAGTCAGTTTGTCCCTTATATGGTGGCGACCGAGTTGGATCGGGCGAGGAGGTTCAAGCAAGGACTTCATCTGGAAATTATCTTATCAGTTGAGCAAGACGAGTTCCAGACTTTTAATGTCGTTATGAGGGCAGTAAGGAGGCATGAGTATACCTCGCAGAGGATCATGAAGAGAGTTGGGAGCTATAAGAGGCCTCACATTCAGAGGGGATCTTCTTTCTAGTCATCAGCACTAGCTCCAGCAGTTCAAACCTTGATGATTGGATCTCTGAGGAGACCGACTTTAGTGGCTTCCTATCAGCAGTCGTCTCAGTCGCGTCCTAAGCAGTAGAGGCAGTCTTCCTCAGTGGGTTGTTCCCATTGTGGAAAGGCAGGGCATGTGTTATCAAAGTGTCGTAGGGCACATGACTTGTTCCTAGCTTATGGAGCATTAGAACACATGATAAGGGCTTGTCCTAGGAGGAGTTCAGCGGATCATCATCCTTCCAGCTAGCTGTAACCCCTCTTCCCGAAATTTTGAAAAAATATTTTTTTATTATTTTTTGACTTAAATAGTAATTTTTGGAGTTCTATAAATATTTAATTAAATAGTGTCACGATCCGCACCCTGATTAGGGGTACGAGCACGTGGGTACGTCCAGCTTATGCCGCAGAATCGGCGGTAGAACGCTGTATATGTCTACTAGAAAGTATAACATCTAGACACAATATATATGTACCTGTCATCCGTACGGAGGTATATAATCTCAACTCAATCACAAGACATCTAGGGAAGATAGGCACGAATATTATAAAGATATAATGGAATATAAGTATGATATAGAAGCAAAGTCACAAACATAGTAGAGAGTCGAAAACATAACACAAGGTCCCAAACACAAATATAATATAAGTCTCAATACTAGCTATCTCGCAGTCCAGACAAACCTATCTAGCAAATCTAAATAGGTGCTATATCATCTACGGGCTCCAGGGGTAATGTCTCATCAAAGTCTCTATCTTGGCCATACCCGTAAAAGGTAGAGCAATCAGCCAACATATCCTCTGTAAATATCAACGGTTATCCTGTCAGGAAAATGAGCAAGTACAAACTACCACCAACAGTTCTAATATATTGACATATTCCATAAGAGACAGGTATAATGAAATACAAGACAAAATCAACAGAAAATACATAACAGGATATGAGTATTGAATATTATAACATGGTGAAAAGAGTACTGAATGTAGAACTGAGTAGGATATATGATATAATAAAGTAAATATAAAATGTGCCATGAATTATTAGAGCGTTATGTGATCGGCTTGGAAAACATGACAGGCTATCCACTTGGCCCGACAATCACAAGAAAAATCTCTGGAAAGGGTCATGCCGGCCAACCTGGATAACGAGCACAAGGAATAAGATTTCGCTACACCCTACGTGAAGTGAGGGTGGCGCAAGCACAAGAATAGTGACAGGAGGGTATGATCACATAACTTCTAATAACTCTCCATCCCCGAATAGTATAATGGATCCGAACATGTCACGTCATGATGCGAGATTCACTAAGAGGGTAGCAAATCCCCTTAGGAAGCGGCATCTATACAAGTACAAGAAAACATGATCGAACAATGTACCAATATACCAAGTAATCCAGGAACAACATCTCATGACAGGATCCGACGTATACTAGTCCGTGAAATCATCGTGTCAGAAATCAAGTAAGACACTACAACTGAATCGGATATAGAAGCTATCAACACATCGAACTACTATCAGAGAATGTACTCGCCTGCGGTCCTGACCTGTCAAATGGGGTCGATGCTCAGAGTGATGCCATAAACCTAAAGATGAGATATATATATATATATATATATATATATATATATATATATATATATATATAAGCTAATTAGGGTTCAACAGTGTTAGGTATGATTATATAGTATAAGCTATGTAATCTAGGTCAATCTCAGTCCAACTAAGTCAAACTAGGTCACACTAGGTCAAACTGGGTCAAAGGTTGACTTACAGTTGACTTTTGATCAACTAGTCAACTCTAGTCAACTTTGGTCAACTCTAGGTCAAACTAGGCTAATGTTGACTAATAGTTGACTTTTGGTCAACTGATCAACTCTAGTCAAGTTCTAGACATTTCTAGGCCAAGTGTTGACTGATAATTGACTTTTGGTCAAAGCAGTCAAACTTGGTCAACCGAGGTTAAAACTAGCCTAAGCATACCATTTCTAATATTTACCTACCAAGATACCATATATCTTGGTCAACAGGATCAACTCTAATCTAAGAATTAAAATATCAAGTTGCACCTCGTTATTCGTACACCGAAACATACGACACGCAAATCGAGATAAGATAATCAACGGTAAGGTTAATAATCTTATCATAATGATCCACATGATCATCTTGCCAATTTCAGCGATGTGAGATCACTGAAATCGACTGATCTCAGTTTCGTTGTACTAATTCCGAATACAAACTTAATAAGAATAAATTATAATAAAGGTTAATACACAGAGAAATATCTACAAATATTGTCGGATGATAAAACAAACATCACCAACGTGTCCAGAATGGTCCAATCAGCTAGGATAGTCTATCCATAAGTCCAATTTGGACACAGGGGCAAAAAGGTAATTTCGGGTCAAAACGGTGTCCGTGTCGGACCCGCTTTGTACCAAAAAATGTACAAGGATACTAGTCCACCAAACCTAACAAATTATATGTCCACGAATCTAGAATGACGATACGAACCCAACGGTATATCCGGAATTAGATTCCGTTGACCCAATCTCAAATTGGTCCGTTGACCAGGACATTAAAATTTCGATTTGCACGAAAAAGCGTGTCGGAGCCAATGTCCTCAAAACTCAGCAAATTATATGTCAATGAGTCTAGAATGATGATTCGAACTCAACGGTATATCCAGAATTGGATTCCGATGAGTCGATCTCAAAATGACCCGTTGATTCGGACTGTGGGGCCCGCTTTGCACTGAAATACGTGCCAAGGCCCACGTCCTCCACATCTAACAAACTTTATATAAAAACATGCCAGAACGATGCCACGAGTCTACTGGTGGTGTCAGAAATTGAATCCGGAGTCCCGGGTTCGAAATTAGAATTTTAAAACTTGGAAATTATGAATTCGGACGGCCAACTTTGGCGTCAAATTCAACCAATCAAACGTGCTCACAATAAAACGAAACATAAGGGACAGGAAGAGGGTTATACCAGCTGCGCATAAGAACTGGTAGCTTGCCAGACGGAGCTGCGATGGAGGAGATACGAATCGACGAAGTTGGCTCCATAAAACTGTCCAAAAATAATACAATTTAAAGCGTCAACTTGGTGGCCGGTTTTGATGTAACAAACGATAAAATTAACGGACGAAACTTGATAGGGGTGAAGGGGTATATACCGAGATTGTGACGGAGCAAAGAGTTCGCCGATCTAATGGTCAAATTTCTCAAAAAATGTGCACGAAGTCGCTGCGATGGAACACCATTCTGAAATCCATTCCGAGCGCGTCACGACGGGATCCCATGCCAAACGCACGAATTGCCTACGTGGCTCGTGTCGGGGATGAATGGGACATGTCGTGGGGCTCGCCTGAGGTCGCCGTCGCCGGGGGGTCGTGGTGGTCGCCACGCACGATGGTGGCGTGGCGGTGGCTACTGCCACCCAGTGCCGCTGCTGCTTGCGCGCGTTGCTGCTGCTGTATGCTGTCGCAGCTGCTGCTACGTGCTGCCATGGCGGCGGCGATGTAGCCAATGTCGGCGGTACAGCGGTGGGGGTGGTTGGCCATGACAGTGGTGGTAGAACTCGGTAGTGGTGGCGGTTGAGGGTGTGGTGGTGTTGATGACGATGTTGATGGTGGTGATGGTGTTTATGAATAAGAAGAAGAAGAAGAAGAAGTAGAAAAGAGGGGGTGTCGGCTGTGACTTGGGAGAGGGGCTGCTGTGGGCTCGGCCATGGGAAGAAGAAGGGGTCGGCCATGGAGGAGTAGGGGGAGGAGTTGCTGTTGGAAAATGAGAGAGGGAGAGAGAAATATATGTGTGTGTGTTATTAAAGGGAGGAGAGAGAGAAATATTAATGAAAGAGAGAGAAAAAGTAGAGAAAGAGAGGGGGTGTAGGGATTTCTTAGGGCCGGCCATGAATTTGAGGGTGTGGGAGTGAGTGCCATATAGGAGTGGGTGGTTGGGATGAGTTGGAATTGAGTCAAAGGCTAGGATTAAATAGGGATTAGGTTATTCTCTAGGGATTTAATTAAAGGGGGGTTGTATATTAAATATTAAAAATGTGTAGACTAGGTATTTAATATTTGTAGAAAAAAGTGAGTGTGTGGATATTCATGAGGGGGTAACATGGAGCTTGGGTTGGGTTCGGTTGAGCCGGGTTGGGTCAAACATACCTGGTGCAATAAATGATTTAATTTTAGGCATTTATGAACATGGGTAAATAAGTAGCATACGGGGGCTCAAATAAATGGGACACAAGTGTCAGGTGGGTAGTAGGCTTCATGTGGGCCATGTTCATATTTTGGGTCGACTAGGTTGGATCGATGTCGGGTCCCGAAATTAAATTGGAAGTCAGGTCACATTTTACGGTGGATAATTAATTGGCCTAAATTGACCCAAAAGTTGTGCGAAGTAAATGAAGCACAAGATGGTATTTCTGAGTGGGATACGAAGGTCATAGGTGTAGGGTGTCTCGAGTAGATCATGCATGAGGAGTTGGTTTCAAGAAAATTACTAGCCTTGTGCTCCTAATTTAAAAGTCACGGTAACGTGCATATGATGATCAAAGATAAAAGTGGAAAAATTAATTAATAATTATTTGATGATTAAATGGTCTAAATTGATCCGAAGTTGTGTGAAGCAAAAAGAGTACAAGAGAACAAGTTTAGATGGGATATGATATATCAACATGAAGGTAATCTTGTCTACTACACACTGAAGAAGAGAGTTTCCAGAGATTGGCATCTCTGACGCTCCAGAAGTCGAAGTCACGAAAAAGAACATTAAATCAAAAAATATTATCTATTACAAATAATTGATTTAGAAAATTGAAAAAGATAAGCCCTAAATTCAGGGGGCTTATAAATAGTTATTATGATAGAATGCTTTAGTCATGGTTAAGATTTGGAGTACAAGATGACAAGAAATTTTGGCACGGAGAGTGTAGTCGAGTGCTTTGACTAGTATTTTAGCCATGTTAGGGAAGGCCGAGCCATATGTGTATTCTAACTAGAAAAACTAGTCAAAGTTGTGACTTGACCCCTAGAAATAATTTAATTAGTTATTTATTAAGATTGCGAATTTTAGAAAATATTTAGGAATTTTATTTATTATTAGTATTTTGACAATTGGAATAATTCTAGAAAAAGAATTTAATAGTTGGTGTTACTTATGATTTCTACTACTAGCATATAGCAAATAATGCTACATCATGTAAAATTGTACTTTTAAATATCTAAAAGATATTTTTGATTTTTAAGAATTTTTATAGATTTTTATTTAATTATATATAAGGGAATATATATATATATATATATATATATATATATATATATATATATATATATATATATATATATATATATATAAAGAAAAGAAAAGAAAAAGAACTCACAGGTTACCGTTACCTCCTTACTTCCTCATTCCTACTCTTAGTAGTGCACTCACTCCCTTTCGGGTTGCCTAAGAGTTCCTGCTTCCTGCCCTTCTTGCATCTCGGAGGGCTGGCTAATCGAGTGCCTCTTGTTTGGCATCTGTACCTTCCTGATCTATGCTTATTGAACAGTAACCATGGATATTCTCTCCAACCCATCATCAGCCCGACACCCCGATGCTATATACAACAATACATGCATATATATCGAGAGAGGAGGAGAGAAGCAAACTAAAACCCTAAAATCCCATGACACAATGCTACCCCAACATCCCCGACCTCTCCCCAAGCTACCTGCGCACCTCCATGACCACCACACGTGTGCCAGAGCTACCCGCCGTCGGCCAAACCATGCGAACAGTAGCCGCAAGGGCAGCAGCAGCAGTCCCGAGCCCCTTCTGTTGGCCCAATGATTGTATCATGTTTTTGAATATGGTTAATATGTTAAGTTTAGCACTTTATTATCACTAATTTTCATACTATCGCTAAAGCATTTCTACTTATACTTATACCTTTGGTGATAGGTGCCTATTGGTTTACATATTGGTGATATGAGCTTATCTATCTTAAATTTAATCGGGTTGCCAAAATCAAAACTATGTTTTTGATTATGGTCATTCAATTAAATTTAACATTATGATATCACTAATATTTATGCTATCACCTTAGCACTTATACTTAAACTCAACATTGTCCTAATGTGCATTAAACTTATCATACTTGCTACTATGTATATTGCGTTGTTCGTCTAACATGTACATGCAGAAAAGCAATAAGCAAGATCAATATGGACATATGCAATAAAGAAATCATGGTGGGCCAAAGACGACGGATCCCACAAGATTTCTCTGAACCACCCGACGACATCTCCGGAGCCATGCACTCGGGGGTTCCGCTGCCCGGTCAGCGGACGGGGGTCGAGGGGGCAGCACCCCTCATCGGGGGTTCGGAGGCGAAGCCCCCAAAAGGTATTCAGTTTTCACAAACTGGATATCTTTGGACAGCTGCCGCCAAGGGAAAAAGCTAACATCTATCAAGAAAAGAAGCCATGCCATGCCATCATTATTTCAAGACTCTGAAGAAGCCTGCACCTGCTACAGTATTTTTGGAGTCTGTAATGAGTCTTAGGAATAATTGTAAACACAAGAAATGGTTGATAAAATCGAAAGCTAGGGTAGAAATTAGCCCAGGATCATTTTTCGATGAAAACCGGCATACCGACGGTATACCGGTCCATACCTACGGTATACCGATTTTGTTCACAGAAAGTTTCTGTCTACAAAATCGACATACCGACGACATACCAGTTCATACCGACGGTATACCGGTTTAGTAACGTTGAAATTCCAACGGTCGAAAATCCGAGCAATTAATGATCCCAACGGCTATATTTCTAGCCGTTGCATTCCAGACCGATATACCGTCGGTATGCCGGTTCATACCGACGGTATGCTGGTTTGCGGACTGAAAAGTTGCCTTGAGCTCTTTTCAATGTTTTGGTTATAAATAGCCTTGAACCCCTTCATCCAAGGTTGATGCTTTTGAGCCTAAAAATTTCTAAACCACCAAAGCCTATCCACAAACAACTCTACAAAGCTTTCATTTGCCATCCACAAATTGTGTTAGAGTTATTGAGTTGAAAAGTAATATCTTCATCTTATTGTATAAAGAGATCAAAACCTATTGTGAAAGGTTGAAGTTGGAGAGTCTTCGTATCCAAACTCTCGGTTGAAGTCGGAGAGGCCTTCGGATTAAAGCTCTCGTGTAAGAAGTTGGCGAGTTCTTCGGATCCAAACTCGTGTGTAACTATTTACTCAAATAGTGGATTAAAGCCGGAGAGAGTTCCGGGACTGGAGTACCTCTTGGAAGGGTACCAGGATATATCGTGTGTCAGTATTGTTATTGCTTCTTCTCTTGCACTTATATTTTTTAATTACCCATTAGCTTGTGCTAAGTGCTTGATTAGTTAGCTTGACCCTATTTATCCCCCCTCTAGGGTTCCTACACCTTCGTCGCAAGTTTCTGGCCACCTCAGTCAACGGTTTTCAGAACCGATTCCACGGGTACGCAGCTAACCTGACCCCCTTCAATCCCCTTCAAGTAGAGTTAATTTTAACGCGATAGATGTAAACCCTCTAAAATTTTACTAGATATTTTTCTTATCAATTTACTTTGATATTGTTTTAATTTAAATATTTGTGCGTCAAATACGACTACGAATATTGCGATGTATAATATTTTCTTGTATACAAAGTTTCTTTGAAAGATAAGTATATTTTCCAAATTAATATAACTTAAATATTTTAATTGCCTACATTTATAAAATACGTCGCGTCAAGATTGTCCAACATTATTTTTTAAAAAAAGCTATACAAGTATATGTAATAAATTAGAGAAATACTATTTTTATTCTATTTTACATGCAAGGTACATAGAAATTATTTTCATGCATATTTTAAGTTTCAAAAACTAATTGATATTATTTTATTTAATTGCAAAAAGGTATTGCAAGTTATTTTCTATTAATATTTAAATACTTATTATGAATTTTTGAAATTTATTATTATTATAATTTTAGTGTTCATAAAAATATTTTTTAGAAAATTTGTTTGATTGATATTTAGATTAATTATTATGATATGAATTTATTTTATGGATTCTATTTTTAATGTAAAGATAGATATACCTAGATTTAAATTTGATTCAGATTTGGATTGAATTCGCTTTAAATCTATTTAAATTAATATTAAATTATCTAACGGGGTTTTAAATTTTCCTAATCATTATCAATTTAGGAGTCCACCACCTATATAAGGAGAGGCTCCATGTTCTTTTTCTCATAACCAAAATTTTCTCTACAAATATTTCCCCACCCACGTGTATCGTGTCCATGTTTCCCCTCACCCAATATCTTATTCCAAAATTACATATACATTCCATTATTTTCGTGTGGGACACCCCCGACACAATCAAATTCCTACCCCTAATTCTGCCTGCAGTCACCTCGGCGAGACCTGTCCTCTCCGACCCAGGGCCATCGATACCACCACCGCACCATCAGTATCACCACCGCCACTGCAACCGACAGCCCGACCATCCCGATCTTCCGCTGCCCTGACACCAACCCCACCGGCACCAAACACCCTCCTCCTTCGGCCGTGCTCAGCTCCGGTATACCCCTTCGTTCCACCGTCACTCCCCGGTGCCCGACCCAGCCTCGACGCCCACCGTCACCACCAGCCATAAGCCCCATTACTGTCATCACCACCCCGCCATAGTCCCGCCATCATCGACACCCCCATCGAACTCCTGCCTCAACCATCACCACGGTCGGCGTCACCACCGCCTCCCCCGTTCCCTCACTGCCATACACCAACCTACTGCCCATCGCCACACCTCCCCAGCTCCACCATCACCAACACCACCTATGCCGTCACTTTCCGACCGCCACTGTACGCACCACCACCATCAGCCCAAGGCACCACCACCATCAAAACCACCACCGACGCCTATCGACGGTGACCCCCAAAACCCTACTGTTTCACTTAACAAAATGCCTAAAATTGGCTTTTTGAAATAAAACGAAAAAAGTATAAGAAGTACAAGTAATCTGGGAAGTATTGCTATGGAAGTCTGATCTGAAGGCGATCACTTTGTTCCTTGGACCATGCGATGATGATGAAGAGTACTGCTGGAAGATGAACAGCCGGAAGAACTAAGTCACCAGAAAGGTATCTACGCACTTGGGCACTGATGGCGAGGTCGAATGCTTTCCTGCTTTGCTTCACTCTGTTCTGGAAGAAAAGTTGAAGAAGAATGCTCTGGAAAATCAAAGTCTCTGGGCTCTGATCTCTATGTATTCTCTCATGTCTCTCTGATCATCCACTGATATGTGAAAAATAAGTCTATTTATAGACGACCCTTTGTGCGTAAAAAGCAACAAAATCGGGTTTTTACGCTAACAACTGTCATCCACGATATAAATCACCCTCTACGTACGTGGACACGTGTCCCATATAGAGTTATGATCTCTACGCATGGTAATACGTGTTCCACTACCTCAATAAAATGGGGAGAGCATGTACACACGTTCCTCGAGAAGTGTGGCATGAAAGCCACATAGGCAAAGCACGTTCTTAAGTGGTCAGAAACAATCGGGCGTAAAAATGACTCAAAATACACTTCCAGCGTAAAGTAGTAGACTAGGCGTAAAATAGCCCAAAAATAGACTTCTCGCGTAAAGTGGCTGATAAAACAGCCTTGGGCGTAAAAAGTAGCCCAAATAAACTTTACGCACATGTCAGCTTTGAGCGTAAAAAGCTCATATAGTATTCATGCATAAAAGAAGCCATCTTTTGAGCGTAAAGTAACCCAGTCCACACACTAAACGACAATGTTGGTTTCTGTGTAAATTAAATATCTTCGAATTCTGTGTTATACGCTGTCAGCAAATCATTATGTCAGATTCATCATCACTTGCATTAAATGCATGATCTGACAGCCTGTCCCCTGCGTAAAGTAGCTTGCGTAAAACAGCTCGCGTAGAGTAGCCTGCGTAGAATAGCCTGTGTAGAGTTGTTTGTTGACTCTTTTTGACTTGCGTAAAGCTCTGTTCCTTTGACTTGGTCTATGAAGCACTTTTTACGCTCCTACAAGACCCCCTTCAAAGTTTTCAAATATTATCAAAATTTGAAATACTTTGAACAGAAGCGTAAAATTCGGGATTTCACCAGTCAGCGTAGAGTTCGGGATATCCAACGGTCATCCGCGTAAAACTTGGAATATCCAACAGTCGGCGTAAAATCTGGGAATTTGAACCGATTCGAAATTCTTTATAAATAGGGCTTTTTGAGAGAGATAAGACTTTACTTTGTCTTTCGAAATCTCAATCTCTTCTCACTCTTCTTCCTTCTACTCTTGCTTTGATCTGATGGCCCCCAAGAATTCGTCCACCGCCGGCAGCAAAGGCAAGAAGCCCGCCGTAGATTCATCTTCGACCGGCCGTGCAAAAACTCCCGCCCCATCATCGGTGACACACCAATCGAGCAATCCCGCCGTGGCTCCAGCAATGAGGGGTAAAGCACTGCCCTTTGGCCGTAAACTCGTCGGAAAAGAAGACGTAAATCTCTCATTTCACGCCCACGTTATATGTGTCAGCGTAGAAACTGAGATAATAAAATACGCCCACGTTATACGTGTCAGTGTAAAGTTACGAATATATGCCCACGTTTTATACGTGTTAGCGTAAAATTAAGAAAATACGCCCACGTCTATACGTGTCAGCGTAAAATCTAAATTACGCTCATATCTATACATGCCAGCGTAAAATCTAAAATACGCTCATGTCTGTACATGCTAGCATAATTTTTAAAATACGCTCACATCAACATGTGCCAGCGTAAAATTCATAATACGCTCATGTCAACACATGCTAGCGTAAAATTTAGAATCCGCTCACATCAACATGTGCTAGCGTAAAATTCATAATACGCTCACATCAACATGTGCTAGCGTAAAATTTAGAATACGCTCATGTCAACACATGCCAGCGTAAAATTTAGAATACGCTCACATCAACATGTGCTAGCGTAAAATTTCACAAATGAAAGACTTTGTGTAAAATAAAGACTTTTTACACTTTAAAACTTTTTACCAACTTTAATAAGCGTAAAAAATCAAAGTTTTTACCCTTTATGTGTAAAAACTTAGACCAATTTATCTGCGTAAAAATTTCAAATTAGATTTTCACTAACTTGATTTTTCTTTTTTTCTTTTGGCAGTGGACTTGCAAGCCCACCCACTCGCAGAAGTTTTTGGCTCATCAGTTGGTATGGTGGGCTCGAATTATTTGGAAAACCTATCTCATATAGAGTTTTCCCAAGTGAACCCGGAGTACTCTGTAGAGAGAGCACAGTTGATAGCTGCCCAAGGGGATAGAATATTGCTATCTATGATTGATGGAGAACTGTTGACCTCATTGGATGGCCAGCAATTTGCAAAACCAGCTTTCTTGTTTGGAGATGCAATAGACTGCAAGTCGCAAACACACCCCAAAAAGGAGTCTTGGGTGTTCAAATCTGGAGATAGAGCCATATATCTCCTGACAAGGACAGAGATTACCCCTTGTCCGCATTCATCCATGCCACCCACCCCCGTCAAATGCTGTGGAATTTGACTCCCAGCAGTTTTGGAAGACCGGGTAGAATCATATTCAAGAGGGATCAAACCAATAATATGGGGTATTATGTTAGTGTCCCCAATGGCGGTGTTGTTCCTTTCTCTGGTCTCTTGCCAGGATTTACTCCGAGTGAAGATTCGGCTTTAATCCAACCAGTGCAAACCTAGATGTTCGTCAACAAGTTCATAAGGGCTGTGGTACTATATCCCCAGACAAACCCTAGGCTACAGGATGGTTGACTCCATTCAACCAGAACTGGATCCAGATTAGTGTTTGGATGATGAAGAACTTCCAGACGGAGTTGAAAGAAATCGGCTTGTATGAAGCAGTGGCTTCCACTAGTCAGGGTATACCATCGAACGGTAACTTGTTTATGGCCCTGATGGAGATATACATAAGTTCAACTGGAACTTTTGCGAACCCAAAAGGTAAAATGGGTCTCGCACTCCATGAGATACAATTTATCTCGAAGCTACCAATAGAAGAAGCACCATATGAAGAATACGTTCCCTCCAACTGGGAACTTGCTGAAATCAGGAAGAAAAACCCTCAGTTGGTTGAGGTGTATGAAGAATTGATGTGCCACTACATGATCTGTACTACTATGCTTGAGAGTGGATCTCATCTAGCATACATCAACAAGTGGACAACGTATCTTTTCTTCCATAAGGATAAAATATCCAAGGATGATAAAGAAAGATTCCCGAAAAATAAAGCTCCAGCTATCAATATTGGTTCAACAATTCCTGCTGACAAAATTCGGGATATGATGACTGTTTACAAATTCCCGAACAAATATTTGTCCACCAAGACTGGAGAGTTCCCTGCTGGAACCGAAGCTTTGAGCTTCCTCAGATACGGCAGCCAGAAGATCTCCAGGAAAGCCTTACTGGCAGGCTTCCTTTCTTTATGGTTGAGAAGATGGGTTGTACCGGGGACCGATACAGTTGATAGAATCCACCGTAACGTACTATGGCCAGCGGTACGTTTGGTGTTTAAAGTCAGAGTCAACCTGCTATCGGCAATGGTGT
Source organism: Iris pallida (assembly GCA_029216955.1). Taxonomy (NCBI): domain Eukaryota; kingdom Viridiplantae; phylum Streptophyta; class Magnoliopsida; order Asparagales; family Iridaceae; genus Iris; species Iris pallida. The sequence goes on from JANAVB010003600.1 coordinate 8,455,186, forward strand.
GCTGAGTAAACGCAGGTTTGAGGACTTTTGGTGAGGAGCTAATCAACAATGCTCCTCATCGGAATGTATTCTCCAGGATAAAAATGCCCTATACTTACTTGATGGGCTGGCTGTTGCACCACAACTGTAGATTATTACCACCAGGCCCGGGTGATGATGCGGAGGACTTCCTCCAAAAATTCAGCAAAGCTACATGGATTGCCACGACAGTGGCAGATACCCGGGCAGTTTTGAACTATTCTTATGGTTGAAACTTTTTCTGTACCCAGCCACAAGTTCGAGCTGACTGCTTCGGCGTTCAATTTGAAGATGAAGTTGAAGGAGGAGCTTTATTGCCACCATCAGTCTTCAGATGGGTACAGTACATTAGACCCTCTCACTTGATGTACAGAAACGAAGACAATTGTGCGTTCGAACTATATCTACCCAGTAGGTTCGTTCGTCAATTTGGGTATGACCAACTTCATGTTGGTAATCCCTCTACCAGTTTCCGTCACTATGGGAAACTGTTTGATGGTGCAAGGGGTTGGAGATATTTTATTATTGCCCGTACTGGTGCCAAATTCAGAGTCTCAACCGCTACCAGCACTATAGAGCTACGTATTCTTCATACGTATGCTCACTTTTACGCTTCTATCCGTTCCTTTGCCTATGGCTACAATATGAGAGGCAGTCTGAGATGGCCCAAGGAAGGAAATATTGAAAAGCCAGTCAGGGTACCATCAGACATCCCTAACGATGATGCTGTTCCGGATCCATATCTGGAAGTTATTGCTACAGGAGTTAGGAAAAAGGCTGCAGAACCTATTATTATTGGCAAATCCCGTAAACGGAAACAAAGTGCAGCCATCACACTTCTAGAGAAAACCCCAGAGAAGAAGAAGAAGGCTACCACAAAAAGACCTTCCAGATCAAGAGCCTCTACCCCGGAGAGTGACACTCAGGTGGATGAGCTGCAACATGTAGGATCTTCTTCAGTTCACCCTGGGGAAGGATCTTCAACACCTCAACCAGCAACATCTACAGTAGTCTTATCTCCGGGTCGTCTCAGCTCGGCACTTTATTTAACTCTGCCACAAAAGGCACATGTTGCTGAAGACGTTGCCCCAGTACATATTGTTGATCAAGAACCCATCCCATCCGATGAACCAGCTATCAATTTTGATGATGAAGACTGGAATGGGGATTATGATACGTACTTGGAGCGTTCCACACCTACTCAAGGTAAATATAATTTATACAAAATCCATACAAAACTATGATTTTTGTATATTAAATTATATTGTTTAATTTTTGTAGGTGTTATCATTTCCCCGAAGCTTGTGGCTCCTCCTCCTCCTCAAGAAGATATTTATGAGGAAAACGAGGAATCTGAGGAGGAGGCTTCTTCTTTAGAAGAAGAAGATGCTCAAGAATAGGTATCACGAGAACCCGAAGTGGAGTCTCAAGAAGAATGTCCTCCATCCTTAGCGGTACAACAAGAGCCAGAAATACAGGCTCAGCCAGAAGTGTCCTCTCCTGCTGAGGGCAAGGATAAGGAAGAAACTATAGTAGATCTTACTGTAGATGATGAGGAGGCTGCTGAAGAAGAACTAGATTTTAATGAAGAATCAGTTGTAGAAGAATTCACTACAACTAAAACACTTGAAGATCCTGCAGAGCCAATAGTTGAAGAAGGTAATGAAGGCATACTCAAATCACCAACTGAAACTGGGGAAATTGTAATAGCATCCTCCAATATTACTACTGATCCAGTACAAGTCTCTGAAGAGTCAATGCCAGAACCGGAGTCAGCTGCCACAACTGTCATTCCACCCGCACCTATCACCGCCACCGAAACTCTAGTAGTTTTAGCTCCAGAAACGGCTGGAGCAACAACTGTTGAGGACCCTATTTCTGAGGCTCCTGAGAGTCAGTTAGCTTTGGTAGCAGTAGCAACAACGGCTACACTTTAGCCTACTACCAAGACAGCATCTGCTCCCAGCCTTCAAAGAAGAGACTTAGTAGACATCGCCGCAACGCCGAGTTCAAGTATAGAAATGAATCTCTTAGTTGAGATTCACACTGAAACCTTTTATAAGACTCTGGCGACTCTAATCAAAATGGTCCTGAATAAGGGCCTCAATTATGAAAGTTTGAAGTCGGCGATGGCTCTTACCATCAGAAATGTTGTTATGTTCAATAATACGGTGAGAGCAGCAGCATTAGAGAAAATCGTGGAGGGACTTGAACAGTCCATCAGAGAGTATCTTAAGCTGTCAAGTGAAACCGTTGAAAGTCTCATCCAAGAAGAGTATGATGCCTTATCGGCTGATTACCTCGCTTGGGAGACGAGATATAATGAAGCCCTCCACGAATATAGCATAAAGGTCGCCAAATAAAAAGCTTTTTTGGCTGAAATAAAGCCTGAGCTGGATAGCCATAGAGCAGCCTATGATACCTCGAATATGAAAATTTATCAATAAAATGATAAAATTCGAGAAGTTGAGGTTGAGCTGGCTCGCTTGAAGGCAGAGAGGGAGCAGATGATCATGGCATAGGACCAGCACCTAATTCAGAGCTCGATTTTGGAAGAACATGCCTACGGAGCTGAATCTACTATCAGAACCCTTGATGAAGCCAAGGATAAGCTGATAGTCAGCTTTGCTGGACTTTCTCATATTTGCACTCCCGAAGCTCGACGTGCCGCAGCCACCAAGACTGTTTTGAGCTCTCGTGACAAGCGTCTAGCAGAGCTGCAGAAATTACTTCAATATTCTCTGCCCCGCCTTAGGAAAAATAAAGAGCTTTTGTAATCTTTTATCTTATTCATTCTGTAATGTTCACAAGAAATAAATAAAATATTTGTTTTGTGATCCTATCATTTATTTTAAAATTAAACAATAGGTATGAGATAGAAAACACTTATCAGAGGTAATATGGACATGACAAGTCTTCTAAACTCAATAAATTATATCTATCCAGAGGTAATATGGACATGATAGATAATGAAATCTCGTTTTCTGTTTAGAGTATACAATACTATCAGAGGTAATATGGACATGACAGATCGTAACAACTCAAAGAAAAATAGATTAATATCTATTCAGAGGCCAAATGGACATGATAGATAGAAAAAATAAGCAGACTTAATATTTATTCAGAGGTCATGAGAACATGATAAATAATAAATCCAACTTTTTAATCAACTGGTAAGATAAAAGATTAAAATTTCTCTCCAAGGAGACAAGTAATCAGCTTAACCCAACATTGGTAGCTGAGGTATAAAGAAGAAATTCAAACATAATATTTCTTCAGGAATTTGCTATTGATCGGCATCATGAGCAAATCTCCATTAGGTTTAGACAACCTATAGGCACCGTTGGAGAAAATCGTCTCGATGACATAAGGGCCTTCCCATTTTGCTTAGAATTTCCCTTTGCTCTTATGAGTCATCACCATCGGTCTTCGAACGGCTAGAACTAGCTCACCGACTTTAAATACCCTCTTTTTAACTATACGATTGAAAGTTCGAGATACGCGGGCTTGATATAGCTCAATGTGCTGTTGTGCTTGAAGACGCTTCTCGTCCAATCCTTCAAGTTCTTGGAGTCTTAAGCGATCATTGTTCTCTGTAGTTAGCTCATTAGCAATGGCTATTCTAAGAGATAGGATCTAGATTTCAAGCGGAAGAACAGCCTCACATCCGTAAACCAATGAAAATGGTGTAAAACCAGTAGGAGTTCGGACTGTCGTTCGGTAAGCCCATAAACATTCTCCAAGTTTCTCATTCCAATCACGTTTATTAGAAGAGTCGAACTTTTTGAGAACTTTGATGATTGTCTTGTTGAAGGCTTCGGCTAAACCATTAGCAACTGGATTATAAGCCGTAGAAGCCAGATTCTGGATCCGATTCTTATCACAGAATCGATAAAATGCCTGACTGGCAAATTGTGGTCCATTGTCATGAATTATCCGTCGAAGAATCCCGAAGCGATAAATGACATGATGTTTAATGAAGCTAACCACATTAGATATTTTTACTTCAGTAAGGGGAACCGCTTCCGTCCATTTAGAAAAATAATCGGTTATAGCCAGGATAAACCGATGTCCCTTGACAGAAGGAGGGTTAATCGGACCAATAATGTCCATGCCCCAAGTTTCGAAGGGCCAAGAAGCTGCTGTAGGATATAGGAATTCAGACGGTTGATGAATAAAATCAGCATAAATCTGACATGCTTTACACCTTCTGGCATAATCCACAGCATCTGCTATCATAGAAGGCCAATAATACCCCATTCTTCGAATGCGGTTTTATAATTTTGGACCTGGTTGATGAGCACCACAAACACCATCATTAGCTTTGCGGAGTGTTCGTTTAGCTTCACTTTCTGAGAGACAGCACAGCAAAAGTCCATCATATGAATGACGATATAACATATGTAAAGACGAATCATAATAAAATCGATCGTCTCTTGATTGATGCAGCTTCTTTTGGATCTTTAGGTAAAATCCCATGAACCACATAATCAATGAATGGACTTCTCTAATCCCTCTGCTGGGAACTTGACTCTGTAGTATAACTCTGTTCAATATACAGATTATTCTTGACACAGAATAAGTCTCGGTCCAACAAAGTAATGGTGTTTTGTCTTCGAATTGGAACATCCAAGTCTGCAGCTAAGCTAGCAAGAGCATCAGCTTCCAAATTTTGAGAACGTGGTACAAATTCAATGAAGAATCCTTTGAACAAGAGGACCAATTCGATTACCACTTGATGATAAGGGATGAGGTCAGGATTTCTGACTTCATATGTCCCTCTAACCTGATTAACAATCAATTGAGAATCTCCATAAGCTTCTAGGAATTCAATATCTAATTGTTTTGCTACTTGCAGACTGATTAGCAGAGCATTATATTCAGCTACATTGTTGGAGCATGGCTCATTGAGAGAATAAGCACAGTATATGACCATTTTGTCTGGAGAAACTAAGACGATTCCTACTCCGGAGACAATATTGCCTTTAGGTCCGACCCGTGATGCTCCATCAAAGTATAATTGCCAAATATCATCCTTTAAAGTCATGTTGCAGTCCACAACTTCATTCGGAATATCTTCATATAGCTTCGATGTTTCTGGTATAGGGTGAGCAGCTAAGAAAGCAGCTAATACTTGACCCTTCACTGATTTTTGAGGTACATAGACCATGTCATAAGGAGTGAGCAACATCGCCCAGGTAGCTAACCTGGAGTTAAGAATGCTCGATTTTCTCATCAATACTCGAATATGATTTATTCTGGAGATGACATGAATAGTCTGTCCTGACACATAATGTCGTGTCTTTTGAACAGCAAAAACCAAAGCCAGACATTCATTTTCTACAAGAGTATACCTATGTTCAGCTCCGACCAACATTCGACTAAGATAATAAATTGCCTCTTCATGACCCATGTCAATTTTCTGTGCAAGAAAAGCACCAAGTGAATGATCTAAGGCTCGAACATATAGCAAAAATGGTCTTCCTACCACTGGTGGTACCAGAACAGGTGGATTTGTAAGCTATTGCTTGATGTCATTGAAAGCTTTCTGACATGCTTCATCCCAAACAAATGATACACCTTTCTTTAATAGACGGGAGAAAGGTTGACATCTCCCAGAGAGATTGGATATAAATCTCCTGATATAAGCAATGCGACCTTGGAAGCCGCAGAGTTCTTTTAGATTGCATGGAGGACACATTTCAAGAATTGCTTTGATTTTATCAAGATCAACATGTATACCCTGAGAAGTGATGACAAATCCCAAAAACTTGCCACTGGAAACCCCTAAGAAAGACTTAGTAGGGTTCATTTTCGATTGATGCTGACGCATCAATTCAAATACTATCTTCAAGTCTTGAATGTGATCATCTTTTGATCGACTTTTGACAGCAATGTCATCTACATAACATTCAACTGTCTTCCGTAGATGTTCTTGAAAAATGTTGCTCATAGCCCGTTGATATGTGGCACCGATATTTTTAAGACCAAACGGCATAACCGTATAGCAGTAGACTCCAAGGGGTGTACAAAAAGCAGTATGCTTCTCATCTCCTGGATGCATCTTAATCTGATTGTATCCTGAGAATCCGTCCATGAAATACATGCGTTCAAAACCACATGTATTGTCTATCATGACATCAGTAATCAGAAGTAAAAATTTATCTTTTGGACAAGCTGCATTAAGATCTCGAAAATCTATGCAAACTCGGACTTTTCCGTTCTTCATCATAACAGGAACAATATTGGCAACCCAGTCTGGGTGTTGTTCTTCACGAACAAAGCTACATGTAATCAACTTTTTAACTTTCGCTTCAATTGCATCTATCATATCTGGTCGAAAATGTCACTGCTGTTGTTTTACAGGCTTGGCATTAGGAAGAATATTGAGTTTATGAGTAGCAACTTTAGGATCCAGACCCGACATATCCTCATAACTCCATGCAAAGATATCAATATATTCTTTAATCAGTTTTATCAGCTCTTTCTTTTCATCTTCGGAAAGGTTTTTACTGATGAATATTGGCTTGGACGTAGTTCCATCTCCAACATCAATTTGGACAATCTCATCCTCTGTAGGTGGCTGTTGCTGTTCAAAGCGAAGCTTCCATTGAGTGTCCATTTGCTGTGCCCAAGGATCATTCTTAAATGACTCAGATTCATCGTCAGTTTGAACCATATTAACTGAGAAGATACACTCAGATTCATTATAATAGTCTTCTCCAGCATATGAGGAGTAGGATGTATCAGATTCGATGAAATAGATTTCTTCTGAATCTGAGGATTGTGAAGAACTAGAAAAAATTCTTTTTGTATATCGTCATTAAACATGTGGGACGGATCATATCCCAACCCATGACGAGTTTTCTGATAAAATGGATTACTACATAATGGTAATCGTCTACCTTTGCCTTGATTGAGACCTTGCATAGTCTTCAAATCATATCCCATTTTTTGGATAATCTTGAGAGATTGTTGACTATATTTGTCAGTTCGGATTTTTTCTTTATATTTATCTCTAAGATCATCTGTCTGAACAACAGGGATGTTTCTAGCCAGGCCAAACACAATTTGGTGCTTGTTTTTTATCAGACGAAATCACGAAATAAGATTCTTTGTGACGTCTAAAAGTTACACAAGCTTGTGATGGCGAGGCTACAGGAAGAAGATAGGGGGAAGATGTTAGGAACTTTTGAGCATAAGGTCCAACATCGACATGAGAAGGAAAGGAATTTTCCTTATGGTCAATGTACAAGGTTTCCACTGTATCTATGTCATCTTGATATTGATGACTTTAATCATCAAAAGATAAAGTCATTCTTTCGATAAATTTGACAACTATATACTCCAAAAGGAAATCTTTATTAATATCAGAAAGTATAGAATGATCAATATTTACATCATTTACAAGTTGAGTACTACGCTTAGGATTTATCATTAACGGACCGTCATCTGTCTTCTGCGTAGACTTGCCAAGGTTGATGGTCAGCGGTGGTTCTGGATCATTCGTACGAGAAGTACGTCACTTGACTTTGATCATGAGAGGTTGAACTTGGCTCTTAGCAGGAATATTCACTGATTCCTCAGATGAAGCTCGAGTTCTTCCTTTGACCTTGATTACCAGAGGTTGATCATTGACAGATTGAGATTGGGTTCGGCCTTTGACTTTGATCTTCAAAGGTTGCTCTTCTAGAGGATCTTCATTGACAGACTGATCTTCGTCAGGTGATTGATCTTCAGCCATATCTGATATCTCCTTCACATGCTCTTGTTTGTAGAGTATTGAGTCAGAAAAATAGGCTTCAACACCCTTGAAAGGATTGATATCAGCAAACTCAATCTTCACAACCCCATGTGAATCCATGTACTTGAAGCATTGGTGAAGAGTTGAAGGCACGATATTATGCTCATGTATCCACGGTCTTCCAAGAAGGATGTTCTAGGATACGTCTGAGTTGATAACATAGAAGGTTGCCATAGTTCGAAGGTCACCAATCTGAATCTTTAGACGAATCTTCCCCAGTGGTTTACTCTTGCCAGAGTTGAAACCAACTATTGTGGTACTAGTGTAAGTCAAATCACTAGTAGGAATCCTCAAAGGTCTTAGCATACTCTGAAGAATAATGCTAATCGAAGACCCAGGATCAGTATAAATTATGTCAATTTCAGTAGATTCAATATACCCAGTGTAGCACAATGTCCTGTCGTGTTTATTATGCTTCAACAACATATCTTCTTGTGTGAAGGTAATGTTAGAAATTGCCTCCATCACACTATGACATTATGGACATGACACTGGCGTATTATCAGGACTCTTGAGTTGAGCTAAGCATGAGTCTGCTTGTTGCAAAGCTTCACTCAAAGTCTTCCTGCTTTCTTTAGAAAGACGAAGCAGCTCGAATATAGAGAGTCTAGCCGGAGTATTGGCTAACTGGGCTAGAATATCAAATTTGTAGGGCTTCATTACCACCCCTTGACTTGAAACAGATTTCAAAGGAACATCAAAGCGTACTGCTTTCTGTTTCCCTTTCTCAACCACCGATGGTTTAGGAGGAACGGGAGATGGTTGAACTGGTGGTGTTTCAACAACGTCTTCTGCTTATTTGGAAGATCCCTCATAATCTTTGTGGTACTCTTTTCCAGATCTCGTACCAGCAAAGCTTTCTTCCTCAGACTAAGGAGAAAGAAGTACCATATTGCAGGATTTAGTCTTCTCTTCTTTAGTCATCTTCTTTCGAGGATTTTATGAGGAAGCTCAGAACCCAATCCAATAGTAGATTTTTGACTTTGAATTTGTAAAGGAAGTCACATTCCTTTATCATAGTTCAAACCTTCTGCCTTTTGAAAGTCATAACCCATCTTTTTCATGAGATGGACTGATTGTTGACTGTATAAATGAATAGGCAGTGGACTTTCAGTAGATGGTTTAACAGAGGAAGAAGAGACAGAAACCTCTGTAACTACAGGAAAAGGTGTATTCGGGACACGAAGAAAAATCCCTGTAGGAGCTTTTTCATAAGCAGCAAAACTTGTTGTACCCTATATAAGGGGACACTATTCATAGCTAACCACTGCTGATGAGTAAGTTTGAGCTTGGTAGGAGGAGCTAAACTTGGAGGACATATGTTTAAACCTTTCAGTCTATCCTCCAAAGGAATGCCATCCTAAAGATGATCCAAATCATCAGGATCTGGAATAATATGAGAAATCATGTTGCAGGTTTTAACTTTTCTACCTCTCTTGGATTTTGAAGTTTTACCTTTATCCTCCATTTCAAGTACTAAGTCAGGATGTACCCACATGGTTTCACCATTCTTTAATGTGAGAGGTAATAACCCTTCATTTTGCTCTCTGGCAGGCGGGATATTCACAATCTTTATCGTCGCCTTCGAAATTGGGACAATCCCATCTGGGACTTGATGTGGAGGAAAACCTCCAAATTGAAAAGAAACCATATTGGTTGTGACTGTATGCTCATCGTTAGTTAAAGCGATGGCATTGGCATTTATCAGCTCTTAGATTTTCTTCTTTAGGACATAACAAGCCTTGGTGGGATGATTTATGTATCTGTGATAGATACAATACTTGGGATTGTCAGTCAGATTCACTTCATTAGGCCTCTTTGGCTCTGGAATTTGGAGTTTGCCACTCTTTACCAGACATTAGAATATCCCTGGGATATCGCTATCGTCAAAAGAGTATTCTTCTTTTGGCTTAGAAGACTTCTGATTATTCGGCTTCGTTTTATTTTTTGAAAGATTAACCATAAGGGTATCCTTCCCTTTCCCATTACGATTGTCGGAATTATTACCAGAAGAGCCTTTCTTTCCTTTGTCCTCTGAGGCACAGATCATCCCATGTTCACGAGCCAACCTACCATTGGTCTCGGCAGAAACTGCTGCTATAATAAACGAGGCCCAATCTGTAAATTGGGAACCCGTAAAGACAGCAATGGATGGTCGTAGATTCATCTTGCATGTATCAATTAATATTGAATCTGGCATACTAGGAGGCATCTTCAGAGTCGCCTGTCGGAAACGTTCTATGAACGTCCGAGTATCTTCCTTCTCCTTTTGTTTAATCTCTATTAAGGAGGACATATTCATATCCATACCTCCTTCATAGAAGCGGGAGAGAAACATTGCTTTAAATTCGTCAAAAGACGAAATGCAATTATCGGATAAACTACGATACCAGTCGTAGGCTGAACCCGTCAAGCACCCGATGAACACTCGAGTGAGAAGAGCATCATTTTTCTGCAGATGCACAGTCATAATATCAAAACAATTGATATACTGACTAGGAGAAGCCTTTCCATCAAACAATACCATCAATTGTTGCTTGAATTTCGGAGGAAAGGGTACATCATTCCAATGAGGAGGATAAGGTTGCTTAATCCCTAACCTCTGGAGCTGATCCTTGTGCTTCAGAACCTCAAACTGTGCTTTTAGTTCACGCACTACTTGAATAGCTTCACTGGTTTGAGGAAGCACATTTGATTGAATAGTTGTTGGATGTACCGTGACCCCCACCGGAGGTGGTACATCTTCTGGAATGATAGGATCTGGAGATGCAGAATTTTGATTGACAGCAGGCTCTTGATTATTCAAAGGTATATCAACCCCTTGACTATCTTGAGTTTGTGCTGCTGCTTGCACCGGTGTTACTACTGCCGGCTGAGCAGTTTGCTGAGTCATTATTATTTGGTGCATGCTTTGCATCATGGTAAGCATGTCCTTTAGTGATTGCTCAACGGCAGAGAGACGTTGTTCTGTATTAGTAGATGACGTCTCCGGTTCATCTCCAATAGCGTAAGATTCAACCTCTCTTGAAGACACAGAGGGATTGGTATAGAGGTATGAATCGACACTATCAGTTTCAGACTCAAAAGATTGAGTACCCCCAGCTTCTGAATCAGAAGTCTGCAACTGTCTTTGTCTTCTTGATTGAGTATTCTGATATACTCCTTCAAAGGAATCAAAAAGTCTGTTGAATTGTTGTTGACCTGGAGTTTGGGACGAGTTGCATCTTGGACGTCGTCCTCTGTTGGTATGAGATGCCATGTTGACTGACGCATATGACAACTCATGTTCTTGGTCATCAACTTGCTGTTGAGGCGCATTGAAGCTTAACCGGTCAAAAAATGACCGTTTAGAAGCCGAACAACAACATTTGATTACAATCTGGTGACACTCACAATGATGATTCTCTTGGGGGAGTGTCACAGGAGATTGTCTATTTTTACGCTTTTGTACTAGCAAATCGCGTAAATCAGAAGGAGTAGAGGGAGTATTTGTTGACACAAAGTCACAGTCAACCAAATATTGATAACATTGACTAAATAATATTTGTGATAATTCAATACGACACACGACGACTACATCCAGCTCAAGACAGACGACAGCTCAGTTTTACAGATACAAGTCATTTTTGAGTCTGTATTTTTATATTTATTGAGTCTAGACTAATATAAGCTGAGTTGTGCTGAGCTCTTGAGACTTAACCTATAGCCTACCCAAAATCCATAAGCTCCACAAAAGCCCATTGGACATTAGGACCCATTCTGTGCTCTGGAGACAGAGTTCGGGCCGAACTCTGCCTCCACACAGAGTTCGGGCCGAACTCTGTCCCCTAAAAATCAGCACCCTAATTTTTAGGGTTGGCTGGTTGCTAGTTGTCCAACGGCCAAATTTTTGAAAAATCCTACCAGAATTCTGGCCGAATTCTGCCTGCTAAAACCCTATAAATAGGCCAAGAATTCTCTCATTTTCATTCATCCAATCTTCTCTTCTCTTCTCTCTTAAGCTCAATATAAGCCACACCCTTCTTCATCTACTAGCCACAAGCTTCCTAAGTCTCGAGTGCTCAGCATCTCTCAGTTAGGAATCTTGTGCAAGAGTTCAAGAAGTCGCTTGGAAAATTCCAAGCATCGCCACTGCGATCCTTTGTAAGAAGTTGACGTGCTCTTCTGAAGAAAAGGCACAGGGTGTAACTACTATTTCACAAATAGTGGATTTAATCCTGAGCTAGAGTTCTCAGGCCTGGACTAGTCCTCCACGAGGGAAACCAGGTTAAAATCGTCTGTATTTGCGTATGCTTTCTTGCTCCTTATTTATTTCTGTATTTATTCTGATTAATTTTAGATTGTGAAAGAGTTGAATTTTTAATTGGCTATTATCGCTATAAACTCTATTCACCCCCCTCTAGAGTTGCCATCTGTTCTTCAATTGGTATCAGAGCTCTGTTCTCTTTACAAGGACTTACATCCTAGAGCTGATCCATGGCAACCACACAATCCTTGATTTCCAATCACGGTGAAGGACAGTCCACTCATAGGCCTCCCCTGTTTGATAGAACTAACTACACGTATTGGAAAGCAAGGATGAGCTTTTATCTCAAGTTGCTAGACTTCGACCTGTGGACTATCGTCACTGACGGTTACAAAAAGCCCGCCAGAATAGTTGTCAATGGTGATCTCGTTAAGAAATCACATGACAAATATTCTGACGAGGAGAAGAAACAAGCAAGTCTAGACATGAGAGCTATTAATGCTTTATTCTGTGCTATAGACAGGAATGAGTTCAACAGGGTATCTACATGCACCACATCTCACGAAGTATGGAGACTTCTAGAAGTGATGCATGAAGGAACCACCCAAGTCAAGGAATCAAAGATAAGCCGTCTCACTCAAGAATACGAGGCTTTCAAGATGAAGCCAAATGAGACGATCACGCAAACGTTCACAAGATTCCTCGATATCATCAATCCTCTATCCTCGCTCGGCAAGCAATATTCAAATCACGAGAAGATTCGCAAGCTACTTAGGGGGCTACCAAAGATTTGGAACCCTAAGGTGACAGCCATCATCGAAGGAAATGATCTCACAACCATGTCCATGGAGACCTTGATGGGAAAGCTAATGACTCATGAGCTTGACCTCAAGGACTTCGAAGAGCCTGCTCCTAAGGCTAAGGAGATCGCACTCAAAGCTCACCGACGAAGGGCTGACCCCGAAGAGACGGATAACGATAACTCAGAAGATGATAATCAAGCTCTCATGGTCCGCAACTTCAAGAAATTCCTTCGCTTCAATCGAAAAAAGAAGGAACCACAAGAAGATGGCGAAGAAGAGCCAACCTGTTACGGTTGCAAGAAGACTGGACACGTCCGAAAAGACTGTCCATTCTTGAAGAAAAGCAACCGCTATGAGAAGCCATACAAGAAGACCTCTTCAAAGAAATATGCCAACACAAGCATTTGGCATGAAAGCGAAGCTAGTGACTCCGAGGAAGAAAATGACTCTCCTTAAGACACGGCAAATGTGTGCCCAATGGCAACATCCGACAAGGTATCAAACGAAACTCTTGATGACTTCACTTTTGATGAACTTGGCGATGCTTTCACCGATTTACTTAATGATCACAAAAAGGTCATTGGTAAATATAAACATGCCAAGTACAAGATCAAAAGTCATAAAGTCGAAATTCAAAGACTTTCTCTATTACTTGATAAAATTAGAGACACTTCACCCACGGATGTCACTGATGAGGTATCTAAGCTTAAAATAAGCTTACATGATGCCGAAACACGCATTGAACAACAAACACAAGAAATCACAACACTCAACACGGAGCTTGCAGAAGAAAAGAGTAGACACAAGATTTCTATCACTAAGATATTTGGTTTGAATGCTAAGATTACTGAACTGCAGGCTGTCTCTAAGAAACTAGAGACTAAATTGGGAAAACAGGTTGCTCAACCTCAAACCCAATTTCATGAGACACACACAAAGCATGATACTTCTCATACTAGTCACCCACGTCATCCACCTACAACACGTAACCATGTTTACATATACACACACTTTCACAAAGGACACAAACCACATGCACGTTGAAATAATTATCATATGTCACAAAATCATCATGCTACACATAGATACAATCATCACCATGTTGCACAAAAACACAATCAACATCACTCTACATATAGACAACATCACCATGCCATACCATATAGACAATATCACCATGCCACTCCACATCACTCTATATATAGTCATCATCACCATGCTAACTCTACATATCATTATACTTCTCCTCATTACTCTGCTTATAGACATCATTAGCATACTCCTAATGTAAATAGGAATGCTACATGTACTTATTATGGTTTACATGGACACATTTCACCACAATACAGAATTAGAAGATTAGTAGATAGAAAGATATATGCATGGTTTCCAAAAACTAACTTTTCAGGACCCTCAAGAACTTGGGTACCAAAGGTCACATCTACTCTTGATGTAGGTGGACCTTCCCACCTCAACTAAAAGTAAGTGGATTCTCGATAGTGGATGCTCGCGGCATATGACGGGAGACGCAAATCTTTTCGCATCACTATCGATAAAGAGAGAAGGATATGTATCCTTCGACAAAAACCTAAAAGGTTATATTATAGGTAATGGTAATATTGGTTATCCTCCCTCTCCCATAATAAAGGATGTCTGCCTAGTGACCGAGTTAAAGCATAACCTGCTCAGCATTAGTCATCTTGCTGACCATGGATATGACATTAACTTTGGACAAAACAAATGCCTTATTTATGATTGGTCAACGGGAGACATCGCATTTGAAGGGGTAAGAGAGGATAATATTTATATTTTCTATTTGTCTAGAAATACTAACAATGCAGGTAGATGCCTATATGCTCATAAAGATGAACGATTACTATGGCACCATCGTCTTGGTCATGCCAATATGGATACTATATCCAGGCTATCGACCAAGAAGCTAGTTAGAGGCTTGCCCGATATCACATTCAAGAAGGATACGGTATGTGCCGAATATGAGTTGAATAAGGCAACCAAGTCCTCTTTCCATTCCATAAACTCTGTAAGCTCTACTAGACCCTTGCAACTACTCCATATGGATTTATTTGGCCCTAGTAGAGTAGCCAGTCTTGGTGGAAAACTCTATGCCTTTGTTATTGTTGATGACTTTTCAAGATTTACTTGGGTTTTCTTTCTTGCAAATAAAAGTGATGCTATTTCTGTTTTCAAGATTTTTGTTAAGAAAGTTCAAAACGAAAAAGGCTACATGATTACTCGAATCCGAAGTGATCATGGAGGCGAGTTCGAAAATTCTGATTTTGAAAAGTTTTGTGATTCTAATGGTTTTAATCATGAGTTTTCTTGTCCAAGAACTCCTCAACAAAATAGTGTTGTGGAGCGGAAGAATAGGACTCTTGGCGATATGGCTAGAGTCATGTTGAACAAGTTTTCACTTCCGAAATACTTTTGGGCTGAAGCTGTCAGTACAGTATGCCACATTTTAAATAGGATGCTTATTCGTCCTATTACGAAGAAAACACCCTATGCGCTTTGGTTTGGGAGAACCCCAAATGTTTCTTATTTTAGAGTTTTCGGCTGTAGATGTTTTATCCTTAACACCAAAGACAACTTAGGCAAATTTGATGCCAAAGCTGACGATAGTATTTTCCTTGGCTATGCTGCCAAGAGCAAGGGATATAAAGTTTTTAACAAATGCTCATTAATTGTGGAAGAGTCTACAAATGTGACTTTTGATGAAGATAACACTGCAGCAGCTACTCTTGATGATGATGTTGAGCCATCAACTTCTACTCCAATGAACACCACAACCGAGACCAATTCTCTGGAGGGCTTGCCAAAGAAATTCTCTTTCCAGCCTTCACATCCAAAAAATTTGGTAATAGGTGAGGTTTCACGTGGAGTAACTACTAGATCATCACTAAGAGACTCTATTGCTAGCACTGCCTTTATTTCACAAATTGAGCCGAAAAATATTTTAGAAGCTTTCAATGATGAATTTTGGATTTCTGCTATGCAAGAAGAACTCAACCAATTCGAGAGAAGCCAAGTATGGGAACTCGTTCCTAGACCGGCTAATCACTCAATTATTGGTACTAAATGGGTTTTTAGAAACAAAGTGAATGAAGATGGTTCAGTCACACGCAAAAAAGCTCGTCTAGTAGCCCAAGGATACAACCAAGAGGAAGGTATCGACTACGATGAGACGTATGCTCCTGTTGCTATATTGGAATCCATTCGGATGCTTTGTGCATTTGCAAATTTTCAAAATTTCAAATTATTTCAAATGGATGTTAAAAGTGCTTTCTTGAATGGATTTATTAAGGAGGAAGTTTATGTAAAATAACCTCCTGGTTTTAAAAATTACAAATTTCCCGACTACGTGTTCAAGCTAAAGAAAGCGCTGTATGGCCTCAAATAAGCCCTTAGAGCTTGGTATGAACGGCTAAGCAATTTCTTACTTGAGAAAGGTTTTTCAAAAGGGAAAATTGACACCACACTTTTCATAAAATCTTTCAAGGACACAATTCTTTTAGTACAAATATACGTAGATGATATTATATTTGGTTCTACTGATGAAACCCTTTGTCAAGATTTTGCCAAGTGTATGCAGACCGAGTTTGAGATGAGCATGATGGGGGAGCTCAACTACTTTCTTGGGCTGCAAGTCAAACAAATGTCAAATGGAACCGTCATCTGTCAATCGAAGTATACAAAGGACATGCTGAAGAAATTCGACCTTGACAACGTCAAACCAATCAGCACTCCAATGGCTACTTCAACCAAACTTGAACCAGATGATAGCGGCAAACCCGTAGATCAACGTAAGTATCGAGGTATGATAGGCAGTCTACTCTATCTTACTGCTAGTCGCCCTGATATTATGTTTAGCATTTGCCTGTGTGCTAGATATCAAGCAAATCCTAAGGAATCACACATGACCGCTGTTAAGCGTATCTTTCGATACCTTAAGGGTATGATTACAGTGGGCCTATGGTATCCCAAGTCAACATTATTTGACCTCATTGGTTACTCTGATGCTGACTTTACCAGATGCAAGGTCGACCGTAAAAGTACGAGCGGCACGTGTCATTTATTAGGAAAGGCTTTAGTCTCTTGGTTTAGCAAGAAGCAGAATTCTGTCGTACTATCCACAACAGAAGCTGAATACATCGCAGCTGGGCGTTGTTGTGCACAAATTCTGTGGATGAAGCAAACCCTTGAAGACTACAACTTATCTTTCATGCATATTCCAATCTTTTGTGACAACACTAGTGCTATAAATCTGACTAAGAACCCCATTTGTCACTCACGCACGAAGCACATTGAAATACGACACCACTATTTGCATGATCGTCAGCAAAATGGCACGATTAACTTAGAATTTATGGACACTGATCATCAGTTAGCAGATTTCTTTACAAAACCATTATCCGAAGAGCGTTTCAATTTTCTTTGTCATGAACTTGGAATCTTAGATGAAGCTGTTATAAATTAAAATCAACCTGCATAAATATTGAGTATATCATGATTCTCTTATGATGAACTTGCTATGGGTACAAGCCGAAAGGGCCCTTCTGACAACAAGGCGTAAAAGCCTAAGCGACACGGTGCACTAGTCCTCAGGACTACCGCTAGCTGGGATCCGGCCCCTGCAGCTAACCCATGGCAGCTTCAAAATATTGAATTATGATATAATTCCTTGTTTATTATACGGTTAATTTTTATTTATCACATGCTGAAATACTATTTTTCCAACTTCATATTGCTGCTTCGAACTCACTATCTGTTATTCTTTTGTTTACTTCTTGGATCTTTCTTGTAATTATACTCATGTCTTATATTGGTTTTTCTTACTTAACCATTTTTTTTCATTTTCTGCCTGATTCCTGTTCTGTGACCAGGATCCAAAATTCGGGCCGAACTCTACCCCTACCAGAGTTCGGGCCGAATTCGGCCTGACTGTTCCAGAACCGAGAACAGTCTCAGCCGTTGATCAAAAGTTAGATCCAATGGCCATTATTTGCTCCGACCAAGAGAAACCCTTCCCATATTTTCGGTCTCTCTTCCTTCTTCTTCCTCATTACCACCTTTTCTACTTCTCCAACACAATTCTCTCAAAACCCTAACCCTAATTTCTCCTTTCTAGAGCTCAATTCCTTCCCAAACTCAAGGAGAAGGCTTCTTTTTCAATTCTCCTTCACTGTTCTTTACTAGTTTGAGGTATAATTCCATACATTTCTATATCTCAATTTCTTTCATTATCTATTGTGTTATGGCTCCACGTTTGCTCAACCGCGGGAAGAGACTTCGGACCGAGGGAGCATCTTCGTCGAATGCTCCTCCTCCCGTTGAGCCGCCCGTTGTATCACCCGTTGCACCGGCCATTGAACAACTACCACCAATCCATCCGTTGTTCAATTCTCCACGTCCCCATGACCCAAACACTTTTGATGACCGAATTTTTGTATCACTAGACGCATCAAATGATTGGTTTAGTGATTTTCGGACACGTCCGGTGTTTGCGGGACACCCTATCAACTTTACTATATTTTTTCAATATGATGCACTTTTTCATGACCTTTGCCTTGATGAACTTGTTACCACAAATTCGATCATTTATCGTAGTGCTATTCAAATGTTCTACTGCAACTTAACCCATGATGATACTCATATTTATTCACGAGTTGCAGGAGTTGATATCTCCTTTGACGATCTCGAATTGGCCGAATATCTTGAGCTTCAAGAGCCCAACTCATGGAAAAAGCTTGTTGAAGCTAGATCATTTCAATTTCCCGAAGGGATTTTACTTGAAAGCTTCAAGGACGACTTGTGTAGCCCTAACACACGTCCTCGTAAGCTTTTGGCTAAATTCCTCAATCCCTATTTCTATGAACTTCATCGGATCATTTTCAACACCATTCTATCCAAAGCGGGTTCTACCGATAAAGTCACTTATTTTGAAATCTCGGCCTTATACCATCTCCACTTCCATGTTCCCTTTAATCTTCCACGCACAATGATGGATTGTATGATTAACTGTAGGAAGAAACCAAGATCTTTGGTTTATGCATTATACCTTCCTATGATCTTTCGTGCGTTCCATGTACCCCTTGATGAGTGTCCATTCTTACCTGCCCCTGCCTTTCTCTCTAAGACAAGGAGGCTTCATGCGGCCGTTGGCTCACCGGTCGTGTCTGAGCATTCTGATGATGAGCTAGATGCCCCTCCTCTTGGACAGGATCCTCCTCCTCCTCCTGCCACTCTCGAGTCTCTTCAGACTATGCTCCGAGATCGCTTCACTTTAGAGGACGATCGTTGGACTCAGTTGGATTACCGGACCACCTTGCAGATGAGTGCTATCAGCAACTCGCTGCATGATATTCGGTATTCCATGTCTCGCCATCCTTCCATGCCCATTCCTATGGAGCGAGACCCTGGTCATGAAGGATTTTGTATCGATGACCCTTGGGTTCATCGTTACATGGATCCGGATACGGCATTCGTGGACCTACGTCACTCATTTACTGATCCATCAGACGACGCTGGGCCTTCACGTGCTCGATGATGGATATGGCCTACTCCTTGCTGCTGCTACTGAGGATCATAGCTTATGGTTTATGCATTTTAATTTTCTAGTTACTTAGTTGCTTTTATGTACTTGGTTTGTATTAGACTTATTATGAGTTGAGACTCTTGAGACTTTGGTAGTTCTATCAGTTTATTTGTCATTTTCTCTATTATGACTCTTGAGACATTTGGTTGTTATCTTAGTTTATATGCAGTTTCTTCTCTTATCTTTTGGTGTGTTTGCTGGTTATTCATTGTTTATCTTAAATTGCTAAATGCCAAAAGGGGGAGATATGTGTATATTCTATATTCTTTTTGGTATATATGTGCTTTTGGAAGAATGTTATTAACAGGCCAACAAGATTCACAGCATTGTTTATGGGGGAGCTAGCATTGTTTATGGGGGAGCTATTCTTAAGTTCGACACTAATTATGGGGGAGCTATGTCGTTACATGTGTCCAGGTATGAATATTGAATATATAATTATTATTTTGTCAATTATGAATATGGGGGAGATTGTTGACACAAAGTCACAGTCAACCAAATATTGATAACATTGACTAAATAATATTTGTGATAATTCAATACGACACACGACGACTACATCCAGCTCAAGACAGACGACAGCTCAGTTTTGCAGATACAAGTCGTTTTTGAGTCTGTATTTTTATATTTATTGAGTCTAGACTAATGTAAGCTGAGTTGTGCTGAGCTCTTGAGACTTAACCTATAGCCTACCCAAAATCCATAAGCTCCACAAAAGCCCATTGGACATTAGGACCCATTCTGTGCTCTGGAGACAGAGTTCGGGCCGAACTCTGCCTCCACACAGAGTTCGGGCCGAACTCTGTCCCCTAAAAATCAGCACCCTAATTTTTAGGGTTGGCTGGTTGCTAGTTGTCCAACGGCCAAATTTTTGAAAAATCCTACCAGAATTCTGGCCGAATTCTGCCTGCTAAAACCCTATAAATAGGCCAAGAATTCTCTTATTTTCATTCATCCAATCTTCTCTTCTCTTCTCTCTTAATCTTAATATAAGCCATACCCTTCTTCATCTACTAGCCACAAGCTTCCTAAGTCTCGAGTGCTCAGCATCTCTCAGTTAGGAGCCTTGTGCAAGAGTTCAAGAAGTCGCCTGGAAAATTCCAAGCATCGCCACTGCGATCCTTTGTAAGAAGTTGACGTGCTCTTCTGAAGAAAAGGCACGGGGTGTAACTACTATTTCACAAATAGTGAATTTAATCCTGAGCTAAAGTTCTCAGGCCTGGACTAGTCCTCCACGAGGAAAACCAGGTTAAAATCGGCTGTGTTTGCGTATGCTTTCTTGCTCCTTATTTATTTCCGCATTTACTCTGATTAATTTTAGATTGTGAAATAGTTGAATTTTTAATTGGCTATTATCGCTATAAACTCTATTCACCCCCCTCTAGAGTTGCCATCTGTTCTTCAGTATTCTTCTTTATTACATTTGGGGTAGAGAAATGTTTAGTCCCTTGTGTATAAAGAAGATTACTGGCTGCATTGGCAGAACCAAACTTTACATTTTTACGTGCTTGGAGTTACGTACGTAAATCCTGGGATTTTTGAGCACAAAGGACTCCATTAGCATTACGCGTAATGTGAAGGTTTGGTACCTTGCGTAAAGCAGTATAAGAAGGTTGTTGTTGGAGAACCAAAGTTTTACCAACAATGTTTTTACGCTGCATGCGTGTAGGTAAATTCACTTTAGATGTAAAGACATCATTGTGAATTTTATCTACATTGTCACAGAGTGCAAAACATGAGTATCTACCACGTCACAGATGGGAGATTTTCCTTTACGCGTGGAGCGTAAATTTTGTGTGTCTACTACGTCACAAACGGAAGACTTATTTTTATGCTCAGAACGTAAAGCATTGGAGTCTACCACGTCACAGACGGGAGACTTGTTCTTATGCACAGAGCGTAAATTTTGATTTTTACGCGCTGCGCGTAAAACCTCACTTTTACGCGCTGGGCGTAAAACTTGGCTTTTACGCGCTGGGCGTAAAACTTGGGAATCTTCCCCATCACAGACGAGAGATTGGTTTTTTCGCTTAAGGCACAACACTGAAGTAAAGACTGCCTCGTTACAAACGGGAGTCCCTACAACAGGAGTAGGAAGAATTCCTTTGCCTTCAGAGACAGTAGGGATATCCGAGGATGCTTTGGATTTGGGAATCCAAACTTTTTGCGCCTTTCGCAATTTCTGAACATTGGAGCAGCGAGTACTACCCCCAGTTCGGAGCATTTCTTCGTAGGCAGTCTGGTCGAAGTGCACAACCAGAGTCTTCTTTGTCGATCCGACCGACACAGCATCGTATTGAGCAATTGCTTTCTCGTCAGAGGAGAAGGTCGTCCCCAGCAGAGTCGCCATTTTGTTTCACTTAACAAAATGCCTAAAATTGGCTTTTTGAAATAAAACGAGAAAAAGTACAAGAAGTACAAGTAATCTGGAAAGTAATGCTATGGAAGTCTGATCTGAAGGCGATCACTTTGTTCCTTGGACCATACGATGATGATGAAGAGTACTGCTGGAAGATGAACAGCCGGAAGAACTAAGTCACCAGAAAGGTATCGACGCACTTGGACACTGATGGCGAGGTCGAATGCTTTCCTGCTTTGCTTCACTCTGTTCTGGAAGAAGAGTTGAAGAAGAATGCTCTGGAAAATCAAAGTCTCTGGGCTCTGATCTCTATGTATTCTCTCCTGTCTCTCCGATCATCCACTGATATGTGAAAAATAAGTCTATTTATAGACTTGACCCTTTGTGCGTAAAAAGCAACAAAATCGGGTTTTTACGCTAACAACTGTCATCCACGATATAAATCACCCTCTACGCACGTGGACACGTATCCCATATAGAGTTGTGATCTCTACGCATGGTGACACGTGTTCTACTACCTCAATAAAATGGGGAGAGCACGTCCACACGTTCCTTAAAAAGTGTGGCATGAAAGCCACGTAGGCAAACCACGTTCTTAAGTGGTCAGGGGCATAAAAATGACTCAAAATATACTTCTAGCGTAAAGTAGTAGACTAGGCGTAAAATAGCCCAAAAATAGACTTCTCGCGTAAAGTGGCTCATAAAACAGCCTTGGGCGTAAAAAGTAGCCCAAATAAACTTTAAGCACACGTCAACTTTGAGCGTAAAAAGCTCATATAGTATTCATGCATAAAAGAAGCCATCTTTTGAGCGTAAAGTAACCCAGTCCACACACTAATCGATAATGTTGGTTTCTGTGTAAATCAAATCTCTTCGAATTCTGTGTTATACGCTGTCAGCAAATCATTATGTCAGATTCATCATCACTTGCATTAAATGCATGATCTGACAGCCTGTCCCCAACGTAAAGTAGCTTGCGTAAAATAGCTCGATTAGAGTAGCCTGCGTAGAATAGCCTACGTAGAGTAGTTTGTTGACTCTTTTTGACTTGCGTAAAGCTCTGTTCCTTTGACTTGGTCTATGAAGCACTTTTTATGCTCCTACACCTACCACCCCACATCGGAAAAAAGAGAGAGAGAAAGCTCGAAACCCTGACTCGTCCGGCGCCTCCCTCCGTGCCGTAGCCGAAACCCTCGTCATCATCTTCTCTGCGCTTCGCCCTCCGTCGTGTATACATCTTCCTCGCCACCACCGACGGGATCTGGGTCGAAACCCAGATCTGGAGCACAGCTGAACTCTACCGCCAACTCCTTACGTGCAGCCGCTGCCGAGCTTCCACAGTGACCGTTTCAGCGCCACTGCGTGCCTCCGACGTCTCCACGGCCACCGAATCCCTCGCCGTGCGCCGCGCAAGCCTTCGCCTTCCTGACCGTTAAGTGTGGGCCTCCGGCGCCGTCCAGCTCGGTAACCTCTCATCTCCCCGATCCTCTCTCCCCCTTCACTTTGTTCCTCCCAACTTCTCCACACCCCTCATCCCCTTCTCCATCTCTCTTCCTTCTCTCTTTCCTCTCTGGTTCTCTTTCCCCAGAGTCATACACAACCCTCTCTCACTTACTCACTGTGTATATATTCTTTACACAGCGAACAGGTGAAGGGTCAAGTCATAATAATATTTTTTATTATAAGTATTGTATTATTTAGCATCAATCTGTATGTATGCATATCATTATTTTCGAAATAATAATTATTTTTTATCACCATAGGTTTTATCATTTATAATATTATTACTTATATTTACTATAAAATATCTACATATGCATAATTAATAATTTTGAAATATTTTTACAAGATATAGAGTTGGGCTTGGCCTTAAAACTATTTCAAATTGGTGAGGAAAAAGAGAGTATATTATTATAATATTTTCTCATCTAAATAAAATAGAGTTTTTTTAAAAGTTATTATTAATTATTCTGATTTATTCAAATAAACGACTATTTTGATCTACCAGTTATAGTTTTGTCCTAGAACAATTTTTATAATAAAATATAGTTCCCAATTGTTATGTATAAACTTATTTTCAAGCAGTTTCGTAAATTATTTTAATTAATAAAACTATATTTTCAACTATTATAAATATTTTTCTAAAATTATATAAGTATTTTTGTGAATTTCTTCGATTATCCACATGTCCATGACTAAGCCCATTACTTCAAATCTCTCGTCAATTCTGGACTTTATTATGTCAAACCTAACTAAGTTGACCGTTTTGGACCCAATGGAACAGTCCATGCCATCATCGGAGGCCCCTTTGCGTAGTTGTAACACCGAAGTCAAACTTTGTGCCAACATGATCATTGTACCATACCAAACGTCCTACCAGACAAGTATACCTTGCTAATTAACTGTCATATTATTTATTTTTTGCATTATTTACTTTGTTTCATATTTGTTACTTTTAATTGTTATAAACTGTGCGTCCAAGCCACACTTGGGTGCAAGTGACTCTATTAGTCGTTTTACTTTACTATATGTATGTTAACTTAGTTTTAGCGGACTACCTTCTTATTGGAGGATTTCCTTATATCTTCTTGGGCCATGACACTCATACTACACGGTTGGAGATATTTTGCTAGGGGCACGACTTATGGACTGGCCATCTCTATAGTCGTGTGACGGTAGTTGTTCGTAACTGCTATGACTAGGGTATAGAGACTCAAGCAGTTACAAAACTGGACAGGTTATGGACATAATTTAAATAGTATGGGAAATACTGGGGGAGGACAGTCGCTAGTGCGTATGGGAAGCCAAACAGGTAATCCATAGTTTTTGAAAGGAACTATGGCGATATATATATTTGCAGATACCCTTTGACGTTTTGGACGTTACGGACGGATATGGAAGACTGGATGCCAGTTACGTACATGTAGCCTAAATCCCACGCATGCGCATGAAAGTTGTCCTCTAAATTGCACAATAGATGATTAACATTCCCTTTTGCATATTGGTGTCTAGGAGAGTCTTACATATTAATATTATTTTGACAGTTCATATTAGCTTGTTCTTCCTGTATCTTGTTACGTCCCTCTGAGGACCTGGTTATTCCACAGGTGTGTGTTCATGTCTTTCGCAGGTATCCTAGCCGGGATCGTGGTCTTCTCCATTTATTCAAAGATGACGTGACTTGGTTCCTCCTTACTACTTCCACTTAGTCCTTTTATATATCATGTATTTCTTTCTTTTTATTTGGTTGGTAGTGGATGTGTCTCCACCCAACATATTGTATCAGAATAATTCATTATATGATATCTTTTATTCTTTTATTTTGTGGATGAGATTAGTTAGTTGTGGTTTACCATATTTTATAGCTTATGTATACATATAAGGCCCCTGAGTATGTATACAGCTGGCATGTCTACGTACTTGGTCCCAAGTATTTTGGGACTGGGGCATTACATATTTTTGTGGTGGCCCATGCAGGTCTAGATAAATTGTTGGTTACTTTACCGTACCAAGCAAGCCTGCGTATAGGATTAGAGTCTAGGATCTCATCTACATACTTGATCGCCTTCTCGCTTGACTCCTCGAGTTGCATCTTGCTTGATCCCTTCTATCGTGATTCGTGCCCTTCTTTCATGCTTGATAGAGATTAATAAGGTAACCCATACTAGGTGTACATGACCCATTGTTCCATCACCCTACTAGTTTAACTCTTGTAAGTTGGGTAGAATGCCTTACGACCTAACCTTCCTTATGACCTTGACCAAGTCTTAGGCAAGTAGACAGTAGGACGACTGTATAGGTATCAACATAGGACATGACTTGGATTTTTAAGGACTTTGACCAAACCCTACTTCCTTTCAATCTAACTCTCACGTGCCTATGTTTTTACCGTCTTGACTAATGTTGCTACTATAATCTAGTTTTGCAAGCTTATCCATCTATCGAGCTTGTTAACGACTTATGCTATTGAGCGCGCTCACTAACATATTGTCTAGTCCGAACCGGTGCATGATGGTCTGATCAACCGAGTGCACTTTGGTTCGCTTTTATCTACTGTTCTACGTGGATGGGGACATAGCTAAACTTGTCCTCTAGAGTCCCATCTGTGATAGCCTTGGCAATTCTTTTTGAATTACTCACTCGCCTTTGAACCACATATTAGTATTCGAAACCAACTTCTTTGGACTCACATTGGTTTTCGTCTTTTACCCATTTAGACGAAGACTCGTACTTGATAGATAGACCCAAAGTATCACCTTTAGTTGTCCTACCATCTATTGCCAAGATAGTTAGCCATGGACCAACCAAGGTGACTATATCCTCGCTTTGAACTACTCGTCGATTCCATATCTACTATCGCGACCTTCTAATCATTCTTGAAACTTGAGGATGATTCAAATCGTTCTCTTAATCATGCCCTCAACCTAGATGACCAACATACAACTCTTCTCAAGGAACCGTCTCTCTTAAGTCTCTAAATTATTTTTCCCTTAATCTACTCGATTCTTTTCTATTCTTTAAACTCGTGTTTTATCTTGATCTACTTAAAACCCTTATTCTTCTTCTTTCTTGTGTTTCTTAGCCATGTCCTTGATTTATTATCTAAATCACGATTTTCTAAAATCATCCATTTCGTTGTACGCCACTTTCTCAATACTTTGATCGTGTTTTCTTATTAAAATTCCTTTCCACCTCTTAACCCTACTTATCATATTTATTTCTTAATTTCGAGGACGAAATTCTTGTAAGTTGGGTAGCATGTAAACCCCCTAAAATTTTACTAGATATTTTTTTTATCAATTTACTTTGATATTGTTTTAACTTAAATATTTGTACGTCAAATGCGACTACGAATATTGCGATGTATAATATTTTCTTGTATACAAAGTTTCTTTGAAAGATAAGTATATTTTCCAAATTAATATAAGGTAAATATTTTAATTGCCTAAATTTATAAAATATGTCGCGTCAAGATTGTCCAACATTATTTTTTTTAAAAAAAGCTATACAAGTATATGTAATGATTTAGAGAAATAATATTTTTATTCTATTTTATATGCAAGGTGCATGGAAATTATTTCCATACATATTTTGAGTTTCAAAAACTAATTGATATTATTTTATTTAATTACAAAAAGGTATTGTAAGTTATTTTCTATTAATATTTAAATACTTATTATGAAATTTCAAAATTTATTATTATTATAATTTTAGTGTTCATAAAAATATTTTTTTGAAAATTTGTTTGATTGATATTTAGATTAATTATTATGATATAAATTTATTTTATGGATTCTATTTTTAATGTAAATATAGATATACCTAGATTTAAATTTGAATCAGATTTGGATTGAATTCGCTTTAAATCTATTTAAATTAATATTAAATTATCTAACGGGGTTTTGAATTTTCCTAATCATTATCAATCTAGGAGTCCACCTCCTATATAAGGAGAGGCTCCATGTTCTTTTTCTCATAACCAAAATTTTCTCCACAAATATTTTCCCCACCCACGTGCATCGTGTCCATGTTTCCCCCACCCAATATCTTATTCCAAAATTACATATACATTCCATTATTTTCGTTTCGGACACCCCCGACACAATCAAATTCCAACCCCTAATTCTGTCCGCAGTCACCCCGGCGAGACCTGTCCTATCCGACCCAGGGCCATCGATACCACCACCGCACCATCAGTATCACCACCGCCAATGCAACCGACAGCCCGACCATCTCGATCTTCTGTTACCCTGACACCAACCCCACTTGCGCCAAACACCCTCCTCATTCGGCCGTGCTCAGCTCCGGTATGCCCCTTCGTTCTACCGTCACTCCCCGGTGCCCGACCCAGCCTCGACGCCCACCGTCACCACCAGCCATAACCCCCATTACTGTCATCACCACCCCGCCATCATCCCGCCATCATCGATACCCCCATCGAACTCCTGCCTCAACCATCACCACGGCCGGCGTCACCACCGCCTCCTCCGTTCCCTCACTGTCACACACCAACCTACTGTCCATCGCCACACCTCCCCAGCTCCACCATCACCAACACCACCTACACCATCACTTCTCGACCGCCACCGTGCGCACCACCACCATCAGCCTAAGGCACCACCGCCATCAAAACCACCACTGGCGCCTATCGACGGCGACCCCCAAAACCCTACCACCCCACATCGGGAAAAAAGAGAGGGAAAGCTCGAAACCCTCACTCGTCCGCGCCTCCCATCGTGCCGTAGCCGAAACCCTCGTCATCATCTTCTCTGCGCCTCGCCCTCCGTTGTGCATACATCTTCCTCGCCACCATCAACGGGATCTGGGTCGAAACCCATATCTGGAGCACCGCTGAGCTCCACCGCCAACTCCTTACGCGCCGCCGCTGCCAAGCTTCCACAGCGATCGTCTCAGCGCCACTGCGTGCCTCCGACGTCTCCATCGGCCACCAAATCCTCCGCCGTACGTCGCGCAAGCCTCTGCCTTCCTGACCGGTAAGTGTGGGCCTCCGGCGCTGCCCAGCTCGGTAACCTCTCATCTCCCCGATCCTCTCTCCCCCTTCACTTTTCTCCTCCCGACTTCTCTGCACCCCTCGTCCCCTTCTCCATCTCTCTTCCTTCTCTCTCTCCTCTCTGGTTCTCTTTCCCCAGAGTTGTACACAACCCTCTCTCACTTACTCTCTGTGTATATATTCTTTACACAACGAACAGGGGAAGGGTCAAGTCATAATAATATTTTTTATTATAAGCATTGTATTATTTAGCATCAACCCGTATGTATGCATATCATTATTTTTGAAATAATTATTATTTCTATCACCATGGGTTTTATTATTTATAATATTATTATTTATATTTACTATAAAATATCTACATATGCATAATTAATATTTTTGAAATGTTTTTACAAGATATAGAGTTGGGCTTGGCCTTAAAACTATTTCAAATTGGTGAGGAAAAAGAGAGAGTATATTATTATAATATTTTCTCATCTAAATAAAATAGAGTTTTTTAAAAAAGTTATTATTAATTATTCTGATTTATTCAAATAAACGACTATTTTGATCTACCAGTTATAGTTTTGTCCTAGAACGATTTTTATAATAAAATATAGTTCCCAATTGTTATATATAAAATTATTTTCAAGCAGTTTTGTAAATTATTTTAACTAATAAAACTATATTTTCAACTATTATAAATATTTTTCTAAAATTATATAAGTATTTTTGTGAATTTCTCCGATTATCCTCATGTCCATGACTAAGCCCATTACTTCTAGTCTCTCATCAATTCTGGACTTCATTATGTCAAACCTAACTAATTTGACCGTTCTGGACACGAGGGAACAGTCCATGCCATCATCAGAGGCCCCCTTGCGTAGTTGTAACACCGAAGTCAAACTTTGTGCCAACATGATCATCGTACCACACCAGGTGTCCTACCAGGCAAGTATACCTTGCTAATTAACTGTCATATTATTTATTTTTTGCATTATTTACTTTGTTTCATATTTGTTATTTTTAATTGTTATAAACTGCGCGTCCAAGCCGCACTTCGGTGCTAGCGACTCTATTAGTCATTTTACTTTACTATATGCATGTTAACTTAGTTTTAGCGGACTACCTTCTTGTTGGAGGATATCCTTATATCTCCTTGGGCCATGACACTCACACTACACGGTTGGAGACATTTTGCTAGGGGCACGACTTATGGACTGGCCATCTCTAAAGTCGTGTGACGGTAGTTATTCGTAACTGCTATGACTAGGGTATAGAGACTCAAGCAGTTACAAAACTGGACAGGTTATGGACATGACTTGAACAGTGTAAAAAATACTGGGAGAGGACAGTCGCTAGTGCGTATGGGAAGCCAAACAGGTAACCAAAGTTTTCAAAAGAAACTATGGCGATATATGTATTTGCAGATACCCTCTGACGTTTTGGACATTACGAATGGATACGGATGCCTGGATGCCAGTTATGTACATGTAGTCTAAATCCCACTCATACGCATGAAATTTGTCCTCTAAATTGCACAATAGATGGTTAGCATTCCCTTTTGCATATTGGTGTTTAGGAGAGTCTTGCATATTAATATTATTTTGACAGTTCATATTAGCTTCTTCTTCCTGTATCTTGTTATGTCCCTCTGAGGACATGGTTATTCCCCAGGTGTGTGTTCATGTCTTCCACAGGTATCCTAGCCGGGATCGTGGTCTTCTCCATTTATTTGAAGATGGCGTGACTTGGTTCCTCCTTGCTACTTCTACTTAGTCCTTTTATATATCATGTATTTCTTCCTTTTTATTTTGGTTGGTAGTGGATGTGTCTCCACCCAACATATTGTATCAGAACAATTCATTATATGATATCTTTTATTTCCTTATTTTGTGGATGAGATTAGTTAGTTGTGGTTTACTACATTTTACAGCTTATGTATACATACAAAGCCCCTGTACTTCGTATGTATACAGCTGGCATGTCTACGTACTTGGTCCTAAGTATTTTGGGACTGGGGCATTACAATAGATTGTCCGAAACAATTCCTCAAAAATCTTGAAAAACTGTTTAAACTTGAACAGAAAATCCGACCCAGAACCCGAACTTGGAAGGCGATTCCTTGCCAAATCATTAACAGATTCAAAAATATGTTTGAATAGAATTATAGAAAACATATAGATGATTAAAAGCCCCCTATTGGTTTTGATTTTAGTTTATTAAATGGTTGTAAAAGCAGTTTCAAAGTTCGACAAAAATGGTGTTTAAAACCTTAAGAAATTTAGGAATTTTTACCGATACAGCGTGCGTTCCGTCAAACCGGGCGATGTGGTTGCAACCCATGAGCATCAAAAGATGCATATGGATGTTGTCCATGTGTGGGATTCGAGGGAACTCGATTTTGCTGTGTGTGCGCGATAAAATCAAGGCGTATCCGTCGAGATATCTTGTATCGACCCCTTTGTAAACTAGTCCATAACTTTGTGCACGTTCGTCGTATCGAGACAAAACTTACACCAACATGACCGTGTCATTTTTTTGGTCCTGTGAGCCAAGTTTGGTCCGATTCTGAGAAGGTCGACCGAAATGCTATTTTGGCAGACCCGTGACCCGATCGAATGGGCAAATTTGTGCATTGCCCATAGAAATCCAATTTTGGATATACGGTTGGGTTTCGACCATCAAATCAGACCCGTAGACATATACATTGGTGACTTTAGAGACCGTAGGTACCGGTACCCTTTTCGGTGCAAAGCGAGTCCAACGACGGATATCGTTTTGACCCAAAATTATAATTTTGCCCCTGTGTCCAGAATTTTTTGGGTAGGCATTTTTAGACATTTATTTTATACCAAACTCATTGGTGATGTCTATTTCAGCATCCGAAGACTTTTGCGCGAGTTTGACTTTTGTGGCTCACTGAGTTGTTGGTATTATCGGTTTCACCAGCAAAGTACCCCAGGCGAGTACATTTTTTAATAGTTTTCATATTTGATAACATATATGATTTGTGTATGTAATATTTTCTTACATTGATTTTCTATTGATTCTCAATACGATGGTTACACGAGGTAGTAGTTATGGATTCTTTACATGTTGTTCGTGACCTATTTGAATCCATGAGTACTAGTCGGGCAAAAAAAATACATTAGTAGACATGTAAATATACCCAGAAACATATTACTTGTCTATTTATGTCTGATAGCAGTCGCACACTTCACGTGCGGGGTGCCGAATTTACCCCTTAGCCTTTTACATGTCGAAAGTGCATTTCAACTCACTAGCTAGATGCTGTCTTGCGATATTACTGTTTCTATTTTAGTTGTGTATTACTGTTACTTTCTTGTCCTTATTACCATGCTCTCCTGTTTTTACTCATATGTTTCATACTGTATTTTTTGGTTTATCCACCCATCATGTATTTCAGTATTATTTACTATTTTATAGATTTTGTCAAATTATTGAAACTGCTGTTAGAATGTACTCGTTTCATTCCTGACTGGAAACCAACATTTTTTAGGTTAGTCGCGACAATTCTTAGCATTGGAGAGGAATGGGTATGCTGCGGTCAACCTAGAAGATTAGTTAGATAGTTTAGTGATTTTATTTTCTTCTGTGAGACATTATACTTGGATTAAATATAAAATATAAAATGTTGTAAAATAATTTAGATGTTGTGAATGGGAAATAATAATTATTTTATGAGCATTTTGTTTTATTGTGGCCTGGATAGCATTCTACTATCGACACTACGGCGTAGGTTGGCTTGCACACGCACTCGCATTCCGAAAATCGGGTGCGAGTCGTGACAAATTTTTATGGTGGCCCATGCAGGTCAGTTTTTGTAAAATTTTGCGAACTCGCAGTAGTACCTATATTAGTCGTACTACTCCGAGCCTGCAACTAGGAAGTGCTCATTCACAATTAGGATTGACTAGGACTAGGTATACCACTAGGAAACCCTTTATTCAAATTAAATGTTGGGTAGTTAAGGTTGCTATATAGGTCATGTGTTTTAAGTAAGGACTCACTGAATTCTAAACCCTATTAGATGACCTTCCTAGAAGGATATGTTGTTGTAATTAATACGATGGTATTATCCAAGGTGAGTAGAATATTC
Source organism: Iris pallida (assembly GCA_029216955.1). Lineage (NCBI taxonomy): Eukaryota > Viridiplantae > Streptophyta > Magnoliopsida > Asparagales > Iridaceae > Iris > Iris pallida. The sequence continues at coordinate 8,487,645 of JANAVB010003600.1, forward strand.
GCTTGGTAAATTAGGATTTCCTAGGACCCAATCCCTAATCTTATCATTGTGTGATTTTTCTCCCCTCTAATCATCATTGTCATAGCATGAAATTCGTATTGCTTATTTAATTTTGGCCATAAGGAAATTAACTTTTTTAAGTATAATTTCTGATTCAATTATCCATCACAAGTCTTTGATTCAAGGCAAATAAGTTTTTTCTCAATCATTGAATATCCGTGCAATAGGGATTAGAAGATTTATCCTTATTTTGGCTTCAATCATTATCTTTCCTAGTCGCTCATTTTATTTAGAATTAATACTTGAAGGACAAATACTTACACTTCTCCTATTTTGATCACCTTAGAATTTGTTCGAATTATCTTTCCTGCCTAGGCCATATTACTTAATTATTTCCATAAATAATTATTTTTCTAAAAGTCAATATTCTATTTTCCCTGTTGACTTTTGAGCCTAACATGACCCAGTTATCCATCTAGTAATCCCGAGTCAGTTTTTGTTTCATGTTTGTCCCTCGATCCTTGAGTATAAGAGATAGAAGTTGGAAATTTTACTTCGCTTCGCTACGGTCGTCTTTCCCTAATCGATCTTTTAAATTTCAAAATGGATACATACTCGATTGTTTGATTTTCAAAAAATAAAAATACTTTCACTTCAAGACGTATACTTGCACTTTTTCTATCTTGATCAACTTGTATGAATTTTTTGAAACTCCTTTGAAATTCTTGGAGATATAGTTGGAATAATTATGATGACTTACGATGGCAATACAGCAGCGCACTATCGTCACTTATTTGAATTATTGAGACTGCGGGTTCTCTGCATCCAGCAGCGCACTGGCGTGGCATGATCCATAAGTTAAAGTAATTTTGAGTAAGTATAAGTTATCGAACATTATTAAAACTACGTCCTAGTTGACCTATTTTGACCTTTGAGTTGTATGTTAATATTGGTAGAGCTAATAGAATATTCGATACAATATCATACTTGAGTCATGAAACCAAGGGTTTACTACAGCCAGATGTACACTGGTGAGACATGGATTCTCGGCAAAACGACTTCAGATATGCATATTGTTTTCGAATACCATAGAGGCTATATTTTTTATTGGCATATGACTATTGATTTTTATGATCCGCAAAATATTGCACGCTCACTCCAAACTAATTTGATATCCTATTTCTCATTATCATAAAGCTTGTAGTTCTTCCCTTCTTATCTTATCCTTTAATCTCGAGTCATCATTTGGTTCCTCCTCATTTAAAACCTATTAGTAGATTTTAATTCCATTCTACTAGATTCATAATTGTACTTAGATTATGATTATATGATCATGCCTACATAATTGATCGTGTTAAAATAATTTTGCTTTGGATCATCCTTAACGACCTTTTTATCGCAATTAGACTATTTTGATTATATTTCGATCGTGTCGATTCACATATTTTTCTAGATTTTGATTCTGTAATCGGGCTTAACAAATTTTTCTCAAATAGTTAATCAAGTTAACCGTGGCAAACAAACTTAAATTTTGATCGTCCCTAAACGACTTTGATTGTAACTAAACTATTATGACTATAACCATAATCGTGCCGATACTTCAACTCAATTATTGCTAATGTTTATATTTCTATTCAAATATGTTCATGACTATTTTGATCTTGTTCATGCTCGTGCCAACTTTTTAATTTTAAATTTTGATCATGCTTGGATGACTTGCATGATTAACCTTGATCGTGACTACATCCTAGCTGTATCTAAGTGATTTCAAACTTTTTTGGACTTTACCTAAATTTTGATCGTTGACCATGCCTATATGATTCTAGTAGTTGTTACCCTTGGCCATTCATGTAGATGCATGTATTCTATTCATCCCATTTTAGTATATCCTTATAGATGTTATCATCGTGGTTAGAATAGGCTAGGGATATTTTTAGAGGATATTGGCAAGAAGTTGTACTGATGATTCATATCATTAATAGTTGGTAAAGAAGTACTGTTTGTATAGTTAAAAGCAACCAGAGCTTGAGGCTATACGAGTATCTAGGAGCTGTAGGTTGCCCTTACCTTCATCAATTTTATTTTAAGTCACGTATCTATTATTTCTTTCAAGTCTTGTCAAATTCTAGTACTTTTATTAGTTAAGATATTTAAATCATATCCTTCTTTAAGACCTAATCCGTTTTACAATAAAATACCAAATTAGCTCACACCTTATTTAAGTTCTAGGCTTTAGGATTGTGACAAATCCCAAATACGCTGATTATCATCTATATCATCATTCGTGCGCCCTCATCCCTTCCTACCATTTTTACAAATAAGTCATAGCCTAGTATATTTCATCTATGGTAGTATTTCCTGATCTTTCCTAGAATTTAGGATATAGAGTGTTGAAGATTCTTGTCTGCATCCTGAAGGATGTATTAAAACTTTTCTAAACTATCTTAGTTAGTCGTCTCTGATTATCTATAATTTTTTTTTATCTTCGTTATGCCCTTTATGGTATGATGAATTTTCTTGATTCCTTACCTTGGAAAGGTAACATGCAAAATCATGTATATATGTTCTTTTCCAATATTGGTGCCTACCTCTAACTTGAGAATTTTTCGAAATTCAAGAGCAAGACAATGCTTCTAAAAAGCTATTCCCATCTCAAAACAATTGTATTTTCTTCCTCGTGACGAATGTTCCTTGTCAAAAAAAAAAAAAAACTTTCGACGATTCACATTACAGTCTTTTTACATGACCATCCAAGTTTATATATATTCTTGCCATTCCTAAATTTTGAAGACGAAATATTTCTAAGGTGGATAGAATGGTAAGCCCACTTCCCGAATTTTGAATTTTTTTATTTTGTTTTGTTTAAATAATTTCTAGTTAGAAAATAGATTTTATTTTTAACCTCTATAGAAGATATTTTGATGACAACAAATTTTTTGTCAAACTATTTTAGATTTAGAATTTACAAAATATTGTTTAAATTATTTGCTAATATTAATTATTAATTAAATTTACTTTGTTATATTATAATTAGTTTGATTTAGTCTTGGACTAATAAATAAATGTATTGGTTCGATATTATATACAAATATTTTACAATTCATTTGATAAACTTTTTACTCTTTTAAATTATTATTGTATTATATATTTAGATTTAGTCAAATGTATTTTTAAATATTATTAATAAAATCTAGATTTATTTTTAAATCATTATGGATTGATTTTGATTTATTAGATTCAATATTTATTTAAAGCTTAGAACGATTTGATCATCCTAGTCCTTAAATTCGAGGACGAATTTATTTCTAAGGTGGGTAAATATTTAACCCCTATTCCCGAAATTTTGAAAAAAAATATTCTTTTTATTATTTATTTGACTTAAATAGTAATTTTTGGAGTTGTATAAATATTTAATTAAATAGTTATTATGATAGAATGCTTTAGTCATGGTTAAGATTTGGAGTACAAGATGACTAGAAATTTTGGCATGAAGAGTGTAGTCGAGTGCTTTGACTAGTATTTTAGCCATGGTAGGGAAGGCCGAGCCATATGTGTGTTCTAACTAGGAAAACCAGTCAAAGTTGTGACTTGACCCCTAGAAATAATTTAATTAGTTATTTATTAAGTGTGACTTTTAGGAGACCCGGTTGTACCAGTTTAGCCCGGACTTGATCCGAACCAAACCCAAGCCCATGTAGTCGTGTAGTACGACCAAAGACGTTCATGTAGATATATATGTATGTAGATATATTTTATGTATGTATATATTTCGTAAATTATTCTAAAGGCCCAATAATTATTTTTATAATTGTATATGTATAATCTAAAAAGTTAATCTTCCAAACTTTTATTATATTATTTCATCCTATCTATGTATTTATTTATTAATATTCTAGGAATATGTATATAGGGTCATATAGATAGCAAGTATTGCTACGCTATGTGCACATATAGGTAATTGGTACAAAATCTTGTACTAAAATATTTAGAAAATGTCTTTTGAATTTTAGAAAATATTTAGGAAATTTATTTATTATTAGTATTTTGACAATTGGAATAATTCTAGAAAAAGAATTTAATAGTTGGTGTTGCTTATGATTTCTACTACCAGGATATAACAAATAATGTTACATCAGGTAGAATTATACTTTTAATTATCTAAAAGATATTTTTGATTTTTAAGGATTTTTATAGATCTTTATTTAATTATATATATAAGGGAATATATATACATATATATATAAAGAAAAGAAAAAAAAAAGAAAAAGAAAAAGAAAAGAAGAGATCTCATGGGTTACTGTTCATTGAACAGTAACCATAGATAATCTCTCAAACGCATTATCAGCCCGACCCCCCATGCTATATACAACAATACATGTATATATATCGAGAGAGGAGGAGAGACGCAAACTAAAACCCTAAAATTCCATGACACAACGCCACCCCAACATCTTCGACCTCTCCCCAAGCTACCCGAGCGCCTCCACGACCACCGCACGGGTGCCAGGGCCGCCCGTCGTTGGCCAAACAATGACCAAACCGCACGGGCAACATCAGCCACAAAGACAACAGCAATCCTGGGCCCCCTTCGTCGTGTATTTTTGGCTACCTCAATTGACGGTTTTCAGAACCGATTCCATGGGTATGCAGCTAACCTGACCCCCTTCAATCCTCTTCAAGTAGAATTTATTTTAACACGATAGACTGTCCAAAATAATTCTCCAAAAATATCGAAAAACTGTTCAAACTTGAACAGAAAATCTGAACCAGAACCCGGACTTGGAAGGCGATTCCTTGCCAAATCATCAATAGATTCGAAAACCTGTTTGAATAAAATTATAGACAACATATAGATGATTAAAACCCCCTGTTGGTTTTGATTTTAGTTTATCAAATGGTTGTAAAAACAGTTTCAAAGATCGACAAAAATAATGTTTAAAACCATAAGAATTTTAGGAATTTTCACCGATATGGCGTGCGTTCCGTCAAACCGGGCGACGTGGTCGCAACCCATGAGCATCGAAAGACGCGTATAGATGTTTTCGACATGTGGGATTCGACGGAACTCGATTTCGCTGTGTGTGTGCGACGAAATTGAGGCATATCTGTCGAGATACCCCGTATTGGCCCCTTTGCAAACTAGCCCATAACTTCGTGCACGTTTGTCGTATCGAGAAGAAACTTGCACCAACAGGACCGTGTCATTTTTTGGTCATGTGAGCCAAGTTTGGTCCGATTCTGAGAAGGTCGATCGGAACGCTATTTTGGCAGGCCCGCTACCCGATCTAACGGGCAAATTTATGCATGTCCCACTGGAATCCAACTTTGGACATACGGTTGGGTTCGTACCATCAAAATGGCCCCGTAGACATAAAAATTGGTGTGTTTAAATACTATTGGTACCGATACGCTTTTCGATGCAAAGTAAGTCCAACGGTGGATATCGTTTTGACCTAAAATTACGATTTTGCTCCTGTGTCCAAAATTAGACTTTTGGGTAGGCATTTTTAGACATTTATTTATACCACTTGGTGATGTATGTTTCAGCATCCGGAGACTGTTAAGGAAGTTTGACTTTTGTGGCTCATTGAGTGGTTGGTATTATCGGTTTCACCAGCAAAGGACCCAAGGCGAGTATATTTTCTAATAGTTTTCATATTTGATAACTTCTATGATTCGTCTATGTAGTATTGTCTTACATTAATTTTTTTTGATTCTCGACACGATGGTTACACATGTAGTAGTTATGGATTCTTTACATGTTGTTCATGACCAATGTATTACCGTGTTCGTGACCTGTTTGAATCCATGAGTACTAGTCGGGCAAAAAAATACATTAGTAGACATGTAAATATACCGAAAAAAATCCCATTTGTCTACTCGTGTCTGATAGCAGTCGCACACTTCATGTGTGGGGTGCCGGATTTACCCCTTAGCCGTTTATATATCGAAAGTGCATTTCAACTCACTAGTTAGATGCAGTCTTGCTATATTACTGTCAGTCGTGTATCACTGTTACTTTCTTGTCCTTATTACCATGCTCTCCTATTTTTACTCACATGTTTCATACCATTTTTTTCGGTTTATCCACCCAGCGTGTATTTCTGTATTATTTACTGTTTTATAGATTTTGTCAAATTATTGAAACTGCTGTTAGAATGTACTCGTTCCATTCCTAACTGGAAACCAATATTTTTCAGATTAGTCATGACAACTCTTAGCATTGGGAAAGCATGGGTATGCTGAGGTCAACCTAGAATATTAGTTAGATTAGTGGTTTTATTTTCTTCTGTGAGATATTGTACTTGGATTAAATGTAAACTTTGAGATGTTGTAAAATAATTTAGATATTGTGAATGAGAAATAATAATCATTTTATGAGCATTTTATTTTATCGTGGCCTGGACAGCGTTCTACCGCTGATACTGCGGCGTAGGTTGGCTTGTGCACGCACTCACATTCCGAGAAGTGGGTACGGGTCGTGACACCAGCAGTTAAGCAGTTTAGAGCGCCAGTACCAGTTCCACAGAAGCAAGCTCAGAGGCCATTACCGACACAGTCCTAGCAATTCCAGCAGCAGTGGCCTCAGCAGTATGCTCAGGCTCAGGTTCAACAGCAGAGAGGCCAGCAACAGAGGGGTCCAGTGCCCAGAGGCCAGGGTCAGGCTTTCATACTTCCATCGAGGAGGTGCCAGTAGCAGGGGAGGTGGTCGTAGGTACCATTCTCATTCACTCTCATTCAGCTTCAACTTTATTTGATTCTGGTGCTTTACATTCGTTTATATCTGTACGATTTATGACACGAGTTTGTTTAGAGCCAAAGTCTTTACTTGTCAGGTTGAATATACTTACTGGTAACGGTCTAGTAGGAGTAGATCGAGTCTATGTCTCGTGTAGAGTCATAGTATGCGAGAGAGAGTTTCTTGTAAGGCTGATAGAGTTTCCTATAGACGATTATGATGTCGTCCTAGGTATAGATTGGTTGAGTGCTCGACACATTACGATAGATTGTCATGCTAGCAAGGTGATCTTTTATGTTCCGAATGAGAAGGAATTCTCATTCTCTAGAGGCAAGATGGAGTCTTCTCTGGTTGTCATGTGGATGAAAGTAGCCACGGAGGTGCAGGTTTCCAGAGTAGTTTGTTAGTTTTTGGATGTATTTTTTGTGGAGCTTCCGGGTATGTCTCCAGTTCGAAAGATTGAGTATTACATTGATTTGATTCCGGGAGCAGAGCCAGTGTCAGCGAGAGTCTACAAGATGTCTCCTTCAGAGTTGTCGGTGATGTATCTGTCATGCCCCGCTCCCGTAGAAGCGATCGTCCTCGCTAAGGCGTGAAGCCGCGTGAGCCAAGATTGCGCTCACGCAAGACAAGTTCCATAACGACCGATTATAGGCTAAGCGACGGGGTCGTCGCACAGAAGTCCCAAGAAGAAACATTGAATAACAGCAGTAGAAATTTAAAACAAAACACAAGTCATTCAAAATGCTCTTTATTGATATTGAAAAAAAGATTACAATTGTGGCACGAGGCCAAGATTTACAAGTTGCTCAAGCTCACTTTTCTCATAATACAAGTCACTCTACTCTCTCTCATCTCTCAATACAGTTCTTGAGCCAGTGGATGCTTCAGATAGGCGATGTCTACACATTATGTTCCGTATAAGTTCTGACTTCATGTGGCCGCGTGCCTCAAAATGTCAAGGAACTCCGTGCCTTGACGCATCCAAGCGAGCTCCGCGCCAACGAGCTTCTACCTATGCATGCACATGAAAACTGTGTGGGTGTCAGTACTCAACTGTACTTGGTGGAGTAAGTTCCTCGTCCATCCATACAAAACCGACACGTTCATTTACTTTGCAATATAACCTTTTTTGATTTTTTTTCTACTCTTGCCTTAGGATCAGTATTTGGATATAGACTCTCGACCTATTTTGTATCTCTAGACCATCTCCGTGCCTTGTACTAGCAACATACTTATACCTTGCCTCTAAACCCTTCTCGTGTCAACAACGTCAACTTATCAAGTCGTATTTGCCTTTCGGCCCGTACTCATAGACGTAACTACACGATAGTACCCAATTTCTATGTGACCATGCTTTAGTCTATAGTGCTAACATCGTATCATGAGACCTTATTTGTGTCCATATTGAGGCTGCGCCTCGCAACTCAGTGTGACTTAACCATATCGCCGCCTCGCGGCCCTTTTTTATTTTATCAATAACTGACTCAATTGAGACTTATGAAACAAGTGTCACTTGACCAACTTTACCTTGCGGCGATTCCTGACTTAAACTCGAAGCTACTCTAATCCAACTTATACAATTCTATGCCAACAACTTAAGACTCGATGCCACATCTCGTGCCGAAGCACGGTGTCTACGTTGCAGCCAAATCTTAGGCCCAAATATTGTGTTCTAATTGTACACAAATTCAACTCAACTCATTAATACCATGCACACGACACTCGACTCCATCCAAAGGCATGCACGCAGATTGTCGCTAATATGCCGATATCTATATGAAAGGTCACTGGCATCAAAAGCCATCCTAGACTTATAGCATTGTTATTCGGCGTCCCTTTCAGCGCAAGTAGTGAGCCCTGCTGAAAGTCCCGAATAACCTGAGCACTCTCCTTGCTCGGCTATACCCCTGTTTCCTCCTAGGCCGATACGGTCCTATGGCGCCTAGGAATGCCGCTTGTGAAAACTCTTACTTGTCGACAAGTTGTCTATGACCATGCAGGACTTGACTCGAACTGATGTCTCACACAGTTATTCTTCTTCTAGTTTTTCTATCTCTTTCAGGGCCAAATTTAGACTTCTAGTATTTGAGACCGCCTCGACGACCCATGGTCGCGAGTATTCTTCCATATTGTCCTATCATTTTACTCAACTTAGGAACGACTATTTGAAAGCCCTTTTTCAAAACTCACATTGAATCAATCGTGGTCCGTGCCTTAAATACTAAGTCCGTGACATCGTGCCTTAAGCCAATTTGTGTTCGTACGACACTACCACCCAAGTCATACTTTATATGACGGGTTTTTGAATCGTGGGACCAAGTAATTTTGACAACCGTAGAAAACATGGGATAGTGCTTAGAATGACTTTGATATCCTAGCATAACTTAGCCTAACTTAAATCGTACAACAACTTGACAAGGAAAGGCGGCGTCAAGCCTCGCATCGCAGGAACGTGCCATGCACGCTTTCGACTTTGAACAACCAAGTTATATGGGTGCCTAAACTTATGCTACACGCCGTACAATAAAACTTAACCCGTGGGGTGAGCAAAGGCTATGCCAAGTCTTGGACGATGGGATCGCGCATGCTTTATCAAGCATTTATGCGGCAACACCTATAACTTAGGCTAATTCATAGCTTTATGGCGAAGACCAACTTTTTCTTCTCCTAAGCCACGGGATGAAGGACCGAGTGTCATTTTGAAAGCCATCGTGCAACATTTCTAAGCCGACGGTGGGACCTTTTTCCATGTTCTAACCCAATCGACCCGACTTGGGATTATTCCCATAGCTATGTGGATTCGTCTATTTTATTATCAAGCCTACTTGTGCATTTGAAAACTTTTGTTTTATTAATGCGAAGGCCAAGCTGAGACAAGTTCACCAAAGCCACCCACCTGAGCGAGGAGTCGCCTTGACCGAACAGGACTTCAAGCAAGCCGTTGTATGGCTAAGTTCGAATGCCATCGGCATTTCGATTCCTTCGATTGACTGAGCGGGACGGGGCACTACATCATACACCACTCAGAAAAAGTTTTGTCCTCAAAACTAACTGAGTAATTACTCATCGACTCATCACTTTATCCAACATTCAATAACTTTCGCACACACTACTCCTATGTGTTTCTTCAATCCGAGCAACCATCGCACTACCCTCAATCTTTTCCTTGAAACCCTCGACACCCTTTTATTCCTTTAGTCTTACTTTGAATTTCAACATATCACTTAGTTGGATCGTGCACATATTTTAGGCGTCCCCCAAAATACATACATTTCAACCAAGCTTCGTGATAGAGAATTCTGCTATTTCCACTCGAGTCGGATCGTGCACATATTCGGGCGTCCCTTATATATATGCATTTCAGCCGAGGCTCATGAGTGGTATTCTCATACTCTTGAATTATTCCACTCATCAATACCAGCATCCAAACTAATCAATCCTCAAGATCACTCGTACCGATGCTAACTCTCACAACATGGACGTCTCGCCTAACCGCTAGGCCATCTCTCCAGGCTAAAGTCAATTGTCAGTGTTGGAATCATAGTTCCCAAACAATAACATCAACACTGACCCCATCCTAATGTCAAACCAAAGTTGATAATACGAAGTTTTCAACCTAAGCTCGTATCACTCCGATTTCTAAACTTTGAGCATAGATTTCTGTCACGATCCGCTACCCAAATTATTGGGCCGGGCCGAGTCATGTCCAGCCTACGTTTGAGATAAAGCGTAGTAAGCTGTTCTAAAGACGAACAATATAAGATCAAAGTGTGCTAAAAGTTCTATTTGTCATATTGAGATAAACATCACTAACATAAAATTATCTAGTATATAAATATGTTCCAAATACATAGCCAAGACGTAAAACTGGATACAGGTCCAGTATCAAAATACATAGTCTAAAACATATCTGCTCTCAAAAGTCCCGAGCAACTAAACAAACTAGACGAGTTTCCCCGCAGGTACATCCTCGTAAGGTAAAGCCTGATCCTCTATGGCGACCCCATAATAGGAATCACATAACGACTCCTCCTCGGTAAGTATATCTGCAACGTTATCCTGTCAGGACCGAAGCAAGTACTGATTCTACAAACTGAATATACGGTACATGAAACAGAGATATAATAACAGGAAATCATGGCATATCATAATCTATCATGGTAAGGATACATTTGTCATAGCGACAGATGCATATGTAATATTTAAAACTGGAGCAGGCACGTGATCGTCAATAGGTGTACAATGTACTGTGGCACATGTAAATAAAATGTACATATACAAGCATAGGTGTATATACGTATAGAAATGCGGGGTAATGGCCTACGACAAGGTATACATATAAAATGCGACCTTGCTCGGTACATACGTACGGAAGAAGGGGGCATGATCACGTACTCAACTATCAGTTTCCCCATAACCCAGATTCTAACATGTGAGAGATACGAGAACAGTGTAAAACATGTGAAAGATACTGGGAGCAGTATAAAGCAGGTAAAATCATGACTTGTAGTTTTAAGAAAGAGTATTTTAATATGATTCATTCACAGTTATTATCATATACAGTAAATAATATTCGTAGGGGTACTTGCCTCATGCAAAGCAAGGGTGTGAATACGAAGCAATAGATATCCGGTTTCCCGTCACTGTAAAAAGGATATATAAACTTAGTTTTTATACTAAGCTAAATACTAGGACACTAGTGGTGTGACACAACTTTCTGACTGGACACCTAGCCAAGTGCTGGCTTTAGCATAGGAGACCAATATGAGGCGACACAATACCTAAAGCAACTTTCTAGGGTCTCTATACTAAGGTAGGGTATGGTCCAATACCAAAATATCCCAAAATCACACATAACTTCGCAAGTCGTAATTACTCAATAAATAAATCAGACTGTACACTATGTTCCAACAATTATTAAGACAGGCAAAAAGCTTAAATATACATAAAATAAAGAACCAAAATGATCCTTGATAATTATAGGAATTTATACTACTTTTTCTAGAATTTATAAACCCTTATAGATATTTATACTAATTTTTCTGAAATTTATACTAATTTTTCTGGAATTTTTCTGAAATACTTTGAACAGAAGCGTAAAATTCGGGATATTTCAACAATCCGCGTAGAATTCGGGATACCGAACAGTCATCTGCGTAGAGTTCGGGATACTCAACAGTCTGCGTAAAAGTAGAGATATCCAACAGTCAGCATAAATATCGGAAATTTGAACCGATTTAAAAAATTCTCTATAAATAGAGCCTTGCCGATAGAGATAGAACTTTACTCATTCTCGTAATCTCGATCTCTCTTTATTCTCTTCCTCTACATACTCTCAGTTCGAATCGATGGCCCCCAAGAGCAAAACCGTCGCCGGCGCTAAGGGCAAGAAGCCCGCTGCTGCTTTGTCAACGGCTGATCATACAGAAACCACCATCCCATCATCGGTGGCGCCACGAAAGACCAACCCCGCTGTGGCTCCGGCCATGAAAGGTAGAACACCCTAATTCGGCCGTGAGTTTCGTCGGAGATGAAGAAGACTCGAACCTTAAAATTCACGCCCACGTCATGCGTGTCAGCGTAGAAACTGAAATAACAAAATACGCCCACGTTATATGTGTCAGCGTAAAAGTAAAAACATACGCCCACGTCTATACGTGTCAGCGTAAAAACAAAATACGCTCACGTCAATACGTGCCAGCGTAAAAATTAAAATACGCTCACGTCAATACGTGCCAGCGTAAAAATCAAAATATGCTCACGTCTATATGTGCCAGCGTAAAATTCAAAATACGCTCACGTCAATACGTGCGGGCGTAAAAACAAAATACGCTCACGTCAATACGTGCCGGCGTAAAATTTATAAGTGAAAGACTTTGCGTAAAATAAAGAACTTTTACACTTTTTAAAATTTTTATTAACTTAATTTTTGCGCATAAGCGTAAAGTTTGCATAGTCAAGCTCTCTAGTACAGAGTCTTTAATCTTGATGCGTAAAATTCAGACTAAGTCATCTGCATAAAAATTCAAATTAGATTTTTACTAACTTAATTTTTCTTTTTTTCTTTTGGCAGTGGACTTGCAAATTCATCCGCTTGTAGAAATATTTGGCTCACCAGCTGGTATGGTGGGCTCAAACTACTTAGAGAATTTGTCCCACGTAGAATTTTCTCAATCAAATCCATAATACCCTGAAGGGAGACAACAACTAATAGCTGCTCATGGGGACATAATGCTGTTGTCAATGATAAATGGAGAATTATTGGTTTCTCTCGATGACCAACAATTTTTGAAGCCAGCCTTCTTGTTCGGGGATGCTATAGATTTCCAATCACAAACCAACCCTAAGAAGGAGGCTTGGGTATTCAAATTTAGAGATAGGGCGATATATCTCCCAGACATGGCAATTGATTATCCCCTATCCTCATTTATACACGCCACCCATCCCCGACAGATGCTATGGAACCTGACTGCCAGCAGTCATGGTAGGCCGGGCAGAATTATTTTCAAGAGGTATAGAGCCAACGAAATGGGCTACCACATCAGTACTCCTAGTGGTGGTGTCGTCCCTTTCTTCGATTTATTGCCTGGATTCATACCGAGTGAAGATTTAGCTCTGATCCAACCGGTGCAGACTACAATGTTCATTAACAAATTCATGAAGGCCTCAGTATTATACCCACAGGCCAATCCTAGGCTACCAGGGTGGTTGACTCCTTATAACCAGAACTGGATTCAGCTTAGTGCTTGGATCATGAAGAACTTCAAGACGGATCTGGAAGCTATTGGCCTTTACGAAGCAGTAGCCTCCACGCGCTAGGGTATAACAATGAACAGTAACCTGTTCTTGGCTCTGATGGAGTTGTATATGAGTTCAACAGGGACTTTTGCAACCCCACTAGGTGAGATGGGTTTTGCCCTGTACGAAATGCAATTCATCTCTAAGTTGCCGATGGGTGAAGCTCCCTATGAAGAGTATGTTCCCTCCAACCAAAAACTAGCAAAAATCAGAGAGAAAAATCCTCAATTAGTTGAGGTCTACCAAGAACTGATGTGCCATTATCTAATTTGCACCACTATGTATGAGAGTGGGTCGCATTTGGAATATATTAATAAATGGACAACCTATTTATTCTAACACGAGAATAGGATATCCAAGAACGAACATGGGAGATTCCAAGAAAACAAGGCTCCAACAATCAACCCTTGTTCAATAATTCCTTCAGATTTGATCCATAATTTGATGATTACACATAAGTCTTCGGACCAATATCTGTCCACTAAGACTGGAGACATCCCCGCGGGGACTGAAACCTTAAGCTACCTGAGGCACGGCAGTCAGAAGATCTCAAGAGAAGCCTTGCTGGCAGGCTTTCTTTCTCTGTGGCTGCGGAGATGGGTTGTGCCAGGGATTAGCACAGCTGACAGAATTCACAGAAACGTATTATGGCCGGCAGTACGTTTGGTGTTTAAGGTCAGAATCAATCTGCTATCGGCAATGGTGTGTCGAATAAATGTAGATTTACGGACCTTTGGAGATGAGCTAATCAACAATGCTCCTCACCGAAGAGATTTCCTTCGGGTAGAGATGCCCTATACTTATCTGATGGGCTGGCTATTGCATCATAACTGCAGTTTGTTGCCGCCAGGCCCCGGAGATAATGCGAAGGTCTTCCTCCAGAAATTCAATAAAGCCACGTGGACTGCAACTACAGTGGCAGATACCCGAGCAGTACGGAACTATTCTCAAGGATGGAACTTTTTCTGCACAAGGCCACAAGTTCCAGCCGATTACCTCGGTGTACAATTTGAAGATAGAGGCGAAGGAAGGACTTCATTACCTGTGCCAATTTTCAAATGGCTAATGTGCATCAGACCCTCTCATCTGATGTATAGGAATAAAGACAACTGTGCGTTCGAACCGTATCTACCAAGTCAGTTCGTTCGCCAGTTTGGATATGACCAACTTCACGTTGGTAATCCCTCCACCAGCTTCTATCATTATGGAAAGTTAATTGATGGTGCAAGAGCTTGGAGATACTTTAGCACTGCTTGTACCGGTGCTAAATTCCGGGTATCAACTGCTACAAGCACAACCGAGCTACGAATACTTCATACGTATGCTCGCTTTTATGCATCCATCCGCTCTTTCGTACATGGGTACAATATGAAGGGGAGTCTTCGATGGCCCAAGGAAGGGAACGTCGAAGAACCAATCAGGGTACCTTCAGACATACCCGACGATGCTGCTGTTCCAGATGAGTATCTGGAAGTAATCCCTACGGGAGCTGGAAAAATAGCTGCGGGACCTATTATTATCGAAAAAAAGCCAAAAACAGAAATCAGGTACATCTGTTACCCTCCCAGAGAAGAAGAAGAAGATCACTGTCAAAGGGCCTTCTAGACAGAGAGCTGCTACTCGAGAGAGCGACACTCCAGTCGAGGAGCCTCAACACATTGCATCTTCTTCAGCTCATCCTAGAGAAGGGTCCTCTGCATCCCAACCAACAGGATCAACAGAAGCTGTGGGGGTCCTATCTCCTGGACGTCTCAGTTCCTCACTTCATCTGACTTTGCCACAAAAGGCAAAAGCTTTTGAGAATATCGCCACGACACATACTGTTGATCCAGGACTCATCCCATCAGATGAACCGGCTCTTACCTTCGATGATGAGGACTGGGATCAAGATTATGATGAACTTTTGGAACGTCCTGCACCAACTCTAGGTAAATATAAATTACACAAAATCTATACAAAATTATATATTATTATTTTGTATATTAACTTATTTTGCTTAATTTTTGTAGGTGTTATCATTGCAGTAAAGCCTGTAGCTCCTCCTCCTCCTTAAGAAGCTATTTATGAAGAAAACATGGAATCTGAGGAAGAGAGTTATTCTTCAGAAGAAGATACTATCCAAGAGGAATGTTCTCCATCCACAGAGATACAACAAGAGCCTGTGGTAGAGGCTTAGCTAGAATTACCTTCTCTTGCTGAAAACAGAGAAGAAGAACAAACTGCAGAAGAACCAACTGCAGATGAAGAAGCAGCTGCTGAAGAAGAAACAGACTTCAATGAAGAAACAGTTGTAGAAGAACCCACTACAACTGAAGTACTTCCAGAGCTTAAAGAGCCGGTATCCAATGAAGGTGATGAAGATATGGTTAACTAATCAGCTGAAGTTGGAGACGTTGTAATAACATCCTCCGTTATTGCTACTGATCCAGTACAAGTTCCTGAGAAAACAGTGTCTGAACCGGAGTCAATTACTATGATCACCATTCCTCCCACAACAATCATCGCCACCGAAACTCAAGTAGTTTCAGCTCCAGAAACGGCTGGAGAAACAATCCAAAAAAGTACTGAAGACATGGCCTCTGAAGCTACTGGGGATTAGTTAACCACAGTAGCAGCATCAACAATGGCCTTAACTCAACTTGCTGCCAAGGCAACAACAATACCCACTCCTAGCCTTCAGAAGAGGGACTTGGTAGACATTGCCGCCACACCGAGCTCAAATGCAGAGATGAATCTCTTAGTTGAGATTCATACTGAAACTTTCTATAAAACCCTGGCGGCTCTGATCAAGATGGTCCTGAAAAAGGGCCTTAATTATAAAAGTTTGAAGGCTGCGATCTCTCTCACAATCAGAAATATTTCCATGTTCAATGACACTGAGAGAGCAACGGCGCTGGAGAAGGTAGTCGAGGGACTTGAACAGCCTATTAGAGAATATCTAAGGCTGTCAAGTGAAACTATTGAAAGTCTCATCCAAACCGAGTACGATGCTTTATCAGCTGAATGTATCGCTCGGAAGACTACTTTTAATGAATCTCTCCAGAACTACAGCAGTGAAGTTGCCAGAGAAAGGGCTTTATTGAATGAAACCAAACCTCTGCTGGAGCTGCATAAAGAAGCCTATGAAACTTCAAACATAAGAATTCATCAGCAAGATGATAGAATTCGTGAAGTTGAGGCGAAGTTAGCTAGCTTAAAGGACGAAAGAGAGCAAATAATTGCGAAAGAGACCAACATCTGATGCAAAGCTCTATTTTGGAAGAGAAGGTTTTCGGTGTTGAAGCTGTCATTAAAACCCTTGATGATGCCAAGGATAAAATGATAGTTACTTTCGCCGAATTCTCCCATCTTTGCACTCCAAAAGCTCGACGCACCATAGCTACTGCAACTGTGCTAAGCTCTCATGAGAAGCGTCTGGCAGAGCTGCAAAAACTGCTCGAAGATATATCTGCTCTGCCTTAGGCATTTTTGTATTTAATGCATAATTTTGTATTCTTCTGTCTTTTTTTTATTCTGTAATATTTTCAAGAAATGAATGAAATATTTATTTTGTGACCCTATCATTTATTTTGAATTTAAACAATAGATATGAGATAGAAAACACTTACCAGAGGTAATATGGACATGACAAGTCTTCTAAACTCAATAAATTATATATATCCAGAGGTAATGTGGACATAATAGATAATGAATCTTATTTTCTTTTTAGAGTGTACAATACTATCAGAGGTAATATGAACGTGACAGATCGTAACAACTCAAAGAAAAATAGATTAATATCTATTCAGAGGCCATACAGACATGATAGATAAGAAAAGAAGTAGACTTAATATTTATTCAGAGGTCATAAGAACAGGATAAATAATAAATCATTTTTTTATCAGCTGGTAAGACAGAATATCAAAATTCTCTTATAGGAGACAAATAATCAGCTTAACCAAACATTGGTAGCTGGAGAATAAGGAAAAAGTTTAGACATAATATTTCTTTAAGAATTTGCCATTAATTGGCATCATGAGCAAATCTCCATTAGGTTTAGACAACCTATAAGCACCATTAGAGAAGACTGTCTCAACTACATAAGGACCTTCCTATTTTGCTTGGAATTTCCCTTTGCTCTTATGAGTCATCACCATCGGTCTTCGGACAGTTAGAACTAGTTCACCGACTTTGAATACCCTCTCTTTAACTTTACGATTGAAAGCTCGAGATATGCGGGCTTGATATAACTCGATGTGCTGTTATGCTTGAAGACGCTTCTCGTCTAGACCTTCAAGTTCTTGAAGTCTCAACCGATCATTATTTTCTGTAGTTAGCTCATTAGCAAAGGCTATTCTAAGAGATGGAATCTGGATTTCCAGTGGAAGAACAGCCTCACATCCATAAACCAATGAGAATGGTGTAAAACCAACATTCTCCAAGTTTCTCATTCCAATCACGTTTATTAGAAGAGACAAACTTTTTGAGAAGTTTAATAATCGTCTTGTTGAAAGCTTCGGCCAAACCATTAGTAGCTGGATTATAAGCTGTAGAAGCCATATTTTAGATCCGATTCTTGTCATAGAATCGATAAAATGTCTGACTGGCAAAATGGGGTCCATTATCATAGATTATCCTTCGGGGAATCCTAAAATGATAAATGACATGGTGTTTGATGAAGCTAACCACATTAGATGTTTTCACTTCAACAAGGGGAATCGCTTCCGTCCATTTAGAAAAGTAATCGGTTATAGCCAGTATAAACCGATGTCCCTTGACAGAAGGAGGGTTAATCGGACCAATAATATCCATACCCCAAGCTTCGAAAGGCCAAGAAGCTGCTGTGGGATGTAAGAATTCAGATGGTTGATGAATAAAATCGGCATGAATCTGACATACTTTACACCGTCTGGCGTAATCTACAGCATCTGCTATCATGGAAGGCCAATAATACCCCATTCTTCGAATACGGTCCTGTAATTTCGGACCTGGTTGATGGGCATCGCAGACACCATCATGAGCTTCACGGAGTGTTTGCTTAGCTTCACTCTCAGAGAGACAATGCAGCAAAAGTTTGTCATAAGAACGACGATATAACATATGTAAAGAAGAATCGTAATAGAATCAAAATGATCGTCTCTTGATTGATGCAGCTTCTTTTGGATCTTCAGGTAAAATCCCATGGACCGCATAATCAATGAATAGACTTCTCTAATCCCTTTGCTGAGAACTTGATTCTGTAGTATAACTTTGTTCGATATGCAAATTATTCTTGACACAGAATAAGTCTAGATCCAACAAAGTAACGGTATTTTTTCTTCTAATTAGAACAGCTAAGTCTACAGCTAAACTAGCGAGAGCATCAGCTTTCAAATTTTAAGAACGTGGTATGAATTCGATGAAGAATTCTTTGAATGAAAGGACCAATTCGATTTCTACTTGATGATAGGGAATGAGGTCAGGATTTCTGACTTCATATGTCCCTCTGACCTGATTAACAATCAGTTGAGAATCTCCATAAGCTTCCAGGAACTCAATGTCCAATTGTTTTGCTACTTGAAGACCAATTAGCAGAGCATTATATTCTACCATATTGTTGGAACATGGTTCATTAAGAGAATAAGCACGGTATATGACTATTTTATCAGGAGAGACCATGACAATACCTACTCCAGAGACAATATTGCCTTTAGGTCCAACCCGTGATGCTCCATCAAAGTATAGTTGCCAAATGTCATCCTTCAAAGTCATGTTGCAATCCACGTCTTCATCTGGAATGTCCTCATATAGCTTAGATGTTTGAGGTATAGGGTGAGCTGCTAAGAAATCAGCTAATGCTTGACCCTTCACTAATTTTTGAGGTACATAGACCATATCATAAGGAGTAAGCAACATTGTCCAAGTAGCTAATCCGGAGTTAAGAATGCTCGATTTTCTCATCAATACCCGAATAGAATTTATTCTGGAGATGACATGAATAGTCTGTCCTGACACATAATGTCATATCTTTTGAACAACAAAAACCAAGGCCAGATATTCTTTCTTCACAGGAGTATACCTGTGTTCAGCTCCAACCATCATTCGGCTAAGATAATAAATTACTTGTTTATGACCTTTATCACTTTTCGGTGCAAGAAGAGCACCAAGTGAATGATCTAAGGCTCGAATATAGAGTAAAAATGGTCTTCCCACTACCGAAGGTACCAAAATAGGTGGATTTGTAAGGTATTGCTTGATGTCATTGAAAGCTTTTTGACATGCTTCATCCCAAATAAATGATACACCTTTCTTTAATAGACGAGAGAAAGGTTGGCATCTTCCAGAAAGATTGGATATAAATCTCCTGATATAAGCAATGTGACCTTGGAAACCGCAGAGTTCTTTTAGATTACGTGGAGGATGCATTTCAAGAATCGCTTTGATTTTGTCAGGATCAACATGGATACCTTGAGAAGTAATGACAAATTCCAAAAACTTGCCACTGGAAACCCCTAAGAAAGACTTAGTAGGATTCATCTTCAGTTGATGTTGACGCATCAACTCAAATACTGTCTTTAAGCCTTGAATGTGATCATCTTTTGATCGACTTTTGACAGCAATGTCATCGACATAACATTCAACTATTTTTCGTAGATGCTCTTGAAAGATATTGCTCATGGCCCGTTGATACGTAGCATCGACATTTTTTAAACCAAATGGCATAACCGTATAGCAGTAAACTCCAAGGGGTTTACGGAAGGCGATATGCTTTTCATCTCCTAGATGCATCTTAATTTGATTGTATCCTGAAAATCTGTCCATGAAAGACATGCGTTCAAAACCATATGTATTGTCTATCATGACATCGGTAATTGGAAGTAAAAATTCGTCTTTTGGACAAGCTGCATTAAGATCCCAAAAATCTATGCAAACTCGGACTTTTCCATTCTTCTTCATAACAGGAAAAATGTTGGCAACCCAGTCTGGGTATTGTTCTTATGAACAAAGCCACATGTAATCAGTTTTTTGACTTCTGCTTCAATTGCATCCATCATATCTGGTCGAAAATGCTGCTGCTGTTGTTTTACAGGCTTAGTATTAGGAAGAATATTGAGTTTATGAGTAGCTGCTTCAGGATCTAGACCCGGCATATCCTCATAACTCCATGCAAAGATATCAATATATTCTTTAATCAGTTTTATCAACTCTTCCTTTTCATCTTCAGAAAGGTTTTTACTGATGAATATCGGCTTAGACGTAGTTCCGTCTCCAACGTCAATCTGGACGATTTTATCTTCTGTAGGTGGCTGTCGCTGTTCGAAACGAAGCTCCCACTGAGTGTCCATTTGTTGTGCCCAAGGGTCATTTTCAAATGGCTCAGATTCACCATCAGTTTGAACCATGTTGACTGAGAATATGCACTCAGGTTCATCATAATAGTTTCCTCCAGAATATGAAGATTGTAAAAAATTGGAAAAAAATTCTTCTTCCATATCTTCTTTGTCCATGTGGGGTGTATCAGATTCGATGAACTGGATTTCTTCAGAATCTGAGGATTGTGAAGAACTGAAAGAAAATTCTTCTTGTATATCTTCATTAAACATGTGGGATGGATCATATCCCAACCCATGACGAGTTTTCTGGTAAAACGGATCACCACATAATGGTAACCGTCTACCTTTGCCTTGATTGAGACCTTTCATAGTCTTTAAATTATATCCCATATTCTGGATAATCTTAAGAGATTGTTGACTATATTTGTCAATTCGGATTTTTCCTTTATCTTTCTTGCTGAGATCATCTGTCTGAGTAACAGGGATATTTCTAGCCAAGCCAAACACAATTTGGCGCTTGTTTTTCTTATTAGACGGAATCACAAAATAAGATTCTTCATGACGTCTATAAGTTACACAAGCTTGTGATAATGAGGCTACCGGAGGAAGATATGGAGAAGATGTTAAGAACCTTTGAGCATAAGGTCCAACATCGACATGAGGAGGAATTTTTTTTCCTTATGATTAATATATAAGGTTTCCTCTGTATTTATGTCATTTTTATGTTGATGACTTTGATTATCAGCAGATAAAGTCATTCTTTCAATAAATTTGACAGCCATGTACTCTAAAAGGAAATCTACATTAATATGAGAAAGTACAGAATGATCAATATTTACATCATTTACAAACTGACTACTATGATTTGGATTGATCATTAACGGACCGTCATCCGTCTTCTGCGTAGACTTGCCAAGGTTGATAATCAGTGGTTCTGGCTCATTTGTACGAGAAGTATGTCCCTTGACCTTGATCATGAGAGGTTGAACTTGGCCCTTGACTGGAATTTTCACAGATTCTTCAGACGAAGCTCGAGTTCTTCCTTTAACCTTGATCATCAGAGGTTCATCATTGACAGGTTGGGGTTGGATTCGTCCTTTGACTTTAATCTTCAAAAGTTGATCTTCTGGAGGATTTTTATTGACAGGTTTATCTTCTGCAGGCGACCGATCTGTAACGCCCCAGTCCCAAAATACGTAGGACTAGGAACGTAGACATGCCAGCTGTATACATACGAAGTATACTCCAATATATGGAACCCTCGTATGAATACATAAGCTGTAAAATGCAGTAGAACCATAACTAATCTCATCCATAAGAATAAAAGATATCATATAATCAACTATGAATTTGTCTTGATATAATATGTTGGGCGGAGACAAATCCACTACCAACAAGTAAAGGAAAAATACATGAGAAAAGATATGAATTTGGCGAGCGAAGCGAAGACGATCCAAGCGCAATCATCCTCGAAGAAATAGAGATGGTCACGGCTAGAGCTAGAGCACCTGCGAAAGACAATAGCACACACCTGGAGAGATAACCAGGTCCTCAGAGGGACGTAACAAGATATATAATATCATGCCATATAAACTGAATAAATATTGCTCAAATAAATAAGTCAATTGAATTTATAACATGGTCCAATACACACCTATTGAACGAGCGTACCATCCCCCCAACCAAACAAGGACATGAGATGGTAAACTAATTCACGGTGACGTATCTTTCCAAGCTATGAATCCAATATGGTATCCGGACCCCAACAAGGTTCAATACCTTCTCATCGAAGTAGTAAGTCACACCTACAACCAAACAAGGACAAGATGTGACGAACTAATCCGCGATAAGTTATTGTTCCAAGCCACCGTCTGATACAAGTACCCAAACCAAAAGTACTCGTACCTAACGGATAAAGGTAGCCTACCGTTCTAAGTTAAATGTAGTTAAGAACAATCCTTCCTACGCATGAGCCCTGGCTGAATAGGATCGGCGTAGTCCCCCTTGGGCACCAGAGGCCCCATCAGTAAGAGCATGACGTTCCGCAGAATCGTCCGTGGCCGTCAGTAATCATGGGTCATCAACCCCGTATCTCCAGCGGAGAGTCCGGGTCACAAGGAAAAGTGCATCGAAGCCCATACGCTAAGGAATTATCCTCCCCGCCCAATGCCTACTCTGTTGTATCCACAACAGTAACCTCTATAACCGCTAAGTCAAACTAGCATGCAATCTCTATTAGCGGTTATTCCTATCGCACGGCTTGTACGTACTGGTGGCCAGCCAATCACGCACTTCCGTGTCCTATATGCGACACACAACTTCGTGGTACAACGTGTCAAGGCCAATGAAAGCAACACACAAGGTGGTCCCTTAAATCTAGGTTTAATGTGAGAAAAATAATACATAGCAGGAAATATAAATGAACAGTAAGTTCTAACAGGTTATCCCATGTATCACAGTTTATTTTGCATAAAGAAAATAAATAATGCATGAAATATGAGCTAAAATAAATAAACAGCAAATGGCAAGGTGTCTTGCCTGGTAGGACGCCTGGTGTGCTGCGATAATCATGGTGGCATGAACTGCGACTTTGGTGTAACAACTACACAAGGGGACCTCTGTTGATGACACGGACAGTTCCATTGGGTCCAGAAGGGTCAAATTAGTTAGGGTCAATAGGTGGAAGGGAAGAATTGGCAAATGAATAGGAAGATGGGGATTGGTCATGGATATGAGATTGATCGATAGAATTTGGATAAATAATATATATATATATACATTTTAGGAAATTATTTCTAATATGAGAAGTTATATTTACTAGTAAAATAATATTTGAAAATAAAGAAATAACTCGAGTTAGACTAGAAGCCAAAGTCTGTATAAATACACTTATAGATAATAACTATACTTCACAAATAATTTTAAATAAACCTTTGAAAACACTAATAACTCATTTAGATCGAAAGTATATAATAATGTAAAAATAAATTTATTTCAAAATAGGCGTGGACTACACACATTATTATAAATCAAAATATTTTAAATAATATTTTGGGAGTCTACAATTTGTTTGGCTAAAAATCTTACTTTTATCAAATAAAGTATTTGGACAAAACTCCTTGAAAATTAGCTAGAACTATTATAAAAATATTTTATTTGATTATAAATAAATTATTACCAATACCTAATTTATCTAGCATTTCAACGGTATCAAGAAAGATAACAACAACGATAATACTATTACTACTACTTTTAATAATAATAATAAAAATAATAATAATATTAGTAATAATAAAATTTTTATGAAAACAAAACAGAACAAAAACCAAAACCAAAA
Organism: Iris pallida; assembly: GCA_029216955.1. NCBI lineage: Eukaryota > Viridiplantae > Streptophyta > Magnoliopsida > Asparagales > Iridaceae > Iris > Iris pallida. Next base: position 8,511,814 of record JANAVB010003600.1, read on the forward strand.
CAGCACCTACTAACCAAAATAAATTAATGTATATGGTAAAACAACAGCTTTTAGAAATAATAAAAATAATAATAAATAAAAAAATAATAATAATAAAAAAAAGCAACATCAGTTACTAAAGTCATATCTCTCCTCAAAGGAAGAGAACCATCACCTGTTAGTTTCAAAAAATGAAGCTCATCCAAAAATGGGGAGGGACGAGTGGGAGAGAGGAGTGGCGATCGGGATTAAAGGGAAGGACGGGAGTCGGAGCTGGGGAAGGAGAGGTCGGGAGATGGGAGAGAGCAGCGGCGACGGAAGGCTGTCCGTGAGAGCAGCGGGACCGGAGTAACGCTGCGACGGCGAGGAACGGCGGGGCTGATGGGAAAGGGGTCGGGCTCAGCGCAAGAAGGCGGTCGGCGGAAGCTCGGGAAGCGACAGATCGGGTCTCAGGCGGTGCGGCGCGCTCGCCGACGCGGGGCGCGAGGGCGGCGATGGATCGTCGGACGGGGATACCGAGCGGAGAAGAAGCGCCGTTGGTCGGGTTTCGCCGGGCGCCGCGCGGAGGAGGCCGACGCGGCGGATCAAGGGGTTTTGGTCATGACGGCTCGGCGGAGGGGTGCACGTGGTGGCGACGACGGTGCTCGCCGTGTCGGGGTCGGAAGGCGGTTGGAGACACGGCGACGGGCGGCGGTCGACTCAGGTGAGGTTAGGGTTAGGGTTTTCTTTTTTTTATTTTTCTCTTCTCTGTTGTCGTGGTGAGGTGTTGGCCGAGAGTCGATGAGGGTTGGCAGAGTGACGGGGGTGGTCTGGGTGGTTTGGCGACAAGGGAAGACTGTGGTGGTTGCGGTGGTAGTGTTGGTGCTGTGGACGGAGGTTTGGCCGGGGTTGGGAAGAAGGTGATGGTGGTGGTGATGGTGTACTGTTGGAGACGGGGCTGCCGTAATGGCGGGGTCGTTGGCATTGGTCAGAGGATGGGGTCACAGGGCTGGACCGACGGTACACGGGGAGATCGAGTCGGGTCAGATGTCGGGGAGGCTCGGCCAGGGAGCAACTAGGATTTAGGATTTTGGATATGTAATTGCGGGTTAGGGTGGTGTCGTGTCGGGTGTGTCTGACACGACGGGGGAGGATGTTCAGAGTTGTCGGACATGGGACAAAAATAATGTATATGTACAAGAAGAGAATAGTGGATGGGAATAGGGGACACGAACACGATGCACAAACTTGGGGTTATGGGATTTGGAGTAATTTGTGGAATAATAATTGTGGAGAAATAATGGATGAGTACCTGCCTATTTATAGGATGTGGGAATTTCCAATTGGATAGGATTAGGATTTATTTAAAACCCAAAGTAGATAATTTGCTACTAATTTAAAATTAATCAAATCCAAATCCAAATCCATTTCAAATCAAATTTAAATTCGTCTTTTATTTTAAAATCAAATAAGATAACTCATCTTTCAAACATAGATATTAATTTAATTATTTAAATAGATCCATAAAATCAAATCAGAATTTAAATTGCCACAATAATTTAAAAATATGTTTTTCAAAAATACTATAATAATTAATTTCGAAAATACATTATTATTTACTATATAAATTTAATAAATCTTTATAAAATATATATGTATACGGGAATAATATTATTTATTATTAATAACTATTTTCACGAAGACTTTCTATAAATAATAAATAAATAATAATTTGGAAACTTGGGTACGATAACAAAATAATTATTATGTATATTATTTTGAAACTATAAAAAGATAGAAGATATTTTTCTAAAATATGTACGCTCGCACATATTCGCACTCGTCGAGCAAATTCGAAAAACGAACTTTCGTGTACGAAGTACAATACGACTATGTGACGTACAATACGAAAAATTAAACCAGTACCAAATTTAATAAAATAAAAATAGTAGAAATTTAGGGGTTTTACATCCTACCCAACTTAAAAGAATTTCGTCCTCGAAATTAAGAATTAGTAGGGGGGTGAGAGGACACAAGAGGGTATCAATGGGGATCCAACGATGACAATGTTTTCATAAAATCATGTCGTAAGAAATCGCGATCTAGATCGTAGAAAAACAATACGGTATGGTCATAATCGATATGAAGGGTTAGAGGAAGTTCTAGTACAACGCTTTCGTTCTTCTAACATAGGTGAAGGCGAAAGCAATATAGAGTTCGAAGGAGGCGTTATCGAATACGAATACGTGATTCAAGGACGACCGGAAAAATTTCAATAGGAGTTGCCAAGGCAGTCGCGGATGGGACTCTAGAGGACAAGTTTAGCTATGTCCCATCCACGTAGAATAATAGACAAAAGCGAACCAAAGTGCACTTGGTTGATCAGACCATCATGCACCGGTTCTGATTAGACCATATATTAGTGGACATGCCCAAATAACATATGTCTTGATACAAGCTTGATAAAAGAATAAGCTTGCAAAAAGCTAGGCTACATTAGCATCATTAGTCAAAATGGTAAAAACATAGGCACGGGAGATTAAGATTGAAAGAAAGCAGAATAATTCTAAGTCATATCATGTGTTGGCCTCTATACAGTCGTCCTATAGTCTGCTTGTCCAAGTCCTTGGTTGACTAGATGGGTTAGGGTCCTCTAAACTTTACAAGTACCAAGGGATTGCTAGGTCACAAGGCATTCTACCTAACTTAAAAGAATTAAACTAAGGGTGTTTGGGACATCTAGCTAGTAGGGTCAATCTCTAGCAAGCACGAAGGGAAGATAAGAATAATGATAGAAGGAATCAAGTAAGATGCAATCGATGAGTCGAACGGTAGTTCGAATATGGAATCGAGAAAAGAGGTCAAGCATGTGGATGAGATCCTAGACTTCTAATCCTATTCGCAGGCTTGCTTGGTACGGTAAAGTAACCAAACAATTTATCTTGACCTGCATGGGCCACCACAAAATATGTAACACCCCAGTCCCAAAATACGTAGGACTAGGAATGTAGACATGCCAGCTGTATACATACGAAGTATACTCCAATATATGGAACCCTCGTATGAATACATAAGCTGTAAAATGTAGTAGAACCATAACTAATCTCATCCAGAAAAATAAAAGATATCATATAATCAACTATGAATTTGTCTTGATACAATATGTTGGGCGGAGACAAATCCACTACCAAAAAGTAAAGGAAAAATACATGAGAAAAGATATGAATTTGGCGAGCGAAGCGAAGATGATCCAAGCGCAATCATCCTCGAAGAAATAGAGATGGTCACGGCTAGAGCTAGAGCACCTGCGAAAGATAATATCACACACCTGGAGAGATAACCAGGTCCTCAGAGGGACGTAACAAGACACATAATATCATGCCATATAAACTGAATAAATATTGCTCAAATAAATAAGTCAATTGAATTTATAACATGGTCCAATACACACATATTGAACGAGCACCATCCCCCCAACCAAACAAGGACAGGAGATGGTAAACTAATTCACGGTGACGTATCTTTCCTTGCTATGAATCCAATATGGTATCCGGACCCCAACAAGGTTCAATACCTTCTCATCGAAGTAGTAAGTCACACCTACAACCAAACAAGGACAAGATGTGACGAACTAATTCGCGACAAGTTATTGTTCCAAGCCACGGTCAGATACAAGTACCCAAACCAAAAGTACTCGTACCTAACGGATAAAGGTAGCCAACCGTTCTAAGTGAAATATAGTTAAGAACAATCCTTCCTACGCATGGGCCCTGGCTGAATAGGATCGACGTAGTCCCCCTTGGGCACCAGAGGCCCCATCAGTAAGAGCATGACGTTCCGCAGAATCGTCAGTGGCCGTCAGTAATCATGGGTCATCAACCCCGTATCTCCAGCGGAAAGTCCGGGTCACAAGAAAAAGTGCATCGAAGCCCATACGCTAAGGAATTGTCCTCCCCGTCCAATGCCTACTCTGTTGTATCTGATGAAACTGGAGATTCCCAGGACCCTTTCTTTGGTGTGCGTATTGATCGATAGAAAGTTAAACAGATCTAATACGTGTTCTAACCCTTCATAGGCAGAAACTAGGGTTCACGAATTATTCCTGCGGCGGAAAGGAGACAAGTGATTCCTGGCAATCTCGAGCGGACGACCCCAAGATCTTCTGCACGTATTCCTTCCTCGAGTTGGACGTCGTGTGGGCGACGATCTCCCAACCTTTTCTTCTCCTTGGCAGCCCTCTCTTTTTCTCCTTACGTGAATCACAAATTTAGAGAAAGTTTTCTGATTTTTTTGATCAGTAAGTGGTGGCCAGAGAATAGAGGATATATATAGGCTACGGCAGGGACCATGAGGAGAAATTAGGGTTAGGCCTCCTAACGGATCTGGATATCCCGTGTTCAGCCCGAACACACAATCCAGGCCCATTAACAATAGCTCGGTCCACTAATGAGCTATTGTTGCACTACCTTCCTAATCCTAAATTATGTTTGTGGGCTCCTTTTATTATATGCTCGTTTGGCTCCCCATGTTAAGATATCGTATGTCCGTCGATCAAATTAAGTTACTGACAACTATATTGATTCGACATCTTTTATCCTTAAGTAGTACCGCTCAACTTTATTTGTCATGTCGGATATAATCCACCTGCAGGGTTTACATGACAATCCTTATGAGCTCCTTAAGGGGACATCATCAACCCGATGTATCGGGACATGGATTCCATTTATAATCAACAACCCATCATACATACAATATTTTTACCCAATTCATAGAGGTTATTGATCCATAATGAATCTCACTCTTTTATGCGTCAAAGTAATGCACACTGCATATACATGTCCGTTATTATATCCGGATTAAGAGCACAAGCATCCATAATAACAGAGGTGTTTGTTCTATTATGTAGTCAGTACAAAGAGAACAACCTCAAGTGGTCCTGTTCAATACACACAAAGTGTACTAGTGTAAACCTATAGTCAAGATAGACTAATACCAGATTACACTACAACCTTTCCAATAGATTGTCCAAGTCCATCTAGGTTGTGAACTATTTATATACTCCATAGAAAACTGATAATATGATCTTCTGTGTGACACCACATACCATATTATCTATAATATAGAATATCAGACATTTGCATTAACACTTGTAACAAATACAATATGCAAACATTTGCCCATATGATTCTCATTCAAAATTTAAGAAAATAAGGTTACTACAAAAGTGATGCTTTTAGTATATAACCCTAACGATCTTCCACTTATACTCAAAGCATTGTTTTCAGTATACTGTTACAAATCTCCCACTTATACTTAAAGCCATGCTGCTACACGTCTGACTCCCATTCCCTCAATATGACTGTCAAAAGCCTTAGCTGGTAAGATCTTTGTAAAGGGATCAGCTAGGTTGTCGGCTGATGCTATCTTGATCACAGCAACTTTTCCTTTCTTTACGAAATCTCATATCAGGTGGTACTTGCGCTCAATGTGTTTGCCTGTCTTATGGGCTCGTGGTTCCTTCAAGTTTGCAACTGCACCGCTATTATCACAATAAAGTGTAATAGACTTAGGCAAACTAGGTACCACATCCAAGTCCAAGAGAAAGTTTTTGAGCCAAACCGCTTCTTTGGCTGCCACATACTCGGCTTCCATGGTGGAATCAGTAATACATTTTTGCTTGATACTCCTCCACACAATGGCTCCACCTCCCAAAGTAAACATATAACCTGAGGTAGATTTCCTGGAATCCCTATCTGACTGAAAATCTGAGTCTGTATACCCCAAGGGAACTAAACTATCTGCCTGGTAAACTAGCATATACTCTTTAGTCCTTTTCAGGTACTTCAAAATATGCTTTACGGCAGTCCAGTGCCCTTATCCTGGGTTAGACTGATATCTGCTGACCATGCCTACGGTAAAACAGATGTCTGGTCTCGTACATAGCATTGCATACATTAAGCTTTCTACTACTGAAGCATAAGGAACTGCCTTCATGTTCTCTATCTCTTTAGGTGTCCTCGGATACTGCTCCTTCGATAGAGTAATTCTATGTCTAAAAGGTAAGAAAACTTTCTTAGAATTTTGCATACTAAAACGAGTTAGTACAGTATCGATATAGGAAGCTTGGGATAAGCCCAACATCCTTTTCTTGCGATCTCGTAGAACTTTGATCCCAAGGATGTGACCTACTTCTTCCAAGTCTTTCATATCAAACTGTTTGGATAACCATACCCTTACATCAGATAATACCTTCACATTGTTTTCAATGAGCAAGATATCATTCACATAAAGTACTAGGAACACCACCACGTTTCCGTCATACTTTCTGTATACACATGATTCATCCTGACATTGATCAAATCCATAGGATTTTATCACCTGATCAAAACATATGTTCCAAGATCTGGAAGCTTGCTTAAGTCCATAAATGGACTTCTTGAGCTTACAAACAAGATGCTCCTGGCCCTTTTCAATGAACCCATCTGGTTGCTTCATATAGATGTCTTCCTCAAGACTTCCATTAAGGAAAGCTGTCTTGACATCCATTTGCCAAATCTTATAATCGAGATGAGCTGTAATAGATAAAAGAATCCGAATAGACTTAAGCATAGCTACAGGAGAAAAGGTTTCCTCATAATCGATACCCTCTCTTTGAGTAAAATCTTTTGCTACAAGCCGAGCTTTAAAGGTTTCAACCTTACCGTCTGATCCTCTTTTTCTCTTATAGACCCACTTGCATCCAATGGCTTTTACACCAACGGGTGGTTCTACATGCTCCCAGACCTGATTAGAATCCATAGATTCTATTTCAGATATCATTGCTTTTTGCCAAGACTCTGCATCTTTATCTTGGAGTGCTTCATTGTAGGTACAGGGATCATAATCTTGTTCCTCAGGGACGAAGTCTGACGACTCTCCCAAGAACATATATCTATCAGGTTGTATCACAACCCTCCCACTACGACGAGACACTATCGGTTTTGGTGTAACATTTGTGACACGTTGTGCGATTATTTGTGGTTCATCCTCTTGTACTGTTGGTACTGAAGTACTTGGTGTCTCACGTCTCAGTTCTTCTAGAACAACTCTACTTGTGGGTTTATGGTTCATCACATAGTCTTCCTCTAAGAATCGGGCATTGGTGCTAACAATGACGTTCTGATCCTTAGGACTATAAAATAAACCTCATTTCATTCCTCTTGGATAGCCTACAAACAAGCGTACTTCTGTACGAGATTCTAACTTATCTGCTTTTCCATTCAACACATGTGCTGGACTACCCCAAATGCGAACATGTTTCAGACTAGGCTTACGCCCAATCCACAGCTCTGTGGGAGTAAGAGGTACTGACTTAGAAGGAACCAAGTTCAAAATATAAGCTGCAGTCTCTAAGGCATATCTCCAAAATAAATCTGGCAAATCCGAATAACTCATCATTGATCTAACCATCTCCATAAGAGTTCTATTCCTTCTTTCGGCTACACCATTCTGTTGGGGCGTTCCAGGTGCAGTCAATTGGGATGCAATCCCAGCCTCTGATAAATAATCCCTAAACTCTCCAAAGAGGTACTCGCCACCATGATCTGATCGTAATGACTTGATACATTTTCTATGACGTTTTTTCCGTTTCAGCCTTGTACTCTTTGAATTTCTCAAAGCACTCAGACTTACGGCACATCAAATAAATGTATCCATACCTTGAATAATCGTCAATAAATTTGACAAAATATTCAAAGCCACCTCTAGCTTGGATAGTCATGGGTCCACACAAATCAGAATGAACTAATTCCAACACATCTTTGGCCCTATACCCCTTTGCCGTAAAAGGCCTTTTGGTCATTTTACCTTCCAAGCAGGATTCACAGACTGGTAGTACCTCCACTTCCAATGAACTCAAAGGTCCATCTTCAACCAGTCTTTGAATCCTTCTTAGGTTAATATGCCCCAATCGTAAGTGTCAAAGATATGTTTGGTTCATACAAGAAGGTTCTTTTCTCTTATTTAAGTTAGATGACATATTATTCATTTCCATAAGTTGCATTGTAGGCGAAATAGGATTAATAACATACAAATTATCAACCAATGCACCAGAACAGATAAAATGTTTATTCTTTCTAATAACAATATTGTCATTAAAATAAACTGAATATCCATCCTTAACTAACATAGAAACAAAAACTAAATTCCTTCTAAGTGAAGGTGCATAAAGACAATCTCTCAATGTCAAAGACTTATTTCTACCAAAAGATAAAGTAACATCTCCTAATGCAACGACCGATACTTTTGTAGCATCACCCATGAACAAGCATATCTCTCCATCACTGAGCCGTCTGGTTTCCTGGAAACCCTGCAATGTATTACAGACATGATTAGTGGCTCCTGTATCTACACACCAGGTGCCGGTAGATAACACCGCTAAACATGTTTCAACTACTAGTAAATGAGATATACCTTCTTTGTTCCCTTGCTTGAGAAGTGGACAATCAGTCTTCCAATGTCCTGACCCTTTGCACTTGAAACATTTGCCTTTCGGCTTTTTCACCGCGCCTTGAGGTCCCATGCCCTTCTTTGCTGAGTTTGCCTGTTTCTGAATGTTATTCTTCTTCTTACCGCCTTTTGGCTTAGAAGTAGAAGCCTTTTCAGAAACAAAAACATGACCACTCTGCCTAAAGAGAGATTCAGCATCCTGTAGCTCTTTTGCAAGTTCTGCCAAACTATACAACTTTTTGTTCATGTTGTAATTAAGGCAGAAATTGTCAAAACTTTTAGACAGAGTCCCGAGAATGATATCGACTTGGATTTCCCCATCGATTTCAGCTCCAAGGATCTCCATCTCATTCAGATGACCCATCATCTTGAGAACATGATCCCTTACTGGTGTACCCTCAGCTATTTTTGTATTCATTAAATATTTCATAGCAAACTGCCTAGCTGCTCTATTCTGATGTCCGAAGAGTTCCTTGAGGTTATACATCATGTCATAAGCTGTGGCCATGGCCTGATGCTGATGTTGCAGTACATTTGACATAAATGCCATAATGTAACACCGCGCCATCTCATCTGCCTTTTTCCACTTCTTATAAACCTCTTTGACCTCTTCATCAGAGTTAGCATCAGGCTTAGGTGGGCCTTCCTCAATAAGTACATATTTGTACTCCTCAGCAGTCAGAACAATGTCCAAATTACGTTTCCAGTCAATATAATTAGGTCCAGTAAGTTTGTTTTCTGTAAGAATCACCATAAGTGGACTGAAAGAACCCATTTTTGAAATCCTGAGAATCACATAAATAAAATTACGTAGGACAAAAAAACTTTTTGAATTAACTAAATATTGATTCCCTCAAAACAATAATAAGAAATTCACCAACACCTTGAATACCATGAATTTAGCATGCCACGATAGTGTGGACGTATACAAATTCAACTTTGTTCAAGTAGATTTTTCTTATTAATTTTACTATCATGTCAATATAACTTTATGACAAATAAAATTAATATGCTGGTCTTGCTCTGGTCATACAAATAATAGCAGTGACTCCGATGTGGAGGATACCATTATTTGTATCTAAGTGTATACCATTACTTAATACTAAGTCCATTACCTTGTAATGAGTTCCTTCAGATGGAGAAGTGAACACATACTAGGTAACTTTCTACAATTATCCCTAAGGAAGTTTGTACTGGTGATCCTTAATTATACTCATCCGATATGGAGGAAAGCACTAAAGCCAACACGCAAGTATAATTACATCACCTATAAACCAGTAATGGAGACCATAGGATTTATACTAAATAAAAATCCTCTCCCACGTAGTTATTTAACAATGAGGGTTTTTCTACTAGTTGATATTATGTCCATGTTGTCCATTATTAATGTAGGCTTGGTTTTTCAAAAAAAACAACCACACAATAATAAACATGAATAATCAGAAAAAGTAAAATGACAAAAATAAGAGAAAATATCCAACTACTATGGTCATCTTTGCTGCTCCGTCCTCAACTATCTGAATCCAAAATCTGACGCTGCGCAGATCTATACGGGGTTCGACCTGCCCGGTCAAGTTGCGGGGTTCGGGACAGCGCCCCGATTTTTTTTAAGGTTTTAGCTGTCGATTCCTTCATCGAAAATCATCCGTCTGCCTCTGGACTGCTTAAAACCAGCATCTCGTCCGACGTCAGAAACAGCCACCACCGCCATCACGATTGATCAAAAATAATTAAAATTACATCATCCTATTCCTCCCGAAGGAGTTCACACATAATCTAGATTAAAAAATTAAAATAATAAGCACGATCAACCCTTGTGATTTTAATTACATCCACAGCAACAACAACATCCACGACATGTCCGTGGTTTAAACAACACAATAAAAAAAATATGTATTGGACCATAATAGTTGGATCTAAGATGCCTGTAAAACCGAGTTAGAACAGATCTACATCTACCGACTATTACATAGCGCAGGTTTTATTGGACAACATGGACGTATCAATCAATACGTAGATCCAAAGTGGCTCTGATACCAATTGATGGAACTGGGGATTCCCAGGACCCTTTCTTTGGTGTGCGTATTGATCGATAGAAAGTTAAACAGATCTAATACGTGTTCTAACCCTTCATAGGCGGAAACTAGGGTTCACGAATTATACCTGCGGCGGAAAGGAGATAAGTGATTCCTGGCAATCTCGAGCGGACGACCCCAAGATCTTCTGCACGTATTCCTTCCTCGAGTTGGACGTCGTGTGGGCGACGATCTCCCAACCTTTTCTTCTCCTTGGTAGCCCTCTCTTTCTCTCCTTACGAAAATCACAAATTTAGAGAAAGTTTCTAATTTTTTTGATCAGTAAGTGGCGGCCAGAGAATAGAGGATATATATAGGCTACGGCAGGGACCATGAGGAGAAATTAGGGTTAGGCCTCCTAACGGATCTGGATATCCCGTGTTCAGCCCGAACACACAATCCAGGCCCATTAACAATAGCTCGGTCCACTAATGAGCTATTATTGCACTACCTCCCTAATCCCAAATTATGTTTGTGGGCTCCTTTTATTATATGCTCGTTTGGCTCCCCATGTTAAGATATCGTATGTCCGTCGATCAAATTAAGTTACTGACAACTATATTGATTCGACATCTTTTATCCTTAAGTAATACCGCTCAACTTTATTTGTCATGTCAGATATAATCCACCTGTAGGGTTTACATGACAATCCTTATGAGCTCCTTAAGGGGACATTATCAACCCGATGTATCGGGACATGGATTCCATTTATAATCAACAGCCCATCATACATACAATGTTATTACCCAATTCATAGAGGTTGTTGATCCATAATGAATCTCACTCTTTTATGAGTCAAAGTAATGCACACTGCATATACTTGTCCGTTATTATATCCGGATTAAGAGCACAAGCATCCATAATAACATAGGTGTTTGTTCTCTTATGTAGTCAGTACAAAGAGAACAACCTCAAGTGGTCCTGTTCAATACACACAAAGTGTACTAGTATAAACCTATAGTCAAGATAGACTAATACCAGATTACACTACAACCTTTCCAATAGATTGTCCAAGTCCATCTAGGTTGTGAACTATTTATATACTCTATAGAAAACTGATAATATGATCTTCTGTGTGACACCACACACCATATTATCTACAATATAGAATATCAGACATTTGCATTAACACTTGTAACAAATACAATATGCAAACATTTGTCCATATGATTCTCATTCAAAATTTAAAAAAATAAGGCTACTACAAAAGTGATGCTTTTAGTATATAACCCTAACAGTATCCACAACAGTAACCTCTATAACCGCTAAGTCAAACTAGCATACAATCTCTATTAGCGGTTATTTCTATCGCATGGCTTGTACATACTGGTGGCCAGCCAATCATGCACTTCCGTGTCCTATATGCGACACACAACTTCGTGGTACAACGTGTCAAGGCCAATGAATGCAACACACAAGGTGGTCCCTTAAATCTAGGTTTAATGTGAGAAAAATAATACATAGCAGGAAATATAAAAGAACAGTAAGTTCTAACAGGTTATGCCATGTATCACAGTTTATTTTGCATAAAGAAAATAAATAATGCATGAAATATGAGCTAAAATAAATAAACAGCAAATGGCAAGGTGTCTTGCCTGGTAGGACGCCTGGTGTGCTGCGATAATCATGGTGGCATGAACTACAACTTTGGTGTAACAACTACACAAGGGGACCTCTGTTGATGGCACGGACAGTTCCATTGGGTCCAGAAGAGTCAAATTAGTTAGGGTCAATAGCTGGAAGGGAAGAATTGGTAAAGGAATAGGAAGATGGGGATTGGTCATGGATATGAGATTGATCGATAGAATTTGGATAAATAATATATATATATATATATATATATATATATATATACATTTTAGGAAAGTATTTCTAATATGAGAAATTATATTTACTAGTAAAATAATATTTGAAAATAAAGAAATAACTCAAGTTAGACTAGAAGCCAAAGTCTATATAAATACACTTATAGATAATAACTTCACAAATTATTTTAAATAAACCTTTGAAAACACTAATAACTCATTTAGATCGAAAGTATATAATAATGTAAAAATAAATTTATTTCGAAATAGGCGTGGACTACACACATTATTATAAATCAAAATATTTTAAATAATATTTTGGGAGTCTACAATTTGTTTGGCTAAAAATCTTACTTTTATCAAATAAAATAGTTTGGACAAAACTCCTTGAAAATTAGCTAGAACTATTATAAAAATATTTTATTTGATTATAAATAAATTATTACCAATACCTAATTTATCTAGCATTTCAACGGTATCAAGAAAGATAACAACAACGATAATACTATTACTACAACTTTTAATAATAATAATAAAAATAATAATAATATTAGTAATAATAAAAAATTTATGAAAACAAAACAGAACAAAAACCAAAACCAAAACAGCACCTACTAACCAAAATAAACTAATGTATATGGTAAAACAAAAGTTTTTAGAAATAATAAAAATAATAAAAAATAAAAAATAATAATAATAATAATAAAAAAGCAACATCAGTTACTAAAGTCATCTCTCTCCTCAAAGGAAGAGAACTATCACCTGTTAGTTTCAAAAAACGAAGCTCATCCAAAAATGGGGAGGGAGAGAGGAGTGGCGATCGGGATTAAAGGGAAGGACGGGAGTCGAAGCTGGGGAAGGAGAGGTCGGGAGATGGGAGAGAGCAGCGACGGCGGGAGGGTGTCCATGAGAGCAGCGGGACCGGAGAAACGCTGCGGCGGCGAGGAACGGCGTGGCTGATGGGAAAGGGGTCGGGCTCAGCGCAAGGAGGCGATCGGCGGGAGCTCGAAAAGCGGCGGATCGGGTCTCAGGCGGTGCGGCGCGCTCGTCGACGCTGGGCGCGGGGGCGGCGATGGATCGTCGGACGGGGAGACCGGGCGGAGGAGAAGCGCCGATGGTCGGGTTTCGTCGGGCGCCGCGCGGAGGAGGCGGACGCGGCGGATCAAGGGGTTTTGGTCATGACGGCTCGGCGGTGGTGGCGACGGCGGTGCTAGCCGTGTCGTGGTCGGGAGGCGGTTGGAGACACGGCGACGGGCGGCGGTCGACTCAGGTGAGGTTAGGGTTAGGGTTTTTTTTTTTTCTCTTCTCTGTTTTCGTGGTGAGGTGTTGGCCGAGAGTCGATGAGGGTTGGCGGAGTGACGGGGGTGGTCTGGGTGGTTTTGGCGACAAGGGAAGACTGTGGTGGTTGCGGTGGTGGTGTTGGTGCTGTGGACGGAGGTTTGGCCGGGGTTGGAAAGCAGGTGATGGTGGTGGTGATGGTGTACTGGTGGAGACGGGGCTGCCGTAATGGCGGGGTCGTTGGCATTGGTCAGAGGATGGGGTCACAGGGCTGGACGCGACGGTACATGGGGAGATCGAGTCGGGTCAGGTATCGAGGAGGCTCGGCCAGGGAGCAGTTAGGATTTAGGATTTTGGATATGTAATTGCGGGTTAGGGTGGTGTCGTATCGGGTGTGTCTGACACGACGGGGGAGGATGTTCAGAGTTGTCGGACATAGCACAAAAATAATGTATATGTACAAGAAGAGAATAGTGGATGGGAATAGGGGACACGGACACGATGCACAAACTTGGGGTTGTGGGATTTAGAGTAATTTGTGGAATAATAATTGTGGAGAAATAATGGATGAGTACCAGCCTATTTATAGGATGTGGGAATTTCCAATTGGATAGGATTATGATTTATTTAAAATCCAAAGTAGATAATTTGCTACTAATTTAAAATTAATCAAATCCAAATCCAAATCCATTTCAAATCAAATTTAAATTCGTCTTTTATTTTAAAATCAAATAAGATAACTCATCTTTCAAACATAGATATTAATTTAATTATTTAAATAGATCCATAAAATCAAATCAGAATTTAAATTGCCACAATAATTTAAAAATATGTTTTCCAAAAATACTATAATAATTAATTTCGAAAATACATTATTATTTACAATATAAATTTAATAAATCTTTATGAAATATATATGTATACGGGAATAATATTATTTATTATTAATAACTGTTTTCACGAAGACTTTTTATAAATAATAAATAAGTAATAATTTGGAAACTTGGGTACGATAACAAAATAATTATTATGTATATTATTTTGAAACTATAAAAAGATAGAAAATATTTTTCTAAAATAAGTACGCTCGCACATATTCGCACTCGTCGAGCAAATTCGAAAAACGAACTTTCGCATACAAAGTACAATACGACTATGTGACGTACAATACGAAAAATTAAACCAGTACCAAATTTAATAAAATAAAAATAGTAGAAATTTAGGGGTTTTACACGATCTTCAGCCATATCCGATATCTCCTTCACAAGCTCCTGTTTGTAGAGTATTGAATCAGGGAAATAGGCTTCAACACCCTTAAAAGGATTGATATCTGCAAATTCAGTCTTCACAATCCCTTGAGAATCTTCGTACTTGAAACATTGGTGGAGAGTTGAAGGCACAATATTATGCTCATGTATCCACGGTCTTCCAAGAAGGATGTTGTAAGATACATCTGAGTTGTTAACATAAAAGGTCGCCATAGTTCGAAGATCACCTATTTGAAACTTTAGACGAATCTTCCCCAATGGTTTACTCTTTCTAGAGTTGAAACCAACTATTGTGGTACTAGTGTAAGTCAAATCACTAGTAGGCATCCTCAAGGGTCGTAGCATACTCTGAAGAATAATGCTAATAGAAGACCCAGAATCAATATAAATCCTGTCAATTTTAGTAGATTTAATATACCCTGCATAACACAGAGGTCTGTCGTATTTATTATGCTTCAACAACATATCTTCTTGTGTGAAGGTAATGTTAGGAATTGCTTCCATCACACTATGACATTGTGGACACGACACCGGTATATTGTCAGGACTCTTGAGTTGAGCTACGCATGAGTCTGCTTGTAGCAAAGCTTCACTCAAAGTTTATCGGCTTTCTTTACAAAGACGAAGCAACTCAAAGATAGAAAGTCTAGCCAGAGTATTAGCTAATTGGGCTAGAATATCAAACTTGTAGGGCTTCATCACTACCCCTTGATTTGAAGCAAACTTCAGTGGGACATCAAAGCGTACTGCTTTCAGCTTCCCTTTCTCAACCACAGATGGTTTAGAAGGTCTGGCCTCAGCAGGAATAGGAGATAGTTGAGCAGGTAGTGTTTTAGCAACGTCCTCCGCTTCTTTAGAAGTTCCCTCATAATCTTTGTGGTACTCTTTCCCAGATCTCGTACCATGAAAGGTTTCTTCTTCAGACTTAGGAGAATAAAGTACCATATTACAGGTTTTGTTCTTCTTTCCCTTAGTCTTCTTCTTGCAAAGATTTTTATGAGGGACCTCAAAACCCAATCCAACAGTAGATTTTTGACCTTGAATTTGTAAAGGAAGTCGTATTTCTTTATCATAGTTCAAGCCTTCCGCCTTTTGAAAGTCATAGCCCATCTTTTTCATGAGATGGACTGATTGTTGACTATACATGTGCGTGGGTAGCGGACTTTCAATAGATGGTTCAACAGAGGAAAGAGGAACAGAGACCTCTGTAGCCACAGGAGTAGGAGTATTCGGGACAGGAGAAAAATCCCTACATGAGCTTTCTCATAAGCAACAAAGACTTGTTGTGCCCTGTATAAGGGGATACTATTCATTGCTAGCCATTGCCGATGAGTAAGTTTAAGTTTGGTAGGAGGAGCCAAACTTGGAGGGCATATATTCAAGCCCCTCAGTCTATCCTCCAAAGGAATGCCATCCCAAAGATGATCCAAATCATCATGATCTGGAGTAACAACTGGAGAAATCATATTGCAGGTTTTGACTTTTCTACTTTTCTTGGATTTTGAAGTTTTACCTTCATCTTCCATTTCAGGTACTAAGTCAGGATATACCCACATAATTTTACCATTTTTTAATGTGAGAGGCAATAATCCTTCATTTTGCTCTCTAGCTGGCGGGAGATTTACAATTTTCATTGTTTGCTTAGGAATTGGGACAATCCCATCTGGAACTTGCTGTGGAGGAAAACCTCCAAATTGAAGAAAAATCATATTAGTTGTGACCGTATGCTCATCATTGGTTAAAGTGATGGCATTGGCATTTATCAACTCTTGGATTTTCTTCTTTAAGACATAGTAAGCCTTGGTAGGATGATTTATGTATCTATGATAGATACAAATTTGGGATTGTCAGTCAGATTCACCTCATTAGGCCTTTTTGGCTCTAGAATCTGGAGTTTGCCACTCTCCATAAGACATTAGAATATCCCTGGGATATCACTGTCATCAAAAGAGTAATCTTCTTTTGGTTTGGAAGACAACTGATTATTTGGCATCGTTTTGGATTTTAAAAGATTAACCACTAAGGTTTCCTTCCCTTTCCCATTGCGATTGCCGGAATTATTACCTGAAGAGGCTTTCTTTCCTTTTTCTTCTGAGGCAAAGATCATCCCATGTTCGCGAACCAACCTACCATTGGTCTCGGCTGAAACTGCTGCTATAATGAACGAGGCCCAATCTGTGAATTGAGAGCCTGTAAAGACAGCAATGGTTGGTCTCAGATTCATTTTGCATGTATCAATCAATGCTGAATCTGGCATACCAGGAGGCATTTTCAAAGTTGTCTGTCGAAAATGTTCGATAAACGTCCGAGTATCTTCCTTCTCCTTTTGTTTGATCTCTACTAAGGAGGACATATTCATGTCCATGCCTCCTTCGTAGAAGCGGGAGAGAAATATTGTTTTAAACTCGTCAAAAGACGATATGCAATTGTCGGATAGACTGTC
Organism: Iris pallida; assembly: GCA_029216955.1. Taxonomy (NCBI): domain Eukaryota; kingdom Viridiplantae; phylum Streptophyta; class Magnoliopsida; order Asparagales; family Iridaceae; genus Iris; species Iris pallida. The sequence goes on from JANAVB010003600.1 coordinate 8,529,128, forward strand.
GGATAGACTGTGATACCAGTCATAAGCTGAACCTGTCAAACACCCGATAAAAACTCAGGTAAGAAAAGCATCATTCTTCTGCAGATGCACAGTCATTGATATATTGACTAGGAGAGGCCTTCCCATCAAATAATACCATAGACTAGGAAAGGGTATATCATTCCAATAAGGAGGATAAGGTTGCTTAATCCCTAACCTCTGGAGCTGATCGTTGTGCTTCAGAACTTCAAACTGTGCTTTTAGCTCACGTACTGCTTGAATAGCTTCACTAGTTTGAGGAAGCACATTTGATTGGATAGTGGCCGGATGTACCATAACCCCCACCGGAGGTGGTACATCTTTTGGAATAAGAGGATATGGAGATGCAGAATTTTGATTAACAGCAGGCTCTTGTCGAAGATTATTCAAACGTACATCAACCCCTTGACTATCTTGAGTTTGTGCTGCTACCTGCACCGGTGTTACTACTGCCGGCTGAACAGTTTGCTGAGTCATTATTATTTGATGCATACTTTGCATCATGGTAAGCATGTCCTTCAGTGATTGCTCAACTGCAGAGAGATGTTGTTCTGTATTAGCAGTTGACGTCTCCGGTTCATCTCCGATAGCATAGGATTCAACCTCCCTTAAACATACAGAGGGATTGGTGTAGAGGTATGAATCAAAGCTATCAGTTTCTGACTCCAACGACTAGGTACCCCCAGCTTCTGAATCTGAAGATTGTAACGATCTTTGACTTTTTGACCGGGTATTCTGATATACCCCTTCAAAAGTGTCAAGGAGTCGATTGAACTGTTGTTGGCTTGGAGTCCGGGACGAATTGCGTCTTGGACGTCGTCCTCTATTGATGTGAGATGCCATATTGACTGATGCATATGACAACTCGTGTTCTTGGTCATCAACTGATTGCTGAGGCACATTGTAGCTTAACCGGTCAAAAACTAACCGTTTAGAAGCCGAACAGCAATATTTGATTACAATCTGGTGACACTCACAATGGTAATTTTCTTGGGGGAGTATCACAAGAAATTTTTTGTTTTTACGCTTTTGTACGAGCAACTCACGTAAATCAGAAGGAATAGAGGGAGTAGTCTTCTTTATTATATTTGGGACAGAGAAATGTTTAGTCCCTTGTATATAAAGAAGATTACTGAAGTTTTATGCGCTTGGAGTTGCGTGCGTAAATCCTGAGATTTTTGTGCAGAAAGAACTCCATCAGCATTACGCGTAATCTGAAGGTTTGGTAATCTGCATAAAGCAGTGTAAGAAGGTTGTTGGTGGAAAACTGAAGTTTTACCAACAATAGAATTCTTGTTTTTACGCTGCATGCGTGCATGCAAATTCACTTTAGATGCAAAGGCATCATTGTGAACTTTATCTACCATGTCATCGACAAGAGATTTACCTTTACGCATAGAGCGCAAAACATGAACATCTGCCACATCACAGATGGGAGATTTACCTTTATGCGTAGAGCGTAAAACTTGGGTGTCTACCACATCACAGACGGTAGACTGATTTTTACGCGCAGAGCGTAAAACTTGGGAGTCTACCACGTCACAGATGGGAGACTGATTTTTATGCGCAGAGCATAAAACTTGGGAGTTTACCACATCACAGACGGGAGACTTATTTTTACGCCCGAGGCACATCACTGAAGTAGAGACTGCCTCGTCACAGACGGGAGCCTCCACAACAGGAGTAGGAAGGATTCCTTTGCCTTCAGAGACAGCAGGGAGATCCGAGGATGCTTTGGATTTAGAAATCCAAACTTTTCGTGCCTTCCGTGATTTTTGAACATTGGAGCAGCGAGTACTACCCCCAGTTCGGAGCATTTCTTCGTAAGCAGTCTGGTCGAAGTGAACAACCAGAGTCTTCTTTGTCGATCCGACCGACACATCTTCATATTGAGCAATTGCTTTCTCGTCTGAGGAGAAAGTCGTCCCCAACAGAGTCGCCATTTTGTTTTACTTAACAAAATGTCTAAAATTGGCTTTTGAAAGACAACTAGAAAAAGTACAAAAGTACAAATTATTTCTGGAAAGTATTGCTATGGAAGTCTGATCTGAGAGCGATCACTTTGTTCCTTGGACCATACGATGATGATGAAGAAAACTGCTTGAAGAAGATGAACAATCGGAAGAACTAAGTCACCAGAAAGGTATCGAACAACGGCACTGATGGCACAGTCAAATGCTTTCCTGCTTTGCTTCACCCTGTTCTTGAGAAAAAGTTAAAGAAATGCTTCTGGGAATATCACTCTGAAAGTATGAGTTTTCTCAGAATCTCCTCTCATGTATCTCTCTTGATGTTGTCTTGTATTAAAAATAAGTCTATTTATAGACTAGACCCTCTGTGCATAAAAAGCAACATAATTGGGTCTCTACGCAAGTAACTGTCACCCACGATGAAAATCAACCTTTACGCGTGATGACACGTGTCCCATGTAGAGTTTTCATCTCTACGCATGGTGACACGTGTCCCACTACTTCTACAAAATGGGGAGAGCATTTACACACGTTCCTCGATAAGTGTGGCATGAAAGCCACGTAATCAAACCACGTTCTCATGTAGCCAGAAAAGATTGGGTGTAAAAATGACCCAAAATAGACTTCCTGCATAAAGTAGCAGACTGGGCGTAAAATAACTCAAAATAGACTTCCCACATAAAGTGGCTGAAAAGTAGCCTTGAACGTAAAATTAGCTCAAATAACTCTACGTGCACGAAAGCTTTGAGTGTAAAAACTCGAATAGCTTTCATGCGTAAAAGAAGCAATCTCTTCAGCGTAAAGTAGCCCATCTGCACACTAAACGACAAGTGTTGGGTTTGATAAAAAAATTTCTCGGCTTCTGTGCAATATTCTGTCAGAAAATTATACCGTCAGATCGATATCACGCGCATTAAACGCATGGTCTGACAGCTTGTCCCTCGCGTAAAAGCTGAGAATGACTCTCGCGTAAAAAGAGCTCGCATAGAGTTTTGAATATGGCTCAATAGAGTTTTTTAATGAGTCTTCCGTAGAAAACATGGGATAGTGCTTAGAATGACTTTGATAGCCTAGCATAACTTAGCCTAACTTAAATCGTACAACAACTTGACGAGGAAAGGATGCGTCAAGCCTCGCATCGCAGGAACGTGCCATGCACGCTTTTGACTTTGAACAACCAAGTTATATGGGTGCCTAAACTTATGCCACACGCCGTGCAATAAAACTTAAACCGTGGGGTGAGCAAAGGCTATGCCAAGTCTTAGACGATGGGACCGTGCATGCTTTATCAAGCATTTATGCGACAACGCCTATAACTTAGGCTAATTCATAGCTTTGTGGTGAAGACCAACTTTTTCTTCTCCCAAGCCACGGGATGAAAGACCGAGTGTCATTTTGAAAGCCATCGTACAACATTTTTAAGCCGACCGTGGGACCGTTTTCCATGTTCTAACTCAATCGACCCGACTTGGGATCATTCCCTTAGCTATGTGGATTCGTCTATTTTATTATCAAGCCTACTTGTGCATTTGAAAACTTTCGTTTTATTAGTGCGAAGGCCAAGCTGAGGCAAGTTCACCTAAGCCACCCACCTGAGCGAGGAGTCGCCTCGACCGAATAGGACTTCGAGCAAGCCGTTGTATGGCTAAGTCCGAACGCCGTCGGTATTTCGATTCCTCCGATTGACTGAGCGGGACAGGGCACTACATCATACACCACTCAAAAAAAGTTTTGTCCTCGAAACTAACTGTCACGCCCCAGAACCAGAATACTGGAGAGCGGGGGCAGACATAGCCAGCTACGTAATCCCAAAGTACGTTAATACTCTGAAATCACGTATAAGCTGTCAAGACATGGAGGTTACTCTACAAGCCATCAGTCGATCCTATGGTTTAACAATCCTAGGTATCTCAATCACAGGCAATTATACAAGAGCAAAGAGTACGATCATCATACATACAATAGTAAGGCGTCCCGAACCATATACACATGAATGATCATGAAGCCAGTACCAGAAAACTGAGGACTAGCTAGAATATTAGTCGTACATGATAAGGACTAGCTATAGTCTAGAATACACATATCATGTTTATGCCTGTAGGCTACAATATCAAGGAAAATACCAAAACACGAGCTAAATACGTGCTCGGGGCTAAACGTTACAAAAGGAAAATTTACATATCAGTAGGAGAATGAAAAGAAACCCACTGAGGCACTCTGGTGCTCCGGCTGGTCACCGTCGAGTAGATGGTGCGGTAGATCCTTCGGGCTCTTCTATTAGAACCTGGCCATGCAAAACCAGTGGGGTCAGACCCCAAATAGCAAGTACCATAAAGGAGGCCGAACTATGAACTTAAAACCAGCAATCATTAGTAAACAAAGCAAGTAATAAGTAAGAGAGGATCGAGATTTGTGCAGTACCAATGCACTTATTCCGAACATAGGAAGACAGTAAGTAAATCATCATTTGACATAAAGTAAACTGGAGAACATGTTAAATAAATAGAGCTAGGCAATATACGAAGAGAGGACGAAGGTACTGTTTCGGAAGCTAGGTTACAACCCTTAAACCAAACAAGGACCGGGATTGTAACCCTTCGCCTGAACAGAACTTGGTCTCTGATCATTTATTGCTAGAGGTGACAATCATTAAGTAACAGTGAGAGAGTGACAATACAGAGTACAATCATTATAGTAACAATCTGGAGTGACAATCATTCAATCATTCTGGTATAATCTTTCAATCAATCACTTCTAGACAATACTATACTGGACCAGACTCCATCCAAGCAATCACGGCCAATCATTGCCTACGACTTTTTATATTAACTAACTAGGGTTATCACAATCCTAGTTACTAACAAGATGCAATAAGAATTCCAAGTCCGGTTACCTGTTTGTTACTACCTGAGTGATCCCAGCAAGAAAAAGAAAAGATAGCATGATATAGCAGACACACTGTAGTAAGATACATGTGTCCTAAGGTACCACGCTCGACGGCGGGCTGGAAGTGCGCTCATCTCGACGGATAGCAACAAATCCCATGTATATATATATATATAAGGCCGGGACCAAAGGGGCAACAAGTAACTGGGAAATTCTCCATGAACTATTATATTATTCTAGTTATTAGCCTTAGCCATTTACAGTAGGTACCCCTGACCGTGGTACTCAGGGGTCCCCATCCTAGACATGATGCAAGACAAGACGGGTTCATTTGTACAAACACAATCACCCACGGTGTCCAAGCCATTCATACTGGTCATGTCAGGTTAGCCGTCACAACAGCATTTCAAGGGGTATCATGTCAGGTTTATCATGTCAAGAGTGCGTCACGGCGGGCCACTATCATGTCATTATCATGTCAAGTTTACTGGTCAAGAGTGCGCCACGACGGGCCACTATCAGGTCATGTTAGGTTATTAATCAGGAGTGCACCACTACGGGTCACTGTCGTATTTAGGGTACATGTGCCGGACAATATAGTGCAAGCATTCAATCAGGAGACTCAAGTTATGCTGAGGTTACAAGACACAAGTCATCATTAAGATCAAATAACAATAGAGAAATAATAACAACAATAATTTAAATAGCTGGACAAGGCATAGGAAGGAGCCCTGCGGCTCAGGGTCACTTTTAAGTCGTGCTAGTTTCTTGTCACACCATGTCATGTACAATTGTCATTTCAATCATGTCAATCAAATCAGGATTATCAAGTTCAGGACAAAAGGCGTAAGGATATAAAATGGGCGTAAAAATACTCAATAAATCACGTGCCTAGTTATCATACTAATAATAATAGAGTAATAATAATAATAATATAACAAGGCAAGGGAAGTCTATGCGGCTCAGGGGATGAATTCATGCGGCTCAGGACAGGTCAGGGTGTATGCGGCTGAAAGGAGAAACTCATGCGGCTCAAGATGATACGGGTTCATGCGGCTCAGAAATGTGGCGCATATGCGGCCAACGGGAGATGGGTCATATGCGGCTGGGAGAGACTAGTCCTCATGCGGTTGGGAACGAGTCTGCCTTATACGGCTCGGGGAGAACCAGTCTATGTGGTTGAGTTCAATTGAAGCCCTATGCGGCTGAACAAGGGCGGTTCATATGCGGCTGGGGACGTTCAAGTCCATGCGGCTGGAAGGATAAAGAATCTTCATGCGGCTGGGAGTAAGTTCTTATGCGGCTGGGTTAAGTAAAGTCTTATGCGGCTGGTCGTAAGTCCTATGCCATGCGGCTCGATCTAATCAGGGTCATGCGGCCCGAGAATCAAAAGTCCATGCGGCTGGATGGATCAAATCTTCATGCGGCTGGGAGTAAGTTCCTGCAGCATAGGCCATGCGGCCAAGTCATGCAGTAAGCTTATGCGGCTAGGAAGGATAACTGGCCGCATAAGAGCTATGCGGCTCAGTTCATGCGGCTGTGAACTGTTCTTCTTCTTCATTCTTCCGAGAAGAAGAACCACTCAAGCCATGGCTCCCAAGCTCCATGAATCTTTCATCCAGAGTCCAAATTCGAACTTCCATCGGTCAAAATGGGGCAGAATGAAATGCTCTACAACATAGAACCATCAAAACTCGAAAATAACAAGATTAAATAGATCAAAATCCATGAAAACTAAAAATAATGTAAATCTAGATCTACAAGAATCTAGCCATCAAATTGGAAAACTCCAAGTTCTAAACATGCTTAAAATATAATAAGAAAGAGAATGGAATAAACGAAATTAAGATCGTCCAACATTCGGCAAGGTGTACTTGCCTCTCTCTAATGGCTAAGGTTTGGTGGAAAAAAAATGAATGATGGTGAATGAGGAGGGAGAGAGAAAAAGTGGCGTATATAACAAGCTCAAGTGATCTCCACCATTCATTCCTCTCGACTCAATCTAAACCATACACCTCATCTCATAAAGAACCAAACTAAACTAAACCAAACCAAACCAAGTCAAAGTGGAACCGAACCAAATAAAACTAAGTCCAAGTTAAACCAAGTCATAAAATTCCTATATCTTGGAAAATTTTAAAATATCACACAAATCGAGAAATACGAAATACGGCTCAAATAAATATGTATCCGTATAAAATACCGATACAGTGAGACGGGTCTCACACTAACTGAGTAATTACTCATCGACTCATCACTTTATCCAACATTCAATAACTTTCGCACACACTACTCCTATGTGTTTCTTCAATCCGAGCAACCATCATACTACCCTCAATCTTTTTCTTGAAACCCTCGACACCCTTTCATTCCTTTAGTCTTACTTTGAATTTCAATATATCACTTAGTTGGTATGTTGGATCGTGCACATATTTCAGGCGTCCCCAAAATACATACATTTCAACCAAGCCTCGTGATAGAGAATTTCGCTATTTTCACTCGAGTCGGATCGTGCACATATTCGGGCGTCCCTGATATATATGCATTTCAGCCGAGGCTCATGAGTGGTATTCTCATACTCTTGAATCATTCCACTCATCAACACCAGCATCCAAACTAATCAATCCTCAAGATCACTTGTACCGATGCTAACTCTCGCAACATGGATGTCTCGTCTAACCGCTAGCCATCTCTCTAGACTAAAGTCAATTGTCTGTATTGGAATCATAGTTCCCAAACAATAACATCAACACTGACCCCATCCTAAGTTCAAACTAAAGTTGATAATACAGAGTTTTCAACCAAAGCTCGTATCACTCCGATTTCTAAACTTTGAGCATAGATTTCTGTCAGGATCCGCTACCCAAATTATTGGGCCGGGTCGAGTCATGTCCAGCCTATGCTTGAGATAAAGCGTAGTAAGCTGTTCTAAAGACGAATAATATAAGATCAAAGTGTGCTAAAAGTTCTATTTTTCATATTAAGATAAACATCATAAACATAAAATCATCTAGTATATAAATATGTTCCAAATACATAGCCAAGACGTAAAACTGGATACAGGTCCAGTATCAAAATACATAGTCTAAAACATGTCTGCTCTCAAAAGTCCCGAGCAACTAAACAAACTAGATGAGTTTTCCCGCAGGTACATCCTCGTAAGGTAAAGCCTGATCCTCCATGGCGACCCCATAATAGGAATCACATAACGACTCCTCCTCGGTAAGTATACCTACAATGTTATCCTGTCAGGACCGGAGCAAGTACTGATTCTACAAACTGAATATACGGTGCATGAAACAGAGATTTAATAACAGGAAATCATGGCATATCATAATCTATCATGGCAATAATACATTTGTCATGGCGACAGATGCATATGTAATATTTAAAACTAGAGCAGGCACGTGATCGTCAATAGGTGTACAATGTACTGTGGCACATGTAAATAAAATGTACATATACAAGCATAGGTGTACATACGTACAGAAATGTGGGGTAATGGCCTACGACAAGGTATACATATAAAATGCGACCTTGCTCGGTACATACGTACGGAAGAAGGGGGCATGATCACGTACTCAACTATCAGTTTTTCCATAACCCAAATTCTAACATGTGAGAGATACGATAACAGTGTAAAACATATGAAAGATACTGGGAGCAGTATAAAGCAGGTGAAATCATGACTTGCAATTTTAAGAAACAGTATTTTAATACGATTCATTCATAGTTATTATCACATGCAGTAAATAATGTTCGTAGGGGTACTTGCCTCATGCAAAGCAAGGGTGTGAATACGAAGAAATAGATATCCGGTTTCCCGTCACTGTAAAAAGGATATATAAACTTAGTTTTTATACTAAGCTAAATACTAGGACACTAGTGGAGTGACACGACTTTCTGACTGGACACCTAACCAAGTGCTGAGTCTGCTGACTTTAGCATAGGAAACTAATGTGAGGCGACACAATACCTAAAACAACTTCTAGGGTCTCTATACTAAGGTAGGGTATGGTCCAATACCAAAATATCCTAAAATCACACATAACTTCGCAAGTCGTAATTACTCAATAAATAAATCAGACTGTACACTATGTTCCAACAATTATTAAGACAGGAAAAAACCTCAAATATACATAAATTAAAGAACCAAAATGATCCTTGTTAATTATAGAAATTTATACTATTTTTTTGGAATTTATAAACCCTTATAGATATTTATTAAAATCAGTAAACATAATTATCCTGAAAATGAGTTCTATTTTCCTATTTTTATAAAAATCCAAATTTACCAATTAAATCCTGGAAAAACTATATTAAATTTGCTAAATTATCATAGTATTGAAATACAATTTTTGCCAGATTTTTACAGCAATTAAATTACATATAAAAATTCAAATACAGCAAGTTACAATTTTTGGAAAATAAATAATTAATTATTTAATATTTTATCACGTATACGAAATTGAACCGGAGTCCGGATACGGGACCCAAAGCCATGAATCAAGTCCAATATGACTCGTACAGGCCTTGAATGTATTTAGGCTCACCCAAGTCCAATCAACCCATGCCAGGCTTGGACTTAGAGTGGTCATTTGCACAAAATATGTGAAATCATAAATAAATACGGAATTTAAATACATGTAAGTAAATAAATTTAAATTACAGAAATTGAGAGCATACATATTATAGTATAGGTACTGTATTTATTTACATATTACAGTATAGGCACTGTATTTATAAATACATATTACAGTATAGGCACTGTATTTATATTGACATAAATTTAAATAACAGAATTAAATGACATAATTTAAATGGCAGAATTTAAATATATATATAAATTAATATGAGGTGTTCATCAAAAACACAAAGAAAACCAATATTATATTAATATTATTTTATCATAATTATTTAGAGAGATTTACATATATATATATATACAAAGTTATATATATATATATATATATATATATATATATTTTTTTATATATATATATATATATATATATATATATATATATATATATATATAACTTTGTATATATATATATATATATATATATATATATATATATATATATATATATATATATATATATATATATATACAAAGTTATATATATATATATATATATATATATATATATATATATATATATATATATATATATATATATATATATATATATATATATACATATACAAAATATACAAATTTATATACAAAAAATATATATATAAGTATTTAGTAAGTTTAAACAAAATATATAAAAATGCAAATTTCCAAAGATTATTAGTATTTATGCAGTATTTATATAGTATTATGCAGGATGTATGTATATATGTATTTATACAATATATAATATTATATGCATTTATATATATACAAATATATATATAAACTTATAAAACAAAACAAAACAAATAAAAATAACCCAACACACAAAAGGGGGGATCGAACTCGGCCAACTGCAGCATGGGGAGAAGGGACTCAAGCACCACTCGGTTGACCAGGAGGGTCGGTCGAGCTTGCAGTCCAAGAGTGCGGATTTAGGAAACTTAATTCGAAACAAAGGGGGGGAAGTTCATCTTCTTCGTGTCCCGAGTGCGTGGACACTCGGGACTGTGTCCGGAGCTCGTGTCAGCCCATTTCGATACGAAAACTTGTGTCAAAGCACACTAACGTGCTCGCCAAGACATTCTCAATACAGTGGTGTCACTTTCATGTCACCACAACGTGTTTTCGTATCATGTCCGAACTAGGGCTAAGGATTACTTCGTGTCTGTGTGTCGGAGTGAGTCGGGAACAGGGGCAAAAGCTTCGTTTTGTCGAGACGAACTCGATGATGGCAGCAAAGTAAAGGAACTGTGTATAAACTAGGGTTCGACTTACCAAGTCGGTCGGGCTTGCTACGCCGGCAGTGCTACGGTGTTCGTGGTAGTAAATAGGGTTAGGGTTTCGACTTGGGGGGTTTTTATAGGGAAAATTTGGGGGTCAATTTAGGATTTTCGTGGAGAAATTGGGGTTTAGGTCGGTGTCGCGGTGGCCGGTCGTCGTTCTGCTAATGGCCTGCCGACGACGAGGGTCAATTTTGCAGAAGAAACCTCCTAGATTCTCATTTTGTAAAACAGACCGCCGCCTTAGCAAAATGCAAAATTCTAATTTGCAAAACCTATCTCGCAAATTCTGTGCAAAAATTAATTTGTGCAGACAATAAAATATTGTAATTTTAATTTAAAACATTTGATTTAATTGCAAACTGCTATAAAAATAATTTAAATAATTACAAAATGATATTTTAAGTCTTAAAAACCATTTAAAAATAATTGAAAAAATTCCAAAAAATTCCTAATAATTATAATAAATTATTTTAAGGATAAAGTAATCATTTACACTTAAAAATACTTAATTTAAAATATTTAAATAACAGGGGCTTACAAATCTTTCCTTCTTGAAAAATTTCGTCTTCGAAATTCACAAGGATAGAAGACTCTACAAACATTTAGTATAACAAGCAATTCAAACAATGACTAAGGCTAATATTAAGACTAACCTCTACGGTATCAAGCGAGAACGGATGGATCCCTCGCGGCGGGTGGGTCGAACAAGTAAGGATATCTCTCCCTCATATCCGACTCCCTCTCCCAAGTAGATTCTCCCAGAGATTGACGGCTCCAAGCTACTCGGACTAAGGGTATGACTTTGTTCCTCATCCTCTTCTCCCTTCGGTCCAATATCTCCACTAGCTGCTCAGTAACTGCAAGACTCGGTCCGATCTTCAACTCCGAATGATCCAGAACATGGCTGGGGTCTGGAACGTATCTCCTCAGCTGAGACACATGAAAGACATCGTGAACTCCTACTAGGTTGGTGGAAGTGCAACCCTGTAAGCTACCTCTCCGATCCTGTCGAGTATCTCGAACGGTCCAATGTATCTAGGGCTCAACTTGCCGTCTCGTCTGAATCGAATCGTCCCTTTGGTGGGTGATATCTTCACTAACACCATATCTCCGTCGACAAACTCCATCGGTCTGTGACTAGCATCGGCCCAGTGTTTTTGCCTATCCTGAGCAACTCTGAGTCTGTCTCTGATCATCCTGACCTTCTCTACTACCTCAGTGATCATCTCTGGCCCAAGCATAACTCTATCCCCAACATCATCCCAAAAGAGCGGTGTACGACAGCGTCGTCCATATTGTAGCCTCCCTTCCCAAAAATTGTTGAAATATTTTTTTACTATTTATTTAATTTAAATAGTGATTTTAGAATTTTATAAATAATTATTTAGTTAATTATTACTGTAGATGATTTTAGACATGGTTAGAAATGGGAGTACAAGACGACTAGGAATCATGGCACTGATAGTGCAGTAGCGTGCTTTGACCAGTGTATTAGCCCTGGTAAGGAATGCCGAGCCATAGTGATATCCTAACTAGGAAAACCAGGCCAAGTTACGACATGACCATTATAAATAGTTAATTATTTATTATTAATATTATTTGACGTCTAGGTGACCCGGTTGCACCAAACTAGTCAAACTGAACCCGAACTGAGCCCAAGCCCTTGTAGCCATGCAGTACGTCCAATGACATTCGTGTTGATACATTTTTGGTATAGGGGTGTCATATTTCGTTTCAATGGTTTAATGAATATTTCCTAAGTATTCGTAATTTAAATATTATAAATATTATTATTAGTGTGATCCAGTGACCATTGTATAAAGTAGGTCCATGTATATTTTGAGATTATTAGATTGTACAAAATGGTATATACACCATTATGGATTATTGAATTACGTTATTTTTATTATTATTGATATTATTATTATTTTTATTATCAATATAATTGAGGTTATTAATATATAACATTATTTTATTGTTGCTGGTTAAATTATTTTGGCAAATAAATGTTATACATATATGCCTAATTATATAAATAGGCTCTACATAGGAATATATATGCTATTGGTTTTTAATTAGAATTTTATAGAGTATACTATATTAGTGTATGTATATATATATATATGACTATATATAAATAGATATGAAAAAAAAAATATATATATATAGTGTATATTATATAGTGTATTTTATGGAGTATATTATATATAGTATATATATATATATATATATATATATATATATATATAGTGTATATATATATATATATATATATATATATATATATATATATATAGTGTATATATATATATATATATATATATATATATATATATATATATATATATATATATATATATATATATATATATATATATATATATATGAAAATATATATATATATAAATATATATATATATATATATATATATATATATATATATATATATATATATATATATATATATGAATATATATAGATAGATATGAATATATATATATATGGAAACGTATACGTATATGTGTATAATTTTAGATATATAAATGTATGTGTGCGTGTATATATATATATATATATATAAATATATATACGTACGTATACAAATACGTGTATGTGTATAACTATATATATATAATAATTCTTTCCCATAGGCCGGCCAACAAGGCCTAAGCCCAACAACCAGGCCTACGTGACTAAATTTTCCCCCCCATTTGCTAAAACAGCAGAACACCTAAGGACCAACCCGAGCCCAGCTTGGGCATCCCGAGCGGAAACCGCCTCCCTGTAGTCATATAATCGAGAGATGTATGATCGACAAAACCCTAATGAAAATAGCCCCGCCTCCGCGCGACCTTCTCCAGTCACCTGGCGCATCGGACGACGCCGGAGCGCCGCCCCAGGGCCGGCCGAATACTGTACGCGCGTGCGTGACACAGGACAAGCATCAACAGCAGCCGCAGTTAGGAGGCGGAGTTCTCGACAATCATTCTCTCTCGAAGATTGATCGTTTTGCGATCCATCAACTCGGGTACGTTCACGACATGATCCCCTTCACCTTCTATCAATTAGTTTTAATTTAGTTGCGATCGATCGTTAAGAAATACCTTGTGAAAATCGAGAAAAATCACGACAACACGTCAACAGTTTCCAGTTCCATGAACCCTATTAGGAAGCCAAAATTCTGTCAAACCATAGTGAATTCGTGAAAACCAATTGAACAAATTTCTAGAGGACCTAACCAAGATGGAAACCCCACTTTTTGTTTTATTTTTAGTTGTTTATACAGTAGGATAATCCAGCTTGAAAACCAAGAAAAACATGTTTAGAAAACTTGAAAAAATTCTCCACACGACGTGCGTCCCGCCATTCCGGGCGACGTGGTCGTGAATCGAAAGCATCAAAAGCTGCGTAACGGCTTCGTGGTCGTGTGGGCTTTGACGGAATTCAAATTGGTCGCGTGTGCGCGACGAATTTGATGCGTATCCGTCGAAATTCACCGTATCGTGCACTTTGCAAATTTCTCAATTACTTTGTGCACGCTCGTCAGATCGAGACGAAACTTGTGCCAGCAGGACCGTATCATTTTTTTGGTCCTGTACGCCGAGTTTGGTCCGATTCTGAGACAGTTGATTGGATCGCCGTTTTACGGGCCCCACGGTCTAATTCAACGGGCGATTTTGTGCACGGCCCCTCGAAATCCAAAACTGGACATACCGTTGGATTCATATCGGAAAACTGGATCCGTAGACATGTAGTTTGAGGACTTTAGAGACCGTTGACTCTGGCACGCTTTTCGGTGCAAAGTGGGTCCAACGGCGGACATCGTTTTGGCCCAAAATTACTGTTTTGCCCCTGTGTCCAGAATTGGACTTAAGGACAGGCAATCCTAGCTAATTTAACTATTCTGAGAACACTGGTAGTGTTTATTTCAGCTTTCGGGGACTGTTGTACGAGTTTTGACTATTGTGGCACATTGAGTAGTTCAGATTGTCGGTTTCACCAGCAGAGGACCACAGGCGAGTACAGTTTATTGTCTGCATTTCGATATTGATCTTTTCTATATTTTATTGATTAGTCATTGGTTATGCGATTATTTTCTATTATAAATTATTGAGTCGGGAATGAGAAGTACCAAGGATGTGTGATCTGACCTTAGACCGTGTAGACCGTGTTGCATTTATTTCTTGTAGACAGTGTACACAGTGATTTATTTATTTTTTGTAGACAGTGTAGACAGTAATTTATTTATTACAAAGTAGACAGTGTAGACCATGATTATTACTGCATTTAAACTGTGTAGATCGTGATTACTATTTGTAGACAATGTTTCTTTATTGCAATATTTTTTGTAGACCGTGTAACTGTAGACCGTATAACTGTAGACCATGTAACTTTAGACCGTGTAGACCGTGTCGCATAATTGTCCCGAGACCGATCACATGTCAAAGGTACTTCTAGCAGTTGGAGAAAGTATTTTTTGTGTCTATTTATTGATATTGGTTTTCCGTATTTACTGTTTATTTTCAAAACTCATGATTGATGTCTAACCTTTGTTTTATAGTCATTTTCTTTATTTGAAATTGCATTCAGTGATTGTGCTCGTTCCATTCCTGACTGGAAACCAATATTTTTCAGGTTAGCCGTGGGTTTACTTAGCATGGGAGATACGGGGATACTTTAGACAGAAGCCTAGAGACTAGCTAGATGGTGGAGTGGTAGTCATTCTATAATTGTATAAGTTTATGTTTTCTGCAAAAGTAAAACTTGTGCTCTTTGTAAATTAAATTAATTTTGTGAATGAGTATTATTTGTGATTCTGATCTTCATGGCCGTGACAGCGTTCTACCGCCGACACTGCGACGTAGGCTGGCTTGGACACGTCTCGTATCCGTTTAAAAAAATGGGTGCGGGTCATGACAAGTTTTTGTGGTGGCCCATGCAGGTCAGTCTTCGCAAATCATGCGAACTCGTGATAGTACTCAAGTTAGTCGTACTATTGCGAGCCTGCGACTAAGAAATGCTCATTCACGAGTTAGGAATTAATTTAATTTAAGAGAGTGACTAGGACTAGGAGTCCCTTATACAAATTTACCGATGGGTAGACTAGGCCATGCAATGTAGATGAGGGTTATAGATTTTGATAGTTTGTCATATCCCCATAAGTACACTATTTTCTCTTGATATGCTGATATGATCCAATGTGGATAGGTTATTCACTTGATAAGACAGGGCTTCATAGAATTGATAATCTAACCTAGATGAATTACTCAATTTCTTCTCCTTGCCCTTTTAATATCATCATCATATCTTTGTCCGAGTTGCCCATTAGTTCCTATCTTGCCCTAGGAATTATTATTCTTATAAATTTCTGCTTATGTTATCTATATACAAACCTCGAGTTAGTTTCGACCCAAAGTTTTTCCTCAATGGTTTGAATATAAATGAAAGAGATACTAGAATGTTTGTAGTTCTTTTGTCTTCGGTTTATTCCTTCTTGTACAATCTTTTATTTTAAGGGTTGTGACCGATAGAAAATCACTTATGCTTTATTTCATGGTCAACTTGTTTGATTTTCTAGAAGATCATGAATATTTTTAGATATAGTTAAAGGATTGTTAGTTAACTCATAATGGCAGGACAGCAGCGCACTGTCGCCATTTATTTGAATTAGGGAGACTATGGATTCACTTCAGCCAGCAGCGCACTGGCGAGACACGACCCCTAGAGTTGACATTTGGTTAAGGAAATATAGGTTATAGAAGGTTACTAAAAACTATGGCTAGTGGTCCTCTTTTGACCGTAGTCACCCTTGTGAGCCAATATTGGGTAGAGTTAAGTAATGTTCGATTCGTATCATATTTGAGTTACGAAACCAAGGGTTTACCACAGCCCGATTTTACGGGCGAGGTGTAGTCCTCGGTGAAATGACTTCAGATGTGATTACAAATTAAGGATACTATAGAGGATAGGACGGTGCCCTGTATGTCCCATAAGATCCAAGGCTAATTCTAGCAGAAGTTCTGCAGGATGGATAGCATGTCTCCCAACCTAGTAATCCGTGGTTCTTGTGATCTATTGACGAGGAAATTGACTGACATTGATAGGTTTACCTAGAACGTAGAATTCAGAAGTCCATAAACCATTAGTCGACCAAGGCCTTAAGGATAAGAAGATGGTGGGATGACTGTATAAGCAAGAACCCCAGGTGAGTTTTCGCTTCTCACAAACTCGAACTACTTGTGCCTTCTTTCAAAAATCTCGCATAATTGTATTCGACTATCTTAACAAACGATGCTGTTACAACTTAGTTTTACAAGCTCACTCTGTTCTCGAGTTTGATTCGAGACATATGTTTAGTGGGGACGCCTGCTAACTTATTGTCTAATCAGAATCAGTGTATTATGGTCTGATCAACCATAATACATTTGGTTCGCTCTTCGTTTAATTATACTACGTGGATGGAGATATATAGGTATCTAGGATCTCATCCGCTACTGCATTGACAATTCCTCTTGAATTATACATTCACCTTTGGATCACGAAATTGTATTCAGTAACATCTTCCTTGAACTCTTTATTATTTTTGTCTTTCACTGATTTGGAAAGACGAAAGCTCGTGATGGTAGAAGGTACAGAGTATCCCCATGGCTATGATAGTGGTATACGCAAGTATAGCTACCATCGGCTAGCCATGTGACTAGAACCTTGCCTTGAGTTATTCGTTCTTCTCTCGACCCCCAAACTGCTATTGGGACCTTCTAGCCATCTGAACTTGATAATGAGTAGGGCTTTGCCCTTGGTCAAAATGCTGACATAGGAGACTATCTATTCTCAAGAAAATAATTTGTTGTGAGTCTCTAATTTATTACTTAAAGCTTGCTTTAACTAGTAACCCTTAAGCCCATACCCCTAGAACTTTTGGGACAATAGTCGAGCATGCTTAACACAAATAGAAACTCACGACTCAGTTGTTAGAAATCCTTTCGTATGATGTACCTTAGAGTTGGTTACCCCGTCGATAACTCATGTATACTGTGGACGAGTAGGTCGTTCTATTTTATTGACCATGTGTCCTTGCACACATACTCGTTTTTCATTTATTGAGTAATGATCCTTGGCTTGACTTATATCTACCATAATCCGTTGTGCCATGCCTCATTCTTTATCAACAAAAGTCGGGGTACAGTATCCGGACTTTGGGAACCCTCTAACCTCAATATTCCTAAGACTATGTCCTATTTCTAAGGTGGGTAGACTGTAAGCCTCCTAAAGTATTTGGATATACGAGGATTATCGATTGATTAGAAATTTTTTTTCATTAGGATGATAATTAGTGTCTCATGGACTCCCACTTTCCATTAGATCATTTTGTGTCATCGGCCGTGTCATTAATATTCGGAGCACAAGACCAGCGGTTACCTTCCAACAAATTTCATATGTAAGATCTAGACGAGTCCACCTTCATCCAGGTATATCATGTCCCACTCAAACCCGTCCCCTTGTACTCTATTTTTATGGTACGACTTTCAGGTAGAAAGGACTAACTATAATCCTTACCATGGTACCGGTAAACTTCTCGACTACAATTAGGGACTCAACTTCGATTCGAAGCTTTCAACCCCATATATGGTTGTGATCGACTCGAGCCCACTACGCACATATCACTAGTATACCACTCAATTGTGTCTTCTCGTGCCACTAAAACACAAAAGCCACTGAAGACGCATTTTTGGGCTATAAGGACCTAGCTAACCATTTTAACTCACAACTAGCTCAACCACTTGGGTGGAAACCTATTCTAGGGTACCCTAACCTAGTAGAAATAGTTTTAACATTGGGATCTTGTCCAGTCAATATAGATTGGAATCCAGGGTTCATCCAACCAACGATTGATGTCCAATCAGGAAACCTATTAAGACCCAGTAAAACCCATCCACGTATACCACCATTTTTGAGAATATATAAAATCGAACTTTTTGAGATAGGTCCCTATACCGATTATGTAGCCTCCATCCCTTAGAATATGAAGTCATTCGTAACCCTTGTTCCATCAACCTAGAAGTTGCAATACGACCTTGTATTGCATTTACATCCCTTGGTTGTATGTTTAAATAACCACGAAAAAGATCACAATCTTGATTTCTTAAATTCCGTTCTAATTTGGAACCTTTTTTAGGACTTCGAGAACAGAATTTCTGTATTGCATGGATTGCAAGCCCCTCTAAGAAACAAGTATTCTCGATTTAACAGATAACTGGCCTAGAGTAGCCCAATCTAGCAGATAAGTCAATGGTTCATAAACATTCTTTCTATCTGCATCTTTGAATACTCTCCATCACTCTTGAAACTTCATAATTGCCTTCAATTTTTACCCTTATCTTTCTGTCCTTCCTATTGCGGAGCGACGTATGGTCATGCTTAATAGAATTTACCAATATTTTTGCTACTTGTGAAAATTAGTTGCTTGTTAGATTTTTGGATTGCTTGGTAGATAGGAGAGGATTATAGATACCGTGTACAGTAGATATCTATCGATAGAAATTTTAGCAGTTAGTTGGAAGATCATAAAGTTTTAGCGACAGAAGATTTGATCGAGTAGTGTGACCAAAGGTGGGTAGAAGTCTTGGAGGCTATATGGCTAGAGAAGGTCATAGAAATATTTTGAGTGATTAAATTGAGGAGATTAAGATTGATGTAGACTTTCTTTTAGAATTTTAGGAATAGTTACGAATTTGAATTTCGAGGACGAAATTATTTTTAAGGTGGGTAGATTTGTAGCCTCCCTTCCCGAAAATTATTGAAATATTTTTTTACTATTTATTTAATTTAAATAGTGATTTTAGAATTTTATAAATAATTATTTAGTTAATTATTACGGTAGATGATTTTAGATATGGTTAGAAATGGGAGTACAAGACGACTAGGAATCATGGCACTGATAGTGCAGTAGCGTGCTTTGACCAGTGTATTAGCCCTGGTAAGGAATGCCGAGCCATAGTGATGTCCTAACTAGGAAAACCAGGCCAAGTTGCGACATGACCATTATAAATAGTTAATTATTTATTATTAATATTATTTGACGTCTAGGTGACCCGGTTGCACCAAACTAGTCAAACTGAACCCGAACTGAGCCCAAGCCCTTGTAGCCATGCAGTACGTCCAATGACATTCGTGTTGATACATTTTTGGTATGAGGGTGTCATATTTCGTTTCAATGGTTTAATGAATATTTCCTAAGTATTCGTAATTTAAATATTATAAATATTATTATTAGTGTGATCCAGTGACCATTGTATAAAGTAGGTCCATGTATATTTTGAGATTATTAGATTGTACAAAATGGTATATACACCATTATGGATTATTAAATTACGTTATTTTTATTATTATTGATATTATTATTATTTTTATTATCAATATAATTGAGGTTATTAATATATAACATTATTTTATTGTTGCTGGTTAAATTATTTTGGCAAATAAATGTTATACATATATGCCTAATTATATAAATAGGCTCTACATAGGAATATATATGCTATTGGTTTTTAATTAGAATTTTATAGAGTATACTATATTAGTGTATATATTAGTGTATATATTAGTGTATATATATATATATATATATATATATATATATTATATATATATATATATATATATATATATATATATATATATATATATGACTATATATAAATAGATATGAATATATATGCATGAATATATATAGTGTATATTATATATAGTGTATTTTATGGAGTATATTATATATAGTGTATATATATATATATATATGAATATATATAGATAGATATGAATATATATATATATATATATGGAAACGTATACGTATATGTGTATAATTGTAGATATATAAATGTATGTGTGCGTGTATATATATATATATAAATATATATACATACGTATACAAATACGTGTATGTGTGTAACTATATATATATATAATAATTCTTCCCCATAGGCCGGCCAACAAGGCCTAAGCCCAACAACCAGGCCCACGTGACTAAATTTCCCCCCCCCCCCCATTTGCAAAAACAGCAGAACACCTAAGGACCAACCCGAGCCCAGCTTGGGCATCCCGAGCAGAAACCGCCTCCCTGTAGTCATATAATCGAGAGATGTATGATCGACAAAACCCTAATGAAAATAGCCCCGCCTTCGCGCGACCTTCCCCAGTCACCTGGCGCACCAGACGACGCCGAACGACGCCGGAGCGCCGCCCCAGGGCCGGCCGAACACTGTCCGTGCGTGCGTGACACAGGACAGGCATCAACAGCAGCCGCAGTTAGGAGGCGGAGTTCTCGACAATCATTCTCTCTCGAAGATCGATCGTTTTGCGATCCATCAACTCGGGTACGTTCACGACATGATCCCCTTCACCTTCTATCAATTAGTTTTAATTTAATTGCGATCGATCGTTAAGAAATACCTTGTGAAAATCGAGAAAAATCACGACAACACGTCAACAGTTTCCAATTCCATGAACCCTATTAGGAAGCCAAAATTCTGTCAAACCATAGTGAATTCGTGAAAACCAATTGAACAGATTTCTAGAGGACCTAACCAAGATGGAAACCCCACTTTTCGTTTTATTTTTAGTTGTTTATACAGTAGGATAATCCAGCTTGAAAACCAAGAAAAACCTGTTTAGAAAACTTGAAAAATTCTCCACACGACGTGCGTTCCGCCATTTCGGGCGACGTGGTCGTGAACCGAAAGCATCGA
This sequence comes from Iris pallida, assembly GCA_029216955.1. Classification (NCBI taxonomy): domain Eukaryota; kingdom Viridiplantae; phylum Streptophyta; class Magnoliopsida; order Asparagales; family Iridaceae; genus Iris; species Iris pallida. Next base: position 8,550,658 of record JANAVB010003600.1, read on the forward strand.
AAGATGCGTAACGACTTCGTGGTCGTGTGGGCTTTGACGGAATTCAAATTGGTCGCGTGTGCGCGACGAATTTGATGCGTATCCGTCAAAATTTACCGTATCGTGTACTTTGCAAATTTCTCAATTACTTTATGCACGCACGTCAGATCGAGACGAAACTTGCGCCAGCAAGACCGTATCATTTTTCTGGTCCTGTACGCCGAGTTTGGTCCTATTCTGAGACAGTTGATTGGATCACCGTTTTGCGGGCCCCACGGTCCAATTCAACGGGCAATTTTGTGCACGGCCCCTCGAAATCCAAAACTGGACATACCATTGGGTTCGTATCAGAAAGCTGGATCTGTAGACATATAGTTTGACGACTTTAGAGACCGTTGACTCTGGCACGCTTTTTGGTGCAAAGCGAGTCTAACGGCGGACATCATTTTGGCCCGAAATTACCGTTTTGCCTCTGTGTCCAGAATTGGACTTAAGGACAGGCAATCCTAGCTAATTTAACTATTCTGAGCACATTGGTAATATTTATTTCAGCTTTCGGGGACTATTGTACAGGTTTTGACTATTGTGGCACATTGAGTAGTTCAGATTGTCGGTTTCACCAGCAGAGGACCACAGGCGAGTACAGTTTATTGTCTGCATTTCGATATTGATCTTTACTATATTTCATTGATTAGTCATTGGTTATGCGATTATTTTCTATTATAAATTATTGAGTCGGGAATGAGAAGTACCAAGGATGTGTGATCTGACCTTAGACCGTGTAGACCGTGTAGACCGTGTTGCATTTATTTCTTGTAGACAATGTAGACAGTGATTTATTTATTTCTTGTAGACAGTGTAGACAGTGATTTATTTATTACAAAGTAGACAGTGTAGACCGTGATTATTACTGCATTTAAACTGTGTAGATCGTGATTACTATTTGTAGACAATGTTTCTTTATTGCAATATTTTCTGTAGACCGTGTAACTGTAGACCGTGTAACTGTAGACCGTGTAACTTTAGACCGTGTAGACCGTGTCGCATAATTATCCCGAGACCGATCACATGTCAAAGGTACTTCTAGCAGTTGGAGAAAGTATTTTTTGTGTCTATTTATTGATATTGGTTTTCCGTATTTACTGTTTATTTTCAAAACTCATGATTGATGTCTAACCTTTGTTTTATAGTCATTTTCTTTATTTGAAATTGCATTCAGTGAATTGTGCTCGTTCCATTCCTGACTGGAAACCAATATTTTTCAGGTTAGCCGTGGGTTTACATAGCATGGGAGATACGGGGATACTTCAGACAGAAGCCTAGAGACTAGCTAGATGGTGGAGTGGTAGTCATTCTATAATTGTACAAGTTTATGTTTTCTGCAAAAGTAAAACTTGTGCTCTTTGAAAATTAAATTAATTTTGTGAATGAGTATTATTTGTGATTCTGATCTTCATGGCCGTGACAGCGTTCTACCGCCGACACTGCGGCGTAGGCTGGCTTGGACACGTCTCGTATCCGTTTAAAAAAAATGGGTGCGGGTCGTGACACATATAGTGCCTCAAATGGAGACATACCGATGCTGGCTTGGTAGCTGTTGTTGTATAAAAACTCTACCAATTGAAGATGGCTCTCCCATGATCCGTCGAAGTCCAGTACAAAAGTCCTCAACATGTCCTCGAGCGTCTGAATCGTCCTCTCGGACTGTCCATCGGTCTGTGGGTGGTGCGCTGTACTGAACTTGAACCGACTGCCCAACTCCTTCAAGCTCCTCCAGTAATGGGATGTGAATCTTCTGTCCCGGTCTGATATGATGCTCACCGGTACTCCGTACAAGTGAACTATCTGCTGCATGTATAGCTCCGCCAACTTCTCGGTGGAGAGCCCCACCTTGAAGGGTATGAAGTAAGCACACTTCGTCAGCCTGTCAATGATAACCCATATGGCATCCTTTCCTCCTTGAGAATGAGGAAGCACTGAGACAAGATCCATCGTAATATGTTCCCACTTCCACTCGGGAATGGGTAATGGCTGTAATAAACCAGCTGGCCTCTGACGCTCCGCCTTGACCTGCTGACAAACTAGGCATCTCGAAATAAAGCGTGATACATCTCTCTTCATCCCGTGCCACCAAAGATGTTCCCGTAAGTCATGGTACATCTTGTTGGCACCGGGGTGAATAGAATATCGCGATCGGTGCGCCTCCTGCAAGATCGCCTCAATCAGCTCTTCCTTCGGCACGCATAATCGGCTGCCGTGCCTCATGGATCCATCCTCTACTACGGTGAAGTCATCAAGCAATCCAGCTAAAGCCTGGACTCTGAGTCTGCGGAGGCTCTCATCTGTAGATTGAGTCTCCTTGATCAGCTCCATCAGACCTGACTGAATATCTAGCGCCATCATCTGTATCACTGATCCTGGTCGAATCATATCAATACCGAGCCTCTTCAGATCTTCCCGTAAATGTCGATCTATCATCAAATACCATGCCATCGGATGCCTGCTCAGCGCATCCGCCACCACATTTGCCTTCCCGGGGTGATACTGTAAATCGATGTCGAAGTCCTTCATCAACTCCAACCATCTTCTTTGCCTTATTTTCAGCTCCTTCTACGTGAACACATACTTCAAGCTCTTGTGGTCAGTAAAGATTTCCACTCGCTCTCCATATAAGTAGTGTTTCCACAACTTGAGTGCAAAGATCACCGCAGCTAACTCTAGGTTATGGGTAGGATAGTTTCGTTCATGAGTCCGTAATTGCCTAGATGCATAAGCAATCACTTTCCCATGCTGCTGTAGGATACATCCTAGCCCATTTCCCGAAGCATCGCTGTAAATGGTAAAACCTCCAGATCCTGAAGGTAATGTCAGAACTGGAGCGGTCGTCAGTCTCCTCTTCAGCTCCTCAAATGCTGCATGACAGTCCTCTGACCAGATGTACTCTGCGTCCTTCTGCGTCAGCTTCGTCATGGGTTCAGCTATTCTAGCAAAGTCCTAGACAAAGTTCCTATAATAGCCTGCTAATCCCAAGAAACTCCTGATCTCTGAAACCGATGTCGGAGCCTTCCACTTCTCGATGGCAGCAATCTTCTTGGGATCCACTGAGATCCCCTCTCCAGTGACCATATGACCGAGAAACTTCATTCGGTCTAGAAAGAACTCGCACTTCGACAATTTGGCATACAACCTTTCCTTCCTCAAAATCCCCAAAACTGTCCGTAAGTGTTATACGTGCTCTTCCGGCGTCTTCGAGTATATCAGGATGTCGTCGATAAACACCACGACGAACTTATCCAGATACTGGTGATATGTCTTGTTCATCAAGTTCATAAAGACAGCTGGCACTGTAGAAGCATGGAAAAGAACAAAAAAAGGCCTATGCGACTCCGACAAAAGGATCCCCATGCGGCTCAAGAGTCCATGCAGCTCGGATGGCTCCATGCGGCCCAGAAAGGAACCACGTAGCCCCAAACAGTTCTTATCTACACGTTCGAAGTTTTCAACCACTGTGACTAAGAAACTGTCGTCTAAACGGTTGTCCACCACCGAAGTTTTCTAAGGTACACGTTCGAAGACGAAATTTGCTACAATGGGAGATTCATCATCCACACCACTGGGGGTCACTGGAACTGGGGGTAGCACTCCTCCAAATATCCACGACAATCCAATGTTCCAAGGAGACGAGCCGGGGAAAATAACTCTTCCATCAGATACAGCAAGTGCCGACGTCCCCGAAGACGACCACGACTCCCAAGACGAGGCAAGCTCTGAAGCTGGGGGTACCGTTCCTTCTGAGTCCGAACCAGAGGAGAACATTCCCATATACCCCGATGACTTCTCGGTACAGGGGTATAATTCGGAGGGTACGTCATCCACCGTCCCTTCCACTTTTACTCATGTGAGGACGACATTTATGACAAACGACGAACAAGATGGTCCCAGTGATCGCCAACGCATCGACACTCTGGAGGCCATACTGCGCACCTTGGTCAAATCTGTGGACGAGATCAAAGCGGCTCTTCCCACTCTACAAGGAAGGACACCTGGCCAAACAAGCTTGGGTCTCGCGGTCAATGAGGACTCGAACTCAGCGGCACCAAACTCGGGCGATAATCCTCCTAAAATGTCGGTTCCTACCGCTGCGGATGAGGCCAGGGAAGCAAGAAGAGAGGTCCAGGAGCTTTGGGCCATATTTTACGCTCGAGAAGCCTCTCAGGACCTCAGAATACAGCAACCATACCCCGCTGAATGGAGGGATGTCCCTTTCCCACCAAGATATAAGCCATTCAACATCAATCCCTATGATGGCAAGACCTCCGCAAGTCGGTACATCACTTACTTCGAGGTAACCACCAACCATCTGCCCCATGATAAAGCCATCCTTACACGATTATTCATCGGAGCATTGGAAGGGGTCGCCTTCGACTGGTACTGCAACCTGCCAGACAACTGCATCCACTCCTTCGCCAGCTTCAAGCGCATGTTCTTGGAGAGATTCTACGAAGTAGGACAGGATGTTACAATGTCTACCCTCATGGACGTCGTTCAAGGGGAGAAGGAGCTGACAAGAAACTATATTGAGCAGTTTCGCCAAACTGCAATGAAGTTGCCGTCCGGTAATCCGGATTCCTCCTTAATTGAAATTTGCCAAAAGAGACTGCTCCCAACAATCAGCCTCTAGATGGGCGAAAGTCAATTTAAGGACTGGAAGACGTTTATCATCAGTGCCACTAGCGCCGAAGACAAGTTGAAGAAGGCTCGCCAACTGGGATTACACATCTCGAAGGGAGAGGACAAAGGCAAGCGCCCTAATACCAACAACAATATTGGTGTTAACGCCTCCAACAATCGGGACAACAAGGGCAAGCAGGCTATGGTGGCCGACATAGCCCAGAAGCCTGAGTCAAAACCGGCTGACAAGCAATGGCCGCAAATGACCAACTCCTTCGAAGACGGCCATGTCAAGCCCATCTTGGACATGCTCATACAAGGAGACAGAATTCAGCTCCCTCCACCAAGACGGGAACATCGGCCGGCAGAAATAGAGAGCCCAAAGTATTGTCATTACCATTGCTACGTCCACCATGCTACACCCGACTGCTACCAACTGAAGCGATACATCCAACATCTCATCGATTCGAAGGCTCTGGCCATTTCTTTCGAAGAGGTGACCGTACAGCCAATATGGTGTCAGTACAGTTCGGCAGCTTCCCTCCAACAGAGACTCAAGATGGCATGGTACCCGTCCCTCTGGCGACAATGAAGATCGCTAATTTTCTACCTCCTCGAGATCAGGCTACTGGTCTAGTACCCCTTACTACATCGCGAGGGGAGATCATGTGGGTCCATCCGGACTTGGTATCTGAGGTGACTCAGTCCGCATCTCCCTCCACCAGCAAGAAGAAGAATAGGAAAGTCAAATCATGTTGTACGATCTCGATAGAGGTCGAAGAAGCTACTGCTGTTGTTACCCGCTCCGGCACACAAATACAACCTCCACCGGGTAACTCGGCTGAAGATCATCAGCCGACAGCTGCTAATGCTCCAGGACCTCCGCAACCTTCGACGACCGACAAGCCTAGGCCGAAGGAGACTCGCTTCGACAAACCTCTCCGAAAAGAGACACCTCATGGGCTAGAGAGGCTATACAACTTTGATATCCTGGTATAATGGGCCAACACACCGGCCAAATTATCGCTATATGAGCTCCTGAGACTTTCCAAGGATGTCCGCGTCGCGCTGAGCGAAGCACTCCAGAATGCCGACGCATACCTGGCTCAGTCCAATCTCACTGGGGAGGACTCGCCGGCAGATCTCCAGGACAGTGCTTGCACAGGGTCTATGCCAAACATTGTCTTCACTCCGTAGGATATGCTTATCAAGACCAACCTGCACGATCGCCCTCTGTATTATACTGGGTATATTGGCAATATCAAGGTCGATCGTATAGGATCGTTGAGCACCTCTAGAGGGGAGGGTGAATAGAGTGCGTGTGTGCAGCGGAATATAATCACCAATTAAAAATTAAACTATGGCAGATATGTAAGAGACAGTAAATAAAGATAGAGAATTCAAACTCAGTGACACAGCGATGTATACTGGTATCCCTCTGAGAGGACTAATCCAGTCTCGAGTACTCTTGCTCGATGTTAATCCACTATGGCACAAGCTTTAACTGAGAGCTTGCAATCTCTTACAACATCGTGCTTGGTGACAAGCGCACGACCGGCTTCACAACACCGTGCTTGGTGACGAGCGCACGACCAGCTCCACAACAGAAAAGTTGTTGAAACTTGAACGACCTCTTTACAACTCTTGAGTAACCAAAAGACTCTAAATCAACTCTGATAGTACTGGCTTTTGGCTAAGAGATGTGTAGGTGAGATTTGAAAATCTTAGATCGTTTTGAAAACACTTGAGTAGTAGAGAAGAGAAGATGAAGAATGAATTGATGATTTGAAATGAAAAGTTCTTCTCTATTTATAGGTGTTTTCACCAACCGAACTCGGGCAGAACTCGGGCAGAGTTCGGGTGCAAATATCTCGCAAAGAGACGTTGCTCGCAGATTTGGAGGCAACAGAAGTTTGAATACAAACTGACCGAACTCGGTCAGAGTTCGGACCGAACTCGGGCCGAACTCGGCTAGGAGTTCTGTCAGGAGATATTTGAAATTCTTTTGAAAAAACAGTTTTCAAACATGTGTTTGGTTATTTGTAAAATCATTTGAAAAGACTATTTTCGAAATATGTTTTTGAAATATTTGTAACCGAAAATACGAATGGTAAAAGTAGGCTTTTGAAATGAGGACAGTTTTAACCCTAAGCCAGTATTACCAAAATTGATTTTACAAAGTAATTCCTAGACTCAATAAAATATAAAATACAGAATAAAAATGAGAACTGAGTCTTCAGAAGATTTGATGATGTTGACGCTTTGATTGATGTGGTACATTGTCCGTTGAATAAGATTTCATGAATCCTGAAATGATTAGCAGCATTTTCTATATTTTGTGTATTGACTAAAGTGTATGTTGATTATCAAAATCGAGTGTGACCATGGAATGGGCCAACAATCTCCCCCATTTTGATAATTGACAAACTTGAGTCTATACCAAAATATATTTATATCAAATAAAACAAAATATCAAAATACCTGGAAAAAAATTTATTTGGATTTTGTTTTTGGATATCTCCTCGCTTGCTTTGGTATACTTTTTTTCTCCCCCTTTGTCAAGTAGTAAAATGAATAGGCTCCCCCGTAAATCGTGAAGCCAACAATAGAAAAAAAATAAGACAAAGTGAAGCAAAAAAGAAATAATCACAGCAGAGACATATATGGAAACAACTGGAATAAAATGAACTATCTCATAATAAACTGAAATATCATAGAAGTTTTCACTAGAAATCAAAAAGTACAACTGATAATGTCTAACTAAACAGTTTAGACATAAAATGAAATAAAACTACTACATCAACTGCATCAACTAATCAAATCAAAATCTACTATCCCATGGCTGAATCCACGTCACATCGTAGGGTCGTCCGCACCTGGAGGATCATGAGGGAAGTATGCTGTGGTCGGGTCAAAATACTGAAAAGTAACCTCATCAGTAAATCGAGGACCAGAAAAAGCCGGGTGAGGAAGGATGGTGATCGGATGGACTGGATCCTGAGCCAGGCTATAGTGAAGGTCAGCAATACTATTTCTCAGCACCTGGGCCTGAGAAATGTGCCTGAACTCTGAGTCCTGATGACGTTGCGTAGAGACCGCAACAAAATTATCTAAGCGCTGGTAGAAAGTCTGATCGAATCCTGGGGCAGGGGCCGGAACAGGATGAGCATCAGCTGCAGGGGCCTCAGCATCAGCAGCTGGAGCAGGAGCAGCTCCAGGAGGTGCAGGAAATCGACGAGAACGAGTCAGCTCAACAGGTGGAGAGGAGATGGCACACGTCTCAAGATCAATCTCGAAACGTCGAAAGATCGAAGCAAGGTGCATCGGATAAACTAGATTCATGCCTGTATTTTTGCAGTTAAGCATCCAGTTCATCATGGTTTTGGGAACGGAGAAAGGAATGCTAAAGTGGATGTGATATAGAGCAGAAAGTTCCAAAAAGGTAACTTCATTAGTAGATCCTTTCTTCGAAAGAAGAGCAGAAAATACCATACGATGAAGTTCATAAAATGTTTGGTTCAGATGTTTGGAAAAGATTATCCGGGGAGGAGGGTTAGGGTGACAAATTAATTCCCTAAAGGAAGCCAAAGTGACATCGGCGGAAAACTGAATGTGGTAGATGTCAACTAATGCATCACCAAGATCAGGAACATGAAAGTATTCGCTGATATCAGTGGCGCTAAATTCTAACTCTTGCCCAGCAATGCAAGAATAGAAATTACCGTTAGGTTTTACCAGCAGATTGTAGTAAAACATGCGAACGGCGTTGTCATAAATGCTCTCTTGGACCTCGAAGAAATTGCGGTATCCAAGTTGGTCAAAGATTGGAGCATATTCAAAGAAAGTAGTAAAGTTAACGAAGGCTCCAGAGCAAATACGACGACTAGAGAAGGAATCGAACCAGAGATCCGAGAAGTCTTTGTCAGGAAACAAAGTAGCGTCGTAATCTTCGGGATCTCTAGGTCTAGCTGGACTAAAGAGACTAGCAGGGGTATAGTCAGAGGATGAGGAAGCACCTTGGGAAGAGTTTCCTCTTTGACGTTTGGGGGCCATGAGGAGATGGATAGAAAATACCTTCAAAGAAAAAGGAAGAAGAAGGAAGATGACCGCCCACTGGAACTCGTCAAACCCTTGCTAAGATGGAGGAGGAGAGGCTTCTATTAGAAGAGGAAGGCTTTCCACATTTTGGTGTGAAGAAAAAGTGGAAGGAAAGATAGATTATATAGCCTCTAGGGCCGGCTATTCGGTTCTGGAAGTTATCACAGCGCCGACCGAACTCGGTCCGAATTCGGTCCAAACTCGGTCAGAGTTCGGGCCGAGTTCGGCCACTTGCATTCCCGAGACAGTCAAAGCAGTCAGGTAAATAAAAGTTGTAATTAATAACATTTGACTGATTTATTAAATAACTGCTGTTATTTTCGGGTTAACTATAGGGGTTGTCCCAGCTAACGGAGGTTCACCGGGGAACTCTTAAATACCGCTTCGCTTCGACCGTAGCCGTGGTGACAGACATACCCTTTGTAAGTTTGTCCCCAAAAATAATTTTCGTTAAATAATAAATTATCAAGTCATAAATACAGTTTTAATTACCATATGCATTATGAGTCCGAGAATTCAAGAATGCCGAGCTCACGCCTCAAGATGTTAAAACGGTCTTCAGCCAATGGTTTAGTGAATATATCTGCTAGTTGATGAACAGTATCAATAAATTCTAAGCAAATATCCCCGTGTTGTTGATGATCACGAAGAAAATGATGTCTAACTTCTATGTATTTTGTGCGTGAATGACAAACAGGGTTCTTAGTCAGATTAATTGCACTAGTGTTATCACAATAAATAGGAATTTTTGTATAGTGCAGATTGTAGTCCTCTAAGGTTTGCTTCATCCACAAAATCTGAGCACAACAACGTCCTGCGGCGATATACTCAGCCTCAGTTGTTGATAATGCTACTGAATTTTGTTTCTTGCTAAACCAAGAGACTAAGGCCTTTCCTAAGAAATGACATGTGCCACTGGTGCTTTTACGGTCCACTTTGCATCCAGCAAAATCCGCATCCGAGTAACCTATAAGGTCAAAGGATTTGGTTTTGGGATACCATAAGCCAACTGTAGAAGTGTCTTTAAGGTATCGGAAGATACGCTTAACAGCACTAAGATGTGATTCCTTAGGGTTTGCCTGATAACATGCACATATGCAAATACTAAACATAATATCAGGGCGACTAGAAGTTAAATATAATAAACTACCAATCATACCTCGATACTTACGCTGATCGACAGGTTTGCCACTTTCATCAGCATCAAGCTTTGTAGATGTAGCCATAGGAGTCCCGATTGGCTTTACATTCTCGAAGTTATACTTTTTCAGTATGTCCTTCGTGTACTTGGCTTGGTTGATGAATGTTTCGTTCGAGTGTTGTTTGATTTGCAGTCCTAGGAAGAAGTTCAGCTCTCCCATCATACTCATCTCAAACTCACTCTGTATACACTTGGCAAAATCTTGACAGAGTTGTTCATTAGTAGAACCAAATATAATGTTATCTACATAGATTTGTACTAGAAGAATGTCATCATTCATGGATTTAATAAATAAAGTAGTATCAATCTTGCCTTTTGAAAATCCATTATCAAGTAAGAAGGCGCTTAGGCGTTCATACCAAGCACGAGGTGCTTGTTTGAGTCCATAAAGTGCTTTCTTAAGCTTGAAGACGTGATCAGGTTTTTGAAAATCTTCAAAACCAGGGGTTGTTTCACAAACACCTCTTCTTTCAAAAATCTATTTAAAAATGCGCTTTTCACGTCCATTTGAAAAAGTTTGAAATCATTAAAACATGCAAATGTGCAAAATATGCGGATGGCTTCTAGTCTAGCAACAGGAGCATAGGTCTCATCATAATCAATTCCTTCTTCTTGATTATAACCTTGTGCAACTAGACGTGCTTTGTTGCGTAGAACTTGTCCATCTTCACTTAGTTTATTTCGGAACACCCATTTGGTACTAATTATCGATTGACCAATAGGTTTAGGAATGAGTTCCCAAACTTGGTTTCTCTCAAATTGATTAAGTTCCTCTTGCATGGCAGAAATCCAAAATTCATCAGAGAAAGCTTCATCAACATTGTTAGGTTCTATTTGTGAAATAAAAGCTACATTAGCTGCTACTTCAGAATCTTTAAGGGATGAACGTGTACTTATACCTTTGGATACATCACCTATAATGAGAGTTTCTGGATGATCTGGCTTGAATCTCAATGATTCAAATCTTTGGGCCATACCTTTCACAAGGCTCTTCTCAGTTCCAGCATCTTCAGAACTTTTATCAGTCCTTGTTTCTTGGGTAGGATCTTTCTCAGAACTCTTCTTAGTCTTTTTAGGTGCATCTTCATCATCACTGTCGCTAGATCTGTGAAGCGTTGATGGATTTAAACGTAGACCTATGTGCTTTGTTCTTTTCACAGTCAGTACATACCATATCTCTCTTGAATGTAATCTCAGGGAGTCCTCTACCAACTTCTTTGTATTCAGACGTGAGATAGTATCCATGTTTGCATGTCCTAGTCTCATGTGCCACAGCCAGCTTTCATCTTGATTGGCTACTAGGCACCTTCCTGCATTATTAGTATTCTCCAAAAAGAAAACATAAATGTTGTCTTCTCTAATCCCTTTATATACGGGATCACCAGATGACATATCATATATGGTACATTTATCTTTCACAAAATTGATACCATAGCCATTATCTGCCAAATGACTTATGCTCAATAGGGGATGTTTCAATTCAGTTACTAGACAAACATCCTTTATTATTGGATAAGGAGAAATACCTACAGTACCATTACCTATAATATCACCTCTCAAGTTATTTCCGAAGGAGACGTATCCTTCTTTCTTCATCGATAGCGTAGCGAATAAAGATGCATCACCAGTCATGTGTCGCGAACATCCGCTATCGAGGATCTATGCTTCTAGCATGAGAGGGTTGAGGGTCCACCTACAAAACAAGTAGATGAATCCTTTGGTAGCCATTTTCTGAAGGGTCCATACTGATTAGCTTTAGGTCTCCAGACTAAAGTGTGATTGTCAACAAGCTTTCTTGCTAAACAATACTGTGATATGTGTCCGTGTGTACCATAATAAGTGCAAGTCAGTTTAGAACCAGATATGGTTGAAACTGTGTTCACATGCTTGTTTGGTTTCTTGGAGAACCTATAAGTGAAAGCATGATGATACTCGTATTTCTTCTGTGCTTTCTTGTTTTTAGTCCTCTTAGGTGTATGCTTTGCATTAGGACTAAAATTAGGCTGTGTCACAGGCATTTCCTGTTTGCCTTACTTGATTTCTAACTTTTTAGAAATCGCAATAGACTCTTCATATTTAGCAGTCATAACTGAGAGTCTTTGTTCTGTTATTAAGTGCATCTTCTTCTCTGTGTCATACAGCTTTTGCATCTTACCATAATCTCTTTCTTTCTTTTGAATAGTGAGGATAGCCTCATGATAGTCTACCTTGAGTTTGGCTATCTCTTTCGTGTTACCGGTAGTAGACGTCTCTTTAATATCTTGAATAAGATTGGACAGTCTAGCTAACTCGGTTGTGTATGCCTTAATCTCTTTTCGAGATTGCTTATACTTGTCAAGCACATTTTTATGTTCTTCAAGTAAATCGCTAAAGGCATTTTCTAACTCATCGAAAGTAAAATCATCATATAGAGGGTTTGAAGATACCTTATCAAATGCCATAAGACAGACATTTGCATTGCCGCAGGGTCTATCCTCTTCTTCAGAATCACTGGCATTACTTTCATGCCAGATACTTGTGTTGGCATACTTTCGACCAGTTGTAGCTTTTCTGCTTGATCTTGATCTGTCATATGGACTGCTCTTCTTGGTGGTTGGACAGTCCTTCTTCATGTGCCCTGACTTCTTACATCCAAAGCATATGGTTTCATCTTCATTGCTTTCTTGGACATCTTTCTTCTTTCTTCTTGTAAACTTTAGGTACTTCCTGAAGTTCTTCACAAGTAGGGCTTGTTCATCACCACTTGATGATTCTTCATCGGAATCATTGTATGTCGGCTTTCTTGCTTGAGCTTTGAAGGCAATAGTTTTCTTCTTTGGTGTTGCTTCTTCAAAATCTTACAAGTCGAGTTCATGGGTCATGAGCTTGCCCATCAAAGTTTCCAACGACATTGTGGTGAGGTCGTTTCCTTCAATAATTGCTGTGGCTTTTGGATTCCAGTTCTTTGTTAGAGCCCGCAGCACTTTTCTAATCTTCTCGTGATTGCTGTAATTCTTACCAAGAGATTGCAAAGGATTAGTTATATTAAGAAAACGAGTAAACATCTGTGTAATTGACTCACCGGGTTTCATCTTAAAAGATTCATATTCCTGAGTCAGTCTACTAATTTTGGATTCTTTCACTTGGAAAGTCCCTTCACGGGTTACCTCAAGGAGTTTCCAAATTTCGTGAGACGTCTTGCAGGTTGAAACTCTGTTGAACTCGGTTTTGTCAATTGCACAGAATAGTGCATTGATGGCTCGAGCATCAAGACTAGCCTTTGCTTTTTCAGCATCGGTGTACTTGTCATGCGGCTTTTCCATAAGAATACCTTCAACCACTGTGGGTGGTGGTTTCTTATACCCATCAATGACTATTGACCAAAGATCAAAATCTAGAGATTTTAGAAAGAAAGTCATTCATGTTTTCCAGTATGTGTAATTTGTTCCATCAAATAGGGGAGGTCTATTTGTGGATTGCCCTTCACCGTTGAATATAAATTTCACGGCTGCCATATATATACACTCTAGGGTATATTATATAAGAATATAACCTGCTCTGATACCAATTGTAGGATCGTTGAGCACCTCTAGAGGGGGGGTGAATAGAGTGCGTGTGTGCAGCGGAATATAATCACCAATTAAAAATTAAACTATGGCAGATATGTAAGAGACAGTAAATAAAGATAGAGAATTCAAACTCAGTGACACAGCGATGTATACTGGTATCCCTCTGAGAGGACTAATCCAGTCTCGAGTACTCTTGCTCGATGTTAATCCACTATGGCACAAGCTTTAACTGAGAGCTTGCAATCTCTTACAACACCGTGCTTGGTGACAAGCGCACGACCGGCTTCACAACACCGTGCTTGGTGACGAGCGCACGACCAGCTCCACAACAGAAAAGTTGTTGAAACTTGAACGACCTCTTTACAACTCTTGAGTAACCAAAAGACTCTAAATCAACTCTGATAGTACTGGCTTTTGGCTAAGAGATGTATATGTGAGATTTGAAAATCTTACATCGTTTTAAAAATACTTGAATAGTAGAGAAGAGAAGATGAAGAATGAATTGATGATTTGAAATAAAAAGTTCTTCTCTATTTATAGGTGTTTTCACCAACCGAACTCGGGCAGAACTCGGGCAGAGTTCGGGTGCAAATATCTCGCAAAGAGACGTTGCTCGCTGATTTGGAGGCAACAGAAGTTTGAATACAAACTTACCGAACTCGGTCAGAGTTCGGACCGAACTCGGGCCGAACTCGGCTAGGAGTTCTGTCAGGAGATATTTGAAATTCTTTTGAAAAAACAGTTTTCAAACATGTGTTTGGTTATTTGTAAAATCATTTGAAAAGACTATTTTCGAAATATGTTTTTGAAATATTTGTAACCGAAAATACAAATGGTAAAAGTAGGCTTTTGAAATGAGGACAGCTTTTTGAAATATTTGTACAGGAGGAACAGATGATAATCCGACTGCCAAGGTCTGGCCAAGCGCCAAGACCCATGACAGAGCCACTGACAATCAGGTTGCCAAAAGCTAACCAGCGACAAACAGGGGAGCTCAATCCCTCTGTCAAGCCGATGACAATTCGTCTTTCCAGAATAAATCAGCAACCGAGCACTAAGCCAGGGACTACTAGCCAGCAAATAACTCCCCGCTCAACACCGAGCACCAAACTGGTGGTAGCTAGTATGCCAACAACTCCATGTTCTGCTCCACCTATAGAGCCCCTGATAATCAAGTTGCCCAAGTCATCCTCTCAGTCTGCATTTACACAGGGGGTGGCTGAAAAAGAATCTGAGCTGGCCATGTATGTGGCTGCTTACACTGATGTTCCATCTGCAGATGATGTAATCCCACTGGAAAAGATACCTTATTTCATCAATAAAGGGATATCTTTGAATTATCTCGAGCTTAATAAGCTCTGTACAATGTATGCTATGGAACACGGTATAGGCACTCACCTGCACACACAAGTGACAAATATCTACACCGCGAACCAACTTACTCCAGTAGAAGACGCTTACCGCATAATCGAGAGAGACGATCACCCAATCATCTTCGGCCGGAAGAATGATCCACAACCCTTCAAGATAGAAAAAGTTGAGCTCGAACCCGACACCGGGAGATTGTCCCTTTATCAGTATAGTTCCCAATCCAAGTACCTTATGCAAAAACAAGGATATGATCTGGAATCTACACCAGGCTTAAACTACGGCACCGGACGGCGGTTACCCTTACAGTCGTCGGCCCCCGCTGGGAAACCACGAGATTATTACAGTAAAACCAGATGTGGGCTCGGTTATGTCACACCTGCGATAACACCTGAAAGCTCAGACGAAGAATGTGACTGGCATTCACACTCAACCGGATCACCCACTTTCGATTCAGATATCAGCATCGGGGACATGATCATGCAAGTCTGGTCCGTCAACATGGCACTTGTCGACGCCTACGAAAAAAATGAAGACATTCCCGAACTTCTTGAGCTAGAGCCATGGGCATAACAACTAGATGCACAGTAGGAGAAGTGGTTCAAACAAAGAGAACCTCCCACCGAGGATGAGGTTGTACAAGTCGATCACTGTGATGAGTCCTCTCCAAAGCCAATCTTCGTCAGCAAGAATCTGACAAACGAAGAGCGAGAATCACTACTACAACTCGTCAGAGAATACATCGACGTGTTCGCCTGGAGCTATAAAGATATGCCAGGACTGAACCCCAAGATTGCACTTTATAAGCTCAATATCCGTTCGGACGCAAAACCAGTCAAGCAACAGCAACGTCGGTTCCGTCCTGACGTCATGAATGCCATTGAAGCCGAGGTAAACAAACTGATAGCTAGCGGCTTCATCCATAAGGAACATCATCCTGACTGGGTCGCCAACATAGTACCAGTCCTCAAGAAGAGTGGAAAGATTCGAATCTGCATCGACTTTCGTAATCTAAATGAGGCATGTCCTAAGGATGAGTTCCCTCTCCCTATCACAGACATCATGATCGATAACACCTGCGGCTTTGAGCGTATGTCATTCATGGATAGTTTTTCGGGGTACAACTAAATCAAGATGTTCCCGGATGACGAAAAGCATACATCATTCCGAACACCAATCGGCACATACTGCTACACAGTTATGCCTTTCAACCTAAAGAACGCTGGCACCACTTATCAAAGAGCTATGAGCATCATCTTTAGAGACCACTTATGCAAGATAGTAGAATGCTACGTCGACGACATCGCCATCAAAAACCGCTCTAAGGAAGAACATCTGCATGATCTGAAGACGGTATTCGACCTGATGCGAGCGCACAAGTTGAAAATGAATCCCACAAAATCCTTCTTGGGTGTATCCAGTGGAAAGTTCTTGGGTTTCATCATTACCTCCCAGGGTATCCACGTAGACCCTGAGAAGACAAAGGCAATCATGGAGATGAGTCCCCCGAGAAATCTCCGTGAACTTCGAGGCCTTCAAGGGAGGCTAGCTTACATCAGAAGATTTATTTCCAACCGCTCCGGACGGTGTCAGCCTTTCACCCACCTCATGAAGAAGGGCGTCTCATTCGTATGGGATGAAGAATGCCAACGTGCCTTCGACAGCATCAAAGAATACTTGTCGAACCCTCCAGTCCTGGTGGCCCCGATTGCTGGAAAACTATTTCTGCTCTACGTACGAGCAATGGAGCATTCTTTCGGTGCTCTGCTAGCACAAAACAACGATGCAGGCCATGAACAGGCTATATATTACCTCAGCCGAACGATGATAGGGCCGAAATACCGATATACCACCGTGGAGAAGGAATGCCTCGCCCTGGTGTTCGCCATTCAGAAGATGCGATACTACGTCATGGGACAAACCATACATGTGATATCATGAATCAACCCTCTCAGGGTCCTCATGACCAAACCAGAGGCACTCAGCTCTCGCCTCGCTACATAGGCAATATTGTTGTCCCCCTACCACATGATCTTCGTCCCGTAAAAGGCTGTTAAAGGTCAAGCTCTGGCAGACTTTTTAGCAGCCCATCCAGGTTTGGAGTCGACCAGAATATACAAAGAAATCCCAGATGAGGTCGCCGACTCACATGTGGCGAATGTTCTTCGATGGTGCTTCAAGAACCGGACCCAAGGGCAACATCGTCGTTGGAGTCAGAGTGGTGCTGATTTCTCCCTCCGGGCTGGTGATCAATCGAGCTTACTCCCTCACCGAACCTTGTTCAAACAATGTGGCCGAGTACAACGCTTTGGTTATTGGCCTCCAACTTGCAAGAGAGCTGGGGGTAGAATATCTGGAAGCATACGGCGATTTGCAGTTAATCGTCAATCAGATCTGAAGTTCATACGAAGTCCGCCATGAAGATATGATCCCCTATCAACAAATAGCAATCAACATTATTTCGTTATTTGAAGGGTTCTTCATAGAACACGTTCCCAGACTCCAAAATATCGAAGCCGATGCCCTAGCAGGCCTTGTCGCTTCCCTAGCAGTTCCGAACCACGCTCATCACCTGGTGGACGTGATAGGCCACGAACTGGTATGTCCCAAAAACAATGTGCAATTTGTGGCAAGTTATTCTGCTCAAACGGTCGACGAAACGCCAGACTGGAGACAACCATTCATAGACTTCGTAGTCTACGACATCCTGCCCGAGAACCCAAAGGAAGCCACCTCTATCAGAAAACGTTCTCTCAGATTCTTCTACGATATAGAGAGAAAAATGTTGTATCGGCGATCATACGATGGATTACTGCTTCGGTGTCTATCAAATACAGAAGCCAAAGAAGCCGTGCACGAAGCCCACGATGGCATCTGTGGGGCCTATCAGCCTGGCCCGAAGCTGCAAGATCGCCTTCGCCGAATGGGCTACTACTGGCCCACAATGGTTGCAGACGCAATAGACTATGCACGAAAATGTAAAGCCTGTCAAGTCCACGCAAATTTCATCCACCAGCCATCCGAGTTTCTACATCCGACAGTGGCGTCCTGGCCATTCGAAGCATGGAGAATGGACATCATCGGTCCAATCACTCCACCTTCGTCCCGAGGGCATCGTTTGATACTCGCTATCACAGATTACTTCTCCAAATGGATGAAATTTGTTCCGCTTGCAGAAGTGAAGACTTCAAACGTGATCAACTTCCTCAAGCATCACGTCATCTATCATTTTGGACTGTCCCGAAGGATCATCCACGATAATGGTCCAATGTTTGCAAGCCATGTCTTCTATCGATTCTGTGACAAGCACCGAATCTAGAATGTTGCTTCGATACCGTACAATCTGGCAGCGAATGGGTTAGCAGAAGCATTCAACAAAACCATCATCAAGTTACTCAAGAAGTTCGTGTCGTCCAACAAATGTGACTGGAATAAGAAGCTTGGTGAATGCTTATGGGCGTACCGTACTAAAGTCCGAACAGCCACTGGGAACACACCATTCTCTCTGGTGTACGGGAGTGAGGCAGTCCTCCCATTGGAGACTCAAATCACCTCGCTCTGCGTCACTCTCACTTACCAATTGACGACGGACGAAAACTACTGTCGCCGCCTAAAAGAGCTGGAGGCCTTAGACGAAAAGCGCCTACTAGCTCAGCAGCAAATCGAGCTATACCAAGCACGCATCTCTGGAGCCTTCAACAAGAAGGTTAAAGTCAGAATATTCCAAGTGGGCGATCTCGTTCTGGCAATTCGGAGGCCGATGGTTATGACTCACAAAACTGCCGGCAAATTCCAGCCAAAATAGGAAGGTCCATTTATCATTGAGGCTGTATTCTCCAACGGGGCTTACCGCCTCGCAAAACAAAACGGAGACTTGCTCATGTTGCCCGTCAACGGCAAGTTCCTGAAGAAGTATTATGTCTAAACGACATTCTCCAAGTCCCAAAATGTTGAGTTATGTGCCCTCCGGTACCGTTGAACCAACATTCTTCCTCCAAAAATTCCAGAGTGTTGAGTTATGTACCCTCTGGTACCTCTGAACTTACACTTTGACCCCAAATTTCTTGGATTGTCGAGTTATGTACCCACAGGTGCCTCTGAACTTACATTTCGGTCACTCTTTTAGGTGGTAAGTCATGTATGATCATACCTCTGAACTTATTCTTCTGAAAGAGCTCCTCCCTCATGATCCACTACCCGTACTCCCAGTGCACAAAAAGGGTAACGGATCCACAAATTTCCAAAACGGCCACATCGATGTTACCTCTGAGTCGTTTCACTTCCGCCAAAAATAAATCACCCCTTTACGTAGAACTTCCACGTCCTCATTACCTCTGAGTCATTCTATGTACCCCTTCATGGAGCCCACTCCTACCACATCCTCATTACCTCTGAGTAGGAAGGTTCTATCGAAGAAACCCTCATGCTTGCCACGTCCTCATTACCTCTGAGTAAGTATGTTGGTTCCCTTTCGACTTATTATCCATACCCAAAACTGGAGTACGCCAAGGATAATAAGCCCACAAATGTCCTCTGTTGACCACAAATATCCTCCGCTGAGTCCACTCCTGCCACGTCCTCATTACCTCTGAGTAGGAAGATTCCGCGGTAGAAAACCCTCATGCTTGCCACGTCCTCATTACCTCTGAGTAAGTATGTTGGTTATATCTCGTCCTATTATCCGTATCCTAAGCCAGGGTATGCCAAGGATAATAGGCCCATAAATGTCCTCTGCTAAGTTTCTTAGTACGGTCCCATCATTTCTCATCATGCCCCGGGAGCCCAGCTGCTCCATGGCATTCTATCATACCCCGGGAGCCCAGCTGCTCCATGGCATTCTTTCTCCCGATACCAGAAACGTCCACGGCCACCTTACAGTGAAATTGTTCTAGGTATCCCCATCAAACTTGTTATCCATACCTAAAACCCAGGTATGCCAAGGGTAACAGGTCCACAAACAGTCCCCCAGCGGGGCAAACACCACCACAACACCATAAACACAATAAGAAATGCAAATGAAGGATAATAAAGCATACTCTTTTATTTGGAAACCAAAAATACTACATGTTCTGGGACTACGTCCCTCTCAAAAAAAGGGGGTGGGAAAAGAACAGAAACAAAAGAAGGAAAAAAGCCGTCTATGGTTCGGCGGTACATAGTTCCAAGAGACGATTCTTCACCAAGGCAGTCCCCCGTTCAAGCCGCTGCTTAGCTCGACGCTCGGCCTCCTGGGACAATCGCTCTACATCATCCAGGTATATGTGTGTCCGCCAGCCATCCTCCAGCTTCTTCAGGGCGAGCTCCAGGCCAGCAGAAGCTCGATTAACTCTGTCGACCTCCTGGATAATCAGCCCCTTTTCAGTACGGGCAGCTTCGAGTTCAGACTCCAGGAAAGCTAACTTCCTCTGAAGCTCAAGGATCTGCTCTCGCGTGTCAATGACCCCACGGGAGGCAGTCGCTTCCCGAGCCGTAATAACTTCACTCTCGCGGCTCAACTGATCATATAGCTGAGACAGATCGCGGAGGTACTTTAGTATGACCGGCTTGGCCTTATCCCGAGCAGCCCTTATCTTCTCTACGGTAGTTAGGAGGCAACCGCGCTCTTGATCTATAGCAGAAGACAGATCATCTTGCCGTAGCACCTGAAGCTGGGCTATCAGCTGATCAGCCTCCAGCAATTTTGCCTCCAGAAGTGCAGCTATCCCCGCCCCACCGGGAAGAGTTTTAAGAATATCAATGTGACCCTGGGCGCATTGCCGGGCCAAGGCAAAAGGGGTCCCCCATTCCACAGCAGCCGCGATCCCTCTCTTCAAGTGGCGATAGAAGCGGTCAACCACGTCCTGTTACGTTTCATCCAGAACCTCCGTAGAGGACGGCGTTAAAGGAAGTGTGGCTGGCAGTGTCGAAGGAGGCACGCTAGAACTTGCCACCAGAGAGACAAATTCCGAGCGAAAAGATGCGCGGATAGCAACTAGCTCCTCCTCCGCCACCTGAAGAGTCTGGACACTCGGCAAAGCAGAAAGGTCGACTCTCGGAGCCGCCTGAGCAGAGGAGGATGCAGAGACCATTGTCCCCTGCCCCGGCTGAGCCCCCACCTGACTTTCCGAACTCGAGCCAGCGGGAGGTCCTTCAATATGTGTCAGAAGAGGAGGGGGTACGCTCCTCTCTGCCCGTTCCCCTTCGGCAGAGCCCACCCTGACTGTGTCCGTCATCGGCACTAGAGAGGCAGGACCTGTATGTCCAGAGCAACCATCAATCAGTCTAACCCGAAGGATGTGATGATAGAGCAGATAGGCCTCCTCACAAGTTAAGATTTGGCTTATCTTACCAAGGGAGGAGCATGGAGGCTGCGGATCACTCACAGCCACCGTAATCCCCTCACCAGCAACCTTCGAGTCGAATTCAGTTGGTTCTTGTAAACCCCCTGAATTTTCAGGGAATTTTTAAAATTATTAATTTTTTTTTGAAGAATAGCTTGTTAATCTATTTATTTAAATAATTAATTAATTATTTCTAATCAGGGTTTAATTTGTATTGTAAATATATATATAGATGCAAGATTACTAAATATTGTTATTTGTTAAATAAATGCTGTTACATTAATTATTAAATTATTTATAAACTCTAATCAAGTTTCATATAGATTTATTATTAGATTATATTTATATCAATAATTAAATATATATAGTGTTATTATTCAATTGGTTTTATTTTTAGATTATATATATATCTATACTTATATAGATGTGGTGTTAAAATTCCTAGCAACCAAACCCATTCCTTAAGTTTAACCCTAACTTAGGCCCAACCCAGTATGGTCCTATTCATTTGGATCTCCTTCATGCATATATATATATATGCATCTACTCTCAACCCTAACCCTAAACTTGCCTCCACACAAACCACTAGCCCCCCTTCATCACCGCCACCCTATCCCTCTCTCTCTCTCTCGTCTATCTCCTTCCCCCCTCACCCGGAGCCCCGCCGTCGACGACGAGACGCGGCGTTTCCCGCGCCCGCGCGTAGCATCCGGCGGCCCCCTCGTCGGTGCAACCCCCCTCGTCGGCGAGCCACCCCCCTGCGGCGTGGCAAGGTAACCCCGACCCCCCGTGGCGCTGTCACGTGGATTGAAACCTCTTTGCATGCTTTAAACCAAGTTTTAATAATTAAATTCTGAATATTCAGATTATTGTAAGGATTGTTGTGATGAATAGATTGATGATTAACTAGATATAAATGTATGAAATCATTGGTAAATATGTAGGGGTTCTACCCTAATTTTCGTGTGATTTAATATTAATTATTGATATTTATTGATATTTAATTATGAAGTTTCAATGTTAGTAATT
Organism: Iris pallida; assembly: GCA_029216955.1. Lineage (NCBI taxonomy): Eukaryota > Viridiplantae > Streptophyta > Magnoliopsida > Asparagales > Iridaceae > Iris > Iris pallida. The sequence continues at coordinate 8,572,872 of JANAVB010003600.1, forward strand.
AATTAAATGTGTTTTCTGTTTTAATTTTTATGTAACATTTTGATTACGAATTAGAGAAAACTTTGTACATGAAAAAGTTTGTATAATTAATATAGTATTTTAAAATAATTATTCCAGAATTTTTATAATTTAATTTATAATTATTTTATGTGAAAAACAGCAAATTTACACTGTTTAATTAATTTCGTTTTGATGCTTATTATTTAATTAATAAATAATTAAATAATATAACTTATATGGAAAATATAGATTTAATTATAAAGTAAGTTATGGAAATTTTTCCATAATTTGATTGGTGTTTAAAATATTATATTTAGATTTATCTTGGAAGTTTTGTATTAATCAAATTGAATATTAAATATTGTTTTCAATTTATCTTATTTATTTGGTTAGTAATTAAATAATACTTATTGAATAGAAAATGTTTGTAATAGCATGTTATTCTGTAGAAAAATAATTCCAATATTTATTTATTATTATTTATAATTATTTGGATTTAGTTGAGTAATTTCTAGATTTATTACATAAGTTGAATATATTATATAATTAATTGTTATTAATTATATAAATATTGTAAATTTTGTGAAGTGATATGATTCTGTTAGAAATGTGTAAATATGGTATTTAGGAATTTATTTTATGTATTTTAGATATATTTACGAATTTTTAAGACTTAAAAGTAATTTTGAGAATCATGTTTAGGTTTATGTAATAAATTGTGTAATAATTATTTATTGATTTAAATAATTATTAATTTTGTGTTACTACTGTGAATGTAGTTTTAATGATTAAATTTAAGGTTGGTGGTGATTTATTTGGATTTATTTAGAATTATTAAGTACTTATTGTTATTATTCAACTAGTTATTTAATAAATAGTTTAATGGTAATAATTCATTTTCTGTAAAATATATATATAATATATATTTATTATTCTGTTATTATTTAGTTTATTATTAAAATAGACTAAAAATGATTTTTACGGATTTTTACTATTTAAGTTAGTATTATTAGGAATTGTGTATTCATGTGTGTATTAAAATGGTTGGTTAATTGATTATCATTAATTAGTTAATTAATTATTAAATATTTAGTTGTAAATAAATTTCAGAATATAAATGGTATGATAATAAGTATGGTTACCTACTTATTATTGTATAATTATTATTCATAAAAATTTGATACTAGTTAGCTAGTAGTACTAGATTAATTTAAATTATAGATTACTTAGCAATTAAATGAATTGTTTAAATTGTTTAATTAGTAATTAATTAGAGATAAATTTTGTTTAGGATTATTTGCTTCTCGGAACTCGGACTCTATTTTGGACCCAGATACTCGGTTGCTGGACACAGACAAGTACACCTTGCTTGATTGTATATTTTTGCAGTTAGTTTATGTTACCTAGTTACTTCTCAGTTGTGTGCACGCGTCTAGTAGTAGTGGACTTATCCCGTGTATTGTGAAGGTATGTGGTACCTTCTAGCCGGACACCGTATCATACACGATCACTATATGAGTGAGTTGAGAGCATGGATTTGTGTGTCGACTGATCATTGACACGTGAGTTCGCGTCTGGTCTAGTGGTTGGTACAGGTTTACTTATATATACTATGACGTCTTGCATATTATTTGTACCGCGTATACGGTACGGATATACATTGGGTGGGAAGAGTCTACTAGTGGTGTATGAGAATTTCTATTTCCAATGGACGCTGGATGCTCGTAGCCCCTCGTTTCTCAAACCGTAGAACGCTTGGTGGCCGTTTCTTCTTCTTCTCCCCCTCTCATGTGCCACTAGAGATGTCTCGAGTGCATTTTACACATAGATGGTTAGTTTACCTGTCGTATGTTGCATGATATATCCTGTCCTTGTTTGGTTGGGGAGATATTATGTTACATTTTGTTCTCGTTATTTATATACTGCCCTGTACTATCATGCATGTTGATTTCTTGTGTACTTGTTACGTCCCTCTGAGGACCTGGCACCTTTTCCAGATTGGGACGAGCACAGGTACCAACGGACTACGGAGATTGGAGACTTTTGCTGACGAGGACTTCAATGTTGAGCCTCGTGAGTTTCTTGAGTTCTTAGGTGATTTCTGCTAGTGGCTATCTATTTCTTTTCTGGTTCAGTTGTACTCTTTTAGTAGTTCATTCATACATTTATTGGTGGATTATTTTCCACTAGTCATGACTTGTAGTTTGATTCAGAGTTTTTTTCATTCCTTCCAGCTTTATTCTGTGATTTTTCCTGTGGATGAGATTAGTATTTACCTGCCTGTATTGTTATTTAGTTGTTACTTCAGCGTACTACGATCGAGTATAGTCCATTAAATTGGGGTTTTTCTATACTTGATCGTACAGCTGGCACGCCACGTGTTCCTGGTCCCACATATCTTGGAACCGGGGCGTAACAGTTCTTCTGCCCCAGCCACCCCAGAGGGGGGTACGACTGGTTCAGCGTCACCCTGCTAAAATTCGACAGTCTCAGGGTTGGGTTCAGAAACCCCATCGCCTTGAGTCGAGACTTCAGCGACGAAATGAGCCTCAGCCGCCTCCGAGAGAACACCAGAAGAGATGATCGCGGCACATATGTCACTAACCAAAGTGCTCAGGGCCGAATAAAGTTCAGAAGCAGCAGCCGGTTTTCGAGAATCCGACTCCTCTGATGCCTACAGGGAAAAGAAGATTGATCAGGACATAACTCAGAAAAAAAAAGAACTAAAGAATAGAGAAAACGGCTGTAAATCGACTCACTTCTGAAACGGCATCGACCTCCTCGCCCTTCTCTTTAATGAACAGCCCGCGATGCCTGATCGCGGCCCGCTTCACAGAATATGTTCTACTGCCACCAGCAGGGTCAGGTCGACTTCACTTGCGCGAAGGATTAGGTACAATAGGCGGCTGATCCGCCACCACCTCAGTAGGCACATCAGGCGGCTGATCTGCCACCAATTCATCAGACACAATGGGCTGTTGATCCGCCACTTCCTCTTCTGCAGGAGGGAGGGGACTATCGACATCAGGCTCGTCATCCTCTTCGTCTGCAGTAGTGGACTCTGAGTCCGGCACAGGAACCGCGTTCTTCCACTGCTTCATCGTCTTTGACCCTGGGGGCTTCTCCGTCAGGCCAGTACCCGTAATGAAACTGATCCTCGGGTCAAAATTAACGGAAGGCTTGTTCACCGTAACATGGTATAGGGCCGCCATGTATAGAATTTCTACTGGTGCCTCACCATTAGGGACCGAGAAGGTGGTTCGAGTATGAACCGCGTCATAATAATGCCATTCCCTGATACCATCCAGGACGCTGCCTTCAAAGCCCAAACAAGGGCTGGGATTGTCAAAAGATAGCTGGCTATACCCGAACTGGCGGAAGAACCTGCTAGACAAATAGGGCTCCAGGTAAACGTTGTTGCGGTGACGATATACTAAGTGTGCTGGACGGATATTGCGTAGCCAACAGAGCAGTTTCTCGGGCAAGAGAAGAGGAGGTTCGGTACCATCAACATGACCTCTCCTCACTTCTTCAGCGGTAACAAGAGGAACAGACACAAAAAAAGTCATATCCATCCACTCTCGGCAGCACCCTTCGACAAGCTGGCATGGTACTGTACTCCCAGGGCTGATGACGGAATCGAAAGATGAAGGCATCATCAGTCGTGACACCATCTTCTGGGCCAGGCCTCATCAAAGACCGACAATGCATTAACAGCCACCCCATTAGATAATAGTATGGCAGCTCTACACGCTCAAAATTCATCGCCGTATAACGGACGATAACATTGGACGAAAAGGCGCGAAGGTCGTGGTGTATGCTGTACACCATAGCCGGAAGAAGGGCCAATCTGACCCCAAAAACGAGTTTTACGGCAGGAAGGATGAAGTGGCGACTAAGCCTCTCAATGGAGCCCTCCTCTCCTGAGACTACGTAGTTCCGTAGCCATACCATCAGAAATCCTGCATGAAGCGCCTTCTCCGACAGCTGCTGAGTACAATGATAAAAATAACTAAAGGAGTCGGATTGACCCCTAAATGTGTCGTTCGTAGACCACGATCTCTTGGCGGTCGACACCAGGGTTTGCACCTCTTTCTGGGTTTGAGGACCTCGGGAGGAAACCCGGCCTGAGGCGCCTAGCGTGAAAAGGTATGAGACCCAGGTCGTGGTGTGAGAAATTGTCCCTTCTGAGCTACCATCCTTCTTGATGGCCTTTTGGTGACAAGTGCTGTAGTGACATAACAATTCCCGATATACGGCCACAAAGCCCGGGAACCGCTGATCTAAACCCTCGAGCTCTTTGCTCATAGGGGTGTACACTTCGAAGGCTTCTTCCCCCCAGGGCAGCTTGGAGATGACGTGCATCTCGTGAAGAGCAAGCCCCAACCCCCCGGCAGGCGCGAAGAAAGTTCTCGTCCGTCGGTTGTACATCTCCGAGAGGGCCATGAACAACGGCTTATTTATGGGTAAGCCATGACCGGTACCCCGAATGGCATAGTAAAGGCCGATCTCGCACAGGGTAACCTCGTACTTCCGTAAAATCTACGAAGTCAGATTGGCCCACGCAGGGATAGGGTTTATCCAGTTCGGCAGCGCCAACCGGCCGACAGGATAGGACCCCTTCCGTGCAAGCTGGTATATGAAGGGGTCAGCTTGAGAGAAAGTGAAATTGGGACCCGGTGCATTTATGAAGGAACCCGGGGCCAATCCCATCACGCACCGACTGGTCGGTTCCTTTCCCGCATACGCAGACCTCAACTTTCCGTTATAATGGATGTCCCCCACAAAGATCCCTGACCTGCTTGGAGTCAAGGACTCCACCATCTTCCTCTCCAACGGTAACATGTTGAACCACGACAGGGGAAAATGACGCTCCATTGGAGGAATGTGGATCTCCACTCCATCAAGAGTAAAATCCCAGCTCTCAGATACATCGAGCACTCGGGTATTCTTTATAGACAAAGCATCCCCAAAGAGGAACGTCGGCTTCAGATATTTCCTATCTAATGGCCCTGAGTTCATCATGGCACAGAGAAAGTAGAAAGGCTGTTTCTTGATGGCACTCAACCTCTCCGAAGGCTCTTTCGGAAGCTGCTTCGTCATATGCTCGACTATATGGTCATACCGATAGCCCATAGCAAATTGGGCTTGACCCACCAGAAGTTCTCCCGCTGCATTAACTGGCAGGTTCACTGAAGACAGACAAAAAGAACAAGTTAAAAGATGGGCTAAAACAAAACCAGCTTATGCGGCCCAGTCTACAAGAACTCATGCGGTTCTGTTCGAATGTGAGCTTATGCAGCACTAATCAGTGTAAGCTTATGCGGCTCTACTTAGCGAGAGCTTATGCGGCTCAATTCAGAAGGAGCTTATGCGGTTCGGTTGAGCACAGCCCTATGCGGCCCAGTCCAGACAAACTTGGGCGGTCCTGTTCGAGAGGGTTTCATGCAGTTTAATTCAGAAGAACATTATGCGGCTCTGTTCGACAGGTCATTATGCGGTTCAGTTTACGAAGGGTTCATGCGGTCCACCAAGACTACTCCCATGCGGCTCGGACATGGGGTATACCCCCATGCGGCTCGGTCAGGGGACATGTATGCGGCCCATACAGTTTGAATAGTTCGGTAAAGGACACATTAAAAGCTTGTGCATAAAACATGCAACAGAGCCGTCTTTGTTAGGGGTTCGAAGTAGATGATCTTCCCAAGTCCTTACCCTTAATGGCAGGGTGAACGTCAGTAGGAACCCTAGGCGCCACAGCCGACGTGGTACATCTTCTGGAATAAGAGGATATGGGGATGCAGAATTTTGATTAACAGCAGGCTCTTGTCGAAGATTATTCAAACGTACATCAACCTCTTGACTATCTTGAGTTTGTGCTGCTACCTGCACCGGTGTTACTACTGCCGGCTGAACAGTTTGCTGAGTTATTATTATTTGATGCATACTTTGCATCATGGTAAGCATGTCCTTCAGTGATTGCTCAACTGCAGAGAGACGTTGTTCTGTATTAGCAGTTGACGTCTCCGGTTCATCTCCGATAGCATAGGATTCAACCTCCCTTAAACATACAGAGGGATTGGTATAGAGGTATGAATCAACGCTATCAGTTTCTGACTCCAACGACTGGGTACCCCCAGCTTCTGAATCTGAAGATTGTAACGATCTTTGACTTCTTGACCGGGTATTCTGATATACCCCTTCAAAAGTGTCAAGGAGTCGGTTGAACTGTTGTTGTCTTGGAGTCCGGGACGAATTGTGTCTTGGACGTCGTCCTCTATTGATGTGAGATGCCATATTGACTGATGCATATGACAACTCATGTTCTTGGTCATCAACTGATTGCTGAGGCACATTGTAGCTTAACCGGTCAAAAACTAACCGTTTAGAAGCCGAACAGCAATATTTGATTACAATCTGGTAACACTCACAATGGTAATTTTCTTGGGGGAGTATCACAATAAATTTTCTATTTTTACGCTTTTGTACGAGCAACTCGCATAAATCAGAAGGAATAGAGGGAGTAGTCTTCTTTATTATATTTGGGACAGAGAAATGTTTAGTCCCTTGTATATAAAGAAGATTACTGGCTACATTAGCAGAGCCAAACTGTGCATTTTTATGCGCTTGGAGTTGCGTGCGTAAATCCTGAGATTTTTGTGCAGAAAGAACTCCATCAGCATTACGCGTAATCTGAAGGTTTGGTACTCTGCATAAAGCAGTATAAGAAGGTTGTTGGTAGAAAACTGAAGTTTTACCAACAATAGAATTCTTGTTTTTACGCTGCATGCGTGCATGCAAATTCACTTTAGATGTAAAGGCATCATTGTGAACTTTATCTACCATGTCACCGACAAGAGATTTACCTTTACGCATAGAGCGCAAAACATGAACATCTGCCACATCACAGATGGGAGATTTACCTTTACGCGTAGAGCGTAAAACTTGGGTGTCTACCACATCACAGACGGTAGACTGATTTTTACGTGCAGAGCGTAAAACTTGGGAGTCTACCACGTCACAGATGGGAGACTGATTTTTATGCGCAGAGCGTAAAACTTGGGAGTCTACCACATCACAGACGGGAGACTTATTTTTACGCCCGAGGCGCATCACTGAAGTAGAGACTGCCTCGTCACAGACGGGAGCCTCCACAACAGGAGTATGAAGGATTCCTTTGCCTTCAGAGACAGCAGGGAGATCCGAGGATGCTTTGGATTTAGGAATCCAAACTTTTTGTGCCTTCCGCAATTTTTGAACATTGGAGCAGCGAGTACTACCCCCAGTTCGGAGCATTTCTTCGTTAGTAGTCTGGTCGAACTGAACAACCAGTCTTCTTTGTCGATCCGACCGACACATCTTCATATTGAGCAATTGCTTTCTCGTCTGAGGAGAAAGTCGTCTCCAACAGAGTCGCCATTTTGTTTCACTTAACAAAATGCCTAAAATTGGCTTTTGAAAGAAAACTAGAAAAAGTACAAAAGTGCAAATTATTTCTGGGAAGTATTGCTATGGAAGTCTGATCTGAGAGCGATCACTTTGTTCCTTGGACCATACGATGATGATGAAGAAAACTGCTTGAAGAAGATGAACAATCGGAAGAACTAAGTCACCAGAAAGGTATCGAACAATGGCACTGATGGCACAGTCAAATGCTTTCCTGCTTTGCTTCACCCTGTTCTTGAGAAAAAGTTAAAGAAATACTTCTGGGAATATCACTCTGAAAGTATGAGTTTTCTCAGAATCTCCTCTCCTGTATCTCTCTTGATGTTGTCTTGTATTAAAAATAAGTCTATTTATAGACTAGACCCTCTGTGCATAAAAAGCAACATAATTGGGTCTCTACACAAGTAACTGTCATCCAAGATGAAAATCAACCTTTACGCGTGATGACACGTGTCCCATGTAGAGTTTTCATCTCTACGCATGGTGACACGTGTCCCACTACTTCAACAAAATAGGGAGAGCATGTACACACGTTCCTCGATAAGTGTGGCATGAAAGACACGTAAGCAAACCACGTTCTCATGTAGCCAGAAAAGATTGGGCGTAAAAATGACCCAAAATAGACTTCCTGCATAAAGTAGAAGACTGGGCGTAAAATAACTCAAAATAGACTTCCCACATAAAGTGGCTGAAAAGTAGCCTTGAGCGTAAAATTATCTCAAATAACTCTACGCATACGAAAGCTTTGAGCGTAAAAACTCGAATAGCTTTCATGCGTAAAAGAAGCAATCTCTTGAGCGTAAAGTAGCCCATCTGCACACTAAACGACAAGTGTTGGGTTTGATGACAAAAATTTCTCGGCTTCTGTGCAATATTCTGTCAGAAAATCATACTGTCAGATCGATATCATGCACATTAAACGCATGGTCTGACAGCTTGTCCCTCTCGTAAAAGCTGAGAATGACTCTCGCGTAAAAAGAGCTCGCATAGAGTTTTGAATATGGCTCAATAGAGTTTTTTAATGAGTCTTCCGTAGAAAACATGGGATAGTGCTTAGAATGACTTTGATAGCCTAGCATAACTTAGCCTAACTTAAATCGTACAACAACTTGACGAGAAAAGGATGCGTCAAGCCTCGTATCGCAGGAACGTGCCATGCACGCTTTTGACTTTGAACAACCAAGTTATATGGGTGCCTAAACTTATGCCACACGCCGTGCAATAAAACTTAAACCGTGGGGTGAGCAAAGGCTATGCCAAGTCTTAGACGATGGGACCGTGCATGCTTTATCAAGCATTTATGCGACAACGCCTATAACTTAGGCTAATTCATAGTTTTGTGGTGAAGACCAACTTTTTCTTCTCCCAAGCCACGGGATGAAGGACCGAGTGTCATTTTGAAAGCCATCGTACAATATTTCTAAGCCGACCGTGGGACCTTTTTCCATGTTCTAACTCAATCGACCCGACTTGGGATCATTCCCTTAGCTATGTAGATTCGTCTATTTTATTATCAAGCCTACTTGTGCATTTGAAAACTTTCGTTTTATTAGTGCGAAGGCCAAGCTGAGGCAAGTTCACCTAAGCCACCCACCTGAGCGAGGAGTCGCCTCGACCGAACAGGACTTCGAGCAAGTCGTTGTATGGCTAAGTCCGAACGCCATCGGCATTTCGATTCCTCCGATTGACTGAGCGGGACAGGGCACTACATCATACACCACTCAAAAAAAGTTTTGTCCTCGAAACTAACTGAGTAATTACTCATCGACTCATCACTTTATCCAACATTCAATAACTTTCGCACACACTACTCCTATGTGTTTCTTCAATCCGAGCAACCATCGCACTACCCTCAATCTTTTTCTTGAAACCCTCGACACCCTTTCATTCCTTTAGTCTTACTTTGAATTTCACTATATCACTTAGTTGGTATGTTGGATCGTGCACATATTTCAGGCGTCCCCAAAATACATACATTTCAACCAAGCCTCGTGATAGAGAATTCTGCTATTTTTACTCGAGTCGGATCGTGCACATATTCGGGCGTCCCTGATATATATGCATTTCAGCCGAGGCTCATAAGTGGTATTCTCATACTCTTGAATCATTCCACTCATCAACACCAGCATCCAAACTAATCAATCCTCAAGATCACTCGTACCGATGCTAACTCTCGCAACATGGATGTCTCGCCTAACCGCTGGCCATCTCTCCAGACTAAAGTCAATTGTCTGTGTTGGAATCATAGTTCCCAAAAAATAACATCAACACTGACCCCATCCTAAGGTCAAACCAAAGTTGATAATACGGAATTTTCAACCAAAGCTCGTATCACTCCGATTTCTAAACTTTGAGCATAGATTTCTGTCACGATCCGCTACCCAAATTGTTGGGCCGGGTCGAGTCATGTCCAGCCTACGCTTGAGATAAAGCGTAGTAAGCTGTTCTAAAGACGAACAATATAAGATTAAAGTGTGCTAAAAGTTCTATTTGTCATATTGAGATAAACATCACAAACATAAAATCATCTAGTATATAAATATGTTCCAAATACATAGCCAAGACGTAAAACTGGATACAGGTCCAGTATCAAAATACATAGTCTAAAACATGTCTGCTCTCAAAAGTCCCGAGCAACTAAACAAACTAGATGAGTTTTCCCGCAGGTACATCCTCGTAAGGTAAAGCCTGATCCTCAATGGCGACCCCATAATAGGAATCACATAACGACTCCTCCTCGGTAAGTATACCTACAACGTTATCCTGTCAGGACCGGAGCAAGTACTGATTCTACAAACTGAATATACGGTGCATGAAACAGAGATTTAATAATAGAAAATCATGGCATATCATAATCTATCATGGCAAGGATACATTTGTCATGGCGACAGATGCATATGTAATGTTTAAAACTGGAGCAGGCACGTGATCGTCAATAGGTGTACAAGGTACTGTGGCACATATAAATAAAATGTACATATACAAGCATAGGTGTACATACGTACAGAAATGCGGGCTAATGGCCTACGACAAGGTATACATATAAAATGCGACCTTGCTCGGTACATACGCACGGAAGAAGGGGCATGATCACGTACTCAACTATCAGTTTTCCCATAACCCAAATTCTAACATGTGAGAGATACGAGAACAGTGTAAAACATATGAAAGATACTGGGAGCAGTATAAAGCAGGTAAAATCATGACTTGCAGTTTTAAGAAACAGTATTTTAATACGATTCATTCATAGTTATTATCACATGCAGTAAATAATGTTCGTAGGGGTACTTGCCTCATGCAAAGCAAGGGTGTGAATACGTAGAAATAGATATCCGGTTTCCCGTCACTGTAAAAAGGATATATAAACTTAGTTTTTATACTAAGCTAAATACTAGGACACTAGTGGAGTGACACGACTTTCTGACTGGACACCTAGCCAAGTGCTGAGTCTGCTGACTTTAGCATAGGAAACCAATGTGAGGCGACACAATACCTAAAACAACTTCTAGGGTCTCTATACTAAGGTAGGGTATGGTCCAATACCAAAATATCCCAAAATCACACATAACTTTGCAAGTCGTAATTACTCAATAAATAAATTAGACTGTACACTATGTTCCAACAATTATTAAGACGAGAAAAAAGCTCAAATATACATAAATTAAAGAACCAAAATGATCCTTGTTAATTATAGAAATTTATACTAATTTTTTTGGAATTTATAAACCCTTATAGATATTTATTAAAATCAGTAAACATAATTACCCTAAAAATGAGTTCTATTTTCCTATTTTTATAAAAAGCCAAATTTACCAATTAAATCCTGGAAAAACTATATTAAATTTGCTAAATTATCATATTATTGAAATACAATTTTTGCCAGATTTTTACAGCAATTAAATTACATATAAAACTTCAAATACAGCAAGTTAAATTTTTTGAAAAATAAATAATTAATTATTTAATATTTTATCACGTATACGAAATTGAACCGGAGTCCAGACACGGGACCCAAAGCCATGAATCAAGTCCGATATGACTCGTACAGGCCTTGAATGTATTTAGGCTCACCCAAGTCCAATCAACCCATACCAGGCTTGGACTTAGAGTGGTCGTTTGCACAAAATACGTGAAATCATAAATAAATACGGAATTTAAATACATGTAAGTAAATAAATTTAAATTGCAGAAATTGAGAGCATACATATTACAGTATAGGTACTGTATTTATTTACATATTACAGTATAGGCACTGTATTTATAAATACATATTACAGTATAGGCACAGTATTTTTATTGACATAAATTTAAATGACAGAATTAAATGACATAATTTAAATGGCAGAATTTAAATATATATATAAATTAATATGAGGTGTTCATCAAAAACACAAAGAAAACCAATATTATATTAATATTATTTTATCATAATTATTTAGAGAGATTTACATATATATATATATATATATATATTTTATATATGTATATATATGTATATATATATATATATTTATACATATACAAAATATACAAATGCATATACAAAATATATATATAAGTATTTAGTAAGTTTAAACAAAATATATAAAAATGCAAATTTCCAAAGATTATTAGTATTTATGCAGTATTTATATAGTATTATACAGGATGTATGTATATATGTATTTATACAATATATAATATTATATGCATTTATATATATACAAATATATATATAAACTTATAAAACAAGACAAAACAAATAAAAATAACCCAACACACAAAAGGGGGGATCGAACTCGGCCAACTGCATGGGAAGAAGGGACTCAAGAACCACTCGGCTGACCAGGAGGGTCGGCCGAGCTTGCAGTCCAAGAGTGGGGATTTAGGAAACTTAATTAGAAACAAAGGGGGGGAGTTCATCTTCTTCGTGTCCCGAGTGCGTGGACACTCGGGACTGTGTCCGGAGCTCGTGTCAGCCCATTTCGATACGAAAACTTGTGTCAAAGCACACTAACGTGCTCGCCAAGACATTCTCAACACAGTGGTGTCACTTTCATGTCACCACAACGTGTTTTCGTATCATGTCCGAACTAGGTCTAAGGATTACTTCGTGTCTGTGTGTCGGGGTGAGTCGAAAACAGGGGCAAAAGCTTCGTTTCGTCGAGACGAACTCGATGATAGCAGCAAAGTAAAGGAACTGTGTAGAAACTAGGGTTCAACTTACCAAGTCGGTCGGACTTGCTACGCCGGCGGTGCTACGGTGTTCGTGGTAGTAAATAGGGTTAGGGTTTCGACTTGGGGGGTTTTTATAGGGAAAATTTGGGGGTCAATTTAGGATTTTCGTGGAGAAATTAGGGTTTAGGTCGGTGTCGCGGTGGCCGGTCGTCGTTCTGCCAATGGCCTGCCGACGACGAGGGTCAGTTTTGCAGAAAAAACCTCCTAGATTCTCATTTTGTAAAACAGACCACCGCCTTAGCAAAATGCAAAATCCTAATTTGCAAAACCTATCTCGCAAATTCTGTGCAAAAATTAATTTGTGCAGACAAATCAAATATGGCAGTTTTGATTTAAAACATTTGATTTAATTGCAAACTGCTATAAAAATAATTTAAATAATTGCAAAATGATATTTTAAGTCTTAAAAACCATTTAAAAATAATTGAAAAAATTCCAGAAAATTCCTAATAATTATAATAAATTATTTTAAGGATAAAATAATCATTTACACTTAAAAATACTTAATTTAAAATATTTAAATAACAGGGGCTTACAAATCTTTCCTTCTTGAAAAATTTCGTCCTCGAAATTCACAAGGATAGAAGACTCTACAAACATTTAGTATAACAAGCAATTCAAACAATGACTAAGGCTAATATTAAGACTAACCTCTACGGTATCAAGTGAGAACGGATGGTTCCCTCGCGGCTGGTGGGTCGAACAAGTAAGGATATCTCTCCCTCATATCCGACTCCCTCTCTCAAGTATATTTCTCCCAGAGACTGACGGCTCCAAGCTACTCGGACTAAGGGTATGACTTTGTTCCTCATCCTCTTCTCCCTTCGGTCCAATATCTCCATTGGCTGCTCAGTAACTGCAAGACTCGGTCCGATCTTCAACTCCGAATGATCCAGAACATGGCTGGGGTCTGGAACGTATCTCCTCAGCTGAGACACATGAAAGACATCGTGAACTCCTACTAGGTTGGTAGAAGTGCAACCCTGTAAGCTACCTCTCCGATCCTGTAGAGTATCTCGAACGGTCCAATGTATCTAGGGCTCAACTTGCCGCCTCGTCCGAATCGAATCGTCCCTTTGGTGGGTGATATCTTCACTAACACCATATCTCCGTCGACGAACTCCATCGGTCTGCGACTAGCATCGGACCAGTATTTCTGCCTATCCTGAGCAACTCTGAGTCTGTCTCTGATCATCCTGACCTTCTCTGCTGCCTCAGTGATCATCTCTGGCCCAAGCATAACTCTATCCCCAACATCATCCCAAAAGAGCAGTGTACGGCAGCGTCGTCCATATAGTACCTCAAATAGAGACATACCGATGCTGGCTTGGTAGCTGTTGTTGTATAAAAACTCTACCAATTGAAGATGGCTCTCCCATGATCCGCCGAAGTCCAGTACAAAAGTCCTCAACATGTCCTCGAGCGTCTGAATAGTCCTCTCGGACTGTCCATCGGTCTGTGGGTGGTACGTTGTACTGAACTTGAACCGACTGCCCAACTCCTTCAAGCTTCTCCAGTAATGGGATGTGAATCTTCTGTCCCGGTCTGATATGATGCTCACCGGTACTCCGTACAAGTGAACTATCTGCTGCATGTATAGCTCCGCCAACTTCTCGATGGAAAGCCCCACCTTGAAGGGTATGAAGTGAGCACACTTCGTCAGCCTGTAAACGATAACCCATATGGCATCCTTCCCTCCTTGAGAATAAGGAAGCACTGAGACAAGATCCATCGTAATATGTTCCCACTTCCACTCGAAAATGGGTAATGGCTGTAATAAACCAGCTGGCCTCTGACGCTCCGCCTTGACCTGCTGACAAACTAGACATCTCGAAATAAAGCGTGATACATCTCTCTTCATCCCGTGCCACCAAAGATGTTCCCGTAAGTCACGGTACATCTTGTTGGCACCGGGGTGAATAGAATATCGCGATCGGTGCACCTCCTGCAAGATAGCCTCAATCAGCTCTCCCTTCGGCATGCATAACCGGCTGCCGTGCCTCATGGATCCATCATCTACTACGGTAAAATCATCAAGCAATCCAGCTAAAGCCTGGACTCTGAGTCTGCGGAGGCTCTCATCTGTAGATTGAGTCTCCTTGATCAGCTCCATCAGACCTGACTGAATGTCTAGCGCCATCATCTGTATCACTGATCCTGGTCGAATCATATCAATACCGAGCTTCTTCAGATCTTCCCGTAAATGTCGATCTATCATCAGATACCATGCCATCGGATGCCTGTTCAGCGCATCCGCCACCACATTTGCCTTCCCGAGGTGATACTGTAAATTGATGTCGAAGTCCTTCATCAACTCCAACCATCTTCTTTGCCTCATATTCAGCTCCTTCTGCGTGAACACATACATCAAGCTCTTGTGGTCAGTAAAGATTTCCACTCGCTCTCCATATAAGTAGTATTTCCATAACTTGAGTGCAAAGATCACCGTAGCTAACTCTAGGTTGTGGGTAGGATAGTTCCGTTCATGAGTCCGTAATTGCCTAGATGCATAAGCAATCACTTTTCTATGTTGCTGTAGGATACATCCTAGCCCATTTCCCGAAGCATCGCTGTAAATGGTAAAACCTCCAGATCCTGAAGGTAATGTCAGAACTGGAGCGGTCGTCAGCCTCCTCTTCAGCTCCTCAAATGCTGCATGACAGTCCTCTGACCAGATGTACTCTGCGTCCTTCCGCGTCAGCTTCGTCATGGGTTCAGCTATTCTAGCAAAGTCCTAGACAAACTTCCTATAATAGCCTGCTAATCCCAAGAAACTCCTGATCTCTAAAACCGATGTCGGAGCCTTCCACGTCTCGATGGCAGCAATCTTCCTGGAATCCACTGAGATCCCCTCTCCAGTGACCATATGACCGAGAAACTCCATTCGGTCTAGAAAGAACTCGCACTTCGACAATTTGGCATACAACCTTTCCTTTCTCAAAATCCTCAAAACTGTCCGTAAGTGTTCTGCGTGCTCTTCCGGCGTCTTCGAGTATATCAGGAGATACTGGTGATATGTCTTGTTCATCAAGTTCATAAAGACAGCTGGCACTGTAGAAGCATGGAAAAGAACAAAAAAAGGCCTATACGGCTCCGACAAAAGGATCCCCATGCGGCTCAAGAGTCCATACGGCTTAGATAACTCCATGCGGCCCAGAAAGGAACCACGTGGCCCTAAACAGTTCTTATCTACACTCTGCTGCAGTTAATGCCCTGACGGCTGCTCTGACAATGGCTGCTCTGACAATGACAACTCTGACAAATGACAGCTCTGACATAAAAAGAAATAATGATTGACATGATGGCATGTTCCTAGGGAAGAGGAGAAAATCTTCTTACAACTGGCAAGATTCACCAAGTCCCGAGGCCACTCCATGCGACTGCTGCAGTTATGCGGCCGCCCACTTCATGCGGCTGCCTTCTTCATGCGGCTGCCCATCCGCATACGGCTGCCTATCCCCATGCGGCTGCCAATCCCCATGTGGCTGCCCAATCGTATGCAGCTGCCTATCCCCAAGCGGCTGCCTATCCTCATGCGGCTGCTTATCCTCATGCGGTTGCCCATCCTCATGCGGCTGCATGCTTCATGCGACTTAGAGGACCACCCATATGCAGCTCTGCCAGGACGTCCCAGTTGAGACACGTGGCGGTCTTCACGACAGTTGAGACACGTGGCATTCTTATCTTCCCTGGAATTATGGCTGTTAACGAATCATAACAAAATCAGATTTGTTGCAATCGTTATAATTGCCCAGATCAAATCAAATCAGGCAAATTGGACACATGGAAGGCCATCATAAATCACGGAGATTCATAGTAATCAACATTTATTGCTCACAGAGGTTGGATGCAATCCACATTAATTGCTCAGATTTATTATATTCAGGATGAGCGGCCCAGATTGGTTGACTCCCAAGCCGCCGACTTTTCAAAGAAGGCAATCATTGCAAACCCTAATGATCACCCCCCCACACCTATAAATAGCAAGGTGTTATTCCCTTGCAAATGGACAGAGACAGATGCATACAGAGAGAGACACGCAGAGGAGCACATACAGAGAAAAAAGGAGAGCATTTATTCGTCAGAGCCAAGGCTACGTCCGATCGTCCAAGGAGTAAGGCAGAGCTGCCGTCGCTTTCTCCAGCCTCTATCGTCACCCCCCAAGAATCAAAAATAAACAATTGTACTTAGATTGTTGTACCTAGGTTTTCATTCCTAGGTTTTCTTTGTACGAGCGATTTTGTATTGTGAAATAGAAGTCCAGTCCTCCCATAAAACTGTTCTGTTCTTTTATAATCAATGGCAAACACGATGGCGACTCTGATGGGGACAAACTTCTCCACGACTGAGAAGTTGGTGATGCAATTGGATGTAGCCAAACTTGGCTCCACACAACAGAAGATGGTCGTCCGCTTCGACCAACAGGCGTTTGAAGAAATGCTCTCCGACGGGAGCGCTGGTCTGGTCCAGAAGCGAACCCGCACAAAGAAGGCTCGCAGAAAGTGGAGGCCCAAATCATTTGCTCCTTCCCAGGCCCTGGACGGAGTACTCTCTGCTGTCCAAAACGACAAAGGCAACTCTCATGCGGCCCCACTTCAGGCCGTAGAGGACTCTGCTGTCCCCAAGTCCGGCAGAGGAAAGCACTACGATGCTGGACTTGCAGGGGCAAAAAGTGGTTCTATGTGCTCTAGGAAGAAGCTGAACAAAGGCACTAGACGCATGCAGAACGCTCATGCGGCCAAGACTGCCAGCCGCATGCATGATACTCATGCGGCCAAAACTTCCAGCCACATGGGGAAGACTCAGACGGCCGAGACTTCCAGCCGCATGAAGAAAGCCTATGCGGCCACGACTGCCAGCCGCATGAAGACTATTGATTCTAGCCGCATACTACCTGCTCTGCGCGGCTCAGGCTCAGTCTTCGATCGCCTCTCCTATGGTCCTGATCTCTCATACTCCCAAGAAAATATATCTGACTCTCTGCAGCACCACTTAGACTCTTTCTACTATACGCCTTCAGGCGCTAGAGTGAAGAAGTCGAGGGCAGTGCGAGCTTGGCAAGCTCAGTCGGATGTCCCAACCTCTGACCATCCGAGTGCTCCACATACCGTTATGCGGGCCTCTGATGGAAAGTTGTACAGAACAACTCGAGTCCCGCCCCCGACGGCAAACGGACAGAGTGGTTCCCAAAAGTCTCTCAGCAACCAGGGAGCAAACATGGTAATCCCAGACCCATCTGACTTGCGTGAGGTTATCCTCCACAAGCGCAAGAAAAGAGAAGAGGCCTCAGTGTGCAAAGAGTCCTCCCATGGATATCACTGCACCCAAGTCATTATCAACTGCTGTTGTAACAACGCAATAGTGAGAGAAGACCGGCAGTCCGTCTTCCAAAGACTACAACAACCAAGTTCAGAGGACGAGGCGCCTCCCGTCGTCTCCTGCAATTCTGCTCAGAGAATCTCCACCGATGGGAGAGGGAAGAAGATAAGCATCTCCAGCCCGAAGATTTCAACCACTGTGACTAAGAAACTGTCGTCTAAACGGTTGTCCACCACCGGAGTTTTCTAAGGTACACGTTCGAAGACGAAATCTGCTACAATGGGAGATTCATCATCCACACCACTAGGGGTCACTGGAACTGGGGGTAGCACTCCTCCAAACATCCACGACAATCCAATGTTCCAAGGAGACGAGCCAGGGAAAACAACTCTCCCATCAGATACAGCAAGTTCCGACGTCCCCGAGGACGACCACGACTCCCAAGACGAGGCAAGCTCTGAAGCTGGGGGTACCATTCCTTCTGAGTCCGAACCAGAGGAGAACATTCCCACATACCCCGATGACTTCTCGGTACAGGAGTATGATTCGGAGGGCACGTCATCCACCGTCCCTTCCACTTCTACTCATGTGAGGACGGCATTCATGACAAACGACGTACAAGATGGTCCCAGTAATCGCCAACGCATCGACACTCTGGAGGCCATATTGTGCACCTTGGTCAAATCTGTGGACGAGATCAAAGAGGCTCTTCACACCCTACAAGGAAGGACACCTGGCCAAACAAGCATGGGTCCCACGGTCAATGAGGACTCGAACTCAGCGGCACCAAACTCGGGCGATAATCCTCCTAAAATGTCGGCTCCCACCGCTGCGGATGAGGCCAGGGAAGCAAGAAGAGAGGTCCAGGAGCTCCGGGCCATGTTTCACGCTCGAGAAGCCTCTCAGGACCTCAGAATACGGCAACCATACCCTGCTGCATGGAGGGATGTCCCTTTCCCACCAAGATATAAGCCATTCAACATCAATCCCTATGATGGCAAGACCTCCGCAAGTCGGTACATCACTTACTTCGAGGTCACCACCAACCATCTGCCCCATGATGATGCCATCCTTACACGATTATTCATCGGGGCATTGGAAGGGGTCGCCTTCGACTGGTACCGCAACCTGCCAAACAACTGCATCCACTCCTTCGCCAGCTTCAAGCATGTTCTTGAGAGATTCTACGAAGTAGGACTGGATGTCACAATGTCTACCCTCATGGACGTCGTTCAAGGGGAGAAGGAGCTGACAAGAAACTATATTGAGCAGTTTCGCCAAACCGCAATGAAGTTGCCGTCCGGTAATCCGAATTCCTCCTTAATTGAAATTTGCCAAAAGAGACTGCTCCCAACAATCAGCCTCTGGATGGGCGAAAGTCAATTTAAGGACTGGAAGACGTTTATCATCAGTGCCACTAGCGCCGAAGACAAGTTGAAGAAGGCTCGCCAACTGGATTACACATCTCGGAGGGAGAGGACAAGGCAAGCGCCCTAATACCAAAACAACAATGGTGGTAACGCCTCCAACAATCGGGACAACAAGGGCAAGCAGGCTATGGTGGCCGACATAGCCCAGAAGCCTGAGTCAAAACCGCAGACAAGCAATGGCCGCAAATGACCTACTCCTTCGAAGACGGCCATGTCAAGCCCATCTTGGACATGCTCATACAAGGAGACAGAATTTAGGTCCCTCCACCAAGACGGGAACATCGGCCGGCAGAAATGGAGAGCCCAAAGTACTGTCATTACCATTGCTACGTCCACCATGCTACACCCGACTGCTACCAACTGAAGCGATACATCCAACATCTCATCGATTCGAAGGCTCTGGCCATGATTTCGAAGAGGTGACCGTACAGCCAATATGGTGTCAGTACAGTTCGGCAGCTTCCCTCCAACAGAGACTCAAGATGGCGTGGTACCCCCTCTGGCGACAATGAAGATCACTAATTTTCTACCTCCTCGAGATCAGGCTACTGGTCTAGTACCCCTTATTACATCGTGAGGGGAGATCATGTAGGTCCATCCGGACTTGGTATCTGAGGTGACTCAGTCCGCACCTCCCTCCACCGGCAAGAAGAAGAATGGAAAAGTCAAATCATGTTGCACGATCTCGATAGAGGTCGAAGAAGCTACTGCTGTTGTTACCCGCTCCGGCGCACAAATCCAACCTCCACCGGGTAACTCGGCTGAAGATCATCAGCCGACAGCTGCTAATGCTCCAGGACCTCCGCATCCTTCGACGACCGACAAGCCTAGGCCGAAGGAGACTCGCTTCGACAAACCTCTCCGAAAAGAGACACCTCATGGGCTAGAGAGGCTATACAACTTTGACATCCTGGTACAATTGGCCAACACATCGGCCAAATTGTCGCTATATGAGCTCCTGAGACTTTCCAAGGATGTCCGCATGTGCTGAGCGAAGTACTCCAGAATGCCGACGCATACCTGGCTCAGTCCAATCTCACTGGAGAGGACTCCCGGCAGATCTCCAGGACAGCGCTTACACAGGGTCTATGCCAAACATTGTCTTCACTCCGCAGGATATGCTTATCAAGACCAACCTGCACGATCGCCCTCTGTATTATACTGGGTATATTGGCGATATCAAGGTCGATCGGATGCGTATTGACCCCGGGTCCTCCATAAGCATCATCCCGAAGAGCCTACTACGCCATCTGCGCATCCTAATGCATCGCCTGACGCTGACAAGTACCGCCATCAGTGGCTTTAATTCGGGCAGGAGCTACCCAATCGGAAAGATTCGCCTGAAGTGTCAAATCGGCGACCTTCAGTCAGAAGTGACCTGTTATGTCATAGATGCGGACACTTCCTACAATTTTCTCCTGGGGCTCCTTGGATACACGATTACATGATCGTGCCTTCCACACTGCACCAGTGCTTCAATTAGTCGACAAGCACGGCCTTGTGAGGACAGAATTTGCCGACATCGATCCCTTTAAAGGGGTCGAATCCTACTACTCAGATTCATGCTTGTACGAGAAGTCAAAAAAGTATCTTGCCGAAGGAGATACTCAAGCTCAAACTGAGGCAACAAGGGGATCAGAAGAACCTCTGACGAGCTACCTCCAAGCCCGCAAGCCTGGCATAACTGCGCCCCTTACAGCCACTCTGCGTAAGGACGCAATTAGCCTCTCTGTACAGGAGGAACAGATGATAATCCGACTGCCAAGGTCTGGCCAAGCGCCAAGACCCATGACAGAGCCACTGACAATCAGGTTGCCTAAAGCTAACCAGCGACAAACAGGGGAGCTCAATCCCTTGTCAAGCCGATGACAATTCGTCTTTCCAGAATAAATCAGCAACCGAGCACTAAGCCAGGGACTACTAGCCAGCAAATAACTCCCCGCTCAAGACCGAGCACCAAACTGGAGGTAGCTAGTATGCCAACAACTCCACGTTCTGCTCACCTATGGAGCCCCTGATAATCAAGTTGCCCAAGTCATCCTCTCAGTCTGCATTTACACAGGGGGTGGCTGAAGAAGAATCTGAGCTGGCCATGTATGTGGCTGCTTACACTGATGTTCCATCTGCAGATGATGTAATCCCACTGGAAAAGATACCTTACTTCATCAATAAAGGGATATCTTTGAATTATCTCGAGCTTAATAGCTCTGTACAATGTATGCTATGGAACACGGTATAGGCACTCACCTGCACACACAAGTGACAAATGTCTACACCGCGAACCAACTTACTCCAGTAGAAGACGCTTACGCATAATCGAGAGAGACGATCACCCAATCATCTTCGGCCGGAAGAATGATCCACAACCCTTCAAGATAGAAAAAGTTGAGCTCGAACCCGATACCGGGAGATTGTCCCTTTATCAGTATAGTTTCCAATCCAAGTACCTTATGCAAAAACAAGGATATGATCTGGAAACTACACCAGGCTTAAACTACGGCACCGGACGGCGGTTACCCTTACAGTCGTCGGCCCCGCTGGGAAACCACGAGATTATTACAGTAAAACCAGATGTGGGCTCGGTTATGTCACACCTGCGACAACACCTGAAAGCTCAGACGAAGAATGCGACTGGCATTACACTCAACCGGATCACCCACTTTCGATTCAGATATCAGCATCGGGGACATGATCAGGCAAGTCTGGTCCGTCAATATGGCACTTGCCGACGCCTACGAAAAAGATGAAGACATTCTCAACTTCTTGAGCTAGAGCCATGGGCATAACAACTAGATGCACAGTAGGAGAAGCGGTTCAAACAAAGAGAACCTCCCACCGAGATGAGGTTGTACAAGTCGATCTCGGTGATGAGTCCTCTCCAAAGCCCATCTTCGTCAGCAAGAATCTGACAAACGAAGAGCGAGAATCACTACTACAACTCGTCAGAGAATACATCGACGTGTTCGCCTGGAGCTATAAAGATATGCCAGGATGAACCCCGAGATTCCACTTCACAAGCTCAACATCCGTTCGGACGCAAAACCAGTCAAGCAACAGCAACGTCGGTTCTGTCCTGACGTCATGAATGCCATTGAAGCCGAGGTAAACAAACTGATAGCTAGCGGCTTCATCCGTAAGGAACATCATCCTGACTAGGTCGCCAACATAGTACCAGTCCTCAAGAAGAGTGGAAAGATTCGAATCTGTATGACTTTCGCAATCTAAATGAGGCATGTCCTAAGGATGAGTTCCCTCTCCCTATCACAGACATCATGATCGATAACACCTGCAGCTTTGACCGTATGTCATTCATGGATGGTTTTTCGGGGTACAACTAAATTAAGATGTTCCCGGACGATGAAAAGCATACATCATTCCGAACACCAATCGGCACATACTGCTACACAGTTATGCCTTTCGGCCTAAAGAACGCTGGCGCCACTTATCAAAGAGCTATGAGCATCATCTTTAGAGACCACTTATACAAGATAGTAGAATGCTACGTCGACGACATCGCCGTCAAAAGCCGCTCTAAAGAAGAACATCTGCATGATCTGAAGACGGTATTCGACCTGATGCGAGCGCACAAGTTGAAAATAAATCCCACAAAATCCTTCTTGGGTGTATCCAGTGGAAAGTTCTTGGGTTTCATCATTACCTCCCAGGGTATCCATGTAGACCCTGAGAAGACAAAGGCAATCATGGAGATGAGTCCCCCGAGAAATCTTCGTGAACTCGAGGCCTTCAAGGGAGGCTAGACTTACATCAGAAGATTCATTCTAACCGCTCCGGACGGTGTCAGCCTTTCACCCACCTCATGAAGAAGGGCATCTCATTCGTATGGGATGAAGAATGCCAACGTGCCTTCGACAGCATCAAAGATACTTGTCGAACCCTCCAGTCCTGGTGGCCCCGGTTGCTGGAAAACTATTTCTGCTCTACGTACGAGCAATGGAGCATTCTTTCGGTGCTCTGCTAGCACAAAACAACGATACAGGCCATGAACAGGCTATATATTACCTCAGCCGAATGATGATGGGGCCGGAACACCGATATACCACCGTAGAGAAGGAATGCCTCGCCCTGGTGTTCGCCATTCAGAAGATGCGACACTACGTCACGGGACAAACCATACATGTGATATCACGAATCAACCCTCTCAGGGTCCTCATGACCAAACCAGAGGCACTCAGCTCTCGCCTCGCTACATGGGCAATATTGTTGTCCCCCTACCACATGATCTTCGTCCCGTAAAAGGCTGTTAAAGGTCAAACTCTGGCAGACCTTTTAGCAGCCCATCCAGGTTTGGAGTCGACCAGAATATACGAAGAAATCCCAGATGAGGTCGCCGACTCACATGTGGCGAATGTTCTTCGATGGTGCTTCAAGAACCGAACCCAAGGGCAACATCGTCGTTGGAGTCGGAGTGGTGCTGATTTCTTCCTCCGGGCTGGTGATCAACCGAGCTTACTCCCTCACCGAACCTTGTTCAAACAATGTGGCCAAGTACAACGCTTTGGTTATTGGCCTCCAACTTGCAAGAGAGCTGGGGGTATATCTGGAAGCATACGGCAATTCGTAGTTAATCGTCAATCAGATCCGGAGTTCATACGAAGTCCGCCATGAAGATATCCCCTATCACCAAATAGCAATCAACATCATTTCGTTATTTGAAGGGTTCTTCATAGAACACGTTCCCAGACTCTAAAATATCGAAGCCGATGCCCTAGCAGGCCTTGCCGCTTCCCTAGCAGTTCCGAACCACGCTCATCACCTGGTGGACGTGATAGGCCACGAACTGGTATGTCCCAAAAACAATGTACAATTTGTGGCAAGTTATTCTGCTCAAACGGTCGACGAAATGCCAGACTGGAGACAACCATTCATAGACTTCGTAGTCTACGACATCCTGCCCGAGAACCCAAAGGAAGCCACCTCTATCAGAAGACGTTCTCTCAGATTCTTCTACGATATAGAGAGGAAAATATCGTATCGACGATCATACGATGGATTACTGCTTCGGTGTATATCAAATACAGAAGCCAAAGAAGTCGTACATGAAGCCCACGATGGCATCTGTGGGGCCCATCAGCCTGGCCCGAAGCTGCAAGATCGCCTTCGCTGAATGGGCTACTACTGGCCCACAATGGTTGCAGACGCAATAGACTATGCACGAAAATGCAAAGCCTGTCAAGTGCACGCAAATTTCATCCACCAGCCATCCGAGTTTCTACATCCGACAGTGGCGTCCTGGCCATTCGAAGCATGGAGAATGGACATCATCGGTCCAATCACTCCACCTTCGTCCTGAGGGCATCGTTTCATACTCGCCATCATAGATTACTTCTCCAAGTGGGCAAAAGCTGTTCCGCTTGCAGAAGTGAAGACTTCAAACGTGATCAGCTTCCTCAAGCATCACGTCATCTATCGTTTTGGACTGTCCCGAAGGATCATCCACGATAATGGTCCACAGTTTGTAAGCCATGTCTTCTATCGATTCTACGACAAGCACCGAATCTAGAATGTTGCTTCGACACCGTACAATCTAGCAGCGAATGGGTTAGCAGAAGCATTCAACAAAACCATCATCAAGTTACTCAAGAAGTTCGTGTCGTCCAACAAATGTGACTGGAATAAGAAGCTTGGTGAATGCTTATGGGCGTACCGTACTAAAGTCCGAACAGCCACTGGGAACACACCATTCTCTCTGGTGTACGGGAGTGAGGCAGTCCTCCCCCATTGGAGACTCAAATCACCTCGCTCTGTGTCGCTCTCACTTACCAATTGACGACGGACGATAACTACCGTCGTCGCCTAAAAGAGCTGGAGGCCTTAGACGAAAAGCGCCTACTAGCTCAGCAGCGAATCGAGGTATACCAAGCACGCATCTCCGGAGCCTTCAACAAGAAGGTTAAAGTCAGAATATTCCAAGTGGGCGATCTCGTTCTGGCAATTCGGAGGCCGATGGTTATGACTCACAAACTGCCGGCAAATTCCAGCCAAAATGGGAAGGTCCATTTATCATTGAGGCTGTATTCTCCAACGGGGCTTACCACCTCGCAAAAAAACGGAGACTTGCTCATGTTGCCCGTCAACGGCAAGTTCCTGAAGAAGTATTATGTCTAAACGACATTCTCTAAGTCCCAAATATTGAGTTATGTACCCTCGGTACCGCTGAACCCACATTCTTCCTTCAAAAATCCTAGAGTGTTGAGTTATGTACCCTCTGGTACCTCTGAACTTACACTTTGACCCCAAATTTCTTAGATTGTCGAGTTATGTACCCGCAGGTACCTCTGAACTTACATTCCGGTCACTCTTTTAGGTGGTAAGTCATGTATGATCATACCTCTGAACTTGTTCTTCTGAAAGAGCTCCTCCCTCATGATCCACTACCCGCACTCCCAGTGCACAAAAAGGGTAACAGATCCACAAATTTCCAAAATGACCACATCGATGTTACCTCTGAGTCGTTTCACTTCCGCCAAAAACAAATCACCCCTTTACGTAGAACTTCCACGTCCTCATTACCTCTGAGTCATTCTATATACCCCTTCATGGAGCCCACTCCTACCACGTCCTCATTACCTCTGAGTAGGAAGGCTCCATCGAAGAAACCCTCATGCATGCCACGTCCTCATTACCTCTGAGTAAGTATGTTGGTTCCCTTTCGACTTATTATCCATGCCCAAAACCGGAGTACACCAAGGATAATAAGCCCACAAATGTCCTCTGTTGACCACAAATATCCTCCACTGAGTCCACTCCTGCTACGTCCTCATTACCTCTGAGTAGGAAGATTCTGCGGTGGAAAACCCTCATGCTTGCCACGTCCTCATTACCTCTGAGTAAGTATGTTGGTTATATCTCGTCCTATTATACGTATCCTAAGCCAGGGTACGTCAAGGATAATAGGCCCATAAATGTCCTCTGCTAAGTTTCTTAGTACGGTCCCATCATTTCTCATCATGCCCCGGGAGCCCAGCTACTCTGGCATTCTATCATGCCCCGAAGCCCAGCTGCTCCATGGCATTCTTTCTCCCATACCAGAAACGTCCACGGCCACCTTACAGTGAAATCGTTCTAGGTATCCCCATCAAACTTGTTATCCATACCTAAAACCCAGGTATGCCAAGGGTAACAGGTCCACAAACAGTCCTCCAGCGGGGCAAACACCACCACAACACCATAAACACAATAAGAAATGCAAATGAAGGGTAATAAAGCATACTCTTTTATTTGGAAACAAAAAATACTACATGTTCTGGGACTACGTCCCTCTCAAAAAAGGGGGTGGGAAAAGAACAGAAACAAAAGAAGGAAAAAAGCCGTCTATGGTTCGGTGGTACATAGTTCCAAGAGACGGTTCTTCACCAAGGCGGTCCCCCGTTCAAGCCGCTGCTTAGCTCGACGCTCGACCTCCTGGGACAATCGCTCCATATCATCCAGGTACATGTGTGTCCGCCAGCCATCCTCTAGCTTCTTCAGGGCGAGATCCAGGCCAGAGAAGCTCGATTAACTCTGTCGACCTCCTGGATAACAGCCCCTTTTCAGTACGGGCAGCTTCGAGTTCAGACTCCAGGAAAGCTAACTTCCTCTGAAGCTCAAGGATCTGCTCCCGCGTGTCAATGACCCCACGGGAGGCAGTCGCTTCCCGAGCCGTAATAACTTCACTCTCGCGGCTCAACTGATCATATAGCTGAGACAGATCGCAGAGTTACTTCAGTATGACCGGCTTGGCCTTATCCCGAGCAGCCCTTATCTTCTCTACGGTAGTTAGGAGGAAACCGTGCTCTTGATCTATAGCAGCAGACAGATCAGCTTGCCGTAGCACCTGAAGCTGGGCCACCAGCTGATCAGCCTCCAGCAATTTCGTCTCCAGAAGTGCAGCTATCCCCGCCCCACCGGGAAGAGTTTTAAGAATATCAATGTGACCCTGGGCGCATTGCGGGCCAAGGCAAAAGGGGTCCCCCATTCCACAGCAGCCGCGACCCCTCTCTTCAAGTGGCGATAGAAGCTGTCAACCACGTCTGTTACGCTTCGTCCAGAACCTCCGTAGAGGACGGCGTCAAAGGAAGTGTGGCTGGCAGTGTCGAAGGAGGCACGCTAGAACTTGCCACCAGAGAGACAAATTTCGAGCGAAAAGATGTGGATAGCAGCTAGCTCCTCCTCCGCCACCTGAAGAGTCTGGACACTCGGCAAAGCAGAAAGGTCGACTCTCGGAGCCGCCTGAGCAGAGGAGGACGCAGAGACCATTGTCCCCTGCCCCGGCTGAGCCGCCACCTGACTTTCTGAACTCGAGCCAGCGGGAGGTCCTTCAATATGAGTCAGAAGAGGAGGGGGTACGCTCCTCTCTGCCCGTTCCCCTTCGGCAGAGCCTACCCTGACAGTGTCCGTCATCGGTACTGGAGAGGCAGGACCTGTATGTCCAGAGCAACCATCAATCAGTCTAACCCGAAGGATGTGATGATAGAGCAGATAGGCCTCCTCACAAGTTAAGATTTGGCTTATCTCACCAAGGGAGGAGCACGGAGGCTGCGGATCGCTCACAGCCACCGTAATCCCCTCACCAGCAACCTTCGAGTCAATTCAGTTGGTTCTTCTGCCCCAGCCACCCCAGAGGGGGGTACGACTGGTTCAGCGTCACCCTGCTAAAATTCGACAGTCTCAGGGTTGGGTTCAGAAACCCCATCGCCTTGAGTCGAGACTTCAGCGACGAAATGAGCCTCAGCCGCCTCCGGAAGAACACCAGAAAATGATCGCGGACACATGTCACTAACCAAAGTGCTCAGGGCCGAATAAAGTTCAGAAGCAGCAGCCGGTTTTCGAGAATCCGACTCTTCTGATGCCTACAGGGAAAAAAGTTTGATCAGGACATAACTCAAAAAAAAAGAACTAAAGAAGAGAAAACGGCTGTAAATTGACTCACTTCTGAAACGGCATCGACCTCCTCGCCCTTCTCTTTAATGAACAGCCAGCGATGCCTGATCGCGGCCCGCTTCACAAATATGTTTGCTGCCACCAGCAGGGTCAGGTCGACTTCGCTTGTGCGAAGGATTAGGTGCAACAGGCGGCTGATCCGCCACCACCTCAGTAGGCACATCAGGCGGCTGATCCGCCACCAATTCATTAGACACAATGGGCTGTTGATCCGCCACTTCCTCTTCTGCAGGAGGGAGGGGACTATCGACATCAGGCTCGTCATCCTCTTCGTCCGCAATAGTGGACTCTGAGTCCGACACAGGAACCGCGTTCTTCCACTGCTTTATCGTATTTAACCCCAGGGGCTTCTCCGTCAGGCCAGTACCCGTAATAAAACTGATCCTCGGGTCAAAATTAACGGAAGGCTTGTTCACCGTAACATGGTATAGGGCCGCCATGTATAGAATTTCTACTGGCGCCTCACCATTAGGGACCGAGAAGGTGGTTCGAGTATGAACCACGTCATAATAATGCCATTCCCTGATACCATCCAGGACGCTGCCTTCAAAGCCCAGGCAAGGGCTGGGACTGTCAAAAGATAGCTGGATATACCCGAACTGGCGGGAGAACCTGCTAGGCAAATAGGGCTCCAGGTAAACGTTGTTGCGGTGACGATATACTAAGTGTGCTGAGCGGATATTGCATAGCCAACAGAGCAGTTTCTCGGGCAAGAGAAGAGGAGGTTCGGTACCATCAACATGACCTCTCCTCACTTCTTCAGCGGTAAAAAGAGGAACAGACACAAAAAAGTCATATCCGTCCACTCTCGGCAGCACCCTTCGACAAGCTGCATGGTGCTGTACTCCGAGGGCTGATAACGGAATCGAAAGATGAAGGCATCATCAGTCGTTACACCATCTTCTGGGCCAGGCCACATCAAAGACCGACAATGCATTAACAGCCACCCCATTAGATAATGGTATGGCAGCTCTACACGCTCAAAATTCATCACCGTATAACGGGCGATAACCTTGGACGAAAAGGCGCGAAGGCCGTGGTGTATGCTGCACACCATAGCCGAAAGAAGGGCCAATCTGACCCCAAAATGAGTTTTACGGCAGGAAGGATAAGTGGCGACTAAGCCTCTCAATGGAGCCCTCCCCTCCTGAGACTACGTAGTTCCGTAGCCATACCATCAGAAATCCTGCAAGAAGCGCCTTCTCGACAGCTGCTGAGTACAATGATAAAAATAACTAAAGGAGTCGGATTGACCCCTAAATGTGTCGTTCGTAGACCACGATCTCTTGGCGGTCGACACCAGGGTTTGTACCTCTTCCTGGGTTTGAGGACCTCGGGAGGAAACCCGGCCTGAGGCGCCTAGCGTGAAAAGGTATGAGACCCAGGTCGTGGTGTGAGAAATTGTCCCTTCTGAGCTACTATCCTTCTTGATGGCCTTTTGGTGACAAGTGCTGTAGTGACATAACAATTCCCGATATACGGCCACAAAGCCCAGGAACTGCTGATCTAAACCCTCGAGCTCTTCGCTCATAGGGTGTACACTTCGAAGGCTTCTTTCCCCAGGACAGCTTGGAGATGACGTGTATCTCGTGAAGAGCAAGCCCCAACTCCCCGACGGCGCAAGAAAGTTCCCGTCCGTCGGTTGTACATCTCCAAGAGGGCCATAACAACGGCTTATTTATGGGCAAGCCATGACCGGTACCCCGAATGGCGTAGTAAAGGCCGATCTCGCACAGGGTAACCTCGTACTTCCATAAAATCCACGAAGTCAGATTGGCCCACGCAGGGATAGGATTTATCCAGTTCGGCAGCGCCAACCGGCCGACAGGATAGGACCCCTTCCGCGCAAGCTGGTATATGAAGGGGTCAGCTTGAGAGAAAGTGAAATTGGGACCCGGTGCATTTATGAAGGAACCCGGGGCCAATCCCATCATGCACCGACTGGTCGGTTCCTTTCCGCATACGCAGACCTCAACTGTCCGTTATAATGGATGTCCCCGACAAAGATCCCTGACCTGCTTGGAGTCAAGGACTCCACCATCTTCCTCTCCAACGGTAATATGTTGAACCACGAAAGGGAAAATGACGCTCCATTGGAGGAATGTGGATCTCCACTCCATCAAGAGTAAAATCCAGCTCTCGG
Organism: Iris pallida; assembly: GCA_029216955.1. Taxonomy (NCBI): domain Eukaryota; kingdom Viridiplantae; phylum Streptophyta; class Magnoliopsida; order Asparagales; family Iridaceae; genus Iris; species Iris pallida. The sequence goes on from JANAVB010003600.1 coordinate 8,603,367, forward strand.
ATACATCGAGCACTCGGGTATTTTTATAGACAAAGCATCCCCAAAGAGGAACGTCGGCTTCAGATATTTCCATCTAATGGCCCTGAGTTCATCATGGCGCAGAGAAAGTAGAAAGGCTGTTTCTTGATGGCACTCAACCTCTACGAAGGCTCTTTCGGAAGCTGCTTCGTCATATGCTCGACTATATGGTCATACCGATAGCCCATAGCAAATTGGGCTTGACCCACCAGAAGTTCTCCCCTGTATTAGCTGGCAGGTTCACTGAAGACAGACAAAAAGAACAAGTTAAAAGATGGGCTAAAACAAACCAGCTTATGCGGCCCAGTCTACAAGAACTCATGCGGTTCTGTTCGAACATGAGCTTATGCAGCACTAATCAGTGTAAGCTTATGCGGCTCTACTTAGCGAGAGCTTATGCGGTTCCTCTTAGCAGAGCATTATGCGGCTCAATTCAGAAGGAGCTTATGCGGTTCGGTTGAGCACAGCCCTATGCGGCCCAGTCCAGACAAACTTGGGCGGTCCTGTTTGAGAGGGTTTCATGCGGTTTAATTTAGAAGAAATTATGCGGCTCTGTTCGACAGGTCATTATGCGGTTCAGTTTACGAAGGGTTCATGCGGCCCACCAAGACTACTTCCATGCAGCTCGGACATGGGGTATACCCCCATACGGCTCGGTCAGGGGACATGTATGCGGCCCATGCAGTTTGAATAGTTCGGTAAAGGACACATTAAAAGCTTGTGCATAAAACATGCAATAGAGCCGTCTTTGTTAGGGGTTCGAAGTAGATGATCTTCCCAAGTCCTTACCCTTAATGGCAGGGTGAACGTCAGTAGGAACCCTAGGCGCGTAGCCGACGTGGTACATCTTCTGGAATAAGAGGATATGGGGATGCAGAATTTTGATTAACACAGGCTCTTGTCGAAGATATTCAAACGTACATCAACCTCTTGACTATCTTGAGTTTGTGCTGCTACCTGCACCGGTGTTACTACTGCCGGCTGAACAGTTTGCTGAGTCATTATTATTTGATGCATACTTTGCATCATGGTAAGCATGTCCTTCAGTGATTGCTCAACTGCAGAGAGACGTTGTTCTGTATTAGCAGTTGACGTCTCCGGTTCATCTCCGATCATAGTAGGATTCAACCTCCCTTAAACATACAGAGGGATTGGTGTAGAGGTATGAATCAACGCTATCAGTTTCTGACTCCAACGATGGGTACCCCCAGCTTCTGAATCTTTAGATTGTAACGATCTTTGACTTCTTGACCGGGTATTCTGATATACCCCTTCAAAAGTGTCAAGGAGTCGGTTGAACTGTTGTTGGCTTGGAGTCCGGGACGAATTGCGTCTTGGACGTCGTCCTCTATTGATGTGAGATGCCATATTGACTGATGCATATGACAACTCATGTTCTTGGTCATCAACTGATTGCTGAGGCACATTGTAGCTTAACCGGTCAAAAACTAACCGTTTAGAAGCCGAACAGCAACATTTGATTACAATCTGGTGACACTCACAATGGTAATTTTCTTGGGAGAGTATCACAAGAAATTTTCTGTTTTTACGCTTTTGTACGAGCAACTCGCATAAATCAGAAGGAATAGAGGGAGTAGTCTTCTTTATTATATTTGGGACAGAGAAATGTTTAGTCCCTTGCATATAAAGAAGATTACTGGCTACATTAGCAGAGCCAAACTGTGTATTTTTGCGCTTGGAGTTGCGTGCGTAAATCCTGAGATTTTTGTGCAGAAAGAACTCCATCAGCATTACGCGTAATCTGAAGGTTTGGTACTCTGCATAAAGCAGTGTAAGAAGGTTGTTGGTGGAAAACTGAAGTTTTACCAACAATAGAATTTTGTTTTTACGCTGCATGCGTGCATGCAAATTCACTTTAGATGTAAAGGCATCATTGTGAACTTTATCTACCATGTCACCGACAAGAGATTTACCTTTACGCATAGTGCGCAAAATATGAACATCAGCCACATCACAGATGGGAGATTTACCTTTACGCGTAGAGTGTAAAACTTGGGTGTCTACCACATCACAGACGGTAGACTGATTTTTACGCGCAGAGCGTAAAACTTGGGAGTCTACCACGTCACAGATGGGAGACTAATTTTTATACGCAGAGCGTAAAACTTGGGAGTCTACCACATCACAGACGGGAGACTTATTTTTACCCCGAGGCGCATCACTGAAGTAGAGACTGCCTCGTCACAGACGGGAGCCTCCACACAGGAGTATGAAGGATTCCTTTGCCTTCAGAGACAGCAGGGAGATCCGAGGATGCTTTGGATTTAGGAATCCAAACTTTTCGTGCCTTCCATAATTTTTGAACATTGGAGCAGCGAGTACTACCCCCAGTTCGGAGCATTTCTTCGTAAGTAGTCTGGTCAAACTGAACAACCAGAGTCTTCTTTGTCGATCCGACCGACACATCTTCATATTGAGCAATTGCTTTCTCGTCTGAGGAGAAAGTCGTCTCCAACAGAGTCGCCATTTTGTTTCACTTAACAAAATGCCTAAAATTGGCTTTTGAAAGAAAACTAGAAAAAGTACAAAAGTGCAAATTATTTCTGGGAAGTATTGCTATGGAAGTCTGATCTGAGAGCGATCACTTTGTTCCTTGGACCATACGATGATGATGAGAAAACTGCTTGAAGAAGATGAACAATCGGAAGAACTAAGTCACCAGAAAGGTATCGAACAACGGCACTTATGGTACAGTCAAATGCTTTCCTGCTTTGCTTCATCCTGTTCTTAGAAAAAGTTAAAGAAATGCTTCTGGGAATATCACTCTGAAAGTATGACTTTTCTCAGAATCTCCTCTCCTGTATCTCTCTTGATGTTGTCTTGTATTAAAAATAAGTCTATTTATAGACTAGACCCTCTGTGCATAAAAAGCAACATAATTGGGTCTCTACGCAAGTAACTGTCATCCAAGATGAAAATCAACCTTTACGCGTGATGACACGTGTCCCATGTAGAGTTTTCATCTCTACGTATGGTGACACGTGTCCCACTACTTCAATAAAATGGGAGAGCATGTACACACGTTCCTCGATAAGTGTGGCATGAAAGACACGTAAGCAAACCACGTTCTCATGTAGCCAGAAAAGATTGGGCGTAAAAATGACCCAAAATAGACTTCCTGCATAAAGTAGCAGACTGGGCGTAAAATAACTCAAATAGACTTCCCATATAAAGTGGCTGAAAAGTAGCCTTGATACGCGTACGAAAGCTTTGAGCGTAAAAACTCGAATAGCTTTCATGCGTAAAAGAAACAATCTCTTGAGCGTAAAGTAGCCCATCTGCACACTAAATGACAAGTGTTGGGTTTGATGACAAAATTTTCTCGGCTTCTGTGTAATATTCTGTCAGAAAATCATACTGTCAGATCGATATCACGCGCATTAAACGCATGGTCTGACAGCTTGTCCCTCTCGTAAAAGCTGAGAATGACTCTCGCGTAAAAAGAGCTCGCATAGAGTTTTGAATATGGCTCAATAGAGTTTTTTAATGAGTCTTCCGTAGAAAACATGGGATAGTGCTTAGAATGACTTTGATAGCCTAGCATAACTTAGCCTAACTTAAATCGTACAACAACTTGACGAGAAAGGATGCGTCAAGCCTCGCATCGCAGGAACGTGCCATGCACGCTTTTGACTTTGAACAACCAAGTTATATGGGTGCCTAAACTTATGCCACACGCCGTGCAATAAAACTTAAACCGTGGGGAGCAAAGGCTATGCCAAGTCTTAGACGATGGGACCGTGATGCTTTATCAAGCATTTATGCGACAACGCCTATAACTTAGGCTAATTCATAGCTTTGTGGTGAAGACCAACTTTTTTTCTCCCAAGCCACGGGATAAAGGACCGAGTGTCATTTTGAAAGCCATCGTACAACATTTCTAAGCCGACCGTGGGACCTTTTTCCATGTTCTAACTCAATCGACCCGACTTGGGATCATTCCCTTAGCTATGTGGATTCGTCTATTTTATTATCAAGCCTACTTGTGCATTTCAAAACTTTCGTTTTATTAGTGCGAAGGCCAAGCTGAGGCAAGTTCACCTAAGCCACCACCTGAGCGAGGGTCGCCTCGACCGAACAGGACTTCGAGCAAGCCGTTGTATGGCTAAGTCCGAACGCCATCGGCATTTTATTCCTCCGATTGACTGAGCGGGACAGGGCACTACATCATACACCACTCAAAAAAAGTTTTGTCCTCGAAACTAACTGAGTAATTACTCATCGACTCATCACTTTATCCAACATTCAACTTTCGACACACTACTCCTATGTTTTCTTCAATCCGAGCAACCATCGCACTACCCTCAATCTTTTTCTTGAAACCCTCGACACCCTTTCATTCCTTTAGTCTTACTTTGAATTTCAATATATCACTTAGTTGGTATGTTGGATCGTGCACATATTTCAGGCGTCCCCAAAATACATACATTTCAACCAAGCCTCGTGATAGAGAATTCTGCTATTTTCACTCGAGTCGGATCGTGCACATATTCGGGCGTCCCTGATATATATGCATTTCAGCCGAGGCTATGAGTGGTATTCTCATACTCTTGAATCATTCCACTCATCAACACCAGCATCCAAACTAATCAATCCTCAAGATCACTCGTACCGATGCTAACTCTCGCAACATGGATGTCTCGCCTAACCGCTGGCCATCTCTCCAGACTAAAGTCAATTGTCTGTGTTGGAATCATAGTTCCCAAAAAATAACATCAACACTGACCCCATCCTAAGGTCAAACCAAAGTTGATAATACGGAGTTTTCAACCAAAGCTCGTATCACTCCGATTTCTAAACTTTGAGCATAGATTTCTGTCACGATCTATCCAAATTGTTGGGCCGGGTCGAGTCATGTCCAGCCTACGCTTGAGATAAAGCGTAGTAAGCTGTTCTAAAGACGAATATAATTAAAGTGTGCTAAAAGTTCTATTTGTCATATTGAGATAAACATCACAAACATAAAATCATCTAGTATATAAATATGTTCCAAATACATAGCCAAGACGTAAAACTGGATACAGGTCCAGTATCAAAATACATAGTCTAAAACATGTCTGCTCTCAAAAGTCCCAGCAACTAAACAAACTAGATGAGTTTTCCCGCAGGTACATCCTCGTAAGGTAAAGCCTGATCCTCCATGGCGACCCCATAATAGGAATCACATAACGACTCCTCCTCGGTAAGTATACCTACAACGTTATCCTGTCAGGACCGGAGCAAGTACTGATTCTACAAACTGAATATACGGTGCATGAAACAGAGATTTAATAACAGAAACATGGCATATCATAATTATCATGGCAAGGGTACATTTGTCATGGCGACAGATGCATATGTAATGTTTAAAACTGGAGCAGGCACGTGATCGTCAATGGTCAATTACTGTGGCACATGTAAATAAAATGTACATATACAAGCATAGTGTACATACGTACAGAAATGCGGGCTAATGGCCTACGACAAGGTATACATATAAATGCGACCTGCTCGGTACATACTCACGAAGAAGGGGGCTGATCACGTACTCAACTATCAGTTTTTCCCATAACCCAAATTCTAACATGTGAGAGATACGAGAACAGTGTAAAACATATGAAAGATACTGGGAGCAGTATAAAGCAGTGAAATCATGACTTGCAGTTTTAAGAAACAGTATTTTAATACGATTCATTCATATTTTTATCACATGCAGTAAATATGTTCGTAGGGTACTTGCCTCATGCAAAGCAAGGGTGAATACGAAGAAATAGATATCCGGTTTCCCGTCACTGTAAAAAGGATATATAAACTTAGTTTTTATACTAAGCTAAATACTAGACACTAGTGAGTGACACACTTTCTGACTGGACCCTAGCCAGTGCTGAGTCTGCTGACTTTAGCATAGAAACCAATGTGAGGCGACACAATACCTAAAACAACTTCTAGGGTCTCTATACTAAGTAGGGTATGGTCCAATACCAAAATATCCCAAAATCACACATAACTTCGCAAGTCGTAATTACTCAATAAATAAATCAGACTGTACACTATGTTCCAACAATTATTAAGACAGGAAAAAGCTCAATATACATAAATTAAAGAACCAAAATGATCCTTGTTAATTATAGAAATTTATACTAATTTTTTTTGGAATTTATAACCCTTATAGATATTTATTAAAATCATAAACATAATTACCCTGAAAATGAGTTCTATTTCCTATTTTTATATAAAAGCCAAATTTACCAATTAAATCCTGGAAAAACTATATTAATTTGCTAATTATCATAGTATTGAAATACAATTTTGCCAATTTTTTACAGCAATAAATTACATATAAAAATTCAAATACAGCAAGTTAAATTTTTAAAAAATATAATTAATTATTATATTTTTCCATATACGAAATTGAACCGGAGTCCAGATACGGGACCCAAAGCCAGAATCTCCGATAGACTCGTACAGGCCTTGAATGTATTTAGGCTCACCCAATCCAATCAACCCATGCCAGGCTTGGACTTAGAGTGGTCGTTTGCACAAAATACGTGAAATCATAATAATACAAATTTAAATACATGTAAGTAAATAAATTTAAATTGCAGAAATTGAGAAGCATACATATTACAGTATAGGTACTGTATTTTTACAATTTACACTGTATTTATCATACATAGTATAGGCACTGTATTTATATTGACATAAATTTAAATGACAGAATTAAATGACATAATTTAAATGGCAAATTTAAATATATATAAATTAATATGAGGTGTTCATCAAAACACAAGAAAACCAATATTATATTAATATTATTTATCAATTTATTAGAAATTTAATATATATATATATTAATATATTTATATATATATATAATATATATACACAAATGCATATACAAAATATATATATAAGTATTTAGTAAGTTTAAACAAAATATATAAAAATGTAAATTTCCAAAGATTATTAGTATTTATGCAGTATTTATATAGTATTATACAGGATGTATGTATATAGTATTTATACAATATATATATTATATGCATTTATATATATACAAATATATATATAAAACTTATAAAACAAAACAAACAAATAAAATAACCCAACACACAAAGGGGGGATCGAACTCGGCCAACTGCAGTTGGGGAAGGGACTCAGCACCACTCGGCTGACCAGGAGGTCGGCCGCGCTTGCAGTCCAAGAGTGGATTTAGGAAACTTAATTAGAAACAAAGGGGGGAGTTCATCTTCTTCGTGTCCCGAGTGCGTGGACACTCGGGACTGTGTCCGGAGCTCGTGTCAGCCCATTTCGATACGAAAACTTGTGTCAAAGCACACTAACGTGCTCGCCAAGATTCTCAACACAGTGGTGTCACTTTCATGTCACCACAACGTGTTTTCGTATCATGTCGAACTATGGCTAAGGATTACTTCGTGTCTGTGTGTCGTGAGTCGGAACAGGGCAAAAGCTTCGTTCGTCGAGACGAACTCGATGATGGCAGCAAAGTAAAGGACTGTGTAGAAACTAGGGTTCGACTTACCAAGTCGGTCGGACTTGCTACGCCGGCGGTGCTACGTGTTCGTGGTAGTAATAGGGTTAGGGTTTCGACTTGGGGGGTTTTTATAGGGAAATTTGGGTCAATTTATTTTCGTGGAGAAATTGGGGTTTAGGTCGGTGTCGCGGTGGCCGGTCGTCGTTCTGCCAAGGCCTGTCGACGACGAGGGTCAGTTTTGCAGAAAAAAACCTCCTAGATTCTCATTTTGTAAAACAGACCACCGCCTTAGCAAAATGCAAATCCTAATTTGCAAAACCTATCTCGCAAATTCTGTGCAAAAATTAATTTGTAGACAAATCAAATATGGCATTTTGATTTAAAATATTTGATTTAATTGCAACTGCTATAAAATAATTTAAATAATTGTAAAATGATATTTTAAGTCTTAAAACCATTTAAAAATATTGAAAAAATTCCAAAAAATTCCTATAATTATAATAAATTATTTTAAGGATAAAATAATCATTTACACTTAAATACTTAATTTAAAATATTTAAATAACAGGGGCTTACAAATCTTTCCTTCTTGAAAAATTTGTCCTCGAAATTCACAAGGATAGAAGACTCTACAAACATTTAGTATAACAAGCAATTCAAACATGACTAAGGCTAATATTAAGACTAACCTCTACGGTATCAGCGAGAACGGATGTTCCCTCGCGCTGGTGGGTCGAACAAGTAAGATATCTCTCCCTCATATCCGACTCCCTCTCCCAATATATTCTCCCAAAGATTGACGCTCCAAGCTACTCGACTAAGGGTATGACTTTGTTCCTCATCCTCTTCTCTCTCGGTCCAATATCTCCACTGGCTGCTCAGTAACTGCAAGACTCGGTCCGATCTTCAACTCCGAATGATCCAGACATGGCTGGGGTCTGGAACGTATCTCCTCAGCTGAGACACATGAAAGACATCGTGAACTCCTACTAGGTTTGGTGGAAGTGCAACCCTGTAAGCTACCTCTCCTGATCCTGTCGAGTATCTCGAACGGTCCAATATACTAGCTCAACTTGCCGCCTCGTCCGAATCGAATCGTCCCTTTGGTGGGTGATATCTTCACTAACACCTATCTCCGTCGACGAACTCCATCGGTCTGCGACTAGCATCGGACCAGTGTTTCTGCCTATCCTGACAACTCTGAGTCTGTCCTGATCATCCTGACCTTCTCTGCTGCCTCAGTGATCATCTCTTGGCCCAAGCAAACTCTATCCCCAACATCATCCCAAAGAGCGGTGTACGCAGTGTCATCCATATAGCCTCAAATGGAGATATACCGATGCTGGCTTGGTAGCTTTTTGTATAAAAATCTACCAATTGAAGATGGCTCTCCCATGATCCGCCGAAGTCCAGTACAAAAGTCCTCAACATGTCCTCGAGCGTCTGAATCGTCTCTCGGACTCCATCGTCTGTGGGTGGTACGCTGTACTGAACTTGAACCGACTGCCCAACTCCTTCAAGCTCCTCCAGTTAGGATGTGAATCTTCTGTCCCGGTCTGATATGATGCTCACCGTACTCCGTACAAGTGAACTATCTGCTGCATGTATAGCTCCGCCACTTCTCGTTGGAGAGCCCTACCTTGAAGGGTATGAAGTGAGCACACTTCGTCAGCCTGTCAACGATAACCCATATGGTATCCTTCCCTCCTTGAGAATGAGGAAGCACTGAGACAAGATCCATCGTAATATGTTCCCACTTCCACTCGGAATGGTAATGGCTGTAATAAACCAGCTGGCCTCTGACGCTCCGCCTTGACCTGCTGACAAACTAGGCATCTCGAAATAAAGCTGATATCTCTCTTCATCCCGTGCCACCAAGATGTTCCCGTAAGTCACGGTACATCTTTTGGCACCGGGTGAATAGAATATCGCGATCTGGTACCCTCCTGCAAGATTGCCTCAATCAGCTCTCCCTTCGCATGCATAACCGGCTGCCGTGCCTCATGGATCCATCCTCTACTACGGTGAAGTCATCAAGCAATCCCTAAAGCTGACTCTGAGTCTGCGGAGGCTCTCATCTGTAGATTGAGTCTCCTTGATCAGCTCTCATCAGACCTGACTGAATGTCTAGCGCCATCATCTGTATCACTGATCCTGGTCGAATCATATCAATACCGAGCTTCTTCAGATCTTCCCGTAAATGTCAATCTATCATCAGATACCATGCCATCGGATGCCTGCTCAGCGCATCCGCTACCATATTTGCCTTCCCGGGGTGATACTGTAATTGATGTCGAAGTCCTTCATCAACTCCAACCATCTTCTTTGCCTCATGTTCAGCTCCTTCTGCGTGAACACATACTTTAAGTCTTGTGGTCAGTAAAGATTTCCACTCGCTCTCCATATAAGTAGTGTTTCCCAACTTGAGTGCAAAGATCACCGTAGCTAACTCTAGGTTGTGGGTAGGATAGTTCCGTTCATGAGTCCGTAATTGCCTAGATGCATAAGCAATCACTTTCCTATGTTGCTGTAGGATACATCCTAGCCCATTTCCTGAAGCATCGCTGTAAATGGTAAACCTCCAGATCCTGAAGGTAATGTCAAACTGGAGTGGTCGTCAGCCTCCTCTTCAGCTCCTCAAATGCTGCGTGACAGTCCTCTGACCAGATGTACTCTGCGTCCTTCCGCGTCAGCTTCGTTGGGTTCAGCTATTCTAGCAAAGTCCTAGACAAACTTCCTATAATAGCCTGCTAATCCCAAGAAACTCCTGATCTCTAAAACCGATGTCGGAGCCTTCCACGTCTCGATGGCAGCAATCTTCCTGGGATCCACTGAGATCCCCTCTCCAGTGACCATATGACCGAGAAACTCCATTCGGTCTAGAAAGAACTCGCACTTCGACAATTTGGCATACAACCTTTCCTTCCTCAAAATCCTCAAAACTGTCCGTAAGTGTTCTGCGTGCTCTTCCGTCTCTTCGAGTATAGGATGTCGTCGATAAACACCACGATAAACTTATCCAGATACTGGTGATGTCTTGTTCATCAAGTTCATAAAGACAGCTGGCACTGTAGAAGCATGGAAAAGAACAAAAAAAGGCCTATGCGACTACCGACAAAAGGATCCCATGCGGCTCAAGAGTCCATGCGGCTCGATACTCCATGCGGCCCAGAAAGGAACCACGTGGCCCCAAATAGTTCATATCTACACTCTGCTGCAGTTAATGCCCTGACGGCTGCTCTGACAATGGCTGCTCTGACAATGACAACTCTGACAAATGACAGCTCTGACATAAAAAGAAATAATGACTGACATGATGGCATATTCCTAGGAAAAGGAGAAATCTTCTTACAACTGGCAAGATTCACCAAGTCCCGAGGCCACTCCATGCGACTACTGTAGTTATGCGGCCCCCACTTCATACGGCTGCCTTCTTCATGCGGCTGCCCATCCGCATGCGGCTGCCTATCCCCATGCGGCTGTCCAACCGTATGCAGCTGCCTATCCCCATACGGCTGCCTATCCTCATGCGGCTGCTTATCCTCATGCGGCTGCCCATCCTCATGCGGCTGCATGCTTCATGCGACTGAGAGGACCACCCATATGCGGCTCTGCCAGGACGTCCCAGTTGAGACACTGGCGGTCTTCACGACAGTTGAGACACGTGGCATTCTTATCTTCCCTGGAATCATGGCTGTTAACGAATCATAACAAAATCAGATTTGTTGCAATCGTTATAATTGCCCAGATCAAATCAAATCAGGCAAATTGGACACATGGCAGGCCATCATAAATCACGGAGATTCATGGCAATCAACATTTATTGCTCACAGAGATTGGATGCAATCCACATTAATTGTCAGATTTATTATATTCAGGATGAGCGGCCCAGATTGGTTGACTCCCAAGCCGCCGACTTTTCAAAGAAGGCAATCATTGCAAACCTAATGATCACCCCCACACCTATAAATAGTAAGGTGTTATTCCCTTGCAAATGGACGAGACGATGCATACAGAGAGAGACACCAGAGGAGCACATACAGAGAAAAAAGGAGAGCATTTATTCGTCAGAGCCAAGGCTACGTCCGATCGTCCAAGGAGTAAGGCAGAGCTGCCGTCGCTTTCCCGAGTCTCTAACGTCACCCCCAGAATCAAAAATAAACAATTGTACTTAGATTGTTGTACCTAGGTTTTCATTCCTAGGCTTTCTTTGTACGAGCGAGTTTGTATTGTGAAATAGAAGTCCAGTCCTCCCATAAACTGTTCTATTCTTTTATAATCAATGGCAAACACGATGGCGACTCTGCTGGGGACAAACTTCTCCACGGCTGAGAAGTTGGTGATACAATCGGATGTAGCCAAACTTGGCTCCACACAACAGAAGATGGTCGTCCGCTTCGACCAACAGACGTTTGAAGAAATGCTCTCGACGGGAGCGCTGGTCTGGTCCAGAAGCGAACCCGCACAAAGAAGGCTCGCAGGGAGTGGAGGCCCAAATCATTTGCTCCTCCCCAGGCCCTGGACGGAGTACTCTCTGCTGTCCAAAACGGCGAAGGCAACTCTCATGCGGCCCCACTTCAGCTGTAGATGACTCTGCTGTCCCCAAGTCCGGCAGAGGAAAGCACTACGATGCTGGACTTGCAGGGGCAAATAGTAGTTCTATGTGCTCCAGGAAGAAGCCGAACAAAGGCACTAGCCACATGCAGAAAGCTCATGCGGCCAAGATTGCCAGCCGCATGCATGATACTCATGCGGCCAAAACTTCCAGCCACATGGGGAAGGCTCAGGCGGCCGAGACTTCCAGCTGCATGAAGAAAGCCTATGCGGCCACGACTGCCAGCGCATAAAGGCTATTGATTCTAGCCGCATACTACCTGCTCTGCGGCTCAGGCTCAGTCTTCGATCGCCTCTCATATGGTCCTGATCTCTCATGCTCCAAAGAAAATATAACTGATCTCTGCAGCACCACTTAGACTCTTTCTACTATACGCCTTCAGGCGCTAGAGTGAAGAAGTCGAGGGCAGCGCGAGCTTGGCAAGCTCAGTCGGATGTCCCAACCTCTGACCATCCGAGCGCTCCACATACCGTTATGTGGGCCTCTGATGGAAAGTTGTACAGAACAACTCGAGTCCCGCCCCGACGGCAAACGGACAGAGTGGTTCCCAAAAGTCTCTCAGCAACCAGGGAGCAAACATGGTAATTCCAGACCCATCTGACTTGCGTGAGGTTATCCTCCACAAGCGCAAGGAAAGAGAAGAGGCCTCGGTGTGCAAAGAGTCCTCCCATGGATATCACTGCACCCAAGTCATTATCAACTGCTGTTGTAACAACGCAATAGTGAGAGAAGACCGGCAGTCCGTCTTCCAAAGACTACAACTAACCAAGTTAGAGGACGAGGCGCCTCCCGTCATCTCATGCAATTCTGCTCATAGAATCTCCACCTATGGGAGAGGGAAGAAGATAAGCAGTCTCCAGCCCGAAGATTTCAACCACTGTGACTAAGAAACTGTCGTCTAAACGGTTGTCCACCACCGGAGTTTTCTAAGGTACACGTTCGAAGATGAAATCTGCTACAATGGGAGATTCATCATCCACACCTACTGGGGGTCGCTGGAACTGGGGGTAGCACTCCTCCAAACATCCACGACAATCCAATGTTCCAAGGAGACGAGCCGGGGAAAACAACTCTTCCATCAGATACAGCAAGTGTCGACGTCCCCGAGGACGACCACGACTCCCAAGACGAGGCAAGCTCTGAAGCTGGGGGTACCTATTCCTTCTGAGTCCGAACCAGAGAAGAACATTCCCACATACCCCGATGACTTCTCGGTACAGGGGTATGATTCGGAGGGCACGTCATCCTACCGTCCCTTCCACTTCTACTCATGTGAGGACGACATTCATGACAAACGACGAACAAGATGGTCCCAGTAATCGCCAACGCATCGACACTCTGGAGGTCATACTGCAGCACCTTGGTCAAATCTGTGGACGAGATCAAAGCGGCTCTTTCCACTCTACAAGAAAGGACACCTGGCCAAACAAGCTTGGGTCCCGCGGTCAATGAGGACTCGAACTCAGCGGCACCAAACTCGGGCGATAATCCTCCTAAAATGTCGGCTCCCCGCACTGCGGATGAGGCCAGGGAAGCAAGAAGAGAGGTCCAGGAGCTCCGGGCCATGTTTCACGCTCGAGAAGCCTCTCAGGACCTCAGAATACGGCAACCATACCCTGCTGCATAGAGGGAATGTCCCTTTCCCACCAAGATATAAGCCATTCAACATCAATCCCTATGATGGCAAGACCTCCGCAAGTCGATACATCACTTACTTCGAGGTCACCACCAACCATCTGCCCCATGATGATGCCATCCTTACACGATTATTATCGGGGCATTGGAAGGGGTCGCCTTCGACTGGTACCGCAACCTGCCAGACAACTGCATCCACTCCTTCGCCAGCTTCAAGCGCATGTTCTTGGAGAGATTCTATGAAGTAGGATAGGATGTCACAATGTCTACCCTTATGGACGTCGTTCAAGGGGAGAAGGAGCTGACAAGAAACTATATTGAGCAGTTTCGCCAAACCGTAATGAAGTTGCCGTCCGGTAATCCGAATTCCTCCTTAATTGAAATTTGCCAAAAGATACTGCTCCCAACAATCAGCCTCTGGATGGGCGAAAGTCAATTTAAGGACTGGAAGATGTTTATCATCAGTGCCACTAGCGCCGAAGACAAGTTGAAGAAGGCTCGCCAACTGGGATTACACATCTTGGAGGGAGAGGACAAAGGCAAGCGCCCTAATACCAACAACAACAATGGTGGTAACGCCTCCAACAATCGAGACAACAAGGGCAAGCTGGCTATGGTGGCCGACATAGCCCAGAAGCCTGAGTCAAAATCGGCAGACAAGCAATGGCCGCAAATGACCTACTCCTTCGAAGACGGCCATGTCAAGCCCATCTTGGACATGCTCATACAAGGAGACAGAATTTAGCTCCCTCCACCAAGACGGGAACATTGGCCGACAAAAATGGAGAGCCCAAAGTACTGTTATTACCATTGCTACGTCCACCATGCTACACCCGACTGCTACCAACTGAAGCGATACATCCAACATCTCATCGATTCGAAGGCTCTGGCCATTGATTTCGAAGAGGTGACCGTACAGCCAATATGGTGTCAGTACAGTTCGGCAGCTTCCCTCCAATAGAGACTCAAGATGGCGTGGTACCCCTCCCTCTGGCGACAATGAAGATCGCTAATTTTCTACCTCCTCGAGATCAGGCTACTGGTCTAGTACCCCTTACTACATCGCGAGGGGAGATCATGTGGGTCCATCCGGACTTGGTATCTGAGGTGACTCAGTCCGCACCTCCCTCCACCAGCAAGAAGAAGAATGGAAAAGTTAAATCATGTTGCACGATCTCGATAGAGGTCGAAGAAGCTACTGCTGTTGTTACCCGCTCCGGCGCACAAATCCAACCTCCACCGGATAACTCGGCTGAAGATCATCAGCCGACAGCTGCTAATGCTCCAGGACCTCCGTAACCTTCGACGACCGACAAGACTAGGCCGAAGGAGACTCGCTTCGACAAACCTCTCCGAAAAGAGACACCTCATGGGCTAGAGAGGCTATACAACTTTGACATCCTGGTACAATTGGCCAACACACCGGCCAAATTGTCGCTATAATGAGCTCCTGAGACTTTCCAAGGATGTCTGCGTCGCGCTGAGCGAAGCACTCCAGAATGCCGACGCATACCTGGCTCAGTCCAATCTCACTGGGGAGGACTCGCCGGCAGATCTCTAGGACAGCGCTTGCACATGGTCTATGCCAAACATTGTCTTCACTCCGCAGGATATGCTTATCAAGACCAACCTGCACGATCGCCCTCTATATTATACTGGGTATATTGGCGATATCAAGGTCGATCGGATGCGTATTGACCCCGAGTCCTCTATAAGCATCATCCCGAAGAGCCTACTACACCATCTGCGTATCCCAATGCATCGCCTGACGCTGACAAGTACCGCCATCAGGGGCTTCAATTTGGGCAGGAGCTACCCAATCGGAAAGATTCGCCTGAAGTGTCAAATCGGCGACCTTCAGTCAGAAGTGACCTGTTATGTCATAGATACGGACACTTTCTACAATTTTCTCCTGGGGCGTCCTTGGATACACGATTACATGATCGTGCCTTCCACACTGCACCAGTGCTTCAAGTACGTCGACAAGCACGGCCTTGTGAGGACAGAATTTGCCGACATCGATCCCTTTAAAGGGGTCGAATCCTACTACTCAGATTCATGCTTGTACGAGAAGTCAAAAAAGTATCTTACCGAAGGAGATACTCAAGCTCAAACTGAGGCAACAAGGGGATCAGAAGAACCTCTGACGATCCACCTCCAAGCCCGCAAGCCTGGCATAACTGCGCCCCTTACAGCCACTCTGCGTAAGAACGCAATTAGCCTCTCTGTATAGGAGGAACATATGATAATCCGACTGCCAAGATCTGGCCAAGCGCCAAGACCCATGACAGAGCCACTGACAATCAGGTTGCCTCAAGCTAACCAGCGACAAACAGGGGAGCTCAATCCCTCTGTCAAGCCGATGACAATTCGTCTTTCCAGAATAAATCAGCAACCGAGCATTAAGCCAGGGACTACTAGCCAGCAAATAACTCCCCGCTCAACACCGAGCACCAAACTGGAGGTAGCTAGTATGCCAACAACTCCACGTTCTGCTCCACCTATGGAGCCCCTGATAATCAAGTTGCCCAAGTCATCCTCTCAGTCTGCATTTACACAGGGGGTGGCTGAAGAAGAATCTGAGCTGGCCATGTATGTGGCTGCTTACACTGATGTTCCATCTGCAAATGATGTAATCCCACTGGAAAAGATACCTTACTTCATCAATAAGGGATATCGTTGAATTATCTCGAGCTTAATAAGCTCTGTACAGTATGCTATGGAACACGGTATAGGCACTCACCTGCACACACAAGTGACAAATGTCTACACCGCGAACCAACTTACTCCAGTAGAAGACGCTTACCGCATAATCGAGAGAGACGATCACCCAATCATCTTCGGCCGGAAGAATGATCCACAACCCTTCAAGATAGAAAAAGTTGAGCTCGAACCCGACACCGGGAGATTGTCCCTTTATCAGTATAGTTCCCAATCCAAGTACCTTATGCAAAAACAAGGATATGATCTGGAAACTACACCAGGCTTAAACTACGGCACCTGACGGCGGTTACCCTTATAGTCGTCGGCCCCCGCTGGGAAACCACGAGATTATTACAGTAAAACCAGATGTGGGCTCGGTTATGTCACACCTGCGACAACACCTGAAAGCTCAGACGAAGAATGCGACTGGCATTCACACTCAACTGGATCACCCACTTTCGATTCAGATATCAGCATCGGGGACATGATCAGGCAAGTCTGGTCCGTCAACATGGCACTTACCGACGCCTACGAAAAAGATGAAGACATTCTCGAACTTCTTGAGCTAGAGCCATGGGCATAACAACTAGATGCACAGTAGGAGAAGCGATTCAAACAAAGAGAACCTCCCACCGAGGATGAGGTTGTACAAGTAGATCTCGGTGATGAGTCCTCTCCAAAGCCCATCTTCGTCAGCAAGAATCTGACAAACGAAGAGCGAGAATCACTACTATAACTCGTCAGAGAATACATCGACGTGTTCGCCTAGAGCTATAAAGATATGCCAGGACTGAACCCCGAGATTGCACTTCACAAGCTCAACATCCGTTCGGACGCAAAACCAGTCAAGCAACAGCAACGTCGGTTCCATCTTGACGTCATGAATGCCATTGAAGCCGAGGTAAACAAACTGATAGCTAGCGGCTTCATCCGTAAGGAACATCATCCTGACTAGGTCGCTAACATAGTATCAGTCCTCAAGAAGAGTAGAAAGATTCGAATCTGCATCGACATTTGTAATCTAAATGAGGCATGTCCTAAGGATGAGTTCCCTCTCCCTATCACAGACATCATGATCGATAACACCTGCGGCTTTGAGCGTTTGTCATTCATGGATGGTTTTTCAAGGTACAACTAAATCAAGATGTTCCCGGACGACGAAAAGCATACATCATTCCAAACACCAATCGGCACATACTGCTACATAGTTATGCCTTTCGGCCTAAAGAACGTTGGCGCCACTTGTCAAAGAGCTATGAGCATCATCTTTAGAGACCACTTATGCAAGACAGTAGAATGCTACGTCGACGACATCGTCGTCAAAAGCTGCTCTAAGGAAGAACATCTGCATGATCTGAAGACGGTATTCGACCTGATGCGAGCGCACAAGTTGAAAATAAATCCCACAAAATTCTTTTTGGGTGTATCCAGTGAAAAGTTCTTGGGTTTCATCATTACCTCCCAGGGTATCCACGTAGACCCTGAGAAGACAAAGGCAATCCTAGAGATGAGTCCCCCGAGAAATCTCCGTGAACTCCGAGGCCTTCAAGGGAGGCTAGCTTACATCAGAAGATTAATTTCCAACCGCTCCGGACGGTGTCAGCCTTTCACCCACCTCATGAAGAAGGGCGTCTCATTCATATGGGATGAAGAATGCCAACGTGCCTTCGACAGCATCAAAGAATACTTGTCGAACCCTCCAGTCCTGGTGGCCCCGGTTGCTGGAAAACTATTTCTGCTCTACGTACGAGCAAGGGAGCATTCTTTCGGTGCTCTGCTAGCACAAAACAATGATGCAGGCCATGAACATGCTATATATTACCTCAGCCGAATGATGATGGGGCCGGAACATCAATATACTACCGTGGAGAAGGAATGCCTTGCCCTGGTGTTCGCCATTCAGAAGATGCGACACTACGTCACGGGACAAACCATACATGTGATATCACGAATCAACCCTCTCAGGGTCCTCATGACCAAACCAGAGGCACTCAGCTCTCGCCTCGCTACATGGGCAATATTGTTGTCCCCCTACCACATGATCTTCGTCCCGTAAAAGGCTGTTAAAGGTCAAGCTCTGGCAGACTTTTTAGCAGCCCATCCAGGTTTGGTGTCGACCAAAATATACGAAGAAATCCCAGATGAGGTCGCCGACTCACATGTGGCGAATGTTCTTCGATGGTGCTTCAAGAACCGGACCCATGGGCAACATCGTCGTTGGAGTCGGAGTGGTGCTGATTTCTTCCTCCGGGCTGGTGATCAACCGAGCTTACTCCCTCACCGAACCTTGTTCAAACAATGTGGCTGAGTACAACGCTTTGGTTATTGGCCTCCAACTTGCAAGAGAGCTGGGGGTAGAATATCTGGAAGCATACGGCGATTCGCAGTTAATCGTCAATCAGATCCGGAGTTCATACGAAGTCCGCCATGAAGATATGATCCCCTATCACCAAATAGCAATCAACATCATTTCGTCATTTGAAGGGTTCTTCATAGAATACGTTCCCAGACTCCAAAATATCGAAGCCGATGCCCTAGCAGGCCTTGCCGCTTCCCTAGCAGTTCCGAACCACGCTCATCACCTGGTGGACGTGATAGGCCACGAACTGGTATGTCCCAAAAACAATGTGCAATTTGTGGCAAGTTATTCTGCTCAAACGGTCGACGAAACGCCAGACTGGAGACAACCATTCATAGACTTCGTAGTCTACGACATCCTGCCTGAGAACCCAAAGGAAGCCACCTCTATCAGAAGACGTTCTCTCAGATTCTTCTACGATACAGAGAGGAAAATGTTGTATCGGCGATCATACGATGGATTACTGCTTCGGTGTCTATCAAATACAGAAGCCAAAGAAGCCGTACACGAAGCCCACGATGGCATCTGTGGGGCCCATCAGCCTGGCCCGAAGCAGCAAGATCGCCTTCGCCGAATGGGCTACTACTGGCCCACAATGGTTGCAGACGCAATAGACTATACACGAAAATGCAAAGCCTGTCAAGTCCACGCAAATTTCATCCACCAGCCATCCGAGTTTCTACATCCGACAGTGGCATCCTGGCCATTCGAAGCATGGAGAATGGACATCATCGGTCCAATCACTCCACCTTCGTCCCGAGGGCATCGTTTTATACTCGCCATCACAGATTACTTCTCCAAATAGGCGAAAGCTGTTCCGCTTACAGAAGTGAAGACTTCAAACATGATCAGCTTCCTCAAGCATCACGTCATCTTTCGTTTTGGACTGTCCCGAAGGATCATCCACGATAATGGTCCACAGTTTATAAGCCATGCCTTCTATCGATTCTGCGATAAGCACCGAATCTAGAATGTTGCTTCGACACCGTACAATCTGGCAGCGAATGGGTTAGCAGAAGCATTCAACAAAACCATCATCAAGTTACTCAAGAAGTTCGTGTCGTCCAACAAATGTGACTGGAATAAGAAGCTTGGTGAATGCTTATGGGCGTACCGTACTACAGTCCGAACAGCCACTGGGAACACACCATTCTCTCTGGTGTACGGGAGTGAGGCAGTCCTCCCATTGGAGACTCAAATCACCTCGCTCCGCGTCGCTCTCACTTACCAATTGACGACGGACGATAACTACCGTCGCCGCCTAAAAGAGCTGAAGGCCTTAGACGAAAAGCGCCTACTAGCTCAGCAGCGAATCGAGCTATACCAAGCACGTATCTCCGGAGCCTTCAACAAGAAGGTTAAAGTCAGAACATTCCAAGTGGGCGATCTTGTTCTGGCAATTCGGAGGCCGATGGTTATGACTCACAAAACTGCCGACAAATTCCAGCCAAAATGGGAAGGTCCATTTATCATTGAGTCTGTATTCTCCAACGGGGCTTACCACCCTCGCAAAACAAAATGGAGACTTGCTCATGTTGCCCGTCAACGGCAAGTTCCTGAAGAAGTATTATGTCTAAACGACATTCTCCAAGTCCCAAAATGTTGAGTTATGTACCCTCCGGTACCACTGAACCCACATTCTTCCTCCAAAAATCCCAGAGTGTTGAGTTATGTACCCTCTGGTACCTCTGAACTTACACTTTGACCCCAAATTTCTTGGATTGTCGAGTTATGTACCCGCAGGTGCCTCTGAACTTACATTCCGGTCACTCTTTTAGGTGGTAAGTCATGTATGATCATACCTCTGAACTTGTTCTTCTAAAAGAGCTCCTCCCTCATGATCCACTACCCGTACTCCCAGTGCACAAAAAGGGTAACAGATCCACAAATTTCCAAAACGACCACATCGATGTTACCTCTGAGTCGTTTTACTTCCGCCAAAAACAAATCACCCTTTTACGTAGAACTTCTACGTCTTCATTACCTCTGAGTCATTCTATGTACCCCTTCATGGAGCCCACTCCTACCACGTCCTCATTACCTCTGAGTAGGAAGGCTCCATCGAAGAAATCCTCATGCTTGCCACGTCCTCATTACCTCTGAGTAAGTATGTTGGTTCCCTTTCGACTTATCATCCATGCCCAAAACCGGAGTACGCCAAGGATAATAAGCCCACAAATATCCTCTGTTGACCACAAATATCCTCTGCTGAGTCCACTCCTGCCACGTCCTCATTACCTCTGAGTAGGAAGATTTTGCGGTGGAAAACCCTCATGCTTGCCACGTCCTCATTACCTCTGAGTAAGTATGTTGGTTATATCTCGTCCTATTATTCGTATCCTAAGCCAGGGTATGCCAAGGATAATAGGCCCATAAATGTCCTCTGCTAAGTTTCTTATTACGGTCCCATCATTTCTCATCATGCCCCGGGAGCCCAGCTGCTCTATGGCATTCTATCATGCCCCGAGAGCCCAGCTGCTTCATGGCATTCTTTCTTCCGATACCAGAAACGTCCATGGTCACCTTACAGTGAAATCGTTCTAGGTATTCCCATCAAACTTGTTATCCATACCTAAAACCCAGGTATGCCAAGGGTAACAGGTCCACAAACAGTCCCCCAGCGGGGCAAACACCACCACAACACCATAAACACAATAAGAAATACAAATGAAGGGTAATAAAGCATACTCTTTTATTTGGAAACCAAAAATACTACATGTTCTGGGACTACGTCCCTCTCAAAAAAAGGGGGTGGGAAAAGAACAGAAACAAAAGAAGGAAAAAAGCCGTCTATGGTTCGGCGGTACATAGTTCCAAGAGACGGTTCTTCACCAAGGCGGTCCCCCGTTCAAGCCGCTGCTTAGCTCGACGCTCGGCCTCCTGGGACAATCGCTCCACATCATCCAGGTACATGTGTGTCCGCCAGCCATCCTCCAGCTTCTTCAGGACGAGCTCCAGGCCAGCAGAAGCTCGATTAACTCTGTCGACCTCCTGGATAATCAGCCCCTTTTCAGTACGGGCAGCTTCGAGTTCAGACTCCAGGAAAGCTAACTTCCTCTGAAGCTCAAGGATCTGCTCCCGCGTGTCAATGACCCCACGGGAGGCAGTCGCTTCCCGAGCCGTAATAACTTCACTCTCGCAGCTCAACTGATTATATACCTGAGACAGATCGCGGAGGTACTTCAGTATGACCGGCTTTGCCTTATCCCGAGCAGCCCTTATCTTCTCTACGGCAGTTAGGAGGAAACCGCACTCTTGATCTATAGCAGCAGACAGATCAGCTTGCCGTAGCACCTGAAGCTGGGCCACCAGCTGATCAGCCTCCAGCAATTTTGCCTCCAGAAGTGCAGCTATCCCCGCCCCACCGGAAAGAGTTTTAAGAATATCAATGTGACCCTGGGCGCATTGCCGGGCCAAGGCAAAAGGGGTCCCCCATTCCACATCAGCCGTGACCTCTCTCTTCAAGTGGCGATAGAAACTGTCAACCACGTCCTGTTACGCTTCGTCCAGAACCTCCGTAGAGGACGGCGTCAAAAGAAGTGTGGCTGGCAGTGTCGAAGGAGGCACGCTAGAACTTACCACCAGAGAGATAAATTCTGAGCAGAAAGATGCACGGATAGCAGCTAGCTCCTCCTCCGCCACCTGAAGAGTCTGGACACTCGGCAAAGCAGAAAGGTCGACTCTCGGAGCCGCCTGAGCAGAGGAGGACGCAGAGACCATTGTCCCCTGCCCCGGCTGAGCCGCCACCTGACTTTCCGAACTCGAGCCAGCGGGAGGTCCTTCAATATGAGTCAGAAGAGAAGGGGGTACGCTCCTCTCTGCCCGTTCCCCTTCGACAGAGCCTACCCTGACAGTGTCCATCATCGGCACTAGAGAGGCAGGACCTGTATATCCAGAGCAACCATCAATCAGTCTAACCCGAAGGATGTGATGATAGAGCAGATAGGCCTCCTCACAAGTTAAGATTTGGCTTATCTTACCAAGGAAGGAGCATGGAGGCTGCAGATCGCTCACAGCCACCGTAATCCCCTCACCAGCAACCTTCGAGTCGAATTCAGTTGGTTCTTCTGCCCCAGCCACCCCAGAGGGGGGTACGACTGGTTCAGCGTCACCCTGCTAAAATTCGACAGTCTCAGGGTTGGGTTCAGAAACCCCATCGCCTTGAGTCGAGACTTCAGCGATGAAATGAGCCTCAGCCGCCTCCGGGAGAACACCAGAAGAGATGATCGCGGCACACATGTCACTAACCAAAGTGCTCAGGGCCGAATAAAGTTCAGAAGCAGCAGCCGGTTTTTGAGAATCCGACTCTTCTGATGCCTACAGGGAAAAGAAGATTGATCAGGACATAACTCAGAAAAAAAAGAAGAACTAAAGAATAAAGAAAACGGCTGTAAATCGACTCACTTCTGAAACGGCATCGACCTCCTCGCCCTTCTCTTTAATGAACAGCCCGCGATGCCTGATCGCGGCCCGCTTCACAGAATATGTTCTGCTGCCACCAGCAGGGTCAGGTCGACTTCGCTTGCGCGAAGGATTATGTGCAACAGGCGGCTGATCTGCCACCACCTCAGTAGGCACATCAGGCGGCTGATCCGCCACCAATTCATCAGACACAATAGGCTGTTAATCCGCCACTTCCTCTTTTGCAGGAGGGAGGGGACTATCGACATCAGGCTCGTCATCTTCTTCGTCTGCAGTAGTGGACTCTGAGTTCGACACAGGAACCGCGTTCTTCTACTGCTTCATCGTCTTTGACCCCGGGGGCTTCTCCGTCAGGCCAGTACCCGTAATGAAATTGATCCTCGGGTCAAAGTTAACGGAAGGCTTGTTCACAGTAACATGGTATAGGGCCGCCATGTATAGAATTTCTATTGGCGCCTCACTATTAGGGACCGAGAAGGTGGTTCGAGTATGAACCGCGTCATAATAATGCCATTCCCTGATACCATCCAGGACGCTGCCTTCAAAGCCCAGGCAAGGGCTGGGACTGTCAAAAGATAGCTGGCTATACCCAAACTGGCGGGAGAACCTGCTAGGCAAATAGGGCTCCAGGTAAACGTTGTTGCGGTGACGATATACTAAGTGTGCTGGGCGAATATTGCGTAGCCAACAGAGCAGTTTCTCGGGCAAGAGAAGAGGAGGTTCGGTACCATCAACATGACCTCTCCTCACTTCTTCAGCGGTAAAAAGAGGAACAGACACAAAAAAGTCGTATCTGTCCACTCTCGGCAGCACCCTTCGACAAGCTGGCATGGTGCTGTACTCCCAGGGCTGATGACGGAATCGAATGATGAAGGCATCATCAGTCGTGACACCATCTTCTGGGCCAGGCCTCATCAAAGACCGACAATGCATTAACAGCCACCCTATTAGATAATGGTATGGCAGCTCTACACGCTCAAAATTTATCGCCGTATCACGGGCGATAACCTTGGACGAAAAGGCGCGAAGGCCGTGGTGTATGCTGCACACCATAGCCGGATGAAGGGCCAATCTGACCCCAAAAACGAGTTTTACGGCAGGAAGGATGAAGTGGTGACTAAGCCTCTCAATGGAGCCCTCCCCTCCTGAGACTACGTAGTTCCGTAGCCATACCATCAGAAATCCTGCAAGAAGCACCTTCTCCGACAGCTGCTGAGTACAATGATAAAAATAACTAAAGGAGTCGGATTGACCCCTAAATGTGTCGTTCGTAGACCACGATCTCTTGGCGGTCGACACCAGGGTTTGCACCTCTTCCTGGGTTTGAGGACCTCGGGAGGAAACCCGGCCTGAGGCGCCTAGCGTGAAAAGGTATGAGACCTAGGTCGTGGTGTGAGAAATTGTCCCTTCTGAGCTACCATCCTTCTTGATGGCCTTTTGGTGACAAGTGCTGTAGTGACATAACAATTCCCGATATACGGCCACAAAGCCCGGGAACCGCTGATCTAAACCCTCGAGCTCTTCGCTCATAGGGGTGTACACTTCGAAGGCTTCTTCCCCCCAGGGCAGCTTGGAGATGACGTGCATCTCGTAAAGAGCACGCCCCATCTCCCCGACAGGCGCAAAGAAAGTTCCCGTCCATCGGTTGTACATCTCCAAGAGGGCCATGAACAACGGCTTATTTATGGGTAAGCCATGACCGGTACCCCGAATGGCGTAGTAAAGGCCGATCTCGCACAGGGTAACCTCGTACTTCCGTAAAATCTATGAAGTCAGATTGGCCCACGCAGGGATAGGGTTTATCCAGTTCGGCAGCGCCAACCGGCCGACAGGATAGGACCCCTTCCGCGCAAGCTGGTATATGAAGGGGTCAGCTTAAAGAAAGTGAAATTGGGACCCGGTGCATTTATGAAGGAACCCGGGGCCAATCCCATCACGTACCGACTGGTCGGTTCCTTTCCCGCATACACAGACCTCAACTGTCCGTTATAATGAATGTCCCCCACAAAGATCCCAGACCTGCTTGGAGTCAAGGACTCCACCATCTTCCTCTCCAACGGTAACATGTTGAACCACGACAGGGGAAAATGATGCTCCATTGGAGGAATGTGGATCTCCACTCCATCAAGAGTAAAATCCCAGCTCTCGGATACATCGAGCACTCGGGTATTCTTTATAGACAAAGCATCCCCAAAGAGGAACATCGGCTTCAGATATTTCCCATCTAATGGCCCTGAGTTCATCATGGCGCAGAGAAAGTAGAAAGGCTGTTTCTTGATGGCACTCAACCTCTCCGAAGGGTCTTTCGGAAGCTGCTTCGTCATATGCTCGACTATATGGTCATACCGATAGCCCATAGTAAATTGGGCTTGACCCACCAGAAGTTCTTCCGCTGTATTAACTGGCAGGTTCACTGAAGACAGACAAAAAGAACAAGTTAAAAGATGGGCTAAAACAAAATCAGCTTATGCGGCCCAGTCTACAAGAACTCATGCGGTTATGTTCGAACATGAGCTTATGCAGCACTAATCAGTGTAAGCTTATGCGGCTCTACTTAGCGAGAGCTTATGCAGTTCCGCTTAGCGGAGCATTATGCGGCTCAATTCAGAAGGAGCTTATATGGTTCAGTTGAGCACAGCCCTATGCGGCCCAGTCCAGACAAACTTGGGCGGTCCTGTTTGAGAGGATTTCATGCGATTTAATTCAGAAGAACATTATACGGCTCTGTTCGATAGGTCATTATGCGGTTCAGTTTACGAAGGGTTCATGCGGCCCACCAAGACTACTCCCATGCGGCTCGGACATGGGGTATACCCCCATGCGGCTCGGTCAGGGGACATGTATGCGGCCTATACAGTTTGAACAGTTCGATAAAGGACACATTAAAAGCTTATGTATAAAACATGCAACAGAGCCGTCTTTGTTAGGGGTTCGAAGTAGATGATCTTCCCAAGTCCTTACCCTTAATGGCAGGGTGAACGTTAGTAGGAACCCTAGGCGCCGCAGCCGACGTGGTACATCTTCTGGAATAAGAGGATATGGAGATACAGAATTTTGATTAACAACAGGCTCTTGTCGAAGATTATTCAAACGTACATCAACCCTTCGACTATCTTGAGTTTGTGCTGCTACCTGCACCGGTGTTACTACTGCCGGCTGAATAGTTTGCTGAGTCATTATTATTTGATGCATACTTTGCATCATGGTAAGCATGTCCTTCAGTGATTGCTCAACTGCAGAGAGACGTTGTTCTGTATTAGCAGTTGACATCTCCGGTTCATCTCCGATAGCATAGGATTCAACCTCCCTTAAACATACAGAGGGATTGGTGTAGAGGTATGAATCAACGCTATCAGTTTCTGACTCCAACGACTGGGTACCCCCAGCTTCTGAATCTGAAGATTGTAACGATCTTTAACTTCTTGACCGGGTATTCTGATATACCCCTTCAAAAGTGTCAAGGAGTCGGTTGAACTGTTGTTGGCTTGGAGTCCGGGACGAATTGCGTCTTGGACGTCGTCCTCTATTGATGTGAGATGCCATATTGACTGATGCATATGACAACTCATGTTCTTGGTCATCAACTGATTGCTGAGGCACATTGTAGCTTAATCGGTCAAAAACTAACCATTTAGAAGCCGAACAGCAACATTTGATTACAATCTGGTGACACTCACAATGGTAATTTTCTTGGGGGAGTATCACAAGAAATTTTCTGTTTTTACGCTTTTGTACGAGCAACTCGCATAAATCAGAAGGAATAGAGGGAGTAGTCTTCTTTATTATATTTGGGACAGAGAAATGTTTAGTCCCTTACATATAAAGAAGATTACTGGCTACATTAGCAGAGCCAAACTGTGCATTTTTATGCGCTTGGAGTTGCGTGCGTAAATCCTGAGATTTTTGTGCAGAAAGAACTCCATCAGCATTACGCGTAATCTGAAGGTTTGGTACTCTGCATAAAGCAGTCTAAGAAGGTTGTTGGTGGAAAACTAAAGTTTTACCAACAATAGAATTCTTGTTTTTACGCTGCATGCGTGCATGCAAATTACTTTAGATGTAAAGGCATCATTGTGAACTTTATCTACCATGTCACCGACAAGAGATTTACCTTTACGCATAGAGCGCAAAACATGAACATCTGCCACATCACAGATAGGAGATTTACCTTTACGCGTAGAGCGTAAAACTTGGGTGTCTACCACATCACAGACGGTAGACTGATTTTTACGCGCAGAGCGTAAAACTTGGGAGTCTACCACGTCACAGATGGGAGACTGATTTTTATGCGCAGAGCGTAAAACTTGGGAGTCTACCACATCACAGATGGGAGACTTATTTTTACGCCCGAGGTGCATCACTGAAGTAGAGACTGCCTCGTCACAGACGGGAGCCTCCACAACAGGAGTATGAAGGATTCTTTTGCCTTCAGAGACAGCAGGGAGATCCGAGGATGCTTTGGATTTAGGAATCCAAACTTTTTGTGCCTTCCGCAATTTTTGAACATTGGAGCAGCGAGTACTACCCCCAGTTCGAAGCATTTCTTCGTAAGTAGTATGGTCGAACTGAACAACCAGAGTCTTCTTTGTCGATCCGACCGACACATCTTCATATTGAGCAATTGCTTTCTCGTCTGAGGAGAAAGTCGTCTCCAACAGAGTCGCCATTTTGTTTCACTTAACAAAATGCCTAAAATTGGCTTTTGAAGGAAAACTAGAAAAAGTACAAAAGTATAAATTATTTCTGGGAAGTATTGCTATGGAAGTCTGATCTGAGAGCGATCACTTTGTTCCTTGGACCATACGATGATAATGAAGAAAACTGCTTGAAGAAGATAAACAATCGGAAGAACTAAGTCACCAGAAAGGTATCGAACAACGGCACTGATGGCACAGTCAAATGCTTTCCTGCTTTGCTTCACCCTGTTCTTGAGAAAAAGTTAAAGAAATGCTTCTGGGAATATCACTCTGAAAGTATGAGTTTTCTCAGAATCTCCTCTCCTGTATCTCTCTTGATGTTGTCTTGTATTAAAAATAAGTCTATTTATAGACTAGACCCTCTGTGCATAAAAAGCAACATAATTGGGTCTCTACGCAAGTAACTGTCACCCAAGATGAAAATCAACCTTTACGCGTGATGACACGTGTCCCATGTAGAGTTTTCATCTCTACGCATGGTGACACGTATCCCTCTACTTCAACAAAATAGGGAGAGCATGTACACACGTTCCTCGATAAGTGTGGCATGAAAGCCACGTAAGCAAACCACGTTCTCATGTAGCCAGAAAAGATTGGGCGTAAAAATGACCCAAAATAGACTTCCTGCATAAAGTAGCAGACTGGGCGTAAAATAACTCAAAATAGACTTCCCACATAAAGTGGCTGAAAAGTAGCCTTGAGCGTAAAATTAGCTCAAATAACTCTACGCGTACGAAAGCTTTGAGCGTAAAAACTCGAATAGCTTTCATGCATAAAAGAAGCAATCTCTTGAGCGTAAAGTAGCCCATCTGCACACTAAACGACAAGTGTTGGGTTTGATGACAAAATTTTCTCGACTTCTGTGTAATATTCTGTCAGAAAATTATACTGTCAGATCGATATCACGCGCATTAAATGCATGGTCTGACAGCTTGTCCCTCTCGTAAAAGCTGAGAATGACTCTCGCGTAAAAAGAGCTCGCATAGAGTTTTGAATATGGCTCAATAGAGTTTTTTAATGAGTCTTCCGAAGAAAACATGGGATAGTGCTTAGAATGACTTTGATAGACTAGCATAACTTAGCCTAACTTAAATCGTACAACAACTTGACGAGGAAAGGATGCGTCAAGCCTCGCATCGCAGGAACGTGCCATGCACGCTTTTGACTTTGAACAACCAAGTTATATGGGTGCCTAAACTTATGCCACACGCCGTGCAATAAAACTTAAACCGTGGGGTGAGCAAAGGCTATGCCAAGTCTTAGACGATGGGACCGTTCATGCTTTATCAAGCATTTATGCGTCAACGCCTATAACTTAGGCTAATTCATAGCTTTGTGGTGAAGACCAACTTTTTCTTCTCCCAAGCCACGGGATGAAGGACCGAGTGTCATTTTGAAAGCCATCGTACAACATTTCTAAGCCGACCGTGGGAACCTTTTTCTATGTTCTAACTCAATCCACCCGACTTGGGATCATTCCCTTAGCTATGTGGATTCGTCTATTTTATTATCAAGCCTACTTGTGCATTTGAAAACTTTCGTTTTATTAGTGCGAAGGCCAAGCTGAGGCAAGTTCACCTAAGCCACCCACCTGAGCGAGGAGTCGCCTCGACCGAACAGGACTTCGAGCAAGCCGTTGTATGGCTAAGTCCGAACGCCATAGGCATTTCGATTCCTCCGATTGACTGAGCGGGACAGGGCACTACATCATACACCACTCAAAAACAGTTTTAGTCCTCGAAACTAACTGAGTAATTACTCATCGACTCATCACTTTATCCAACATTCAATAACTTTCGCACACACTACTCCTATGTGTTTCTTCAATCCGAGCAACCATCGCACTACCCTCAATCTTTTTCTTGAAACCCTCGACACCCTTTCATTCCTTTAGTCTTACTTTGAATTTCAATATATCACTTAGTTGGTATGTTGGATCGTGCACATATTTCAGGCGTCCCCAAAATACATACATTTCAACCAAGCCTCGTGATAGAGAATTCTGCTTATTTTCACTCGAGTCGGATCGTACACATATTCGGGCGTCCCTGATATATATGCATTTCAGCCGAGGCTCATGAGTGGTATTCTCATACTCTTGAATCATTCCACTCATCAACACCAGCATCCAAACTAATCAATCCGCAAGATCACTCGTACTGATACTAACTCTCGCAACATGGATGTCTCGTCTAACCGCAGGCCATCTCTCCAGACTAAAGTTAATTGTCTGTGTTGGAATCATAGTTCCCAAAAAATAACATCAACACTGACCCCATCCTAAGGTCAAACCAAAGTTGATAATACGGAGTTTTCAACCAAAGCTCGTATCACTCCGATTTCTAAACTTTGAGCATAGATTTCTGTCACGATCTGCTACCCAAATTGTTGGGCCGGGTCGAGTCATGTCCAGCCTACGCTTGAGATAAAGCATAGTAAGCTGTTCTAAAGACGAACAATATAAGATTAAAGTGTGCTAAAAGTTCTATTTGTCATATTGAGATAAACATCACAAACATAAAATCATCTAGTATATAAATATGTTCCAAATACATAGCCAAGACGTAAAACTGGATACAGGTCCAGTATCAAAATATATAGTCTAAAACATGTCTTCTCTCAAAAGTCCCGAGCAACTAAAAAAACTAGATGAGTTTTCCCGCAGGTACATCCTCGTAAGGTAAAGCCTGATCCTCCATGGCGACCCCATAATAGGAATCACATAACGACTCCTCCTCGGTAAGTATACCTACAACGTTATCCTGTCAGGACCGGAGCAAGTACTGATTCTACAAACTGAATATACGATGCATGAAACAGAGATTTAATAACAGAAAATCATGGCATATCATAATCTATCATGGCAAGGATACATTTGTCATGGCGACAGATGCATATGTAATGTTTAAAACTGGAGCAGGCACGTGATCGTCAATAGGTGTACAATGTACTGTGGCACATGTAAATAAAATGTACATATACAAGCATAGGTGTATATACGTACAGAAATGCGGGCTAATGGCCTACGACAAGGTATACATATAAAATGCGACCTTGCTCGGTACATACGCACGGAAGAAGGGGGCATGATCACGTACTCAACTATCAGTTTTCCCATAACCCAAATTCTAACATGTGAGAGATACGAGAACAGTGTAAAACATATGAAAGATACTGGGAGCAGTATAAAGCAGGTGAATCATGACTTGCAGTTTTAAGAAACAGTATTTTAATACGATTCATTCATAGTTATTATCACATGCAGTAAATAATGTTCGTAGGGGTACTTGCCTCATGCAAAGCAAGGGTGTGAATACGAAGAAATAGATATCCGGTTTCCCGTCACTGTAAAAAGGATATATAAACTTAGTTTTTATACTAAGCTAAATACTAGGACACTAGTGGAGTGACACAACATTTCTGACTGGACACCTAGCCAAGTGCTGAGTCTGCTGACTTTAGCATAGGAAACCAATGTGAGGCGACACAATACCTAAAACAACTTCTAGGGTCTCTATACTAAGGTAGGGTATGGTCCAATACCAAAATATCCCAAAATCACACATAACTTCGCAAGTCGTAATTACTCAATAAATAAATCAGACTGTACACTATGTTCCAACAATTATTAAGACAGGAAAAAAGCTCAAATATACATAAATTAAAGAACCAAAATGATCCTTGTTAATTATAGAAATTTATACTAATTTTTTTGGAATTTATAAACCCTTATAGATATTTATTAAAATCAGTATACATAATTACCCTGAAAATGAGTTCTATTTTCCTATTTTTATAAAATGCCAAATTTACCAATTAAATCCTGGAAAAACTATATTAAATTTGCTAAATTATCATAGTATTGAAATACAATTTTTGCCAGATTTTTACAGCAATTAAATTACATATAAAATTCAAATACAGCAAGTTAAAATTTTTGAAAAATAATAATTAATTATTTAATATTTTATCACAGTATACTGAAATTGAACCGGAGTCCAGATACGGGACCCAAAGCCAGGAATCAAGTCCGATATGACTCGTACAGGCCTTGAATGTATTTAGGCTCACCCAAGTCCAATCAATCCATGCCAGGCTTGGACTTAGAGTGGTCGTTTGCACAAAATACGTGAAATCATAAATAAATACAGAATTTAAATACATGTAAGTAAATAAATTTAAATTGCAGAAATTGAAAGCATACATATTACAGTATAGGTACTGTATTTATTTACATATTACAGTATAGGCACTGTATTTATATTGACATAAATTTAAATGACAGAATTAAATGACATAATTTAAATGGCAGAATTTAAATATATATATAAATTAATATGAGGTGTTCATCAAAAACACAAAGAAAACCAATATTATATTAATATTATTTTATCATAATTATATATATATATATATATATATATATATATATATATATATATACATATACAAAATATACAAATGCATATACAAATATATTATAAGTATTTAGTAAGTTTAAACAAAATATATAAAAATGCAAATTTCCAAAGATTATTAGTATTTATGCAGTATTTATATAGTATTATACAGGATGTATGTATATATGTATTTATACAATATATAATATTATATGCATTTATATATATACAAATATATATATATAAACTTATAAAACAAAACAAAACAAATAAAAATAACCCAACACACAAAAGGGGGGATCGAACTCGGCCAACTGCAGCATGGGGATAAGGGACTCAAGCACCACTCGGCTGACCAGGAGGGTCGGCCGAGCTTGCAGTCCAAGAGTGGGGATTTAGGAAACTTAATTAGAAACAAAGGGGGGGGGAAGTTCATCTTCTTCGTGTCCCGAGTGCGTGGACACTCGGGACTGTGTCCGGAGCTCGTGTCAGCCCATTTCGATACGAAAACTTGTGTCAAAGCACACTAACGTGCTCGCCAAGACATTCTCAACACAGTGGTGTCACTTTCATGTCACCACAACGTGTTTTCGTATCATGTCCGAACTATGGCTAAGGATTACTTCGTGTCTGTGTGTCGGGGTGAGTCGGGAACAGGGGCAAAAGCTTCGTTTCGTCGAGACGAGCTCGATGATGGCAGCAAAGTAAAGGAACTGTGTAGAAACTAGGGTTCGACTTGCCAAGTCGGTCGGACTTGCTACGCCGACGGTGCTACGGTGTTCGTGGTAGTAAATAGGGTTAGGGTTTCGACTTGGGGGGTTTTTATAGGAAAAATTTGGGGGTCAATTTAGGATTTTCGTAGAGAAATTGGGGTTTAGGTCGGTGGCCGGTCGTCGTTCTGCCAATGGCCTGTCGACGACGAGGGTCAGTTTTGCAGAAAAAAAACCTCCTAGATTCTCATTTTGTAAAACAGACCACCGCCTTAGCAAAATACAAAATCCTAATTTGCAAAACCTATCTCGCAAATTCTGTGCAAAAATTAATTTGTGCAGACAAATCAAATATGGCAGTTTTGATTTAAAATATTTGATTTAATTGCAAACTGCTATAAAAATAATTTAAATAATTGTAAAATGATATTTTAAGTCTTAAAAACCATTTAAAATAATTGAAAAATTCCAGAAAATTCCTAATAATTATAATAAATTATTTTAAGGATAAAATAATCATTTACACTTAAAAATACTTAATTTAAAATATTTAAATAACAGGGGCTTACAAATCTTTCCTTCTTGAAAAATTTCGTCCTCGAAATTCACAAGGATAGAAGACTCTACAAACATTTAGTATAACAAGCAATTCAAACAATGACTAAGGCTAATATTAAGACAAACCTCTACGGTATCAAGCGAGAACGGATGGTTCCCTCGCGGCTGGTGGGTCGAACAAGTAAGGATATCTCTCCCTCATATCCGACTCCCTCTCCCAAGTATATTCTCCCAGAGATTGACGGCTCCAAGCTACTCGGACTAAGGGTATGACTTTGTTCCTCATCCTCTTCTCCCTTCGGTCCAATATCTCCATTGGCTGCTCAGTAACTGCAAGACTCGGTCCGATCTTCAACTCCGAATGATCCAGAACATGGCTGGGGTCTGGAACGTATCTCCTCAGCTGAGACACATGAAAGACATCGTGAACTCCTACTAGGTTGGTGGAAGTGCAATCCTGTAAGCTACCTCTCCGATCCTGTCGAGTATCTCGAACGGTCCAATGTATCTAGGGCTCAACTTGCCGTCTCGTCCGAATCGAATCGTCCCTTTGGTGGGTGATATCTTCACTAACACCATATCTCCGTCGACGAACTCCATCGGTCTGCGACTAGCATCGGACCAGTGTTTTTGTCTATCCTGAGCAACTCTGAGTCTGTCTCTGATCATCCTGACCTTCTCTGCTGCCTCAGTGATCATCTCTGGCCCAAGCATAACTCTATCCCTAACATCATCCCAAAAGAGCGGTGTATGGCAGTATCATCCATATAGTGCCTCAAATGGAGATATACCGATGCTGGCTTGATAGCTGTTGTTGTATAAAACTCTACCAATTGAAGATGGCTCTCCCATGATCCGCCGAAGTCCAGTACAAAAGTCCTCAACATGTCCTCGAGCGTTTGAATCGTCCTTTCGGATTGTCCATCGGTCTGTGGGTGGTACGCTATACTGAACTTGAACCGACTGCCCAACTCCTTCAAGCTCCTCCAGTAATGGGATGTGAATCTTCTGTCCCGGTCTGATATGATGCTCACCGGTACTCCGTACAAGTGAACTATCTGCTGCATGTATAGCTCCGCCAACTTCTCGTTGGAGAGCCCCACCTTGAAGGGTATGAAGTGAGCACACTTCGTCAGTCTGTCAACGATAACCCATATGGCATCCTTCCCTCCTTGAGAATAAGGAAGTACTGAGACAAGATCTATCGTAATATGTTCCCACTTCCACTCGGGAATGGGTAATGGCTGTAATAAACCAGCTGGCCTCTGATGCTCCGCCTTGACCTGCTGACAACTAGGCATCTCGAAATAAAGCGTGATACATCTCTCTTCATCCCGTGCCACCAAAGATGTTCCTATAAGTCACGGTACATCTTGTTGGCACCGGGGTGAATAGAATATCGCGATCGGTGCGCCTCCTGCAAGATCGCCTCAATCAGCTCTCCCTTCGGCACGCATAACCGGCTGCCGTGCCTCATGGATCCATCCTCTACTACGGTGAAGTCATCAAGCAATACAGCTAAAGCCTGGACTCTGAGTCTGCGGAGGCTCTCATCTGTAGATTGAGTCTCCTTGATCAGCTCTATCAGACCTGACTGAATGTCTAGCGCCATCATCTGTATCACTGATCCTGGTCGAATCATATCAATACCGAGCTTCTTCAGATCTTCCCATAAATGTCAATCTATCATCAGATACCATGCCATCGGATGCCTGCTCAGCGCATCCGCTACCACATTTGCCTTCCCGGGGTGATACTGTAAATTGATGTCGAAGTCCTTCATCAACTTCAACCATCTTCTTTGCCTCATGTTCAGCTCCTTCTGCGTGAACACATACTTCAAGCTCTTGTGGTCAGTAAAGATTTCCACTCGCTCTCCATATAAGTAGTATTTCCACAACTTGAGTGAAAAGATCACCGTAGCTAACTCTAGGTTGTGGGTAGGATAGTTCCGTTCATGAGTCCGTAATTGCCTAGATGCATAAGCAATCACTTTCCTATGTTGCTGTAGGATACATCCTAGCCCATTTCCCGAAGCATCGCTGTAAATGGTAAAACCTCCAGATCCTGAAGGTAATGTCAGAACTGGAGCGTTCGTTAGCCTCCTCTTCAGCTCCTCAAATACTGCATGACAGTCCTCTGACCAGATGTACTCTGCGTCCTTCCGCGTCAGCTTCGTCATGGGTTCAGCTATTCTAGTAAAGTCCTAGACAAACTTCCTATAATAGCCTGCTAATCCCAAGAAACTCCTGATCTCTAAAACCGATGTCGGAGCCTTCCACGTCTCGATGGCAGCAATCTTCCTGGGATCCACTGAGATCCCCTCTCCAGTGACCATATGACCGAGAAACTCCATTCGGTCTAGAAAGAACTCACACTTCGACAATTTGGCATACAACCTTTCCTTCCTCAAAATCCTCAAAACTGTCCGTAAGTGTTCTGCGTGCTCTTCCGGCGTCTTCGAGTATATCAGGATGTCGTCGATAAACACCACGACAAACTTATCCAGATACTGGTGATATGTCTTGTTCATCAAGTTCATAAAGACAGCTGGCACTGTAGAAGCATAGAAAAGAACAAAAAAAAGGCCTATGCGGCTCCGACAAAAGGATCCCCATGCGGCTCAAGAGTCCATGCGGCTCGGATAACTCCATGCGGCCCAGAAAGGAACCACGTGGCCCCAAATAGTTCATATCTATACTCTGCTGCAGTTAATGCCCTGACGGCTGCTCTGACAATGGCTGCTCTGACAATGATAACTCTGACAAATGACAGCTCTGACATAAAAGAAATAATGACTGACATGATGGCATGTTCCTAGGGAAGAGGAGAAAATATTCTTACAACTGGCAAGATTCACCAAGTCCCGAGGCCACTCCATGCGACTACTGCAGTTATGCGGCCGCCCACTTCATACGGCTGCCTTCTTCATGCGGTTGCCCATCCGCATGCGGCTGCCTATCCCCATGCGGCTGCCTATCCTCATGCGGCTGCTTATCCTCATGCGGCTACCCATCCTCATGCGGCTGCATGCTTCATGCGACTGAGAGGACCACCCATATACGGCTCTGCCAGGACGTCCCAGTTGAGACACGTGGCGGTCTTCACGACAGTTGAGACACGTGGCATTCTTATCTTCCCTGGAATCATGGCTGTTAACGAATCATAACAAAATCAGATTTGTTGCAATCGTTATAATTGCCCAGATCAAATCAAATCAGGCAAATTGGACACGTGGCAGGCCATCATAAATTATGAAGATTTATGGCAATCAACATTTATTGCTCACAGAGATTGGATGCAATCCACATTAATTGCTCAGATTTATTATATTCAGGATGAGCGGCCCAGATTGGTTGACTCCCAAGCCGCCGCTTTTCAAAGAAGGCAATCATTGCAAACCTAATGATCACCCCCCACACCTATAAATAGCAAGGTGTTATTCCCTTGCAAATGGAGAGAGATGCATACAGAGAGAGACACGAGCAGAGGAGCACATACAGAAAAAAGGAGAGCATTTATTCGTCAGAGCCAAGGCTACGTCCGATCGTCCAAGGAGTAAGGCAGAGCTGCCGTCGCTTTCCCAGTCTCTACGTCACCCCCAGAATCAAAAATAAACAATTGTATTAGATTGTTGTACCTAGGTTTTCATTCCTAGGCTTTCTTTGTACGAGTGCGTTTGTATTGTGAAATAGAAGTCCAGTCCTCCCATAAAACTGTTCTATTCTTTTATAATCAATGGCAAACATGGCGACTCTGCTGGGGACAAACTTCTCCACGGCTGAGAAGTTGGTGATGCAATCGGATGTAGCCAAACTTGGCTCCACACAACAGAAGATGGTCGTCCGCTTCGACCAACAGCGTTTGAAGAAATGCTCTCCGACGGAGCGCTGGTCTGGTCCAGAAGCGAACCCGCACAAAGAAGGCTCGCAGGGAGTGGAGGCCCAAATCATTTGCTCCTCCCCAGGCCCTGGACGGAGTACTCTCTGCTGTCCAAAACGGCGAAGGCAACTCTCATGCGGCCCCACTTCAGGCTGTAGATGACTCTGTGTCCCCAAGTCCGGCAGAGGAAAGCACTACGATGCTGGACTTGCAGGGGCAAATAGTTTCTATGTGCTCCAGGAAGAAGCCGAACAAAGGCACTAGCCACATGCAGAAAGCTCATGCGGCCAAGATTGCCAGCCGCATGCATGATACTCATGCGGCCAAAACTTCCAGCCACATGGGGAAGACTCAGGCGGCCGAGACTTCCAGCTGCATGAAGAAAGCCTATGCGGCCACGACTGCCAGTGCATAGCTATTGATTCTAGCCGCATACTACCTGCTCTGCGGCTCAGGCTCAGTCTTCGATCGCCTCTCATATGGTCCTGATCTCTCATGCTCCCAAGAAAATATACTGATTCTCTGCAGCACCACTTAGACTCTTTCTACTATACGCCTTCAGGCGCTAGAGTGAAGAAGTCGAGGGCAGCGCGAGCTTGGCAAGCTCAGTAGATGTCCCAACCTCTGACCATCCGAGCGCTCC
Organism: Iris pallida; assembly: GCA_029216955.1. NCBI lineage: Eukaryota > Viridiplantae > Streptophyta > Magnoliopsida > Asparagales > Iridaceae > Iris > Iris pallida. The sequence goes on from JANAVB010003600.1 coordinate 8,641,504, forward strand.
ACATACCGTTATGTGGGCCTCTGATGGAAAGTTGTACAGAACAACTCGAGTCCCGCCCCCGACGGCAAACGGACAGAGTGGTTCCCAAAAGTCTCTCAGCAACCAGGGAGCAAACATGGTAATTCCAGACCCATCTGACTTGCGTGAGGTTATCCTCCACAAGCGCAAGGAAAGAGAAGAGGCCTCGGTGTGCAAAGAGTCCTCCCATGGATATCACTGCACCCAAGTCATTATCAACTGCTGTTGTAACAACGCAATAGTGAGAGACCGGCAGTCCGTTTCCAAAGACTACAACAACCAAGTTCAGAGGACGAGGCGCCTCCCGTCGTCTCCTGCAATTCTGCTCATAGAATCTCCACCGATGGGAGAGGGAAGAAGATAAGCGTCTCCAGCCCGAAGATTTCAACCACTGTGACTAAGAAACTGTCGTCTAAACGGTTGTCCACACCGGAATTTTCTAAGGTACATTCGAAGATGAAATCTGCTACAATAGGAGATTCATCATCCACACCACTGGGGGTCGCTGGAACTGGGGGTAGCACTCCTCCAAACATCCACGACAATCCAATGTTCCAAGGAGACGAGCCGGGGAAAAAACTCTTCCATCAGATACAGCAAGTGCCGACGTCCCCGAGGACGACCACGACTCCCAAGACGAGGCAAGCTCTGAAGCTGGGGGTACATTCCTTCTGAGTCCGAACCAGAGGAGAACATTCCCACATACCCCGATGACTTCTCGGTACAGGGGTATGATTCGGAGGGCACGTCATCACCGTCCTTCCACTTCTACTCATGTGAGGACGGCATTCATGACAAACGACGAACAAGATGGTCCCAGTAATCGCCAACGCATCGACACTCTGGAGGCCATACTGCGCACCTTGGTCAAATCTGTGGACGAGATCAAAGCGGCTCTTCCACTCTACAAGGAAGGATACCTGGCCAAACAAGCTTGGGTCCCGCGGTCAATGAGGACTCGAACTCAGCGGCACCAAACTCGGGCGATAATCCTCCTAAAATGTCGGCTCCCACCGCTGCGGATGAGGCCAGGGAAGCAAGAAGAGAGGTCCAGGAGCTCCGGGCCATGTTTCACGCTCGAGAAGCCTCTCAGGACCTCAGAATACGGCAACCATACCCTGCTGCATGGAGGATGTCCCTTTCCCACCAAGATATAAGCCATTCAACATCAATCCCTATGATGGCAAGACCTCCGCAAGTCGGTACATCACTTACTTCGAGGTCACCACCAACCATCTGCCCCATGATGATGCCATCCTTACACGATTATTCATCGGGGCATTGGAAGGGGTCGCCTTCGACTGGTACCGCAACCTGCCAGACAACTGCATCCACTCCTTCGCCAGCTTCAAGCGCATGTTCTTGGAGAGATTCTACGAAGTAGGACAGGATGTCACAAGGTCTACCCTATGGACGTCGTTCAAGGGGAGAAGGAGCTGACAAGAAACTATATTGAGCAGTTTCGCCAAACCGCAATGAAGTTGCCATCCGGTAATCCGAATTCCTCCTTAATTGAAATTTGCCAAAAGAGACTGCTCCCAACAATCAGCCTCTGGATGGGCGAAAGTCAATTTAAGGACTGGAAGACGTTTATCATCAGTGCCACTAGCGCCGAAGACAAGTTGAAGAAGGCTCGCCAACTGGGATTACACATCTCGGAGGGAGAGGACAAAGGCAAGCGCCCTAATACCAACAACAACAATGGTGGTAACGCCTCCAACAATCGGGACAACAAGGGCAAGCTGGCTATGTGGCCGACATAGCCCAGAAGCCTGAGTCAAAATCGGCAGACAAGCAATGGCCGCAAATGACCTACTCCTTCGAAGACGGCCATGTCAAGCCCATCTTGGACATGCTCATACAAGGAGACATAATTTAGCTCCCTCCACCAAGACGGGAATATCGGCCGGCAGAAACGGAGAGCCCAAAGTACTGTCATTACATTGCTACGTCCACCATGCTACACCCGACTGCTACCAACTGAAGCGATACATCCAACATCTCATCGATTCGAAGGCTCTGGCCATTGATTTCGAAGAGGTGACCGTACAGCCAATATGGTTAGTACAGTTCGGCAGCTTCCCTCCAACAGAGACTCAAGATGGTGTGGTACCCGTCCCTCTGGCGACAATGAAGATCGCTAATTTTCTACCTCCTCGAGATCAGGCTACTGGTCTAGTACCCCTTACTACATCGCGAGGGGAGATCATGTGGGTCCATCCGGACTTGGTATCTGAGGTGACTCAGTCCGCACCTCCCTCCACCAGCAAGAAGAAGAATGGAAAAGTCAAATCATGTTGCAAGATCTCGATAGAGGTCGAAGAAGCTACTGCTGTTGTTACCCGCTCTGGCGCACAAATCCAACCTCCACCGGATAACTCGGCTGAAGATCATCAGCCGACAGATGCTAATGCTCCAGGACCTCCGCACCTTCGACGACCGACAAGCCTAGGCCGAAGGAGACTCGCTTCGACAAACCTCTCCGAAAAGAGACACCTCATGGGCTAGAGAGGCTATACAACTTTGACATCCTGGTACAATTGGCCAACACACCGGCCAAATTGTCGCTATAGAGCTCCTGAGACTTTCCAAGGATGTCCGCGTCGCGCTGAGCGAAGTACTCCAGAATGCCGACGCATACCTGGCTCAGTCCAATCTCACTGGGGAGGACTCACGGCAGATCTCCAGGACAGCGCTTGCACAGGGTCTATGCCAAACATTGTCTTCACTCCGCAGGATATGCTTATCAAGACCAACCTGCACGATCGCCCTCTATATTATACTGGGTATATTGGCGATATCAAGGTCGATCGGATGCGTATTGACCCCGGGTCCATAAGCATCGTCCCCAGAGCCTACACCATCTGCGTATCCCAATGCATCGCCTGACGCTGACAAGTACCGCCATCAGGGCTTTAATTCGGCAGGAGCTACCCAATCGGAAAGATTCGCCTGAAGTGTCAAATCAGCGACCTTCAGTCAGAAGTGACCTGTTATGTCATAGATGCGGACACTTCTACAATTTTCTCCTGGGGCGTCCTTGGATACACGATTACATGATCGTGCCTTCCACACTGCACCAGTGCTTCAAGTACGTCGACAAGCACGGCCTTGTGAGGACAGAATTTGCCGACATCGATCCCTTTAAAGGGGTCGAATCCTACTACTCAGATTCATGCTTGTACGAGAAGTCAAAAAAGTATCTTGCCGAAGGAGATACTCAAGCTCAAACTGAGGCAACAAGGGGATCAGAAGAACCTCTGACGATCCACCTCCAAGCCCGCAAGCCTGGCATAACTGTGCCCCTTACAGCCACTCTGCGTAAGAACGCAATTAGCCTCTCTGTACAGGAGGAACAGATGATAATCCGACTGCCAAGGTCTGGCCAAGCGCCAAGACCCATGACAGAGCCACTGACAATCAGTTGCCTAAAGCTAACCAGCGACAAACAGGGAGCTCAATCCCTCTGTCAAGCCGATGACAATTCGTCTTTCCAGAATAAATCAGCAACCGAGCATTAAGCCAGGGACTACTAGCCAGCAAATAACTCCCCGCTCAACCGAGCACCAAACTGGAGGTAGCTAGTATGCCAACAACTCCACGTTCTGCTCACCTATGGAGCCCCTGATAATCAAGTTGCCCAAGTCATCCTCTCAGTCTGCATTTACACAGGGGGTGGCTGAAGAAGAATCTGAGCTGGCCATGTATGTGGCTGCTTACACTGATGTTCCATCTGCAGATGACGTAATCCCACTGGAAAAGATACCTTACTTCATCAATAAAGGGATATCGTTGAATTATCTCGAGCTTAATAAGCTCTGTACAATGTATGCTATGGAACACGGTATAGGCACTCACCTGCACACACAAGTGACAAATGTCTACACCGCGAACCAACTTACTCCAGTAGAAGACGCTTACCGCATAATCGAGAGAGACGATCACCCAATCATCTTCGGCCGGAAGAATGATCCACAACCCTTCAAGTAGAAAAAGTTGAGCTCGAACCCGAACCGGGAGATTGTCCCTTTATCAGTATAGTTCCCAATCCAAGTACCTTATGCAAAAACAAGGATATGATCTGGAAACTACACCAGGCTTAAACTACGGCCAGACGGCGGTTACCCTTATAGTCGTCGGCCCCCGCTGGGAAACCACGAGATTATTACAGTAAAACCAGATGTGGGCTCGGTTATGTCACACCTGCGACAACACCTGAAAGCTCAGACGAAGAATGCGACTGGCATTCACACTCAACCGGATCACCCACTTTCGATTCAGATATCAGCATCGGGGACATGATCAGGTAAGTCTGGTCCGTCAATATGGCACTTGCCGACGCCTACGAAAAAGATGAAGACATTCCGAACTTCTTGAGCTAGAGCCATGGGCATAACAACTAGATGCACAGTAGGAGAAGCGGTTCAAACAAAGAGAACCTCCACCGAGGATGAGGTTGTACAAGTAGATCTCGGTGATGAGTCCTCTCCAAAGCCCATCTTCGTCAGCAAGAATCTGACAAACGAAGAGCGAGAATCACTACTACAACTCGTCAGAGAATACATCGACGTGTTCGCCTGGAGCTATAAAGATATGCCAGGACTGAACCCGAGATTGCACTTCACAAGCTCAACATCCGTTCGGACGCAAAACCAGTCAAGCAACAGCAACGTCGGTTCCGTCCTGACGTCATGAATGCCATTGAAGCCGAGGTAAACAAACTGATAGCTAGCGGCTTCATCCGTAAGGAACATATCCTGACTAGGTCGCCAACATAGTACCAGTCCTCAAGAAGAGTGGAAAGATTCGAATCTGCATCAACTTTTACAATCTAAATGAGGCATGTCCTAAGGATGAGTTCCCTCTCCCTATCACAGACATCATGATCGATAACACCTGCGGCTTTGAGCGTATGTCATTCATGGATGGTTTTTCAGGGTACAACTAAATCAAGATGTTCCGGACGACAAAAGCATACATCATTCCGAACACAATCGGCACATACTGCTACACAGTTATGCCTTTCGGCCTAAAGAACGTTGGCGCCACTTATCAAAGAGCTATGAGCATCATCTTTAGAGACCACTTATGTAAGACAGTAGAATGCTACGTCGACGACATCGCCGTCAAAAGCTGCTCTAAGAACATCTGCATGATCTGAAGACGGTATTCGACCTGATGCGAGCGCACAAGTTGAAAATGAATCCCACAAAATCCTTTTGGGTGTATCCAGTAGAAAGTTCTTGGGTTTCATCATTACCTCCCAGGGTATCTACGTAGACCCTGAGAAGACAAAGGCAATCATGGAGATGAGTCCCCGAGAAATCTCCGTGAACTCCGAGGCCTTCAAGGGAGGCTAGCTTACATCAGAAGATTCATTTCCACCGCTCCGGACGGTGTCAGCCTTTCACCCACCTCATGAAGAAGGGCGTCTCATTCGTATGGGATGAAGAATGCCAACGTGCCTTCGACAGCATCAAAGAATACTTGTCGAACCCTCCAGTCCTGGTGGCTCCGGTTGCTGGAAAACTATTTCTGCTCTACGTACGAGCAATGGAGCATTCTTTCGGTGCTCTGCTAGCACAAAACAACGATGCAGGCCATGAACAGGCTATATTACCTCAGCCGAATGATGATGGGGCCGGAACACCGATATACCACCGTGGAGAAGGAATGCCTTGCCCTGGTGTTCGCCATTCAGAAGATGTGACACTACGTCACGGGACAAACCATACATGTGATATCACGAATCAACCCTCTCAGGGTCCTCATGACCAAACCAGAGGCACTCAGCTCTCGCCTCGCTACATAGGCAATATTGTTGTCCCCCTACCACATGATCTTCGTCCCGTAAAAGGCTGTTAAAGGTCAAGCTCTGGCAGACTTTTAGCAGCCCATCCAGGTTTGGAGTCGACCAAATATACGAAGAAATCCCAGATGAGGTCGCCGACTCACATGTGGCGAATGTTCTTCGATGGTGCTTCAAGAACCGGACCCAAGGGCAACATCGTCGTTGGAGTCGGAGTGGTGCTGATTTCTCCCTCCGGGCTGGTGATCAACCGAGCTTACTCCCTCACCGAACCTTGTTCAAACAATGTGGCTGAGTACAACGCTTTGGTTATTGGCCTCCAACTTGCAAGAGAGCTGGGGGTAGAATATCTGGAAGCATACGGCGATTAGCAGTTAATCGTCAATCAGATCCGGAGTTCATACGAAGTCGCCATGAAGATTGATCCCCTATCACCAAATAGCAATCAACATCATTTCGTCATTTGAAGGGTTCTTCATAGAACACGTTCCCAGACTCAAAATATCGAAGCCGATGCCCTAGCAGGCCTTGCCGCTTCCCTAGCAGTTCCGAACCACGTCATCACCTAGTGGACGTGATAGGCCACGAACTGGTATGTCCCAAAAACAATGTGCAATTTGTGGCAAGTTATTCTGCTCAAACGGTCGACGAAACGCCAGACTGGAGGAACCATTCATAGACTTCGTAGTCTACGACATCCTGCCCGAGAACCCAAAGGAAGCCACCTCTATCAGAAGACGTTCTCTCAGATTCTTCTACGATACAGAGAGGAAAATGTTGTATCGGCGATCATACGATGGATTACTGCTTCGGTGTCTATCAAATACAGAAGCCAAAGAAGCCGTGCACGAAGCCCACGATGGCATCTGTGGGCCCATCAGCCTGGCCCGAAGCTGCAAGATGCCTTCGCCGAATGGGCTACTACTGGCCCACAATGGTTGCAGACGCAATAGACTATGCATAAAATGCAAAGCCTGTCAAGTCCACGCAAATTTCATCACCAGCCATCCGAGTTTCTACATCCGACAGTGGCATCCTGGCCATTCGAAGCATGGAGAATGGACATCATCGGTCCAATCACTCCACCTTCGCGAGGGCATCGTTTTATACTCGCCATCACAGATTACTTCTCCAAATGGGCGAAAGCTATTCGCTTGCAGAAGTGAAGACTTCAAACGTGATCAGCTTCCTCAAGCATCACGTCATCTATCGTTTTGGACTGTCCCGAAGGATCATCCACGATAATGGTCCACAGTTTGCAAGCCATGCCTTCTCGATTCTGCGACAAGCACCGAATCTAGAATGTTGCTTCGACACCGTACAATCTGGCAGCGAATGGGTTAGCAGAAGCATTCAACAAAACCATCATCAAGTTACTCAAGAAGTTCGTGTCGTCCAACAAATGTGACTGGAATAAGAAGCTTGGTGAATGCTTATGGGCGTACCGTACTACAGTCCGAACAGCCACTGGGAACACACCATTCTCTCTGGTGTACGGGAGTGAGGCAGTCCTCCCATTGGAGACTCAAATCACCTCGCTCCGCGTCGCTCTCACTTACCAATTGACGACGGACGATAACTACCGTCGCCGCCTAAAAGAGCTGGAGGCCTTAGACGAAAAGCGCCTACTAGCTCAGCAGCGAATCGAGCTATACCAAGCACGCATCTCCGGAGCCTTCAACAAGAAGGTTAAAGTCAGAACATTCCAAGTGGCGATCTCGTTCTGGCAATTCGGAGGCCGATGGTTATGACTCACAAAACTGCCGCAAATTCCAGCCAAAATGGGAAGGTCCATTTATCATTGAGGCTGTATTCTCCAACGGGGCTTACCGCCTCGCAAAACAAAACGGAGACTTGCTCATGTTGCCCGTCAACGGTAAGTTCTGAAGAAGTATTATGTCTAAACGACATTCTCCAAGTCCCAAAATGTTGAGTTATGTACCCTCCGGTACCGCTGAACCCACATTCTTCCTCCAAAAATCCCAGAGTGTTGAGTTATGTACCCTCTGGTACCTCTGAACTTACACTTTGACCCCAAATTTTTGGATTGTCGAGTTATGTACCCGCAGGTGCCTCTGAACTTACATTCCGGTCACTCTTTTAGGTGGTAAGTCATGTATGATCATACCTCTGAACTTGTTCTTCTGAAAGAGCTCCTCCCTCATGATCCACTACCCGCACTCCCAGTGCACAAAAAGGGTAACAGATCCACAAAACGACCACATCGATGTTACCTCTGAGTCGTTTCACTTCCGCCAAAAACAAATCACCCCTTTACGTAGAACTTCCACGTCCTCATTACCTCTGAGTCATTCTATGTACCCCTTCATGGAGCCACTCCTACCACGTCTCATTACCTCTGAGTAGGAAGGCTCCATCGAAGAAACCCTCATGCTTGCCACGTCCTCATTACCTCTGAGTAAGTATGTTGGTTCCCTTTCGACTTATATCCATGCCCAAAACCGGAGTACGCCAAGGATAATAAGCCCACAAATGTCCTCTGTTGACCACAAATATCCTGCTGAGTACTCCTGCCACGTCCTCATTACCTCTGAGTAAAGATTTCGCGGTGGAAAACCCTCATGCTTGCCACGTCCTCATTACCTCTGAGTAAGTATTGGTTATATCTCGTCCTATTATCGTATCCTAAGCCAGGGTACGCCAAGGATAATAGGCCCATAAATGTCCTCTACTAAGTTTCTTATTACGGTCCCATCATTTCTCATCATGCCCCGGGAGCCCAGCTGCTCCATGGCATTCTATCATGCCCCGGAGCCCAGCTGCTCCATGGCATTCTTTCTCCCGATACCAGAAAGTCCATGGCCACCTTACAGTGAAATCGTTCTAGGTATTCCCATCAAACTTGTTATCCATACCTAAAACCCAGGTATGCCAAGGGTAACAGGTCCACAAACAGTCCCCCAGCGGGGCAAACACCACCACAACACCATAAACACAATAAGAAATACAAATGAAGGGTAATAAAGCATACTCTTTTATTTGGAAACCAAAAATACTACATGTTCTGGGACTACGTCCCTCTAAAAAAAGGGGGTGGGAAAAGAACAGAAACAAAAGAAGGAAAAAAGCCGTCTATGGTTCGGCGGTACATAGTTCCAAGAGACGGTTCTTCACCAAGGCGGTCCCCCGTTCAAGCCGCTGCTTAGATCGACGCTCGGCCTCCTGGGACAATCGCTCCACATCATCCAGGTACATGTGTGTCCGCCAGCCATCCTCCAGCTTCTTCAGGGCGAGCTCCAGGCCAGCAGAAGCTCGATTAACTCTGTCGACCTCCTGGATAATCAGCCCCTTTTCAGTACGGGCAGCTTCGAGTTCAGACTCCAGGAAAGCTAACTTCCTCTGAAGCTCAAGGATCTGCTGCGTGTCAATGACCCCACGGGAGGCAGTCGCTTCCCGAGTCGTAATAACTTCACTCTCGCGGCTCAACTGATTATATACCTAAGACAGATCGCGGAGGTACTTCAGTATGACCGGCTTGGCCTTATCCCGAGCAGCCCTTATCTTCTCTACGGCAGTTAGGAGGAAACCGTACTCTTGATCTATAGCAGCAGACAGATCAGCTTGCCGTAGCACCTGAAGCTGGGCCACCAGCTGATCAGCCTCCAGCAATTTTACCTCCAGAAGTGCAGCTATCCCCGCCCCACCGGAAGAGTTTTAAGAATATCAATGTGACCCTGGGCGCATTGTCGGGCCAAGGCAAAAGGGGTCCCCCATTCCACATCAGCCGTGACCCCTCTCTTCAAGTGGCGATAGAAACTGTCAACCACGTCCTGTTACGCTTCGTCCAGAACCTCCGTAGAGGACGGCGTCAAAAGAAGTGTGGCTGGCAGTGTCGAAGGAGGCACGCTAGAACTTGCCACCAGAGAGACAAATTCTGAGCGGAAAGATGCACGGATAGCAGCTAGCTCCTCCTCCGCCACCTGAAGAGTCTGGACACTCGGCAAAGCAGAAAGGTCGACTCTCGGAGCCGCCTGAGCAGAGGAGGACGCAGAGACCATTGTCCCCTGCCCCGGCTGAGCCACCTGACTTTCCGAACTCGAGCCAGCGGGAGGTCCTTCAATATGAGTCAGAAGAGAAGGGGGTACGCTCCTCTCTGCCCGTTCCCCTTGGCAGAGCCACCCTGACAGTGTCCGTCATCGGCACTAGAGAGCAGGACCTGTATGTCCAGAGCAACCATCAATCAGTCTAACCCGAAGGATGTGATGATAGAGCAGATAGGCCTCCTCACAAGTTAAGATTTGGCTTATCTTACCAAGGGAGGAGCATGGAGGCTGCGGATCGCTCACAGCCACCGTAACCCCTCACCAGCAACCTTAGTCGATTCAGTTGGTTCTTCTGCCCCAGCCACCCCAGAGGGGGTACGACTGGTTCAGCGTCACCCTGCTAAAATTCGACAGTCTCAGGGTTGGGTTCAGAAACCCCATCGCCTTGATCGAGACTTCAGCGACGAAATGAGCCTCAGCCGCCTCCGGGAGAACACCAGAAGAGATGATCGCGGCACACATGTCACTAACCAAAGTGCTCAGGGCCGAATAAAGTTCAGAAGCAGCAGCCAGTTTTCGAGAATCGACTCTTCTGATGCCTACAGGGAAAAGAAGATTGATCAGGACATAACTCAGAAAAAAAAAAGAACTAAAGAATAGAGAAAACGGCTGTAAATCGACTCACTTCTGAAATGCATCGACCTCCTCGCCCTTCTCTTTAATGAACAGCCGCGATGCCTGATCGCGGCCCGCTTCACAGAATATGTTTGCTGCCACCAGCAGGGTCAGGTCGACTTCGCTTGTGCGAAGGATTAGGTGCAACAGGCGGCTGATCCGCCACCACCTCAGTAGGCACATCAGGCGGCTGATCCGCCACCAATTCAACAGACACAATGGGCTGTTAATCCGCCACTTCCTCTTCTGCAGGAGGGAGGGGACTATCGACATAGGCTCGTCATCTCTTCGTCCGCAGTAGTGGACTCTGAGTCCGGCACAGGAACCGCGTTCTTCTACTGCTTCATCGTCTTTGACCCCGGGGGCTTCTCCGTCAGGCCAGTACCCATAATGAAACTGATCCTCTGGTCAAAGTTAACGGAAGGCTTGTTCACCGTAACATGGTATGGGCCGCCATGTACAGAATTTCTACTGGCGCCTCACCATTAGGGACCGAGAAGGTGGTTCGAGTATGAACCGCATAATAATGCCATTCCCTGATACCATCCAGGACGCTGCCTTCAAAGCCCAGGCAAGGGCTGGGACTGTCAAAAGATAGCTGGCTATACCCGAACTGGCGGGAGAACCTGCTAGGCAAATAGGGCTCCAGGTAAACGTTGTTGCGGTGACGATATACTAAGTGTGCTGGGCGAATATTGCGTAGCCAACAGAGCAGTTTCTCGGGCAAGAGAAGAGGAGGTTCGGTACCATCAACATGACCTCTCCTCACTTCTTCAGCGGTAAAAAGAGGAACAGACACAAAAAAGTCGTATCCGTCCACTCTCGGCAGCACCCTTCGATAAGCTGACATGGTGCTGTACTCCCAGGGCTGATGACGGAATCGAATGATGAAGGCATCATCAGTCGTGACACCATCTTCTGGGCCAGGCCATCAAAGACCGACAATGCATTAACAGCCACCCCATTAGATAATGGTATGGCAGCTCTACACGCTCAAAATTCATCGCCGTATCACGGGCGATAACCTTGGACGAAAAGGCACGAAGGCCGTGGTGTATGCTGCACACCATAGCCGGAAGAAGGGCCAATCTGACCCCAAAAACGAGTTTTACGGCAGGAAGGATGAAGTGGTGACTAAGCCTCTCAATGGAGCCCTCCCTCCTGAGACTACGTAGTTCCGTAGCCATACCATCAGAAATCCTGCAAGAAGCGCCTTCTCCGACAGCTGCTGAGTACAATGATAAAAATAACTAAAGGAGTCGGATTGACCCCTAAATGTGCCGTTCGTAGACACGATCTCTTGGCGGTCGACACCAGGGTTTGCACCTCTTCCTGGGTTTGAGGACCTCGGGAGGAAACCCGGCCTGAGGCGCCTAGCGTGAAAAGGTATGAGACCCAGGTCGTGGTGTGAGAAATTGTCCCTTCTGAGCTACCATCCTTCTTGATGGCCTTTTGGTGACAAGTGCTGTAGGACATAACAATTCCGATATACGGCCACAAAGCCCGGGAACCGCTGATCTAAACCCTCGAGCTCTTCGCTCATAGGGGTGTACACTTCGAAGGCTTCTTCCCCCCAGGGCAGCTTGGAGATGACGTGCGTCTCGTAAAGAGCAAGCCCCATCTCCCGCAGGCGCAAGAAAGTTCCCGTCCATCGGTTGTACATCTCCAAGAGGGCCATGAACAACGGCTTATTTATGGGTAAGCCATGACCGGTACCCGAATGGCGTAGTAAAGGCCGATCTCGCACAGGGTAACCTCGTACTTCCGTAAAATCTACGAAGTCAGATTGGCCCACGTAGGGATAGGGTTTATCCAGTTCGGCAGCGCCAACCGGCCGATAGGATAGGACCCCTTCCGCGCAAGCTGGTATATGAAGGGGTCAGCTTGAGAGAAAGTGAAATTGGGACCCGGTGCATTTATGAAGGAACCTGGGCCAATCCCATCACGTACCGACTGGTCGGTTCCTTTCCCGCATACGCAGACCTCAACTGTCCGTTATAATGGATGTCCCCCACAAAGATCCCTGACCTGCTTGGAGTCAAGGACTCCACCATCTTCCTCTAACGGTAACATGTTGAACCACGACAGGGGAAAATGATGCTCCATTGGAGGAATGTGGATCTCCACTCCATCAAGAGTAAAATCCAGCTCTCGGATACATCGAGCACTCGGGTATTCTTTATAGACAAAGCATCCCCAAAGAGGAACATCGGCTTCAGATATTTCCCATCTAATGGCCCTGAGTTCATCATGGCGCAGAGAAAGTAGAAAGGCTGTTTCTTGATGGCACTCAACCTCTCGAAGGCTCTTTCGGAAGCTGCTTCGTCATATGCTCGACTATATGGTATACCGATAGCCCATAGCAAATTGGCTTGACCCACCAGAAGTTCTTCCGCTGCATTAACTGGCAGGTTCACTGAAGACAGACAAAAAGAACAAGTTAAAAGATGGGCTAAAACAAAACCAGCTTATGCGGCCCAGTCTACAAGAACTCATGCGGTTCTCGAACATGAGCTTATGCAGCACTAATCAGTGTAAGCTTATGCGGCTCTACTTAGCGAGAGCTTATGCGGTTCCGCTTAGCGGAGCATTATGCGGCTCAATTCAGAAGGAGCTTATATGGTTGGTTGAGCACAGCCCTATGCGGCCCAGTCCAGACAAACTTGGGCGGTCCTGTTTGAGAGGGTTTCATGCGGTTTAATTCAGAAGAACATTATACGGCTCTGTTCGACAGGTCATTATGCGGTTCAGTTTACGAAGGGTTCATGCGGCCCACCAAGACTACTCCCATGCGGCTCGGACATGGGGTATACCCCCATGCGGCTCGGTCAGGGGACATGTATGCGGCCCATACAGTTTGAACAGTTCGGTAAAGGACACATTAAAAGCTTGCATAAAACATGCAACAGAGCCGTCTTTGTTAGGGGTTCGAAGTAGTAGATGATCTTCCCAAGTCCTTACCCTTAATGGCAGGGTGAACGTTAGTAGGAACCCTAGGCGCCGAGCCGCAGCGATGTGGTACATCTTCTGGAATAAGAGGATATGGAGATACAGAATTTTGATTAACAACAGGCTCTTGTCGAAGATTATTCAAACGTACATCAACCCTGACTATCTTGAGTTTGTGCTGCTACCTGCACCGGTGTTACTACTGCCGGCTGAACAGTTTGCTGAGTCATTATTATTTGATGCATACTTTGCATCATGGTAAGCATGTCCTTCAGTGATTGCTCAACTGCAGAGAGACGTTGTTCTGTATTAGCAGTTGACGTCTCCGGTTCATCTCCGATAGCATAGGATTCAACCTCCCTTAAACATACAGAGGGATTGGTGTAGAGGTATGAATCAACGCTATCAGTTTCTGACTCCAACGACTGGGTACCCCCAGCTTCTGAATCTGAAGATTGTAACGATCTTTGACTTCTTGACCGGGTATTCTGATATACCCCTTCAAAAGTGTCAAGGAGTCGGTTGAACTGTTGTTGGCTTGGAGTCCGGGACGAATTGCGTCTTGGACGTCGTCCTCTATTGATGTGAGATGCCATATTGACTGATGCATATGACAACTCATGTTCTTGGTCATCAACTGATTGCTGAGGCACATTGTAGCTTAACCGGTCAAAAACTAACCGTTTAGAAGCGAACAGCAACATTTGATTACAATCTGGTGACACTCACAATGGTAATTTTCTTGGGGGAGTATCACAAAAAAAATTTATTTTTACGCTTTTGTACGAGCAACTCGCATAAATCAGAAGGAATAGAGGGAGTAGTCTTCTTTATTATATTTAGGACAGAGAAATGTTTAGTCCCTTACATATAAAGAAGATTACTGGCTACATTAGCAGAGCCAAATGTGCATTTTTATGCGCTTGGAGTTGCGTGCGTAAATCCTGAGATTTTTGTGCAGAAAGAACTCCATCAGCATTACGTAATCTGAAGGTTTGGTACTCTGCATAAAGCAGTCTAAGAAGGTTGTTGGTGGAAAACTGAAGTTTTACCAACAATAGAATTCTTGTTTTATGCTGCATGCGTGCATGCAAATTCACTTTAGATGTAAAGGCATCATTGTGAACTTTATTATCTACCATGTCACCGACAAGAGATTTACCTTTACGCATAGAGCGTAAAACATGAACATCTGCCACATCACAGATGGGAGATTTACCTTTATGCGTAGAGCGTAAAACTTGGGTGTCTACCACATCACAGACGGTAGACTGATTTTTACGCCAGAGCGTAAAACTTGGGAGTCTACCACGTCACAGATGGAGACTGATTTTTATGCGCAGAGCGTAAAACTTGGGAGTCTACCACATCACAGACGGGAGACTTATTTTTATGCCCGAGGTGCATCACTGAAGTAGAGACTGCCTCGTCACAGACGGGAGCCTCCACAACAGGAGTATGAAGGATTCTTTTGCCTTCAGAGACAGCAGGGAGATCCGAGGATGCTTTGGATTTAGGAATCCAAACTTTTCGTGCCTTCCGCAATTTTTGAACATTGGAGCAGCGAGTACTACCCCCAGTTCGGAGCATTTCTTCGTAAGTAGTCTGGTCGAACTGAACAACCAGAGTCTTCTTTGTCGATCCGACCGACACATCTTCATATTGAGCAATTGTCTCGTCTGAGGAGAAAGTCGTCTCCAACAGAGTCGCCATTTTGTTTCACTTAACAAAATGCCTAAAATTGGCTTTTGAAGGAAAACTAAAAAGTACAAAAGTATAAATTATTTCTGGGAAGTATTGCTATGGAAGTCTGATCTGAGAGCGATCACTTTGTTCCTTGGACCATACGATGATGATGAAGAAAACTGCTTGAAGAAGATGAACAATCGGAAGAACTAAGTCACCAGAAAGGTATCGAACAACGGCACTGATGGCACAGTCAAATGCTTTCCTGCTTTGCTTCACCCTGTTCTTGAGAAAAAGTTAAAAAATGCTTCTAGGAATATCACTCTGAAAGTATGAGTTTTCTCAGAATCTCTCTCCTGTATCTCTCTTGATGTTGTCTTGTATTAAAAATAAGTCTCTTTATAGACTAGACCCTCTGTGCATAAAAAGCAACATAATTGGGTCTCTACGCAAGTAACTGTCACCCAAGATGAAAATCAACCTTTACGCGTGATGACACGTGTCCCATGTAGAGTTTTCATCTCTACGCATGGTGACACGTATCCCACTACTTCAACAAAATAGGGAGAGCATGTACACACGTTCCTCGATAAGTGTGGCATGAAAGCCACGTAAGCAAACACGTTCTCATGTAGCCAGAAAAGATTGGGCGTAAAAATGACCCAAAATAGACTTCTGCATAAAGTAGCAGGGCGTAAAATAACTCAAAATAGACTTCCCACATAAAGTGGCTGAAAAGTAGCCTTGAGCGTAAAATTAGCTCAATAACTCTACGCGTACGAAAGCTTTGAGCGTAAAAACTCGAATAGCTTTCATGCATAAAAGAAGCAATCTCTTGAGCGTAAAGTAGCCCATCTGCACACTAAACTACAAGTGTTGGGTTTGATGACAAAATTTTCTCGGCTTCTGTGCAATATTCTGTCAGAAAATCATACTGTCAGATCGATATCACGGCATTAAATGCATGGTCTGACAGCTTGTCCCTCTCGTAAAAGCTGAGAATGACTCTCGCGAAAAAGAGCTCGCATAGAGTTTTGAATATGGCTCAATAGAGTTTTTTAATGAGTCTTCCGTAGAAAACATGGGATAGTGCTTAGAATGACTTTGATAGACTAGCATAACTTAGCCTAACTTAAATCGTACAACAACTTGACGAGGAAAGGATGCGTCAAGCCTCGCATCGAGGAACGTGCCATGCACGCTTTTGACTTTGAACAACCAAGTTATATGGGTGCCTAAACTTATGCCACACGTGTGTAATAAAACTTAAACCGTGGGTGAGCAAAGGCTATGCCAAGTCTTAGACGATGGGACCGTTCATGCTTTATCAAGCATTTATGCATCAACGCCTATAACTTAGGCTAATTCATAGCTTTGTGGTGAAGACCAACTTTTTCTTCTCCCAAGCCACGGGATGAAGGACCGAGTGTCATTTTGAAAGCCATCGTACAACATTTCTAAGCCGACCGGGACCTTTTTCCATGTTCTAACTCAATCGACCCGACTTGGGATCATTCCCTTAGCTATGTGGATTCGTCTATTTTATTATCAAGCCTACTTGTGCATTTGAAAACTTTCGTTTATTAGTGCGAAGGCCAAGCTGAGGCAAGTTCACCTAAGCCACCCACCTGAGCGAGGAGTCGCCTCGACCGAACAGGACTTCGAGCAAGCCGTTGTATGGCTAAGTCCGAACGCCATCGGCATTTCGATTCTCCGATTGACTGAGCGGGACAGGGCACTACATCATACACCACTCAAAAAAGTTTTGTCCTCGAAACTAACTGAGTAATTACTCATCGACTCATCACTTTATCCAACATTCAATAACTTTCGCACACACTACTCCTATGTGTTTCTTCAATCCGAGCAACCATCGCACTACCCTCAATCTTTTTCTTGAAACCCTCGACACCCTTTCATTCCTTTAGTCTTACTTTGAATTTCAATATATCACTTAGTTGGTATGTTGGATCGTGCACATATTTCAGGCGTCCCCAAAATACATACATTTCAACCAAGCCTCGTGATAGAGAATTCTGCTATTTTCACTCGAGTCGGATCGTGCACATATTCGGGCGTCCCTGATAATATGCATTTCAGCCGAGGCTCATGAGTGGTATTCTCATACTCTTGAATCATTCCACTCATCAACACCAGCATCCAAACTAATCAATCCTCAAGATCACTCGTACCGATGCTAACTCTCGCAACATGATGTCTCGCCTAACCGCTGGCCATCTCTCCAGACTAAAGTTAATTGTCTGTGTTGGAATCATAGTTCCCAAAAATAACATCAACAATGACCCCATCCTAAGGTCAAACCAAAGTTGATAATACGGAGTTTTCAACCAAAGCTCGTATCACTCCGATTTCTAAACTTTGAGCATAGATTTCTGTCACGATCCGCTACCCAAATTGTTGGGCCGGGTCGAGTCATGTCCAGCCTACGCTTGAGATAAAGCGTAGTAAGCTGTTCTAAAGACGAACAATATAAGATTAAAGTGTGCTAAAAGTTCTATTTGTCATATTGAGATAAACATCACAAACATAAATCATCTAGTATAAATATGTTCCAAATACATAGCCAAGACGTAAAACTGGATACAGGTCCAGTATCAAATAATAGTCTAAAACATGTCTGCTCTCAAAAGTCCCGAGCAACTAAACAAACTAGATGAGTTTTCCGCAGGTACATCCTCGTAAGGTAAAGCCTGATCCTCCATGGCGACCCCATAATAGGAATCACATAACGACTCCTCCTCGGTAAGTATACCTACAACGTTATCCTGTCAGGACCGGAGCAAGTACTGATTCTACAAACTGAATATACGGTGCATGAAACAGAGATTTAATAACAGAAAATCATGGCATATCATAATCTATCATGGCAAGGATATTTGTCATGGCGACAGATGCATATGTATGTTTAAAATGGAGCAGGCACGTGATCGTCAATAGGTGTACAATATACTGTGGCACATGTAAATAAAATGTACATATACAAGCATAGGTGTACATACGTACAGAAATGCGGGCTAATGGCTACGACAAGGTATACTATAAAAATGCGACCTTGCTCGGTACATACGCACGGAAGAAGGGGGCATGATCACGTACTCAACTATCAGTTTTCCCATAACCCAAATTCTAACATGTGAGAGATACGAGAACAGTGTAAAACATATGAAAGATACTGGGAGCAGTATAAAGCAGGTGAAATTATGACTTGCAGTTTTAAGAAACAGTATTTTAATACGATTCATTCATAGTTATTATCACATGCAGTAAATAATGTTCGTAGGGGTACTTGCCTCATACAAAGCAAGGGTATGAATACGAAGAAATAGATATCCGGTTTCCCGTCACTGTAAAAAGGATATATAAACTTAGTTTTTATACTAAGCTAAATACTAGGACACTAGTGGAGTGACACGACTTTCTGACTGGACACCTAGCCAAGTGCTGAGTCTGCTGACTTTAGCATAGGAAACCAATGTGAGGCGACACAATACCTAAAACAACTTCTAGGGTCTCTATACTAAGGTAGGGTATGGTCCAATACCAAAATATCCCAAAATCACACATAACTTTGCAAGTCGTAATTACTCAATAAATAAATCAGACTGTACACTATGTTCCAACAATTATTAAGACAGAAAAAAGCTCAAATATACATAAATTAAAGAACCAAAATGATCCTTGTTAATTATAGAAATTTATACTAATTTTTTGGAATTTATAAACCCTTATAGATATTTATTAAAATCAGTAAACATAATTACCCTGAAAATGAGTTCTATTTCCTATTTTTATAAAATGCCAAATTTACCAATTAAATCCTGGAAAAACTATATTAAGTTTGATAAATTATCATAGTATTGAAATACAATTTTTGCCAGATTTTTACAGCAATTAAATTACATATAAAAATTCAAATACAGCAAGTTAAAATTTTTAAAAAATAAATAATTAATTATTTAATATTTATCACGTATACGAAATTGAACCGGAGTCCAGATACGGGACCCAAAGCCAGGAATCAAGTCCGATATGACTCGTACAGGCCTTGAATGTATTTAGGCTCACCCAAGTCCAATCAACCCATGCCAGGCTTGGACTTAGAGTGGTCGTTTGCACAAAATACGTGAAATCATAAATAAATACAAAATTTAAATACATGTAAGTAAATAAATTTAAATTGCAGAAATTGAGAGCATACATATTACAGTATAGGTACTGTATTTATTTACAAATTATAGTATTGGCACTGTATTTATAAATACATATTACAGTATAGGCACTGTATTTATATTGACATAAATTGAAATGACAGAATTAAATGACATAATTTAAATGGCAGAATTTAAATATATATATAAATTAATATGAGGTTGTTCATCAAAAACACAAAGAAAACCAATATTATATTAATATTATTTTATCATAATTATTTAGAGAGATTTACATATATATATATATATATATATTTATATATATATATATATATATATATATATATATATATATATATATTATATATATATATATATATATATATATATATATATATACATATACAAAATATACAAATGCATATACAAAATATATATATAAGTATTTAGTAAGTTTAAACAAAATATATAAAAATGTAAATTTCTAAAGATTATTAGTATTTATGCAGTATTTATATAGTATTATACAGGATGTATGTATATATGTATTTATACAATATATAATATTATATGCATTTATATATACAAATATATATATAAACTTATAAAACAAAACAAAACAAATAAAATAACCCAACACACAAAAGGGGGGATCGAACTCGGCCAACTGCAGTATGGGGATAAGGGACTCAAGCACCACTCGGCTGACCAGGAGGGTCGGCCGAGCTTGCAGTCCAAGAGTGGGGATTTAGGAAACTTAATTAGAAACAAAGGGGGGAGTTCATCTTCTTCGTGTCCCGAGTGCGTGGACTCTCGGGACTGTGTCCGGAGCTCGTGTCAGCCCATTTCGATACGAAAACTTGTGTCAAAGCACACTAACGTGCTCGCCAAGACATTCTCAACACAGTGGTGTCACTTTCATGTCACCACAACGTGTTTTCGTATCATGTCCGAACTATGGCTAAGGATTACTTCGTGTCTGTGTGTCGGGGTGAGTCGGGAACAGGGGCAAAAGCTTCGTTTCGTCGAGACGAACTCGATGATGGCAGCAAAGTAAAGGACCTGTGTAGAAACTAGGGTTCGACTTACCAAGTCGGTCGGACTTGCTACGCCGGCGGTGCTACGGTGTTCGTGGTAGTAAATAGGGTTAGGGTTTCGACTTGGGGGGTTTTTATAGGGAAAATTTGGAGGTCAATTTAGGATTTTCGTGGAGAAATTGGGGTTTAGGTCGGTGTCGCGGTGGCCGGTCGTCGTTCTGCCAATGGCCTGTCGACGACGAGGGTCAGTTTTGCAGAAAAAAAACCTCCTAGATTCTCATTTTGTAAAACAGACCACCGCCTTAGCAAAATGCAAAATCCTAATTTGCAAAACCTATCTCGCAAATTCTGTGCAAAAATTAATTAGTGTAGACAAATCAAATATGGCAGTTTTGATTTAAAATATTTGATTTAATTGTAAACTGCTATAAAAATAATTTAAATAATTGTAAAATGATATTTTAAGTATTAAAAACCATTTAAAAATAATTGAAAAAATTCCAAAAAATTCCTAATAATTATAATAAATTATTTTAAGGATAAAATAATCATTTACACTTAAAAATACTTAATTTAAAAATATTTAAATAACAGGGGCTTACAAATCTTTCCTTCTTGAAAAATTTTGTCCTCGAAATTCACAAGGATAGAAGACTCTACAAACATTTAGTATAACAAGCAATTCAAACAATGACTAAGGCTAATATTAAGACTAACCTCTACGGTATCAAGCGAGAACGGATGGTTCCCTCGCGGCTGGTGGGTCGAACAAGTAAAGATATCTCTCCCTCATATCCGACTCCCTCTCCCAAGTATATTCTCCCAAAGATTGACGGCTCCAAGCTACTCGGACTAAGGGTATGACTTTGTTCCTCATCCTCTTCTCTCTTCGGTCCAATATCTCCACTGGCTGCTCAGTAACTGCAAGACTCGGTCCGATCTTCAACTCCGAATGATCCAGAACATGGCTGGGGTCTGGAACGTATCTCCTCAGCTGAGACACATGAAAGACATCGTGAACTCCTACTAGGTTGGTGGAAGTGCAACCCTGTAAGCTACCTCTCCGATCCTGTCGAGTATCTCGAACGGTCCAATATATCTAGGGCTCAACTTGCCGCCTCGTCCGAATCGAATCGTCCCTTTGGTGGGTGATATCATCACTAACACCATATCTCCGTCGACGAACTCCATCGGTCTGCGACTAGCATCGGACCAGTGTTTCTGCCTATCCTGAGCAACTATGAGTCTGTCTCTGATCATCCTGACCTTCTCTGCTGCCTCAGTGATCATCTCTGGCCCAAGCATAACTCTATCCCTAACATCATCCCAAAAGAGCGGTGTACGGCAGTGTCATCCATATACTGCCTCAAATGGAGATATACCGATGCTGGCTTGATAGCTGTTGTTGTATAAAAATTCTACCAATTGAAGATGGCTCTCCCATGATCCGCCGAAGTCCAGTACAAAAGTCCTCAACATGTCCTCGAGCGTCTGAATCGTCCTCTCGGACTGTCCATCGGTCTGTGGGTGGTACGCTGTACTGAACTTGAACCGACTGCCCAACTCCTTCAAGCTCCTCCAGTAATAGGATGTGAATCTTCTGTCCCGGTCTGATATGATGCTCACCGGTACTCCGTACAAGTGAACTATCTGCTGCATGTATAGCTCCGCCAACTTCTCGTTGGAGAGCCCTACCTTGAAGGGTATGAAGTGAGCACACTTCGTCAGCCTGTCAACGATAACCCATATGGTATCCTTCCCTCCTTGAGAATGAGGAAGCACTGAGACAAGATCCATCGTAATATGTTCCCACTTCCACTCAGGAATGGGTAATGGCTGTAATAAACCAGCTGGCCTCTGACGCTCCGCCTTGACCTGCTGACAAACTAGGCATCTCGAAATAAAGCATGATATATCTCTCTTCATCCCGTGCCACCAAAGATGTTCCCGTAAGTCACGGTACATCTTGTTGGCACCGGGGTGAATAGAATATCGCGATCGGTACACCTCCTGCAAGATTGCCTCAATCAGCTCTCCCTTCGACATGCATAACCGGCTGCCGTGCCTCATGGATCCATCCTCTACTACGATGAAGTCATCAAGCAATCCAGCTAAAGCCTGGACTCTGAGTCTGCGGAGGCTCTCATCTGTAGATTGAGTCTTCTTGATCAGCTCCATCAGACCTGACTGAATGTCTAGCGCCATCATCTGTATCACTGATCCTGGTCGAATCATATCAATACCGAGCTTCTTCAGATCTTCCCATAAATGTCAATCTATCATCAGATACCATGCCATCGGATGCCTGCTCAGCGCATCCGCTACCATATTTGCCTTCCCGGGGTGATACTGTAAATTGATGTCGAAGTCCTTCATCAACTCCAACCATCTTCTTTGCCTCATGTTCAGCTCCTTCTGCGTGAACACATACTTTAAGTTCTTGTGGTCAGTAAAGATTTCCACTCGCTCTCCATATAAGTAGTGTTTCCACAACTTGAGTGCAAAGATCACCGTAGCTAACTCTAGGTTGTGGGTAGGATAGTTTCGTTCATGAGTCCGTAATTGCCTAGATGCATAAGCAATCACTTTCCTATGTTGCTGTAGGATACATCCTAGCCCATTTCCTGAAGCATCGCTGTAAATGGTAAAACCTCCAGATCCTGAAGGTAATGTCAGAACTGGAGTGGTCGTCAGCCTCCTCTTCAGCTCCTCAAATGCTGCGTGACAGTCCTCTGACCAGATGTACTCTGCGTCCTTCCGCGTCAGCTTCGTTATGGGTTCAGCTATTCTAGCAAAGTCCTAGACAAACTTCCTATAATAGCCTGCTAATCCCAAGAAACTCCTGATCTCTAAAACCGATGTCGGAGCCTTCCACGTCTCGATGGCAGCAATCTTCCTGGGATCCACTGAGATCCCCTCTCCAGTGACCATATGACCGAGAAACTCCATTCGGTCTAGAAAGAACTCGCACTTCGACAATTTGGCATACAACCTTTCCTTCCTCAAAATCCTCAAAACTGTCCGTAAGTGTTCTGCGTGCTCTTCCGGCATCTTCGAGTATATCAGGATGTCGTCGATAAACACCACGATAAACTTATCCAGATACTGGTGATATGTCTTGTTCATCAAGTTCATAAAGACAGCTGGCACTGTAGAAGCATGGAAAAGAACAAAAAAAAGGCCTATGCGACTCCGACAAAAGGATCCCCATGCGGCTCAAGAGTCCATGCGGCTCAGATAACTCCATGCGGCCCAGAAAGGAACCACGTGGCCCCAAATAGTTCATATCTACACTCTGCTGCAGTTAATGCCCTGACGGCTGCTCTGACAATGGCTGCTCTGACAATGACAACTCTGACAAATGACAGCTCTGACATAAAAAGAAATAATGACTGACATGATGGCATATTCCTAGGAAAAAGGAGAAAATCTTCTTACAACTGGCAAGATTCACCAAGTCCCGAGGCCACTCCATGCGACTACTGTAGTTATGCGGCCGCCCACTTCATACGGCTGCCTTCTTCATGCGGCTGCCCATCCGCATGCGGCTGCCTATCCCCATGCGGCTGTCCAACCGTATGCAGCTGCCTATCCCCATACGGCTGCCTATCCTCATGCGGCTGCTTATCCTCATGCGGCTGCCCATCCTCATGCGGCTGCATGCTTCATGCGACTGAGAGGACCACCCATATGCGGCTCTGCCAGGACGTCCCAGTTGAGACACGTGGCGGTCTTCACGACAGTTGAGACACGTGGCATTCTTATCTTCCCTGGAATCATGGCTGTTAACGAATCATAACAAAATCAGATTTGTTGCAATCGTTATAATTGCCCAGATCAAATCAAATCAGGCAAATTGGACACATGGCAGGCCATCATAAATCACGGAGATTCATGGCAATCAACATTTATTGCTCACAGAGATTGGATGCAATCCACATTAATTGTTCAGATTTATTATATTCAGGATGAGCGGCCCAGATTGGTTGACTCCCAAGCCGCCGGCTTTTCAAAGAAGGCAATCATTGCAAACCTTAATGATCACCCCCCACACCTATAAATAGTAAGGTGTTATTCCCTTGCAAATGGACTGAGACGGATGCATACAGAGAGAGACACGCAGAGGAGCACATACAGAGAAAAAAGGAGAGCATTTATTCGTCAGAGCCAAGGCTACGTCCGATCGTCCAAGGAGTAAGACAGAGCTGCCGTCGCTTTCCCGAGTCTCTAACGTCACCCCCAGAATCAAAAATAAACAATTGTATTTAGATTGTTGTACCTAGGTTTTCATTCCTAGGCTTTCTTTGTACGAGTGAGTTTGTATTGTGAAATAGAAGTCCAGTCCTCCCATAAAACTGTTCTATTCTTTTATAATCAATGGCAAACATGATGGCGACTCTGCTGGGGACAAACTTCTCCACGGCTGAGAAGTTGGTGATACAATCGGATGTAGCCAAA
Source organism: Iris pallida (assembly GCA_029216955.1). Lineage (NCBI taxonomy): Eukaryota > Viridiplantae > Streptophyta > Magnoliopsida > Asparagales > Iridaceae > Iris > Iris pallida. The sequence continues at coordinate 8,666,312 of JANAVB010003600.1, forward strand.
CTTGGCTCCACACAACAGAAGATGGTCGTCCGCTTCGACCAACAGACGTTTGAAGAAATGCTCTCCGACGGAAGCGCTGGTCTGGTCCAGAAGCGAACCCGCACAAAGAAGGCTCGCAGGGAGTGGAGGCCCAAATCATTTGCTCCTCCCCAGGCCCTGGACGGAGTACTCTCTGCTGTCCAAAACGGCGAAGGCAACTCTCATGCGGCCCCACTTCAGGCTGTAGATGACTCTGCTGTCCCCAAGTCCGGCAGAGGAAAGCACTACGATGCTGGACTTGCAGGGGCAAATAGTAGTTCTATGTGCTCCAGGAAGAAGCCGAACAAAGGCACTAGCCACATGCAGAAAGCTCATGCGGCCAAGATTGCCAGCCGCATGCATGATACTCATGCGGCCAAAACTTCCAGCCACATGGGGAAGGCTCAGGCGGCCGAGACTTCCAGCTGCATGAAGAAAGCCTATGCGGCCACGACTGCCAGTCGCATAAAGGCTATTGATTCTAGCCGCATACTACCTGCTCTGCACGGCTCAGGCTCAGTCTTCGATCGCCTCTCATATGGTCCTGATCTCTCATGCTCCAAAGAAAATATAACTGATTCTCTGCAGCACCACTTAGACTCTTTCTACTATACGCCTTCAGGCGCTAGAGTGAAGAAGTCGAGGGCAGCGCGAGCTTGGCAAGCTCAGTCAGATGTCCCAACCTCTGACCATCCGAGCGCTCCACATACCGTTATGTGGGCCTCTGATGGAAAGTTGTACAGAACAACTCGAGTCCCGCCCCCGACGGCAAACGGACAGAGTGGTTCCCAAAAGTCTCTCAGCAACCAGGGAGCAAACATGGTAATTCCAGACCCATCTGACTTGCGTGAGGTTATCCTCCACAAGCGCAAGGAAAGAGAAGAGGCCTCGGTGTGCAAAGAGTCCTCCCATGGATATCACTGCACCCAAGTCATTATCAACTGCTGTTGTAACAACGCAATAGTGAGAGAAGACCGGCAGTCCGTTTTCCAAAGACTACAACAACCAAGTTTAGAGGACGAGGCGCCTCCCGTCGTCTCCTGCAATTCTGCTCATAGAATCTCCACCTATGGGAGAGGGAAGAAGATAAGCGTCTCCAGCCCGAAGATTTCAACCACTGTGACTAAGAAACTGTCGTCTAAACGGTTGTCCACTACCGGAATTTTCTAAGGTACACATTCGAAGATGAAATCTGCTACAATAGGAGATTCATCATCCACACCACTGGGGGTCGCTGGAACTGGGGGTAGCACTCCTCCAAACATCCACGACAATCCAATGTTCCAAGGAGACGAGCCGGGGAAAATAACTCTTCCATCAGATACAGCAAGTGCCGACGTCCCCGAGGACGACCACGACTCCCAAGACGAGGCAAGCTCTGAAGCTGGGGGTACTATTCCTTCTGAGTCCGAACCAGAGGAGAACATTCCCACATACCCCGATGACTTCTCGGTACAGGGGTATGATTCGGAGGGCACGTCATCTACCGTTCCTTCCACTTCTACTCATGTGAGGACGGCATTCATGACAAACGACGAACAAGATGGTCCCAGTAATCGCCAACGCATCGACACTCTGGAGGCCATACTGCGCACCTTGGTCAAATCTGTGGACGAGATCAAAGCGGCTCTTCCCACTCTACAAGGAAGGATACCTGGCCAAACAAGCTTGGGTCCCGCGGTCAATGAGGACTCAAACTCAGCGGCACCAAACTCGGGCGATAATCCTCCTAAAATGTCGGCTCCCACCGCTGCGGATGAGGCCAGGGAAGCAAGAAGAGAGGTCCAGGAGCTCCGGGCCATGTTTCACGCTCGAGAAGCCTCTCAGGACCTCAGAATACGGCAACCATACCCTGCTGCATGGAGGAATGTCCCTTTCCCACCAAGATATAAGCCATTCAACATCAATCACTATGATGGCAAGACCTCCGCAAGTCGGTACATCACTTACTTCGAGGTCACCACCAACCATCTGCCCCATGATGATGCCATCCTTACACGATTATTCATCAGGGCATTGGAAGGGGTCGCCTTCGACTGGTACCGCAACCTGCCAGACAACTGCATTCACTCCTTCGCCAGCTTCAAGCGCATGTTCTTGGAGAGATTCTACGAAGTAGGACAGGATGTCACAAGGTCTACCCTTATGGACGTCGTTCAAGGGGAGAAGGAGCTGACAAGAAACTATATTGAGCAGTTTCGCCAAACCGCAATGAAGTTGCCATCCGGTAATCCGAATTCCTCCTTAATTGAAATTTGCCAAAAGAGACTGCTCCCAACAATCAGCCTCTGGATGGGCGAAAGTCAATTTAAGGACTGGAAGACGTTTATCATCAGTGCCACTAGCGCCGAAGACAAGTTGAAGAAGGCTCGCCAACTGGGATTACACATCTCGGAGGGAGAGGACAAAGGCAAGCGCCCTAATACCAACAACAACAATGGTGGTAACGCCTCCAACAATCGGGACAACAAGGGCAAGCTGGCTATGTTGGCCGACATAGCCCAGAAGCCTGAGTCAAAATCGGCAGACAAGCAATGGCCGCAAATGACCTACTCCTTCGAAGACGGCCATGTCAAGCCCATCTTGGACATGCTCATACAAGGAGACATAATTTAGCTCCCTCCACCAAGACGGGAATATCGGCCGGCAGAAACGGAGAGCCCAAAGTACTGTCATTACTATTGCTACGTCCACCATGCTACACCCGACTGCTACCAACTGAAGCGATACATCCAACATCTCATCGATTTGAAGGCTCTGGCCATTGATTTCGAAGAGGTGACCGTACAGCCAATATGGTGTTAGTACAGTTCGGCAGCTTCCCTCCAACAGAGACTCAAGATGGTGTGGTACCCGTCCCTCTGGCGACAATGAAGATCGCTAATTTTCTACCTCCTCGAGATCAGGCTACTGGTCTAGTACCCCTTACTACATCGCGAGGGGAGATCATGTGGGTCCATCCGGACTTGGTATCTGAGGTGACTCAGTCCGCACCTCCCTCCACCAGCAAGAAGAAGAATGGAAAAGTCAAATCATGTTGCAAGATCTCAATAGAGGTCGAAGAAGCTACTGCTGTTGTTACCCGCTCTGGCGCACAAATCCAACCTCCACCGGATAACTCGGCTGAAGATCATCAGCCGACAGATGCTAATGCTCCAGGACCTCCGCAACCTTCGACGACCGACAAGCCTAGGCCGAAGGAGACTCGCTTCGACAAACCTCTCCGAAAAGAGACACCTCATGGGCTAGAGAGGCTATACAACTTTGACATCCTGGTACAATTGGCCAACACACCGGCCAAATTGTCGCTATAAGAGCTCCTGAGACTTTCCAAGGATGTCCGCGTCGCGCTGAGCGAAGTACTCCAGAATGCCGACGCATACCTGGCTCAGTCCAATCTCACTGGGGAGGACTCACCGGCAGATCTCCAGGACAGCGCTTGCACAGGGTCTATGCCAAACATTGTCTTCACTCCGCAGGATATGCTTATCAAGACCAACCTGCACGATCGCCCTCTATATTATACTGGGTATATTGGCGATATCAAGGTCGATCGGATGCGTATTGACCCCGGGTCCTCCATAAGCATCGTCCCCATGAGCCTACTACACCATCTGCGTATCCCAATGCATCGCCTGACGCTGACAAGTACCGCCATCAGGGGCTTTAATTCGGACAGGAGCTACCCAATCGGAAAGATTCGCCTGAAGTGTCAAATCAGCGACCTTCAGTCAGAAGTGACCTGTTATGTCATAGATGCGGACACTTTCTACAATTTTCTCCTGGGGCGTCCTTGGATACACGATTACATGATCGTGCCTTCCACACTGCACCAGTGCTTCAAGTACGTCGACAAGCACGGCCTTGTGAGGACAGAATTTGCCGACATCGATCCCTTTAAAGGGGTCGAATCCTACTACTCAGATTCATGCTTGTACGAGAAGTCAAAAAAGTATCTTGCCGAAGGAGATACTCAAGCTCAAACTGAGGCAACAAGGGGATCAGAAGAACCTCTGACGATCCACCTCCAAGCCCGCAAGCCTGGCATAACTGTGCCCCTTACAGCCACTCTGCGTAAGAACGCAATTAGCCTCTCTGTACAGGAGGAACAGATGATAATCCGACTGCCAAGGTCTGGCCAAGCGCCAAGACCCATGACAGAGCCACTGACAATCAAGTTGCCTAAAGCTAACCAGCGACAAACAGGAGAGCTCAATCCCTCTGTCAAGCCGATGACAATTCGTCTTTCCAGAATAAATCAGCAACCGAGCATTAAGCCAGGGACTACTAGCCAGCAAATAACTCCCCGCTCAACACCGAGCACCAAACTGGAGGTAGCTAGTATGCCAACAACTCCACGTTCTGCTCTACCTATGGAGCCCCTGATAATCAAGTTGCCCAAGTCATCCTCTCAGTCTGCATTTACACAGGGGGTGGCTGAAGAAGAATCTGAGCTGGCCATGTATGTGGCTGCTTACACTGATGTTCCATCTGCAGATGACGTAATCCCACTGGAAAAGATACCTTACTTCATCAATAAAGGGATATCGTTGAATTATCTCGAGCTTAATAAGCTCTGTACAATGTATGCTATGGAACACGGTATAGGCACTCACCTGCACACACAAGTGACAAATGTCTACACCGCGAACCAACTTACTCCAGTAGAAGACGCTTACCGCATAATCGAGAGAGACGATCACCCAATCATCTTCGGCCGGAAGAATGATCCACAACCCTTCAAGGTAGAAAAAGTTAAGCTCGAACCCGACACCGGGAGATTGTCCCTTTATCAGTATAGTTCCCAATCCAAGTACCTTATGCAAAAACAAGGATATGATCTGGAAACTACACCAGGCTTAAACTACGGTACCAGACGGCGGTTACCCTTATAGTCGTCGGCCCCCGCTGGAAAACTATGAGATTATTACAGTAAAACCAGATGTGGGCTCGGTTATGTCACACCTGCGACAACACCTGAAAGCTCAGACGAAGAATGCGACTGGCATTCACACTCAACCGGATCACCCACTTTCGATTCAGATATCAGCATCGGGGACATGATCAGGTAAGTCTGGTCCGTCAATATGGCACTTGCCGACGCCTACGAAAAAGATGAAGACATTCCCGAACTTCTTGAGCTAGAGCCATGGGCATAACAACTAGATGCACAGTAGGAGAAGCGGTTCAAACAAAGAGAACCTTCCACCGAGGATGAGGTTGTACAAGTAGATCTCGGTGATGAGTCCTCTCCAAAGCCCATCTTCATCAGCAAGAATCTGACAAACGAAGAGCGAGAATCACTACTACAACTCGTCAGAGAATACATCGACGTGTTCGCCTGGAGCTATAAAGATATGCCAGGACTGAACACCGAGATTGCACTTCACAAGCTCAACATCCGTTCGGACGCAAAACCAGTCAAGCAACAGCAACGTCGGTTCCGTCCTGACGTCATGAATGCCATTGAAGCCGAGGTAAACAAACTGATAGCTAGCGGCTTCATCCGTAAGGAACATTATCCTGACTAGGTCGCCAACATAGTACCAGTCCTCAAGAAGAGTGGAAAGATTCAAATCTGCATCAACTTTTACAATCTAAATGAGGCATGTCCTAAGGATGAGTTCCCTCTCCCTATCACAGACATCATGATCGATAACACCTGCGGCTTTGAGCGTATGTCATTCATGGATGGTTTTTCAGGGTACAACTAAATCAAGATGTTCCTGGACGACAAAAAGCATACATCATTCCGAACACTAATCGGCACATACTGCTACACAGTTATGCCTTTCGGCCTAAAGAACGTTGGCGCCACTTATCAAAGAGCTATGAGCATCATCTTTAGAGACCACTTATGTAAGACAGTAGAATGCTACGTCGACGACATCGCCGTCAAAAGCTGCTCTAAGGAAGAACATCTGCATGATCTGAAGACGGTATTCGACCTGATGCGAGCGCACAAGTTGAAAATGAATCCCACAAAATCCTTTTTAGGTGTATCCAGTAGAAAGTTCTTGGGTTTCATCATTACCTCCCAGGGTATCTACGTAGACCCTGAGAAGACAAAGGCAATCATGGAGATGAGTCCACCGAGAAATCTCCGTGAACTCCGAGGCCTTCAAGGGAGGCTAGCTTACATCAGAAGATTCATTTCCAGCCGCTCCGGACGGTGTCAGCCTTTCACCCACCTCATGAAGAAGGGCGTCTCATTCGTATGGGATGAAGAATGCCAACGTGCCTTCGACAGCATCAAAGAATACTTGTCGAACCCTCCAGTCCTGGTGGCTCCGGTTGCTGGAAAACTATTTCTGCTCTACGTACGAGCAATGGAGCATTCTTTCGGTGCTCTGCTAGCACAAAACAACGATGCAGGCCATGAACAGGCTATATATTACCTCAGCCGAATGATGATGGGGCCGGAACACCGATATACCACCGTGGAGAAGGAATGCCTTGCCCTGGTGTTCGCCATTCAGAAGATGTGACACTACGTCACGGGACAAACCATACATGTGATATCACGAATCAACCCTCTCAGGGTCCTCATGACCAAACCAGAGGCACTCAGCTCTCGCCTCGCTACATAGGAAATATTGTTGTCCCCCTACCACATGATCTTCGTCCCGTAAAAGGCTGTTAAAGGTCAAGCTCTGGCAGACTTTTTAGCAGCCCATCCAGGTTTGGAGTCGACCAAAATATACGAAGAAATCCCAGATGAGGTCGCCGACTCACATGTGGCGAATGTTCTTCGATGGTGCTTCAAGAACCGGACCCAAGGGCAACATCGTCGTTGGAGTCGGAGTGGTGCTGATTTCTCCCTCCGGGCTGGTGATCAACCGAGCTTACTCCCTCACCGAACCTTGTTCAAACAATGTGGCTGAGTACAACGCTTTGGTTATTGGCCTCCAACTTGCAAGAGAGCTGGGGGTAGAATATCTGGAAGCATACGGCGATTAGCAGTTAATCGTCAATCAGATCCGGAGTTCATACGAAGTTCGCCATGAAGATTTGATCCCCTATCACCAAATAGCAATCAACATCATTTCGTCATTTGAAGGGTTCTTCATAGAACACGTTCCCAGACTCCAAAATATCGAAGCCGATGCCCTAGCAGGCCTTGCCGCTTCCCTAGCAGTTCCGAACCACGTTCATCACCTAGTGGACGTGATAGGCCACGAACTGGTATGTCCCAAAAACAATGTGCAATTTGTGGCAAGTTATTCTGCTCAAACGGTCGACGAAACGCCAGACTGGAGGCAACCATTCATAGACTTCGTAGTCTACGACATCCTGCCCGAGAACCCAAAGGAAGCCACCTCTATCAGAAGACGTTCTCTCAGATTCTTCTACGATACAGAGAGGAAAATGTTGTATCGGCGATCATACGATGGATTACTGCTTCGGTGTCTATCAAATACAGAAGCCAAAGAAGCCGTGCACGAAGCCCACGATGGCATCTGTAGGGCCCATCAGCCTGGCCCGAAGCTGCAAGATTGCCTTCGCCGAATGGGCTACTACTGGCCCACAATGGTTGCAGATGCAATAGACTATGCATAAAAATGCAAAGCCTGTCAAGTCCACGCAAATTTCATCTACCAGCCATCCGAGTTTCTACATCCGACAGTGGCATCCTGGCCATTCGAAGCATGGAGAATGGACATCATCGGTCCAATCACTCCACCTTCGTCCCGAGGGCATCGTTTTATACTCGCCATCACAGATTACTTCTCCAAATGGGCGAAAGCTATTCTGCTTGCAGAAGTGAAGACTTCAAACGTGATCAGCTTCCTCAAGCATCACGTCATCTATCGTTTTGGACTGTCCCGAAGGATCATCCACGATAATGGTCCACAGTTTGCAAGCCATGCCTTCTCTCGATTCTGCGACAAGCACCGAATCTAGAATGTTGCTTCGACACCGTACAATCTGGCAGCGAATGGGTTAGCAGAAGCATTCAACAAAACCATCATCAAGTTACTCAAGAAGTTCGTGTCGTCCAACAAATGTGACTGGAATAAGAAGCTTGGTGAATGCTTATGGGCGTACCGTACTACAGTCCGAACAGCCACTGGGAACACACCATTCTCTCTGGTGTACGGGAGTGAGGCAGTCCTCCCATTGGAGACTCAAATCACCTCGCTCCGCGTCGCTCTCACTTACCAATTGACGACGGACGATAACTACCGTCGCCGCCTAAAAGAGCTGGAGGCCTTAGACGAAAAGCGCCAACTAGCTCAGCAGCGAATCGAGCTATACCAAGCACGCATCTCCGGAGCCTTCAACAAGAAGGTTAAAGTCAGAACATTCCAAGTGGACGATCTCGTTCTGGCAATTCGGAGGCCGATGGTTATGACTCACAAAACTGCCCGCAAATTCCAGCCAAAATGGGAAGGTCCATTTATCATTGAGGCTGTATTCTCCAACGGGGCTTACCGCCTCGCAAAACAAAACGGAGACTTGCTCATGTTGCCCGTCAACGGTAAGTTTCTGAAGAAGTATTATGTCTAAACGACATTCTCCAAGTCCCAAAATGTTGAGTTATGTACCCTCCGGTACCGCTGAACCCACATTCTTCCTCCAAAAATCCCAGAGTGTTGAGTTATGTACCCTCTGGTACCTCTGAACTTACACTTTGACCCCAAATTTTTTGGATTGTCGAGTTATGTACCCGCAGGTGCCTCTGAACTTACATTCCGGTCACTCTTTTAGGTGGTAAGTCATGTATGATCATACCTCTGAACTTGTTCTTCTGAAAGAGCTCCTCCCTCATGATCCACTACCCGCACTCCCAGTGCACAAAAAGGGTAACAGATCCACAAAACGACCACATCGATGTTACCTCTGAGTCGTTTCACTTCCGCCAAAAACAAATCACCCCTTTACGTAGAACTTCCACGTCCTCATTACCTCTGAGTCATTCTATGTACCCCTTCATGGAGCCTACTCCTACCACGTTCTCATTACCTCTGAGTAGGAAGGCTCCATCGAAGAAACCCTCATGCTTGCCACGTCCTCATTACCTCTGAGTAAGTATGTTGGTTCCCTTTCGACTTATCATCCATGCCCAAAACCGGAGTACGCCAAGGATAATAAGCCCACAAATGTCCTCTGTTGACCACAAATATCCTCTGCTGAGTCTACTCCTGCCACGTCCTCATTACCTCTGAGTAGAAAGATTTCGCGGTGGAAAACCCTCATGCTTGCCACGTCCTCATTACCTCTGAGTAAGTATATTGGTTATATCTCGTCCTATTATCCGTATCCTAAGCCAGGGTACGCCAAGGATAATAGGCCCATAAATGTCCTCTACTAAGTTTCTTATTACGGTCCCATCATTTCTCATCATGCCCCGGGAGCCCAGCTGCTCCATGGCATTCTATCATGCCCCGGGAGCCCAGCTGCTCCATGGCATTCTTTCTCCCGATACCAGAAATGTCCATGGCCACCTTACAGTGAAATCGTTCTAGGTATTCCCATCAAACTTGTTATCCATACCTAAAACCCAGGTATGCCAAGGGTAACAGGTCCACAAACAGTCCCCCAGCGGGGCAAACACCACCACAACACCATAAACACAATAAGAAATACAAATGAAGGGTAATAAAGCATACTCTTTTATTTGGAAACCAAAAATACTACATGTTCTGGGACTACGTCCCTCTCAAAAAAAGGGGGTGGGAAAAGAACAGAAACAAAAGAAGGAAAAAAGCCGTCTATGGTTCGGCGGTACATAGTTCCAAGAGACGGTTCTTCACCAAGGCGGTCCCCCGTTCAAGCCGCTGCTTAGATCGACGCTCGGCCTCCTGGGACAATCGCTCCACATCATCCAGGTACATGTGTGTCCGCCAGCCATCCTCCAGCTTCTTCAGGGCGAGCTCCAGGCCAGCAGAAGCTCGATTAACTCTGTCGACCTCCTGGATAATCAGCCCCTTTTCAGTACGGGCAGCTTCGAGTTCAGACTCCAGGAAAGCTAACTTCCTCTGAAGCTCAAGGATCTGCTCCTGCGTGTCAATGACCCCACGGGAGGCAGTCGCTTCCCGAGTCGTAATAACTTCACTCTCGCGGCTCAACTGATTATATACCTAAGACAGATCGCGGAGGTACTTCAGTATGACCGGCTTGGCCTTATCCCGAGCAGCCCTTGTCTTCTCTACGGCAGTTAGGAGGAAACCGTACTCTTGATCTATAGCAGCAGACAGATCAGCTTGCCGTAGCACCTGAAGCTGGGCCACCAGCTGATCAGCCTCCAGCAATTTTACCTCCAGAAGTGCAGCTATCCCCGCCCCACCGGGAAGAGTTTTAAGAATATCAATGTGACCCTGGGCGCATTGTCGGGCCAAGGCAAAAGGGGTCCCCCATTCCACATCAGCCGTGACCCCTCTCTTCAAGTGGCGATAGAAACTGTCAACCACGTCCTGTTACGCTTCGTCCAGAACCTCCGTAGAGGACGGCGTCAAAAGAAGTGTGGCTGGCAGTGTCGAAGGAGGCACGCTAGAACTTGCCACCAGAGAGACAAATTCTGAGCGGAAAGATGCACGGATAGCAGCTAGCTCCTCCTCCGCCACCTGAAGAGTCTGGACACTCGGCAAAGCAGAAAGGTCGACTCTCGGAGCCGCCTGAGCAGAGGAGGACGCAGAGACCATTGTCCCCTGCCCCGGCTGAGCTGCCACCTGACTTTCCGAACTCGAGCCAGCGGGAGGTCCTTCAATATGAGTCAGAAGAGAAGGGGGTACGCTCCTCTCTGCCCGTTCCCCTTTGGCAGAGCCCACCCTGACAGTGTCCGTCATCGGCACTAGAGAGACAGGACCTGTATGTCCAGAGCAACCATCAATCAGTCTAACCCGAAGGATGTGATGATAGAGCAGATAGGCCTCCTCACAAGTTAAGATTTGGCTTATCTTACCAAGGGAGGAGCATGGAGGCTGCGGATCGCTCACAGCCACCGTAAACCCCTCACCAGCAACCTTTTAGTCGAGTTCAGTTGGTTCTTCTGCCCCAGCCACCCCAGAGGGGGTACGACTGGTTCAGCGTCACCCTACTAAAATTCGACAGTCTCAGGGTTGGGTTCAGAAACCCCATCGCCTTGAATCGAGACTTCAGCGACGAAATGAGCCTCAGCCGCCTCCGGGAGAACACCAGAAGAGATGATCGCGGCACACATGTCACTAACCAAAGTGCTCAGGGCCGAATAAAGTTCAGAAGCAGCAGCCAGTTTTCGAGAATCTGACTCTTCTGATGCCTACAGGGAAAAGAAGATTGATCAGGACATAACTCAGAAAAAAAAAAGAACTAAAGAATAGAGAAAACGGCTGTAAATCGACTCACTTCTGAAATGACATCGACCTCCTCGCCCTTCTCTTTAATGAACAGCCCGCGATGCCTGATCGCGGCCCGCTTCACAGAATATGTTTTGCTGCCACCAGCAGGGTCAGGTCGACTTCGCTTGTGCGAAGGATTAGGTGCAACAGGCGGCTGATCCGCCACCACCTCAGTAGGCACATCAGGCGGCTGATCCGCCACCAATTCAACAGACACAATGGGCTGTTAATCCGCCACTTCCTCTTCTGCAGGAGGGAGGGGACTATCGACATTAGGCTCGTCATCCTCTTCGTCCGCAGTAGTGGACTCTGAGTCCGGCACAGGAACCGCGTTCTTCTACTGCTTCATCGTCTTTGACCCCGGGGGCTTCTCCGTCAGGCCAGTACCCATAATGAAACTGATCCTCTGGTCAAAGTTAACGGAAGGCTTGTTCACCGTAACATGGTATTGGGCCGCCATGTACAGAATTTCTACTGGCGCCTCACCATTAGGGACCGAGAAGGTGGTTCGAGTATGAACCGCATCATAATAATGCCATTCCCTGATACCATCCAGGACGCTGCCTTCAAAGCCCAGGCAAGGGCTGGGACTGTCAAAAGATAGCTGGCTATACCCGAACTGGCGGGAGAACCTGCTAGGCAAATAGGGCTCCAGGTAAACGTTGTTGCGGTGACGATATACTAAGTGTGCTGGGCGAATATTGCGTAGCCAACAGAGCAGTTTCTCGGGCAAGAGAAGAGGAGGTTCGGTACCATCAACATGACCTCTCCTCACTTCTTCAGCGGTAAAAAGAGGAACAGACACAAAAAAGTCGTATCCGTCCACTCTCGGCAGTACCCTTCGATAAGCTGACATGGTGCTGTACTCCCAGGGCTGATGACGGAATCGAATGATGAAGGCATCATCAGTCGTGACACCATCTTCTGGGCCAGGCCACATCAAAGACCGACAATGCATTAACAGCCACCCCATTAGATAATGGTATGGCAGCTCTACACGCTCAAAATTCATCGCCGTATCACGGGCGATAACCTTGGACGAAAAGGCACGAAGGCCGTGGTGTATGCTGCACACCATAGCCGGAAGAAGGGCCAATCTGACCCCAAAAACGAGTTTTACGGCAGGAAGGATGAAGTGGTGACTAAGCCTCTCAATGGAGCCCTTCCCTCCTGAGACTACGAAGTTCCGTAGCCATACCATCAGAAATCCTGCAAGAAGCGCCTTCTCCGACAGCTGCTGAGTACAATGATAAAAATAACTAAAGGAGTCGGATTGACCCCTAAATGTGCCGTTCGTAGACTACGATCTCTTGGCGGTCGACACCAGGGTTTGCACCTCTTCCTGGATTTGAGGACCTCGGGAGGAAACCCGGCCTGAGGCGCCTAGCGTGAAAAGGTATGAGACCCAGGTCGTGGTGTGAGAAATTGTCCCTTCTGAGCTACCATCCTTCTTGATGGCCTTTTGGTGACAAGTGCTGTAGGGACATAACAATTTCCGATATACGGCCACAAAGCCCGGGAACCGCTGATCTAAACCCTCGAGCTCTTCGCTCATAGGGGTGTACACTTCGAAGGCTTCTTCCCCCCAGGGCAGCTTGGAGATGACGTGCGTCTCGTAAAGAGCAAGCCCCATCTCCCAGGCAGGCGCCAAGAAAGTTCCCGTCCATCGGTTGTACATCTCCAAGAGGGCCATGAACAACGGCTTATTTATGGGTAAGCCATGACCGGTACCCCGAATGGCGTAGTAAAGGCCGATCTCGCACAGGGTAACCTCGTACTTCCGTAAAATCTACGAAGTCAGATTGGCCCACGTAGGGATAGGGTTTATCCAGTTCGGCAGCGCCAACCGGCCGATAGGATAGGACCCCTTCCGCGCAAGCTGGTATATGAAGGGGTCAGCTTGAGAGAAAGTGAAATTGGGACCCGGTGCATTTATGAAGGAACCTGGGCCAATCCCATCACGTACCGACTGGTCGGTTCCTTTCCCGCATACGCAGACCTCAACTGTCCGTTATAATGGATGTCCCCCACAAAGATCCCTGACCTGCTTGGAGTCAAGGACTCCACCATCTTCCTCTCTAACGGTAACATGTTGAACCACGACAGGGGAAAATGATGCTCCATTGGAGGAATGTGGATCTCCACTCCATCAAGAGTAAAATCTCAGCTCTCGGATACATCGAGCACTCGGGTATTCTTTATAGACAAAGCATCCCCAAAGAGGAACATCGGCTTCAGATATTTCCCATCTAATGGCCCTGAGTTCATCATGGCGCAGAGAAAGTAGAAAGGCTGTTTCTTGATGGCACTCAACCTCTCTGAAGGCTCTTTCGGAAGCTGCTTCGTCATATGCTCGACTATATGGTTATACCGATAGCCCATAGCAAATTGAGCTTGACCCACCAGAAGTTCTTCCGCTGCATTAACTGGCAGGTTCACTGAAGACAGACAAAAAGAACAAGTTAAAAGATGGGCTAAAACAAAACCAGCTTATGCGGCCCAGTCTACAAGAACTCACGCGGTTCTGTTCGAACATGAGCTTATGCAGCACTAATCAGTGTAAGCTTATGCGGCTCTACTTAGCGAGAGCTTATGCGGTTCCGCTTAGCGGAGCATTATGCGGCTCAATTCAGAAGGAGCTTATATGGTTTGGTTGAGCACAGCCCTATGCGGCCCAGTCCAGACAAACTTGGGCGGTCCTGTTTGAGAGGGTTTCATGCGGTTTAATTCAGAAGAACATTATACGGCTCTGTTTGACAGGTCATTATGCGGTTCAGTTTACGAAGGGTTCATGCGGCCCACCAAGACTACTCCCATGCGGCTCGGACATGGGGTATACCCCCATGCGGCTCGGTCAGGGGACATGTATGCGGCCCATACAGTTTGAACAGTTCGGTAAAGGACACATTAAAAGCTTATGCATAAAACATGCAACAGAGCCGTCTTTGTTAGGGGTTCGAAGTAGATGATCTTCCCAAGTCCTTACCCTTAATGGCAGGGTGAACGTTAGTAGGAACCCTAGGCGCCGCAGCCGATGTGGTACATCTTCTGGAATAAGAGGATATGGAGATACAGAATTTTGATTAACAACAGGCTCTTGTCGAAGATTATTCAAACGTACATCAACCCCTCGACTATCTTGAGTTTGTGCTGCTACCTGCACCGGTGTTACTACTGCCGGCTGAACAGTTTGCTGAGTCATTATTATTTGATGCATACTTTGCATCATGGTAAGCATGTCCTTCAGTGATTGCTCAACTGCAGAGAGACGTTGTTCTGTATTAGCAGTTGACGTCTCCGGTTCATCTCCGATAGCATAGGATTCAACCTCCCTTAAACATACAGAGGGATTGGTGTAGAGGTATGAATCAACGCTATCAGTTTCTGACTCCAACGACTGGGTACCCCCAGCTTCTGAATCTGAAGATTGTAACGATCTTTGACTTCTTGACCGGGTATTCTGATATACCCCTTCAAAAGTGTCAAGGAGTCGGTTGAACTGTTGTTGGCTTGGAGTCCGGGACGAATTGCATCTTGGACGTCGTCCTCTATTGATGTGAGATGCCATATTGACTGATGCATATGACAACTCATGTTCTTGGTCATCAACTGATTGCTGAGGCACATTGTAGCTTAACCGGTCAAAAACTAACCGTTTAGAAGCGGAACAGCAACATTTGATTACAATCTGGTGACACTCACAATGGTAATTTTCTTGGGGGAGTATCACAAAAAAAAATTTATTTTTACGCTTTTGTACGAGCAACTCGCATAAATCAGAAGGAATAGAGGGAGTAGTCTTCTTTATTATATTTAGGACAGAGAAATGTTTAGTCCCTTACATATAAAGAAGATTACTGGCTACATTAGCAGAGCCAAACTGTGCATTTTTATGCGCTTGGAGTTGCGTGCGTAAATCCTGAGATTTTTGTGCAGAAAGAACTCCATCAGCATTACGCATAATCTGAAGGTTTGGTACTCTGCATAAAGCAGTCTAAGAAGGTTGTTGGTGGAAAACTGAAGTTTTACCAACAATAGAATTCTTGTTTTTATGCTGCATGCGTGCATGCAAATTCACTTTAGATGTAAAGGCATCATTGTGAACTTTATCTACCATGTCACCGACAAGAGATTTACCTTTACGCATAGAGCGTAAAACATGAACATCTGCCACATCACAGATGGGCGATTTACCTTTATGCGTAGAGCGTAAAACTTGGGTGTCTACCACATCACAGACGGTAGACTGATTTTTACGCACAGAGCGTAAAACTTGGGAGTCTACCACGTCACAGATGGAAGACTGATTTTTATGCGCAGAGCGTAAAACTTGGGAGTCTACCACATCACAGACGGGAGACTTATTTTTATGCCCGAGGTGCATCACTGAAGTAGAGACTGCCTCGTCACAGACGGGAGCCTCCACAACAGGAGTATGAAGGATTCCTTTGCCTTCAGAGACAGCAGGGAGATCCGAGGATGCTTTGGATTTAGGAATCCAAACTTTTCGTGCCTTCCGCAATTTTTGAACATTGGAGCAGCGAGTACTACCCCCAGTTCGGAGCATTTCTTCGTAAGTAGTCTGGTCGAACTGAACAACCAGAGTCTTCTTTGTCGATCCGACCGACACATCTTCATATTGAGCAATTGCTTTCTCGTCTGAGGAGAAAGTCGTCTCCAACAGAGTCGCTATTTTGTTTCACTTAACAAAATGCCTAAAATTGGCTTTTGAAGGAAAACTAAAAAAAGTACAAAAGTATAAATTATTTCTGGGAAGTATTGCTATGGAAGTCTGATCTGAGAGCGATCACTTTGTTCCTTGGACCATACGATGATGATGAAGAAAACTGCTTGAAGAAGATGAACAATCGGAAGAACTAAGTCACCAGAAAGGTATCGAACAACGGCACTGATGGCACAGTCAAATGCTTTCCTGCTTTGCTTCACCCTGTTCTTGAGAAAAAGTTAAAAAAATGCTTCTAGGAATATCACTCTGAAAGTATGAGTTTTCTCAGAATCTTCTCTCCTGTATCTCTCTTGATGTTGTCTTGTATTAAAAATAAGTCTATTTATAGACTAGACCCTCTGTGCATAAAAAGCAACATAATTGGGTCTCTACGCAAGTAACTATCACCCAAGATGAAAATCAACCTTTACGCGTGATGACACGTGTCCCATGTAGAGTTTTCATCTCTACGCATGGTGACACGTATCCCACTACTTCAACAAAATAGGGAGAGCATGTACACACGTTCCTCGATAAGTGTGGCATGAAAGCCACGTAAGCAAACTACGTTCTCATGTAGCCAGAAAAGATTGGGCGTAAAAATGACCCAAAATAGACTTTCTGCATAAAGTAGCAGACTGTGCGTAAAATAACTCAAAATAGACTTCCCACATAAAGTGGCTGAAAAGTAGCCTTGAGCGTAAAATTAGCTCAAATAACTCTACGCGTACGAAAGCTTTGAGCGTAAAAACTCGAATAGCTTTCATGCATAAAAGAAGCAATCTCTTGAGCGTAAAGTAGCCCATCTGCACACTAAACTACAAGTGTTGGGTTTGATGACAAAATTTTCTCGGCTTCTGTGCAATATTCTGTCAGAAAATCATACTGTCAGATCGATATCACGCGCATTAAATGCATGGTCTGACAGCTTGTCCCTCTCGTAAAAGCTGAGAATGACTCTCGCGCAAAAAGAGCTCGCATAGAGTTTTGAATATGGCTCAATAGAGTTTTTTAATGAGTCTTCCGTAGAAAACATGGGATAGTGCTTAGAATGACTTTGATAGACTAGCATAACTTAGCCTAACTTAAATCGTACAACAACTTGACGAGGAAAGGATGCGTCAAGCCTCGCATCGTAGGAACGTGCCATGCACGCTTTTGACTTTGAACAACCAAGTTATATGGGTGCCTAAACTTATGCCACATGCCGTGTAATAAAACTTAAACCGTGGGGTGAGCAAAGGCTATGCCAAGTCTTAGACGATGGGACCGTTCATGCTTTATCAAGCATTTATGCATCAACGCCTATAACTTAGGCTAATTCATAGCTTTGTGGTGAAGACCAACTTTTTCTTCTCCCAAGCCACGGGATGAAGGACCGAGTGTCATTTTGAAAGCCATCGTACAACATTTCTAAGCCGACCATGGGACCTTTTTCCATGTTCTAACTCAATCGACCCGACTTGGGATCATTCCCTTAGCTATGTGGATTCGTCTATTTTATTATCAAGCCTACTTATGCATTTGAAAACTTTCGTTTTATTAGTGCGAAGGCCAAGCTGAGGCAAGTTCACCTAAGCCACCCACCTGAGCGAGGAGTCGCCTCGACCGAACAGGACTTCTAGCAAGCCGTTGTATGGCTAAGTCCGAACGCCATCGGCATTTCGATTCCTCCGATTGACTGAGCGGGACAGGGCACTACATCATACACCACTCAAAAAAAGTTTTGTCCTCGAAACTAACTGAGTAATTACTCATCGACTCATCACTTTATCCAACATTCAATAACTTTCGCACACACTACTCCTATGTGTTTCTTCAATCCGAGCAACCATCGCACTACCCTCAATCTTTTTCTTGAAACCCTCGACACCCTTTCATTCCTTTAGTCTTACTTTGAATTTCAATATATCACTTAGTTGGTATGTTGGATCGTGCACATATTTCAGGCGTCCCCAAAATACATACATTTCAACCAAGCCTCGTGATAGAGAATTCTGCTATTTTCACTCGAGTCGGATCGTGCACATATTCGGGCGTACCTGATATATATGCATTTCAGCCGAGGCTCATGAGTGGTATTCTCATACTCTTGAATCATTCCACTCATCAACACCAGCATCCAAACTAATCAATCCTCAAGATCACTCGTACCGATGCTAACTCTCGCAACATAGATGTCTCGCCTAACCGCTGGCCATCTCTCCAGACTAAAGTTAATTTTCTGTGTTGGAATCATAGTTCCCAAAAAATAACATCAACAATGACCCCATCCTAAGGTCAAACCAAAGTTGATAATACGGAGTTTTCAACCAAAGCTCGTATCACTCCGATTTCTAAACTTTGAGCATAGATTTCTGTCACGATCCGCTACCCAAATTGTTGGGCCGGGTCGAGTCATGTCCAGCCTACGCTTGAGATAAAGCGTAGTAAGCTGTTCTAAAGACGAACAATATAAGATTAAAGTGTGCTAAAAGTTCTATTTGTCATATTGAGATAAACATCACAAACATAAAATCATCTAGTATATAAATATGTTCCAAATACATAGCCAAGACATAAAACTGGATACAGGTCCAGTATCAAAATATATAGTCTAAAACATGTCTGCTCTCAAAAGTCCCGAGCAACTAAACAAACTAGATGAGTTTTTCCGCAGGTACATCCTCGTAAGGTAAAGCCTGATCCTCCATGGCGACCCCATAATAGGAATCACATAACGACTCCTCCTCGGTAAGTATACCTACAACGTTATCCTGTCAGGACCGGAGCAAGTACTGATTCTACAAACTGAATATACGGTGCATGAAACAGAGATTTAATAACAGAAAATCATGGCATATCATAATCTATCATGGCAAGGATATATTTGTCATGGCGACAGATGCATATGTAATGTTTAAAACTGGAGCAGGCACGTGATCGTCAATAGGTGTACAATATACTGTGGCACATGTAAATAAAATGTACATATACAAGCATAGGTGTACATACGTACAGAAATGCGGGCTAATGGCTTACGACAAGGTATACATATAAAATGCGACCTTGCTCGGTACATACGCACGGAAGAAGGGGGCTTGATCACGTACTCAACTATCGGTTTTCCCATAACCCAAATTCTAACATGTGAGAGATACGAGAACAGTGTAAAACATATGAAAGATACTGGAAGCAGTATAAAGCAGGTGAAATCATGACTTGCAGTTTTAAGAAACAGTATTTTAATACGATTCATTCATAGTTATTATCACATGCAGTAAATAATGTTCGTAGGGGTACTTGCCTCATGCAAAGCAAGGGCGTGAATATGAAGAAATAGATATCCGGTTTCCCGTCACTGTAAAAAGGATATATAAACTTAGTTTTTATACTAAGCTAAATACTAGGACACTAGTGGAGTGACACAACTTTCTGACTGGACACCTAGCCAAGTGCTGAGTCTGCTGACTTTAGCATAGAAAACCAATGTGAGGTGACACAATACCTAAAACAACTTCTAGGGTCTTTATACTAAGGTAGGGTATGGTCCAATACCAAAATATCCCAAAATCATACATAACTTCGCAAGTCGTAATTACTCAATAAATAAATCAGACTGTACACTATGTTCCAACAATTATTAAGACAGGAAAAAAGCTCAAATATACATAAATTAAAGAACCAAAATGATCCTTGTTAATTATAGAAATTTATACTAATTTTTTTGGAATTTATAAACCCTTATAGATATTTATTAAAATCAGTAAACATAATTACCCTGAAAATGAGTTCTATTTTCCTATTTTTATTAAAAGCCAAATTTACCAATTAAATCCTGGAAAAACTATATTAAATTTGCTAAATTATCATAGTATTGAAATACAATTTTTGCCAGATTTTTACAGGAATTAAATTACAAATAAAAATTCAAATACAGCAAGTTAAAATTTTTGAAAAATAAATAATTAATTATTTAATATTTTATCACATATACGAAATTGAACCGGAGTCCAGATACGGGACCCAAAGCCATGAATCAAGTCCGATATGACTCGTACAGGCCTTGAATGTATTTAGGCTCACCCAAGTCCAATCAACCCATGCCAGGCTTGGACTTAGAGTGGTCGTTTGCACAAAATACGTGAAATCATAAATAAATATGGAATTTAAATACATGTAAGTAAATAAATTTAAATTGCAGAAATTGAGAGCATACATATTACAGTATAGGTACTGTATTTATTTACATATTACAGTATAGGCACTGTATTTATAAATACATATTACAGTATAGGCACTGTATTTATATTGACATAAATTTAAATGACAGAATTAAATGACATAATTTAAATGGCAGAATTTAAATATATATATAAATTAATATGAGGTGTTCATCAAAAACACAAAGAAAACCAATATTATATTAATATTATTTTATCATAATTATTTAGAGAGATTTACATATATATATATATATATATATATATATATATATATATATATATATATATATATTATATAAAAAATATATATATATATATATATATTATATAAAATATATATATAGATATATATATTATATAAAATATATTATATATATATATATATATATATATATATATATATATATATATATATATATATATACATATATATATATATATATAAATGCAAATTTCCAAAGATTATTAGTATTTATGCAGTATTTATATAGTATTATACAGGATGTATGTATATATGTATTTATACAATATATAATATTATATGCATTTATATATATACAAATATATATATATATAAACTTATAAAACAAAACAAAACAAATAAAAATAACCCAACACACAAAAGGGGGGATCGAACTCGGCCAACTGCATGGGGAGAAGGGACTCAAGAACCACTCGGCTGACCAGGAGGGTCGGCCGAGCTTGCAGTCCAAGAGTGGGGATTTAGGAAACTTAATTAGAAACAAAGGGGGGAAAGTTCATCTTCTTCGTGTCCCGAGTGCGTGGACACTCGGGACTGTGTCCGGAGCTCGTGTCAGCCCATTTCGATACGAAAACTTGTGTCAAAGCACACTAACGTGCTCGCCAAGGCATTTTCAACACAGTGGTGTCACTTTCATGTCACCACAACGTGTTTTCGTATCATGTCCGAACTAGGGCTAAGGATTACTTCGTGTCTGTGTGTCGGGGTGAGTCGAGAACAGGGGCAAAAGCTTCATTTCGTCGAGACGAACTCGATGATGGCAGCAAAGTAAAGGAACTGTGTAGAAACTAGGGTTCGACTTACCAAGTCGGTCGGACTTACTACGCCGGCGGTGCTACGGTGTTCGTGGTAGTAAATAGGGTTAGGGTTTCGACTTGGGGGGTTTTTATAGGAAAATTTTGGGGGTCAATTTAGGATTTTCGTGGAGAAATTGGGGTTTAGGTCTGTGTCGCGGTGGCCGATCGTCGTTCTGCCAATGGCCTGCCGACGACGAGGGTCAGTTTTGCAGAAAAAACCTCCTAGATTCTCATTTTGTAAAACAGACCACCGCCTTAGCAAAATGCAAAATCCTAATTTGCAAAACCTATCTCGCAAATTCTGTGCAAAAGTTAATTTGTGCAGACAAATCAAATATGGCAGTTTTGATTTAAAACATTTGATTTAATTGCAAACTGCTATAAAAATAATTTAAATAATTACAAAATGATATTTTAAGTCTTAAAAACCATTTAAAAATAATTGAAAAAATTCCAGAAAATTCCTAATAATTATAATAAATTATTTTAAGGATAAAATAATCATTTATACTTAAAAATACTTAATTTAAAATATTTAAATAACAGGGGCTTACAAATCTTTCCTTCTTGAAAAATTTTGTCCTCGAAATTCACAAGGATAGAAGACTCTACAAACATTTAGTATAACAAGCAATTCAAACAATGACTAAGGCTAATATTAAGACTAACCTCTACGGTATCAAGCGAGAACGGATGGTTCCCTCGCGGCTGGTGGGTCGAACAAGTAAGGATATCTCTCCCTCATATCCGACTCCCTCTCCCAAGTATATTCTCCTAGAGATTGACGGCTCCAAGCTACTCGGACTAAGGGTATGACTTTGTTCCTCATCCTCTTCTTCCTTTGGTCCAATATCTCCACTGGCTGCTCAGTAACTGCAAGACTCGGTCCGATCTTCAACTCCGAATGATCCAGAACATGGCTGGGGTCTGGAATGTATCTCCTCAGCTGAGACACATGAAAGACATCGTGAACTCCTACTAGGTTGGTGGAAGTACAACCATGTAAGCTACCTCTCCGATCCTGTCGAGTATCTCGAACGGTCCAATGTATCTAGGGCTCAACTTGCCGCCTCGTCCGAATCGAATCGTCCCTTTGGTGGGTGATATCTTCACTAACACCATATCTCCGTCGACGAACTCCATCGATCTGCGACTAGCATCGGACCAGTATTTCTGCCTATCCTGAGCAACTCTGAGTCTGTCTCTGATCATCCTGACCTTCTCTGCTGCCTCAGTGATCATCTTTGGCCCAAGCATAACTCTATCCCCAACATTATTCCAAAAGAGCGGTGTATGGCAGCATCGTCCATATAGTGCCTCAAATGGAGACATACCGATGCTAGCTTGGTAGCTGTTGTTGTATAAAAACTCTACCAATTGAAGATGGCTCTCCCATGATCCGCCGAAGTCCAGTACAAAAGTCCTCAACATGTCCTCGAGCGTCTGAATCGTCCTCTCAGACTGTCCATCGGTCTGTGGGTGGTACGCTGTACTGTACCTGAACCGACTGCCCAACTCCTTCAAGCTCCTCCAATAATGGGATGTGAATCTTCTGTCCCGGTCTGATATGATACTCACCGGTACTCCGTACAAGTGAACTATCTGCTGCATGTATAGCTCCACCAACTTCTCGGTGGAGAGCCCCATCTTGAAGGGTATAAAGTGAGCACACTTCGTCAGCCTGTCAACGATAACCCATATGGCATCCTTCCCTCCTTGAGAATGAGGAAGCACTGAGATAAGATCCATCGTAATATGTTCCCACTTCCACTCGGGAATGGGTAATGGCTGTAATAAACCAGCTGGCCTCTGACGCTTCGCCTTGACCTGCTGACAAATTAGGCATCTCGAAATAAAGCATGATATATCTCTCTTCATCCCGTGCCACCAAAGATGTTCCCGTAAGTCACGGTACATCTTGTTGGCACCGAGGTGAATAGAATATCGCGATCGGTGCGCCTCCTGCAAGATCGCCTCAATCAGCTCTTCCTTCGGCACGCATAACCGGCTGCCGTGCCTCATGGATCCATCCTCTACTACGGTGAAGTCATCAAGCAATCCAGCTAAAGCCTGGACTCTGAGTCTGCGGAGGCTCTCATCTGTAGATTGAGTCTCCTTGATCAGCTCCATCTGACCTGACTGAATGTCTAGCACCATCATATGTATCACTGATCCTGGTCGAATCATATCAATACCGAGCTTCTTCGGATCTTCCCGTAAATGTCGATCTATCATCAGATACCATGCCACCGGATGCCTGCTCAGCGCATCCGCTACCACATTTGCCTTCCCGGGGTGATACTGTAAATTGATGTCGAAGTCCTTTATCAACTCCAACCATCTTCTTTGCCTCATGTTCAGCTCCTTCTGCGTGAACACATACTTTAAGCTCTTGTGGTCAGTAAAGATTTCCACTCGCTCTCCATATAAGTAGTGTTTCCACAACTTGAGTGCAAAGATCACCGTAGCTAACTCTAGGTTGTGGGTAGGATAGTTCCGTTCATGAGTCCGTAATTGCCTAGATGCATAAGCAATCACTTTCCTATGTTGTTGTAGGATACATCCTAGCCCATTTTCTGAAGCATCGCTGTAAATGGTAAAACCTCCAGATCCTGAAGGTAATGTCAGAACTGGAGCGGTCGTCAGCCTCCTCTTCAGCTCCACAAATGCTGTATGACAGTCCTCTGACTAGATGTACTCTGCGTCCTTCCGCGTCAGCTTCGTCATGGGTTCAGCTATTCTAGCAAAGTCCTAGACAAACTTCCTATAATAGCCTGCTAATCCCAAGAAACTCCTGATCTCTAAAACCGATGTCGGAGCCTTCCACGTCTCGATGGCAGCAATCTTCCTGGAATCCACTGGGATCCCCTCTCCAGTGACCATATGACCGAGAAACTCCATTCGGTCTAGAAAGAACTCGCACTTCGACAATTTGGCATACAACCTTTCCTTCCTCAAAATCCTTAAAACTGTCCGTAAGTGTTCTGCGTGCTCTTTCGACGTCTTCGAGTATATCAGGATGTCGTTGATAAACACCACGACGAACTTATCCAGATACTGGTGCTATGTCTTGTTCATCAAGTCCATAAAGACAGCTGGCACTGTAGAAGCATGGAAAAGAACAAAAAAAGGCCTATGCGGCTCCGACAAAAGGATCCCCATGCGGCTCAAGAGTCCATGCGGCTCGGATGGCTCCATGCGGCCCAGAAAGGAACCACGTGGCCCCTAACAGTTCTGATCTACACTCTGCTGCAGTTAATGCCCTGACGGCTGCTCTGACAATGGCTGCTCTGACAATGACAACTCTGACAAATGACAGCTCTGACATAAAAAGAAATAATGACTGACATGATAGCGTGTTCCTAGGGAAGAGGAGAAAATCTTCTTACAACCGGCAAGATTCACCAAGTCCCGAGGCCACTCCATGCGACTGCTGCAGTTATGCGGCCGCCCACTTCATGCGGCTGCCTTCTTCATGCGGCTGCCCATCCGCATGCGGCTGCCTATCCCCATGCGGCTGCCTATCCCCATGCGGCTGCCCAACCGTATGCAGCTGCCTATCCCCATGCGGCTGCCTATCCTCATACGACTGCTTATCCTCATGCGGCTGCCCATCCTCATACGGCTGCATGCTTCATGCGACTGAGAGGACCACCCATATGCGGCTCTGCCAGGACGTCCCAGTTGAGACACGTGGCGGTCTTCACGACAGTTGAGACACGTGGTATTCTTATCTTCCCTGGAATCATGGCTGTTAACGAATCATAACAAAATCAGATTTGTTGCAATCGTTATAATTGCCCAGATCAAATCAAATCAGGCAAATTGGACACGTGGCAGGCCATCATATATCATGGAGATTCATGGCAATCAATATTTATTGCTCACAGAGATTGGATGCAATCCACATTAATTGCTCAGATTTATTATATTCAGGATGAGCGGCCCAGATTGGTTGACTCCCAAGCCGCCGACTTTTCAAAGAAGGCAATCATTGCAAACCCTAATGATCACCCCCCACACCTATAAATAGCAAGGTGTTATTCCCTTACAAATGGACAAAGACAGATGCATACAGAGATAGACACGCAGAGGAGCACATACAGAGAAAAAAGGAGATCATTTATTCGTCAGAGCCAAGGCTACGTCCGATCGTCCAAGGAGTAAGGCAGAGCTGCCGTCGCTTTCCAGAGCCTCTATCGTCACCCCCAAGAATCAAAAATAAACAATTGTACTTAGATTGCTGTACCTAGGTTTTCATTCCTAGGCTTTCTTTGTACGAGCGAGTTTGTATTATGAAATAGAAGTCCAGTCCTCCCATAAAACTGTTCTGTTCTTTTATAATCAATGGCAAACACGATGGCGACTCTGCTGGGGACAAGCTTCTTCTCGGTTGAGAAGTTAGTGATGCAATCGGATGTAGCCAAACTTGGCTCCACACAACAGAAGATGGTCGTCCGCTTCGACCAACAGGCGTTTGAAGAAATACTCTCCGACGGGAGCGCTGGTCTGGTCCAGAAGCGAACCTGCACAAAAAAGGCTCGCAGGGAGTGGAGGCCCAAATCATTTGCTCCTTCCCAGGCCCTGGACGGAGTACTCTCTGCTGTCCAAAACGGCGAAGGCAACTCTCATGCGGCCCCACTTCAGGCCGTAGAGGACTCTGCTGTCCCCAAGTCCGGCAGAGGAAAGCACTACGATGCTGGACTTGCAGGGGCAAAAAGTGGTTCTATGTGCTCCAGGAAGAAGCCGAACAAAGGTACCAGTCGCATGCAGAACGCTCATGCGGCCAAGATTGCCAGCCGCATGCATGATATTCATGCGGCCAAAACTTTCAGCCACATGGGGAAGACTCAGGCGGCCGAGACTTCCAGCCGCATGAAGAAAGCCTATACGGCCACGACTGCCAGCCGCATGAAGACTATTGATTCTAGCCATATACTACCTGCTCTGTGCGGCTCAGGCTCAGTCTTCGATCGCCTCTCCTATGGTCCTGATCTCTCATGCTCCCAAGAAAATATATCTGACTCTCTGCAACACCACTTAGACTCTTTCTACTATACGCCTTTAGGCGCTGGAGTGAAGAAGTCGAGGGCAGCGCGAGCTTGGCAAGCTCAGTCGGATGTCCCAACCTCTGACCATCCGAGCGCTCCACATGCCGTTATGCGGGCCTCTGATGGAAAGTTGTACGGAACCACTCGAGTCCCGCCCCCGATGGCAAACGGACATAGTGGTTCCGAAAAGTCTCTCAGCAACCAGGGAGCAAATATGGTAATTCCAGACCCATCTGACTTGCGTGAGGTTATCCTCTACAAGCGCAAGGAAAGAGAAGAGGCCTCGGTGTGCAAAGAGTCCTCCCATGGACATCACTGCACCCAAGTCATTATCAACTGCTGTTGTAACAACGCAATAGTGAGAGAAGACCGGCAGTCCGTCTTCCAAAGACTACAACAACCAAGTTCAGAGGACGAGGCGCCTCCCGTCGTCTCCTGCAATTCTGCTCAGAGAATCTCCACCGATGGAAGAGGGAAGAAGATAAGCGTCTCCAGCCCGAAGATTTCAACCACTGTGACTAAGAAACTGTCGTCTAAATGGTTGTCCACCACCGGAGTTTTCCAAGGTACACGTTCGAAGACGAAATCTGCTACAATAGGAGATTCATCATCCACACCACTGGCGGTCGCTGGAACTGGGGGTAGCACTCCTCTAAACATCCACGACAATCCAATGTTCCAAGGAGACGAGCCGGGGAAAACAACTCTCCCATCAGATACAGCAAGTGCCGACGTCCCCGAGGACGACCACGACTCCCAAGACGAGGCAAGCTCTGAAGCTGGGGGTACCATTCCTTCTGAGTCCGAACCAGAGGAGAACATTCCCACATACCCCGATGACTTCTCGGTACAGGGGTATGATTCGGAGGGCACGTCATCCACCGTCCCTTCTACTTCTACTCATGTAAGGACGGCATTCATGACAAACGACGAACAAGATGGTCCCAGTGATCGCCAACGCATCGACACTCTGGAGGCCATACTGCGCACATTGGTCAAATCTGTGGACGAGATCTAAGCGGCTCTTCCCACTCTACAAGGAAGGACACCTGGCCAAACAAGCTTGGGTCCCGCGGTCAATGAGGACTCGAACTCAGCAGCACCAAGCCCGGGCGATAATCCTCCTAAAATGTCGGCTCCCACCGCTGCGGATGAGGCCATGGAAGCAAGAAGAGAGGTCCAGGAGCTCCGGGCCATGTTTCACGCTCGAGAAGCCTCTCAGGACCTCAGAATGCGGCAACCATACCCCGCTGCATGGAGGGATATCCCTTTCCCACCAAGATATAAGCCATTCAACATCAATCCCTATGATGACAAGACCTCCGCAAGTCGGTACATCACATACTTCGAGGTCACCACCAACCATCTGCCCTATGACGATGCCATCCTTATACGATTATTCATCGGGGCATTGGAAGGGGTCGCCTTCGACTGGAACCGCAACCTGCCAGACAACTGCATCCACTCCTTCGCCAGCTTCAAGCGTATATTCTTGGAGAGATTCTACGAAGTAGGACAGGATGTCACAATGTCTACCCTCATGGACGTCGTTCAAGGGGAGAAGGAGCTGACAAGAAACTATATTGAGCAGTTTCGCCAAACCACAATGAAGTTGCCGTCCGGTAATCCGGATTCCTCCTTAATTGAAATTTGCCAAAAGAGACTGCTCCCAACAATCAGCCTCTGGATGGGCGAAAGTCAATTTAAGGACTGGAAGACGTTTATCATCAGTGCCACTAGCGCCGAAGACAAGTTGAAGAAGGCTCGCCAACTGGGATTACACATCTCGGAAGGAGAGGACAAAGGCAAGCGCCCTAATACCAACAACAACAATGGTGGTAAGGCCTCCAACAATCGGAACAACAAGGGCAAGCAGGCTATGGTGGCCGACACAGCCCAGAAGCCTGAGTCAAAACTGGCAGACAAGCAATGGCCGCAAATGACCTACTCCTTCGAAGACGGCCATGTCAAGCCCATCTTGGACATGCTCATACAAGGAGACAGAATTCAGCTCCCTCCACCAAGACGGGAACATCGGCCGGAAGAAATGGAGAGCCCAAAGTACTTTCATTACCATTGCTACGTCCACCATGCTACACCCGACTGCTACCAACTGAAGCGATACATCCAACATCTCATCGATTCGAAGGCTCTGGCCATTGATTTCGAAGAGGTGACCGTACAGCCAATATGGTGTCAGTACAGTTCGACAGCTTCCCTCCAACAGAGACTCAAGATGGCGTGGTACCCGTCCCTCTGGCGACAATGAAGATCGCTAATTTTCTACCTCCTCGAGATCAGGCTACTGGTCTAGTACCCGTTACTACATCGCGAGGGAAGATCATGTGGGTCCATCCGGACTTGGTATCTGAGGTGACTCAGTCCGCACCTCCCTCCACCAGCAAGAAGAAGAATGGGAAAGTCAAATCATGTTGTACGATCTCGATAGAGGTCGAAGAAGCTACTGCTGTTGTTACCCGCTCCGGCGTACAAATCCAATCTCCACCGGGTAACTCGGCTGAAGATCATCAGCTGACAGCTGCTAATGCTCCAGGACCTCCGCAACCTTCGACGACCGACAAGCCTAGGCCGAAGGAGACTCGCTTCGACAAACCTCTCTGAAAAGAGACATCTCATGGGCAAGAGAGGCCATACAACTTTGACATCCTGGTACAATTGGCCAACACACCGGCCAAATTTTTGCTATATGAGCTTCTGAGACTTTCCAAGGATGTCCGTGTCGCGCTGAGCGAAGCACTCTAGAATACCGACGCATACCTGGCTCAGTCCAATCTCACTGGGGAGGACTCGCCGGCAGATCTCCAGGACAGCGCTTGCACAGGGTCTATGCCAAACATTGTCTTCACTCCGCAGGATATGCTTATCAAGACCAACCTGCACGATCGCCCTCTGTATTATACTTGGTATATTGGCGATATTAAGGTCGATCTGATGCATATTGACCCCGGGTCCTCCATAAGCATCATCCCGAAGAGCCTACAACACCATCTGCGCATCCCAATGCATCGCCTGACGCCGACAAGTACTGCCATCAGCGGCTTCAATTCGGGCAGGAGCTACCCAATCGGAAAGATTCGCCTGAAGTGTCAAATCGGCGACCTTCAGTCAGAAGTGACCTGTTATGTCATAGATGCGGACACTTCCTACAATTTTCTCCTGGGGCGTCCTTGGATACACGATTACATGATCGTGCCTTCCACACTGCACCAGTGCTTCAAGTACGTCGACAAGCACGGCCTTATGAGGACAGAATTTGTCGACATCGATCCCTTTAAAGGGGTCGAATCCTACTACTCAGATTCATGCTTATACGAGAAGTCAAAAAAGTATCTTGCCGAAGGAGATACTCAAGCTCAAACTGAGGCAACAAGGGGATCAGAAGAACCTCTGACGATCCACCTCCAAGCCCGCAAGCCTGGCATAACTGTGCCCCTTACATCCACTCTGCGTAAGGACGCAATTAGCCTCTCTGTACAGGAGGAACAGATGATAATCCGACTGCCAAGGTCTGGCCAAGCGCCAAGACCCATGACAGAGCCACTGACAATCAGGTTGCCTAAAGCTAACCAGCGACAAACAGGGGAGCTCAATCCCTCTGTCAAGCCGATGATAATTCGTCTTTCTAGAATAAATCAGCAACCGAGCACTAAGCCAGGGACTACTAGCCAGCCAATAACTCCCCGCTCAACATCGAGCACCAAACTGGAGGTAGCTAGTATGCCAACAACTCCACGTTCTGCTCCACCTATGGAGCCCCTGATAATCAAGTTGCCCAAGTCATCCTCTCAGTCTGTATTTATACAGGGGGTGGCTGAAGAAGAATCTGAGCTGGCCATGTATGTGGCTGCTTACACTGATGTTCCATCTGCAGATGATGTAATCCCACTAGAAAAGATACCTTACTTCATCAATAAAGGGCTATCTTTGAATTATCTCGAGCTTAATAAGCTCTGTACAATGTATGTTATGGAACACGGTATAGGCACTCACCTGCACACACAAGTGACAAATGTCTACACCGCGAACCAACTTACTCCAGTAGAAGACGCCTACCGCATAATCGAGGGAGACGATCACCCAATCATCTTCGGCCGGAAGAATGATCCACAGCCCTTCAAGATAGAAAAAGTTGAGCTCGAACCCGACACTGGGAGATTGTCCCTTTATCAGTATAGTTCCTAATCCAAGTACCTTATACAAAAACAAGGATATGATCTGGAAACTACACCAGGCTTAAACTACGGCACCGGACGGCGGTTACCCTTACAGCCGTCGGCCCCCGCTAGGAAACCACGAGATTATTACAGTAAAACCAGATGTGGGCTCGGTTATGTCACACCTGTGACAACACTTGAAAGCTCAGACGAAAAAAGCGACTGGCATTCACACTCAACCGGATCACCCACTTTCGATTCAGATATCAGCATCTGGAACATGATCAGGCAAGTCTGGTCCGTCAATATGGCACTTGCCGACGCCTACGAAGAAGATGAAGACATTCTCGAACTTCTTGAGCTAGAGCCATAGGAATAACAACCAGATGCACAGTAGGAGAAGCGGTTCGAACAAAGAGAACCTCCCACCGAGGATGAGGTTGTACAAGTCGATCTCGTTGATGAGTCCTCTCCAAAGCCCATCTTCGTCAGCAAGAATCTGACAAACGAAGAGCGAGAATCACTACTACAACTCGTCAGAGAATACATCGACGTATTCGCCTGGAGCTGTAAAGATATGCCAGGACTGAACCCCGAGATTGTACTTCACAAGCTCAACATCCGTTCGGACGCAAAACCAGTCAAGCAATAGCAACGTCGGTTCCGTCCTGACGTCATGAATGCCATTGAAGCCGAGATAAACAAACTGATAGCCAGCAGCTTCATCCGTAAGGAACAGCATCCTGACTGGGTCGCCAACATAGTACCAGTCCTCAAGAAGAGTAAAAAGATTCGAATCTGCATCGACTTTCGCAATCTAAATGAGGCATGTCCTAAGGATGAGTTCCCTCTCCCTATCACAGACATCATGATCGATAACACCTGCGGCTTTGAGCGTATATCATTCATGGATGGTTTTTTGGGGTACAACTAAATTAAGATGTTCCCTGACGACGAAAAGCATACATCATTCCGAACACCAATCGGCACATACTGCTAAACAGTTATGCCTTTTGGCCTAAAGAGCGCTGGCGCCACTTATCAAAGAGCTATGAGCATCATCTTTAGAGACCACTTATACAAGACAGTAGAATGCTACGTCGACGACATCGCCGTCAAAAGCCGTTCTAAGGAAGAACATTTGCATGATCTGAAGACGGTATTCGACCAGATGCGAGCGCACAAGTTGAAAATGAATCCCACAAAATCCTTCTTGGGTGTATCCAGCAGAAAGTTCTTGGGTTTCATCATTACCTCCCAGGGTATCCACGTAGACCCTGAGAAGACAAAGGCAATCATGGAGATGAGTCCCCCGAGAAATCTCCGTGAACTCCGAGGCCTTCAAGGGAGGCTAGCTTACATCAGAAGATTCATTTCCAATCACTCCACCTTCGTCCCGAATGCATCGTTTCATACTCGCCATCACAGATTACTTCTCCAAATGGGCGAAAGCTGTTCCGCTTGCAGAAGTGAAGACTTCAAACGTGATCAGCTTCCTCAAGCATCACGTCATCTATCGTTTTGGACTCTCCCGAAGGATCATCCACGATAATGGTCCACAGTTTGTAAGCCATGCCTTCTATCGATTCTGAGACAAGCATCGAATCTAGAATGTTGCTTCGACACCGTACAATCTGGCAGCGAATGGGTTAGCAGAAGCATTCAACAAAACCATCATCAAGTTACTCAAGAAGTTCGTATCGTCCAACAAATACGACTGGAATAAGAAGCTTGGTGAATGCTTATGGGCGTACCGTACTACAGTCCGAACAGCCACTGGGAACACACTATTCTCTCTGGTGTACGGGAGTGAGGCAGTCCTTCCATTGGAGACTCAAATCACCTCGCTCCGCGTCGCTCTCACTTACCAATTGACGACGGACGATAACTACCGTCGCCGCCTAAAAGAGCTGGAGGCCTTAGACGAAAAGCGCCTACTGGCTCAGCAGCGAATCGAGCTATACCAAGCACGCATCTCCGGAGGCTTCAACAAGAAGGTTAAAGTCAGAACATTCCAAGTGGACGATCTCGTTCTGGCAATTCGGAGGCCGATGGTCATGACTCACAAAACTGTCGGCAAATTCCAGCCAAAATGGGAAGGTCTATTTATCATTGAGGCTGTATTCTCCAACAGGGCTTACCGCCTCACAAAACAAAATGGAGACTTGCTCATGTTGCCCGTCAACGGCAAGTTCCTGAAGAAGTATTATGTCTAAACGACATTCTCCAAGTCCCAAAATGTTGAGTTATGTACCCTCCGGTACCGCTGAACCCACATTCTTCCTCCAAAAATCCCAGAGTGTTGAGTTATGTACCCTCTGGTACCTCTGAACTTATACTTTGACCCTAAATTTCTTGGATTGTCGAGTTAAGTACCCGCAGGTGCCTCTGAACTTACATTCCGGTCACTCTTTTAGGTGGTAAGTCATGTATGATCATACCTCTGAACTTGTTCTTCTGAAAGAGCTCCTCCCTCATGATCCACTACCCGCACTCCCAGTGCACAAAAGGGTAACAGATCCACAAATTTCCAAAACGACCACGTCGATGTTACCTCTGAGTCGTTTCACTTTCGCCAAAAACAAATCACCCCTTTACGTAGAACTTCCACGTCCTCATTACCTCTGAGTCATTTTATGTACCCCTTCATGGAGCCCACTCCTACCACGTCCTCATTACCTCTGAGTAGGAAGGCTCCATCGAAGAAACCCTCATGCTTGCCACGTCCTCATTACCTCTGAGTAAGTATGTTGGTTCCCTTTCGACTTATTATCTATGCCCAAAACCGGAGTACGCCAAGGATAATAAGCCCACAAATGTCCTATGTTGACCATAAATATCCTCCGCTGAGTCCACTCCTGCCACGTCCTCATTACCTCTGAGTAGGAAGAATCCGCGGTGGAAAACCCTCACGCTTGCCACGTCCTCATTACCTCTGAGTAAGTATGTTGGTTATATCTCGTCCTATTATCCGTATCCTAAGCCAGGGTACGCCAAGGATAATAGGCCCATAAATATCCTCTGCTAAGTTTCTTAGTACGGTTCCATCATTTCTCATCATGCCCCGGGAGCCCAGTTGCTCCATGGCATTCTATCATGCCCCGGGAGCCCAGCTGCTCCATGGTATTCTTTCTCCCGATACCAGAAACTGTCACGATCCGCACCCGTTTTTTTTAAACGGATACGAGACGTGTCCAAGCCAGCCTACGCCGCAGTGTTGACGGTAGTACGCTGTCACGGCCATGAAGATCCAAAATCACAAATAATGCTCATTCACACAATTAATTTAACTTACAATGATCACAAGTTTTACATTTTGCAAAAAATATAAACTTGTACATATAAAAGAATAACTACAACTCCACTATCTAACTAGTCTCTAGGTTTTTGTCTGCAAGTATTCCCGTCTCTCCCCAAGCTAAGTGAATCCACGGCTAACCTAAAAATGTTGGTTTCTAGTCAGGAATGGAACGAGCACAATTCACTGAATACAATTTCAAATAAAGAAAATGACTATAAGACAAAGGTTAGACATCAATCATGAGTTTGAAAATAAACAGAAAATACGAAAAACCAATAGTAAATAAATAGACACCATATACTTTTCCCAACTGTTAGAAGTACCTTTGACATGTGATCGATCTGGGGTGCTACACCGCACGGTCTACGATATCTACTTGCAGAATTTAAACAATGTCTACGAGATCTACTGCATAAAATAAACAATGTCTACGAGATCTACTGCATAAAAATAAACAATGTCTACGAGATCTACTGCATAAAAATAAACAATGTCTACGAGATCTACTGCATAAAAATAAATAATGTCTACGAGATCTACAATGTCTACGATATCTATAATATCTACGAGATCTACAATGTCTACGATATCTACAATGTCTACGATATCTACAATGTCTACGGTCTGATCATACATCCTTGGTACTTCTCATTCCCGATTCAACAATTTATAATAGAGTATAAAAATCACATAACCAATGACCAATCAATGAAATATAGTAAAGATCAATATCGAAATGCAAACAATAAACTGTACTCGCCTGTGGTCCTTTGCTGGTGAAACCGACAATCTGAACTACTCAATGTGCCACTATAGTCAAAACCCGTACAACAATCCCCGGAAGCTGAAATAAACAATACCAATGATCTCAGAATAGTCCAATTAGCTAGGATTTGCCTGTCCTTAAGTCCAATTCTGGACACAGGGGCAAAACGGTAATTTTGGGCAAAAACGGTGTCCGCCGTTGGACCCGCTTTGCACCGAAAAGCGTGCCACAGTCAACGGTCTCTAAAGTCATCAAACTACATGTCTACGGATCCGGTTTTTCGATACGAACCCAACCGTATGTCTAGAGTTGGATTCCGGCGGGCCGTGCACAAAATCGCCCGTTGAGTGGGACCGTGGGGCCCGCAAAACGGTAATTTTATCAACGGTCTCAAAATCGGACCAAACCTGGCATACAGGACCAAAAAAACGATACGGTTCTGATGGCACATGTTTCATCTCGATCTGACGAGCGTGCACAAAGAAATTGGAGAATTTGCAAAGTACACGATACGGTGAATTTCGACGGATACGCATCAAATTCGTCGCGCACACGCGACCAATTTGAATTTCGACAAAGCCCACACGACCACGAAGCCGTTATGCAGCTTTCGATGTCATCGGTTCGCGACCACGTCGCCCGGAATGGCGGGACGCACGTCGTGTGGGTCAATTCTCTAGTTTTCGAAACATGTTTTTCATGATTTTCAATCTGATTTCTACTACTGTCTAATCCACGATAAATAAAACTAATAATGAGGTTTTCTTCGTGGTTAGGTTGTCTAAACTTCTGTTCAAATACAATTTTGAAATATCGGAAGGATCGACGAGAAATTGCCTTCCAAAGTCGATGTTGGGACTGGATTTGTATTCTGTTTTCGAACAGAATTTCTGTGACTTCAAGTCGATTTCTCCTAGGCTTTTAATAGGATCCATATTAATCTAACTAAAGGGATGTAAAGTTGGTTGAGTTTGGAGCATACCGGAAGAAGCGAATCAGAAAACGATTGAGCGTGCGTCGAGAATGCACGACGCGAAGTCGGCCTCGCAAAACGCTGCTACTGCCCTGCTGTTTCGGTTCAGTCGCGTGCACGTGCGCGTATCCGCGCGCCTGGCCGTCAGCGGTGCGCGGCCGTCGGGGTGCGCCGCCTAAGTGTGGGGAATGGCTGCGTAGGTTAGGGTTTAGGTTCGTCGAAGTTTGTTTCCTCCTCTCTCTCGTTCTCTTCCAATATATATCGGGTTCACGAGAACACAGAGCTGTTCTCTCGGGGAGGGGCTGAGCTTTAGACTTCCCTGTTGTTTGGGGTGCTCGGATGGGAGGATTAGGCCTGGATTCGAATATGGGGGAATTAGCCTGGCCCGAGCCCAGCTGGCTTGGTTGGCCGGGCCAGCCATTGCTTCCCTTTTTTTTCTTTCTTTCTCTTTTACTTTCTATCTATTCTTTTTTTATCATTATATATATATACCAATATTAATATATATATAACATATCAATTCTATGTACATATTTATCTATCTCAATATATCAGTATTAATACCTAACATTTTAATATTAATATATATATATACACGTACACGTATATAATTTATATATATATATATATATATATATATATATATATATATATATACATATAATCTATATAATCTATATTTATAACATATAATATGAATAACATATCAATAGTCATATATACATATATATATTTAAAAATATACGTACACGTACACGTATATAATTTATATTTATATATACATACACACACACATATATATATATACATATTTATATTTATATATTATACATAAACATTCACATATATATTTTGATAAAGCATAAATGATAATAAATAAATAAGTTATACTTAATAATCAATCCAGTAAAATAAATAATAATAAAATATTAAAAAAATTCGGGAAGGGGAGCTACAAATCTACCCACCTTAAAAATAATTTCGTCCTCGAAATTCTAACTCATAGACATGCCTAAAATTCAAAATAAAAGTGAAAAGAATAAATCCACTTTTACCACAATCTTCTCGAATTTTAATTCCTCACAATAGTTTATATCCTCCTCCTAATCATTTTGTAGCTACGAAGTCTCGAGGGCTTCTACCCGCCTTTGGTCAGACTACTCTCTCAGGGGTATGTCTCTACAGCTTTATAATCATTCAACTACAGTCTGCAATCGCTGCTAATAGATATCTACCTGCTTATGGCCTATATAATTCTCTCCTATCTACCACGCAACCCAGAAATTAACAAGCACAAATTTATACAGGTGGCTAAGAATAGTAAACTCTAATAAGCATGACCATTCATCGCTCCGAAATAAGGAGGACAGGAAGATAGGAGAGTAATTATGGAGTTTCAAAAGTAAGGAGTACCCAAGGATGCAGATAGAAAGAAAGTTCATGAACCATTGACTTATTTACTAGATGAGCTACTCTAGTCTAGTCACCTGCTAAATCGAAGAACACTTATTTCTTAGAGAGGGGCTTGCAATCCGTGCAACACGAAAATTCCATTCTCGGAGTTAATCCAAACAAGGTTCCAAAATAGAACGGAATTTGAAAATCAAGATTGTGATCTTTTACGTGGTTATTTAAACACACGAGTAAGGGATATAGATGCGATGCAAGATCATATCTCGACTTCCAGGTAGATGGAATAAAGGTTACGAATGGATTCACATTCTAAGGGATGGAGACTACATAATAGGTATAGGGGCCTATTTTCAAATAGTTCAGTTCTATAGTCCAAAATGCGCCTTCGGTGACTCTTGTGTTTAAGTAGCACAAGAGACCTCTATCAAGTGGCACACTAGTGGCAAGCGCGTAGTGGGCTTCGAGTAGATCCCCACCACATATTGGATCGAAAGGTTTGAGTCGAGGTTGAGTCTCTAATTGTAGTCGGGAAGTTTACCGGTAAGATGGTAAGGGTTATAGCCAGTCCTTTTAACCTGAAAGTTATAGCACAAAAATAAAGTACAAGGGGACGGATTTGAGTGGGACATGATATACCTAGATGAAGGTGGACTCGTCTAGATCTTGCATATGAAATTTGTTGGAAGGTAACAGCTGGCCTCGTGCTCTGAATATTAAGGACACGGCCGGGGACACAAAATGATCTAAATGAAAAGTGGGAGTCCACGGGGCACTAATAATCATCCTAATGAAAATTATTCTAAACAATAGGTAATCCTCGCATATCCCACAATTTTAGAAAGCTTACAGTCTACCCACCTTAGAAATAAGGCATGGGTTTTGGAATAATGAGGTTAGGAGAATTCTAAGGTCCGGGTATTGTACCTCGACTCTTGTCAATAAAGAATAAGGCACGACGTAACGGAATACCGTAGATATAGGTCAAGTCAAGGATTGTTTACCAATAAATGGAAAATGAGTGTGTACTAAGACACATGGTCGATAAAATAGAATGACCTACTCGTCCACCATATACGAGAGTTATCGACGGGGTAGCCAACTCTAAGACACATCCTACGAAAAGATTTCTACAAACTGAGTCGTGAGTTTCTATTTGTGTTAAGCCTGCCCGACTATTGTCCCAAGAGTTCTAGGGGTATGGGCTTAAGGGTTGCTAGTTAAAGCAAGCTTCAAGCAATAAATTAGAGACTCACAACAAATTATTTTCTTAAGATTAGATAGTCTCCTAGGTCAGCATTTTGACCAAGGGCAAAGCCCTACTCATTCTCAAGTTCCGATGGCTAGAAGGTCCCAATAGCAGTTTGGGGGTCGAGAGAAGAACGAATAACTCAAAGCAAGGTTCTAGTCACATGGCTAGCCGATGGTAGCTATACTTGCGTATACCACTATCATAGCCATGGGGATACCCTGTGTCTCGTTACCAATTATGCACTTTTGTCTTTCCAAATCAGTGAAAGAAGAAAAAAAAACAATAAAGAGTTCAAGGGAGATGTTGAATACAATTACGTGATTCAAAGGCGAATGTATAATTCAAGAGGAATTATCAATGCAGTCGTGGATGAGATCCTAGAGACATCTATATCTCAATCCACGTAGGGTAATTAAATAAAGTGCGAACCAAATGCATCATGGTTGATCAGACCATAATACACTGATTCTGATTAGACAATAAGTTAGCAGGCATCCCCACTAAACATATGCCTCGAATCAAGCTCGAGAACAGAGTGAGCTTGCAAAACTAAGCAGCGTTTGTTAAGATAGTCGAATACAATTATGCGAGATCTTTGAAAGAAGGCACGAGTAGTTCGAGTTTTGTGAGAATCAAACTCACCTGGTGTTCCGGCTTACACAATCTTCCTATAATCTTCCTGTCCATAAGGTCTTGGTCAACTAATGGGTTATGGAACTCTGGATCCTATATTGTCACTTCCCGATCCTGGAATACATATTTTAATACGTAAACCGATAAATTGTATTTACCTTGTATTTATACGATATTTATTATGTTGTCTTTCTTCATGCATTTTCCAACAATATTCGACAAAATATTATTTCGTAATTTATTTTCTGCATTTGGGCCTACAGTTTTGGCTCATTTGGGTAACCTATTCTTGGTTCACCTATGGTTCATCATGAACCCATGGGTTCAAGATTCTATATAAATAACTCATCTCATTCTCTCTCCTCTCATTATTTCCTCTCATTTACTTTCCTCCACCAACCAAGGCAAGTACCAACTTGCTCAAGAGATGGATCCATAAATTTTTGTCAATGTTTCTTACAAAATTACTTGTCAAAATATGTTCTTCTCCTCAACCTATACTAGTTTAGAACTTGGAAATTTTCATTTTGAAGCTTTGATTTTTGTAGATCTAAGTTTTAATTATTTTCGGATTTCCTTGGTTTTGATCTATTTTCGTTAGGGTTTTGTGGGTTTTGATGCTTCCATGTGGAAGAGAATTCAATTTTACTCAAGTTAGAACTTTGAAAACCTAGATTTGGTTTTGATTTGGTCAAGTTATGAGAATTAGAAGTTTTTGGTGTTCTTGAGGATGCTCTCGGCCTGGAGGAGAAGACCCTTCAGCCTGCGCTCTTTAGCGCAAGGTTGAACTGTGCAGCTCGTCTCTTGACGAATTGCGCAACCCCTCGGCCAGCGCATTGCGCTGAGCTGAACTGCGCTGGCGCTCCTTAGCTCCAGCGCCACCTAATCCCTGCGCAGTCTAACCCTGCGCAACCTGACCCTGCGCAGTCTGATCCCTGCGCAACCTGACTCTGCGCGATCTGATCCTGCGCAACCTGACCCTGTGCAGTCTGATCCCTGCGCAACCTGACTCTGCGCGATCTGATCCTGCGCAACCTGACCCTGCGCAGTCTGATCCATGCGCAACCCGACTCTGGTGCAATCCATCCCCTGCGCCATTTAACCGCTGTGCAGTCTAATCCCTGCTCAATCTAACCCAGCGCGCTTGGCTCCAGCGCACTCTAACCCTGCACACTCTACCCCTACGCGTTTTGACCCCTGCGCATCCTGACCATGCGCATTCTGACCTGGGCTCTCTTTATATTTTATATTTTCTTATATTATAGTGCTTATATATATATATATATATATATAGGTAAATGTTTGTGTGTGCGATATATCCTTACGCCTTTTGTCCCGAGCATGATATGAGCACTAATGTGACCCCGGTGAACAAAGTATTCCTACCTGATACATGTACCTGAATGTCCCAGTTCTTGTTCATGCTCGACAAATGACTCATAACTCCACGTGGCGTATTTGCATTGATGCATTACACTAAGGAGGGTAGAACATGTTGACATACTGATTGACATGGATCCTCTTTGGGGTACTCGTACTTGAGTACGACTTTTAGGAGGATAATCATGCAGGCCACAGCATGTGAGTCCAAGATTTCACCTAGGGTTAAACTAGGCAACTAAATATACTAGATGCATGGGGAGGGCAGAATCCCGAGATCGTGTTACACCAGCCGCCTTGAGATATTGTCTTGACGCGCCAGCTGGTCTTCACGGATGCTGTGTCATCTGCAACGAGTGGATGACTGTATCCGATTAATTCCTGCTATATAATATGTCTTGGCAAGGTGGCCTTACGAGGGACCTGTGCTCAATGACACCTGTCTACGCGAACCCCTGGGTTGGCTAGCCTTGCTGGAAAGATACAATCTGAGAATTTCTAAATAACATGATGCGAGGATAACCTCGTCCCACTAGAAACTCGTAGACTTGATTGGCCGTGAAAACGACTTGCTTGTATCTTATTACCTTCCGTGAATAACTGAGGGAAGTGGACTGTCATGGTACGTGATCCAACCCATGTTCTTGTTTGATTGTTGGGTTGGTTATCGTACTAAGACAGGCTGTGGACCGAAGTTATGAACGGAAGACTTATTCTGGTTGTGAAGTGCTACTTCTGTGAATGACTGAGGAACATGGTCTATCATGGCACATGATCCAACCCATGTTCTTGTTTGATTGTTGGGTTGGTTATTGTGCTGCGATAGGCTATCGACCGAAGTCACGATCAGGAGATTTTATTATTTATACCTTTTACTTATGTGAAAGTTATAGAGTGCGACACGTCCCAACTCCATGCGGCACCTTTTGTCCTTGTTTGGTTGTAAGGGTGCCAGATGGGTTCGAGGAGGTTGCGCTACCCTATAATAGTAGCATAAGTATTACTATTATCAATCATTCTAATAACTGGGTTTTTAATCTTAACTCTTGTGCCCCTTTGGCGGTACTTGCTATTCGGGGCTGACCCCGCTGGTTTTGTTTGGCCAGATCTCGTAGCAGAGCCGGAGGATACGATCTTCCTTCCTGACATCCATGGTGCATACTAGGAGCATGGCGGTTCGGAGACTCGAGTGGGTTTCTTCTCCACCACTCCTGCTTATATTTTGTGCGGCATTTAGCCACCGGCACCTGTTAGCCGGATTACTTGATATTTTGTGTCAGTACATAATTGTAATTAAACAGACTGCAGCTGTGTATAATTTTGTACTCCTGACTCTCTGAGATAGCTAAATTATAAAGCTAGTCTCTCATGATCATTTTGATGAAGCGTCAGGGACGCCTTACTGCTTTATCTTTAATGTTCATTTAATTGCTGATGTGATTTGATTGATTGAGACATAGAACTCTGTGGGACCATAGGAGACTAGATTGTAGCATGCACCCCCTAGTCTCTCAACAGCCACGATCGCCGTATGACGTTACGTACCTCATATGGAGTAGCTGGCCTAGTCCGTCTCCGTATTTCGGTACTGGGGCGTGACATATATTCTTGGTAAACCTATTATAGCGTCAATCAATATCCTCGTCAATAGGTCACAAGGACCACGGGATGCTAGATCGGGAGACACGCTACCCAATCTCACAGAACTTCCACTACTATTGGCTTCGGATCTTATAGAACATACAGGGCACCGTCCTATCCTCTATAGTATCCCTAATTTGTAATCACGTCTGAAGTCATTTTACCGAGGACTACGCCTCGCCCGTAAAATCGGGCTGTGGTAAACCCTTGGTTTCGTAACTCAAATATGATACAAATCGAACATTACTTAACTCTATCCAATATTGGCTCAAGGATAACTACGATCAAGAGTGGACCACTAGTCATATTTCTAGCAAAATTCTATAACCGATATTTTCCTAATCTAATTTCAACTCTAGGGGTCGTGTCTCGCCAGTGCGCTGCTGGCTGCAGTGAATCCATAGTCTCCAAAATTTAAATAAATGGCGACAGTGCGCTGCTGTCCTGCCATTATGAGTCAACTTAATATTCTTTTAACTACATCTGTAAAACTTCATGGGCTTATAGAGATTCAAACAGGTTGACTATGAACTAAAGCGTAGGTATCTATAAGTCACCATCCTTAAAATAAAGGTGAACATAGAGAAAATAACTGAAGACAAAGAAATACAAACATTTTAACTATTCCATTGTATTCAAACATTGAGGAAAACTTGAACCGAAACTAACTCGAGGTCCGTATATGGATAATCTAATCAAAAATTATATAAAATAATAATCCTTAGGGCAAAATAGGGACTGGGGAGGCAATTCAGACTAAGATGTGAGGATGATATCTAAAGGGGCAAGGAGAAGGAATTGCACCATTTATCAAGGTTAAACTATTAATTCTAGAAAGTCCTGTATCACCAAGCGAATAATCTATCCACATTGGACCATGTCGTTATATCAAAGGTAGTCATGTACCTATAGGGATTGACAAACTATCAGAATTTATAACTCCTCATCTAAATTGCATGGCCTAGACTACCCATCGGTAAACTTGTACAAGGGACTCCTAGTCCTAGTCATTATCTTAAATTAAATTAATTTCTAATTCGTGAATGAGCATTTCTAGTCGCAGGCTCGCAATAGTACGACTAACGTACCATCACGAGTTCGCAATCTTTTGCGAAAACTGACCTGCATGGGCCACCACAAAAACTTGTCACGACCCGCACCCGTTTTTTTTTAAACGAATACGAGACGTGTCCAAGCCAGCCTACGCCGCAGTGTCGGCGGTAGTACGCTGTCACGGCCATGAAGATCCAAAATCACAAATAATGCTCATTCACACAATTAATTTAACTTACAATGATCACAAGTTTTACATTTTGCAGAAAATATAAACTTGTACATATAAAAGAATAACTACAACTCCACTATCTAACTAGTCTCTAGGTTTTTGTCTGCAAGTATTCCCGTCTCTCCCCAAGCTAAGTGAATCCACGGCTAACCTGAAAATGTTGGTTTCCAGTCAGGAATGGAACGAGCATAATTCACTGAATAGAATTTCAAATAAAGAAAATGACTATAAGATAAAGGTTAGACATCAATCATGAGTTTAAAAATAAACAGGAAATACGAAAAACCAATAGTAAATAAATAGACACCATATACTTTTCCCAACTGTTAGAAGTACCTTTGACATGTGATCGGTCTGGGGTGCTACACCGCACGGTCTACGATATCTACTTGCAGAATTTAAACAATGTCTACGAGATCTACTGCATAAAATAAACAATGTCTACGAGATCTACTGCATAAAAATAAACAATGTCTACGAGATCTACTGCATAAAAATAAACAATGTCTACGAGATCTACTGCATAAAAATAAACAATGTCTACGAGATCTACAATGTCTACGATATCTACAATGTCTACGAGATCTACAATGTCTACGATATCTACAATGTCTACGATATCTACAATGTCTACGGTCTGATCACACATCCTTGGTACTTCTCATTCCCGACTCAACAATTTATAATAGAGTATAAAAATCACATAACCAATGACCAATCAATGAAATATAGTAAAGATCAATATCGAAATGCAAACAATAAACTGTACTCGCCTGTGGTCCTTTGCTGGTGAAACCGACAATCTGAACTACTCAATGTGCCACTATAGTCAAAACCCGTACAACAGTTCCCGGAAGCTGAAATAAACAATACCAATGATCTCAGAATAGTCCAATTAGCTAGGATTTGCCTGTCCTTAAGTCCAATTCTGGATACAGGGGCAAAACGGTAATTTCGGGCAAAAACGGTGTCCGCCGTTGGACCCGCTTTGCACCGAAAAGCGTGCCAGAGTCAACGGTCTCTAAAGTCATCAAACTACATGTCTACGGATCCAGTTTTTCGATACGAATCCAACCGTATGTCCAGAGTTGGATTCCAGCGGGCCGTGCACAAAATCGCCCGTTGAGTGGGACTGTGGGCCCGCAAAACGATAATTTTATCAACAGTCTCAGAATCGGACCAAACTTGGCATACAGGACCAGAAAAATGATACAGTCCTGATGGCGCAAGTTTCATCTCGATCTGATGAGCGTGCACAAAGAAATCGAAGAATTTGCAAAGTGCACGATACGGTGAATTTCGACGGATACGCATCAAATTCGTCGCGCACACGCGACCAATTTGAATTCCGCCAAAGCCCATACGACCACGAAGCCGTTACGCAGCTTTCGATGTCTTCGGTTCGCGACCACGTAGCCCGGAATGGCGGGACGCACGTCGTGTGGGTCAATTCTGTAGTTTTCGAAACATGTTTTTCATGATTTTCAATCTGATTTCTACTACTGTCTAATCCACGATAAATAAAACTAATAATGAGGTTTTCTTCGTGGTTAGGTTGTCTAAACTTCTGTTCAAATACAATTTTGAAATATCGGAAGGATCGGCGAGAAATCGCCTTCCAAAGTCGATGTTGGGACTGGATTCGTATTCTGTTTTCGAACAAAATTTCCGTGACTTCAAGTCGATTTCTCCTAGGCTTTTAATAGGATCTATATTAATCTAACTAA
This sequence comes from Iris pallida, assembly GCA_029216955.1. Classification (NCBI taxonomy): domain Eukaryota; kingdom Viridiplantae; phylum Streptophyta; class Magnoliopsida; order Asparagales; family Iridaceae; genus Iris; species Iris pallida. The sequence goes on from JANAVB010003600.1 coordinate 8,711,235, forward strand.
AGGGATGTAAAGTTGGCTGAGTTGGGAGCATATCGGAAGAAGCGGATCAGAAAACGATTGAGCGTGCGTCGAGAACGCACGACACGAAGTCGGCCTCGCGAAACGCTGCTACTGCCCTGCTGTTTCGGTTCAGTCTCGCACGTGCGCGTATCCACGCGCCACGCCGTCCGCGGTGCACGGCCGTCGGGGTGCGCCGCCCAAGTGTGGGGAATGGCTGCGTAGGTTAGGGTTTAGGTTCGTCGAAGTTTGTTTCCTCCTCTCTCTCGTTCTCTTCCAATATATATCGGGTTCACGAGAACACAGAGCTGTTCTCTCGGGGAGGGGTTGGGCTTTAGACTTCCCTGTTGTTTGGGGTGCTCGGATGGGAGGATTAGGCCTGGATTCGAATATGGGGGAATTAGCCTGGCCCGAGCCCAGCTGGCTTGGTTGGCCGGGCCAGCCATTGCTTCCCATTTTTTTTTTCTTTCTTTCTCTTTTATTTTCTATCTATTCTTTTTTTTATCATTATATATATATATATATACCAATATTAATATATATATAACATATCAATTCTATGTACATATTTATCTATCTCAATATATCAGTATTAATACCTAACATTTCAATATTAATATATGTATAAATTATATACGTGTACGTGTACGTGTATATATATATATATATATATATATATATATATATATATACACGTACACGTATATAATTTATATATATATATATATATATACATATAATCTATATAATCTATATTTATAACATATAATATGAATAACATATCAATAGTCATATATACATATATATATTTAAAAATATACGTACACGTACACGTATATAATTTATATTTATATATACATACACACACACATATATATATATATACATATTTATATTTATATATTATACATAAACATTCACATATATATTTTGATAAAGCATAAATGATAATAAATAAATAAGTTATACTTAATAATCAATCCAGTAAAATAAATAATAATAAAATATTAAAAAAAATTCGGGAAGGGGAGCTACAGAAACGTCCATGGCCACCTTACAGTGAAATCGTTCTAGGTATCCCCATCAAACTTTTTATCCATACCTAAAACCCAGGTATGCCAAGGGTAACAGGTCCACAAACAGTCCCCCAGCGGGGCAAACACCACCACAACACCATAAACACAATAAGCAATACAAATGAAGGGTAATAAAATATACTCTTTTATTTGGAAACCAAAAATACTACATGTTCTGGGACTACGTCCCTCTCAAAAAAAGGGGGTGGGAAAAGAACAGAAACAAAAGAAGGAAAAAAGCCGTCTATGGTTTGGCGGTACATAGTTCCAAGAGACGGTTCTTCACCAAGGCGGTCCTCCGTACAAGTCGCTGCTTAGCTCGACGCTCGGCCTCCTGGGACAATCGCTCCATATCATCCAGGTACATGTGTGCCCGCCAGCCATCCTCCAGCTTCTTCAGGGCGAGCTCCAGGCCAGCAGAAGCTCGATTAACTCTGTCGGCCTCCTGGATAATCAGCCCTTTTTCAGTACGGGCAGCTTCGAGTTCTGACTCCAGGAAAGCTAACTTCCTCTGAAGCTCAAGGATCTGCTCCCGCGTGTCAATGACCCCACGGGAGGAAGTCGCTTCCCGAGCCGTAATAACTTCACTCTCGCGGCTCAACTGATCATATAGCTGAGACAGATCGTGGAGGTCCTTCAGTATGACCGGCTTGGCCTTATCCCGAGCAGCCCTTATCTTCTTTACGGCAGTTAGGTGGAAACCGCGCTCTTGATCTATAGCAGCAGACAGATCAGCTTACCGTAGCACCTGAAGCTGGGCCACCAGCTGATCAGCCTCCAGCAATTTTGCCTCCAGAAGCGCAGCTATCCCCGCCCCACCGGAAAGAGTTTTAAGAATATCAATGTGACCCTGGGCACATTGCCGGGCCAAGACAAAAGGGGTCCCCCATTCCACAGCAGCCGCGACCCCTCTCTTCAAGTGGTGATAGAAGCTGTCAACCACGTCCTGTTACGCTTCGTCCATAACCTCCGTAGAGGACGGCGTCAAAGGAAGTGTGGCTGGCAGTGTCGAAGGAGACACGCTAGAACTTGCCACCAGAGAGACAAATTTCGAGCAGAAAGATGCGCGGATAGCAGCTAGCTCGTCCTCCGCCACCTGAAGAGTCTGGACACTCGGCAAAGCAGAAAGTTCGACTCTCGGAGACGCCTGAGCAGAGGAGGACGCAGGGACCATTATCCCCTGTCCCGGCTGAGCTGCCACCTGACTTTCCAAACTCGAGCCAGCGGAAGGTCCTTCAATATGAGTCAGAAGATGAGGGGGTACGCTCCTCTCTGCCCGTTCCCCTTCGGCAGAGCCCACCCTGACAGTGTCCATCAACGACACTGGAGAGGCAGGACCTGTATGTCCAGAGCAACCATCAATCAGTCTAACCCGAAGGATGTGATGATAGAGCAGATAGGCCTCCTCACAAGTTAAAATTTGGCTTATCTTACCAAGGGAGGAGCATGGAGGCTGCGGATCGCTCACAGCCACCGTAATCCCCTCACCAGCAACCTTCGAGTCGAATTCAGTTGGTTCTTCTACCCCAGCCACCCCAGAGGAGGGTATGACTGGTTCAGCATCACCCTGCTAAAATTTGACAGTCTCAGGGTTGGGTTCAGAAACCCCATCGCCTTGAGTCGAGACTTCAGCGACGAAAGGAGCCTCAGCCGCCTCCGGAAGAACCCCAGAAGAGATGATCGCGGCACACATGTCACTAACCAAAGTGCTCAGGGCCGGATCAAGTTCAGAAGCAGCAGTCGGTTTCTGAGAATCCGACCCTTCTGATGCCTACAGGGAAAAGAAGATTGATCAGGACATAACTCAGAAAAAAAAAAGAACTAAAGAATAGAGAAAACGGCTGTAAATCGACTCACTTCTGAAACGGCATCGACCTCCTCGCCCTTCTCTTTAATAAACAGCCCGCGATGCCTGATCGCGGCCCGCTTCACAGAATATGTTCTGCTGCCACCAGCAGGATCAGGTCGACTTCGCTTGCGCGAAGGATTAGGTGCAACAGGCGGCTGATCCGCCACCACCTCAGTAGGCACATCAGGCGGCTGATCTGCCACCAATTCATCAGACACAATGGGCTGTTGATCCGCCACTTCCTCTTCTGCATGAGGGAGGGGACTATCGACATCAGGCTCGTCATCCTCTTCGTCCGCAGTAGTTGACTCTGAGTCCGGTACAGGAACCGCGTTCGTCCTCTGCTTCCTCGTCTTTGACCCCGGGGGCTTCTCCGCCAGGCCAGTACCCATAATAAAACTGATCCTCGGGTCAAAATTAACGGAAGGCTTGTTCACCGTAACATGGTATAGGGCCGCCATGTATAGAATTTCCACTGGCGCCTCACCATTAGGGACCGAGAAGGTGGTTCGCGTATAAACCGCGTCATAATAATGCCATGCCCTGATACCATCCAAGACGCTGCCTTCAAAGCCCAGGCAAGGGCTGGGACTGTCAAAAGATAGCTGGCTATACCCGAACTGGTGGGAGAACCTGCTAGGCAAATAGGGCTCCAGGTAAACGTTGTTGCGGTGACGATATACTAAGTGTGCTGGGCGGATATTGCGTAGCCAACAGAGCAGTTTCTCGGGCAAGAGAAGAGGAGGTTTGGTACCATCAATATGACCTCTCCTCACTTCTTCAGCGGTAAAAAGAGGAACAGACACAAAAAAGTCGTATCCGTCCACTCTCGGCAGCACCCTTCGACAAGCTGGCATGGTGCTGTACTCCCAGGACTGATGACGTAATCGAAAGATGAAGGCATCATCAGTCATGACACCATCTTCTGGGCCAGGCCTCATCAAAGACCGGCATTGCATTAACAGCCACCCCATTAGATAATGGTATGGCAGCTCTACACGCTCAAAATTCATCGCCGTATCACGGGCGATAACTTTGGACGAAAAGGCGCGAAGGCCGTGGTGTATGCTGCACACCATAGCCGAAAGAAGGGCCAGTCTGACCCCAAAAACGAGTTTTACGGCAAGAAGGATGAAGTGGCGACTAAGCTTCTCAATGGAGCCCTCTCCTCCTGAGACTACGTAGTTCCGTAGCCATACCATCAGAAATCCTGCAAGAAGCGCCTTCTCCGACAGCTGCTGAGTACAATGATAAAAATAACTAAAGGAGTCGGATTGACCCCCAAATGTGTCGTTCGTAGACCACGATCTCTTGGCGGTCGACACCAGGGTTTGCACCTCTTTCTGGGTTTGAGGACCTCGGGAGGAAACCCGGCCTGAGGCGCCTAGCGTGAAAAGGTATGAGACCCAGGTCGTGGTGTGAGAAATTGTCCCTTCTGAGCTACCATCCTTCTTGATGGCCTTTTGGTGACAAGTGCTGTAGTGACATAACAATTCCCGATATACGGCCACAAAGCCCGGGAACCGCTGATCTAAACCCTCGAGCTCTTCGCTCATAGGGGTGTACACTTCGAAGGCTTCTTCCCCCCAGGGCAGCTTGGAGATGACGTGCATCTCGTGAAGAGCAAGCCCCAACACCCCGACAGGCACGAAGAAAGTTCCCGTTCGTCGGTTGTACATCTCCAAGAGGGCCATGAACAACGGCTTATTTATGGGTAAGCCATGACCGGTACCCCGAATGGCGTAGTAAAGGTCGATCTCGTACAGGATAACCTCGTACTTCCGTAAAATCTACGAAGTCAGATTGGCCCACACAGGGATAGGGTTTATACAGTTCGGCAGCGCCAACCGGCCGACAGGATAGGACCCCTTCCATGCAAGCTGGTATATGAAGGGGTCAGCTTGAGAGAAAGTGAAATTGGGACCCGGTGCATTTATGAAGGAACCTGGGGCCAATCCCATCACGCATCGACTGGTCGGTTCCTTTCCCGCATACGCAGACCTCAACTGTCCGTTATAATGGATGTCCCCCACAAAGATCCCTGACCTGCTTGGAGTTAAGGACTCCACCATCTTCCTCTACAACGGTAACATGTTGAACCATGATAGAGGAAAATGACGCTCCATTGGAGGAATGTGGATCTCCACTCCATCAAGAGTAAAATCCCAGCTCTCGGATACATCGAGCACTCGGGTATTCTTTATAGACAAAGCATCCCCAAAGAGGAACATCGGCTTCAGATATTTCCCATCCAATTGCCCTGAGTTCATTATGGCGCAGAGAAAGTAGAAAGGCTGTTTCTTGATGGCACTCAACCTCTCCGAAGGCTCTTTCGAAAGCTGCTTCGTCATATGCTCGACTATATGGTCATACCGATAGCCCATAGCAAATTGGGCTTGACCCACCAGAAGTTCTTCTGCTGCATTAACTGGCAGGTTCACTGAAGACAGACAAAAAAAACAAGTTAAAAGATGGGCTAAAACAAAACCAGCTTATGCAGCCCAGTCTACAAGAACACATGCGGTTCTGTTCGAACATGAGCTTATGCAGCACTAATCAGTGTAAGCTTATGCGGCTCTACTTAGTGAGAGCTTATGCGGTTCCGCTTAGCGGAGCGTTAAGCGGCTCAATTCAGAAGGAGCTTATGCGGTTCGGTTGAGCACAGCCCTATGCGGCCCAGTCCAGACAAACTTGGGCGATCCTGTTTGAGAGGGTTTCATGCGGTTCAATTCAGAAGAACATTATGCGGCTCTGTTCGACAGGTCATTATGCGGTTCAGTTTACGAAGGGTTCATGCGGCCCACCAAGACTACTCCCATGCGGCTCGGACATGGGGTATACCCCCATGCGGCTCGGTCAGGGGACATGTATGCGGCCCATACAGTTTGAACAGTTCGGTAAAGGACACATTAAAAGCTTGTGCATAAAATATGCAACAGAGTCGTCTTTGTTAGGGGTTCGAAGTAGATGATCTTCCCAAGTCCTTACCCTTAATGGCAGGGTGAACGTCAGTAGGAACCCTAGGTACCGCAGCCGACGTGGAGGCCACTCTCTTACCCTTTGCAGCAGCCTTCGCCGCGACCTTGGAGGACTTGGGAGCCATTGTTGTCTGATGATCAGAGAAGGAAGACGAAGACAAGAAAAGCTAGGACAAGAAGAATCAAAGACAGGAGAGAATAAAGAAGTCTCTCGGTCCCAGACACGCTTCTATTTATAGACAGAGCTCATAGACCGACGCCTTGTGCGGCGTAACCGACTCTTCGGGTATCGAGGCGATCTGACTATTTAAGGCTAAACTCTTGGGATCCCGCCCCAAAAAGCGGCTTTAAATCTGACAGCAAATCAAGGGCAATCAATACAAAAATTTGCACACGTGGCATGAAGACGTGACAAGGAGCCTATGCGGCCAGACAGCCCATGCGGCTGGGAAGTCCATACGGCTAGGAAGGCCATGCGGCTAGGAAGGCCATGCGGCTGAGAAGTCCATACGGCCAGAACATCCTATACGGCCCGAAGAGTTTTTACATGAACATGCTTCTTATTCAAAGTATTTCAATTTTACAAATTGAAAACTTTGAAAGGGGGTCTTGTAGAAGCATAGAAAAGAACAAAGAAAGGCCTATGTGGCTCCAACAAAAGGATCCCCATGCGGGTCAAGAGTCCATGCGGCTCGGATGGCTCCATGCGGCCCAGAAAGGAACCACGTGGCCCCAAACAGTTCTTATCTATACCCTGCTGCAGTAAATGCCCTGACGGCTACTCTGACAATGGCTGCTCTCACAATGACAACTCTGACAAATGACAGCTCTGACATAAAGACGCAATAATGACTGACATGATGGCATGTTCCTAGGAAAGAGGAGAAAATCTTCTTACAACCGGCAAGATTCACCAAGTCCCGAGGCCACTCCATGCGGCTGCTACAGTTATGCGGCCGCCCACTTCATGCGGCTGCCTTCTTCATGCGGCTGCATCCTTCGTGCGGCTTCCCATCCGCATGCGACTGTCTATCCCCATGCGGCTGCCTATCCCCATGTGGCTGTCCAACCGTATACAGCTGCCTATCCCCATGCGGCTGCCCATCCTCATGCGGCTGCTTATCCTCATGCGGCTGCCCATCCTCATGCGGCTGCATGCTTCATGCGGCTGAGAGGACCACCCAAATGCGGCTCTGCCAGGACGTCCCAGTTGAGACACGTGGCGGTCTTCACGACAGTTGAGACACGTGGCATTCTTATCTTCCCTGGAATCATGGCTGTTAACGAATCATAACAAAATCAGATTTGTTGCAACCGTCATAATTGCCCAGATCAAATCAAATCAGGCAAATTGGACACGAGGCAGGCCATCATAAATCACGGAGATTCATGGCAATCAACATTTATTGCTCACAGAGATTGGATGCAATCCATATTAATTGCTCAGATTTATTATATTCAGGATGAGCGGCCTAGATTGGTTGACTCCCAAGCCGCCGACTTTTTAAAGAAGGCAATCATTGTAAACCCTAATGATCACCCCCAACTCCTATGACTAGCAAGGTGCTATTCCCTTGCAAATGGACAGAGACAGACGCATACAGAGAGAGACACGCAGAGTAGCACATATAAAGAAAAAAAAAAGAGCATTTATTCGTCAGAGCCAAGGCTACGTCCGATCGTCCAAGGAGTAAGGCAGAGCTGTCGTCGCTTTCCCGAGCCTCTATCGTCACCCCCCAGAATCAAAAGTAAACAATTGTACTTAGATTGCTGTACCTAGGTTTTCATTCCTAGGCTTTCTTTATACGAGCGAGTTTGTATTGTGAAATAGAAATCCAGTCCTTCCATAAAACTGTTCTATTCTTTTATAATCAATGGCAAACAGACACATTTGTGAGACCAAATGGCATCACCAAAAACTCGTACTGCCCATAACTCGTGTTGAACACAGTCTTCTGGATGTCTTCAACCCTGACTTTCACCTGGTTGTAACCGGATCTTAAATCTATCCTAAAAAATACCTTTGCCCCACTCAACTGGTCAAACAAATAATCTATCCGAGGCAGAGGATATTTGTTCTTAATGGTGATGGTATTCAACGCCTAGTAGTCAATGCACAACCGGACTGTACCATCCTTCTTCGGCACAAAGAGCACTGGCGCCCTCCATGGAGAAGCACTAGATCGAATGAAATTCTTTTTCAACAGGTCATCGATCTGCTCTTTCATCTCTACGGCCTCCTTGGGGTTCACTCTATAGCAAGCCCGGGATACTGGTGATGAGCCCGGTACTAAATCTATAGTGAACTCCACATCTCTATCAGACAGAAGTCCTGGAAGATCCTCTGGGAATACATCCATAAACTCCCTAATAATAGGGTGTGGCGGTGGTAACTCCCCAACTGTCGCACAACAGTTCGGCTCTAGGCTGATCTCCGACCCTGTCCTTCTTACACTGAATGGTACCGTTCCTGGGGGACTGAACAGAATACTACCCTCATGACAGTCTATAGCTGCGTGAGCATAGCTAAGCCAATCCATTCCTAATATGATATCATAACCCGGAAGTGGCATCACAAAGAATCGTCCCCCAAACTCTCTTCCAGCTATAGTAATAGAGCATCGATAGATAACTCTAATGGGTACTGGTCCGCCTCCCGTCATTACCCTACTCATCTCCTCGGTAGGTGTAGCTACTAAGTGGTGTTTTTGTAAAAACTCTAATGACAGAAAGCTATACGATGCACCAGAATCAAACAAGAATAGAGCTAGAAAAGTATGCAAATAAATATGACTTGTGCTGATGTCGACAAAATAATCTGGCTCCAAAACCTTCTCCAGCTCCGCTTCAAGAGCTAGACTATAAGGCTGCCCCTGGGGTCCCTTCTGCTGCTGCAGATGCTGCATGAACCTCTGCTGCTGAGTCGGGAGTGGCGATCTTCTAGATGGTGGTCCAGTACCTCAAACGGAGCTTATCAACTGACCGGGATGGATGGCGGAGTCGCTATGATGCCTATCAATGGCAAATTCTTAAAAAATACTATGTTTGATGAATGTATAAGATATTCTCTGAATATTGTATATCCTTCAATTCTTCGATTTATTATCTTTTATTTACTCTTTCATAGATAAAACTCTTCGATTTAATAAACTCTTTCGTAGATATTTACTCTATCCAGATCATATCACATCATCATAAATGTTGTATTTTGAAACCCAATTATTTTTAAAAGATATCCTATTTTTGAATCCCAGTTGATTCAAAGGTAGTCAATGGATGTATGAATTCACGTCCACATTACCTCTGATTCTATTATCTACATCAGCGACTTATCACGTCCATATTACCTCTGATAAGTCGTCTTTTGAAATGACAATATTCCAAGAATTATATTCTGTCATGTCCACATTACCTCTGAACAGATATAATGAGTATATTATCATTTTCTAAAAGATATGTCATGTCCGGTGCCTCTGAACATACTTTCTATTCTTATCTATTACTTATGTCTATCACAGATATGCAATAAGTAATGGAACTATAAAAAGATCATTAACTTTTTATTTCAATGATGTTCAAAATATCAAAAGAGTACATCATATGAAAGATAATAAAAAGACAAAGTTGTCATAAACAACTTCATTGTGGAGGTTGGGTACTGAGATCAACGATCAGTCTCTTCAGATTCTCAGCTTTCTCTATTTTGGAGTCAAGCACCCTTTACCTAGCTAGAGCTCTCCCAGACTCTAGATCAAATGGTTACAGCAAGTCAGCTCGGCGTTCCACTTCTGCACCTTCAGTTCGGATAAGTTCATTCCGTTGCCTCCTCAGATCACCTAGTTGACTTACAACAATTTGATGCATTTTTAATACTTTTTCTTCATGTCGTCGAGCTACTTTGAGTACTTCTTGGTGCTAGACCATCTCAGTTTCTAAATCTCAGAGGCGAGCTTGGCATTCAGTAGCTTCCTTCTCTTTCTCTGCAGCTTAAGTCTTATGACGCTCAACAGAAGAATTTGTCTCGATGATGCGAGATTCCAACTCTGTAGAGTATCGTGAGAAAGCCACCACAGAAGTTTCGAAGTCAGCCTTTTGTATTGCAGCCTCACGAGCCATCGCTTCGCACTCGGCATCTACAAGCTTCTGGATATTTTCTCTTGTTGGATCTTTATAAGACTTGATACATTCTTCAAGCTCAAACAAGATATGCTCCAAATAGTTGACTCTATCCAGATCGTCGATTTTACGGATAGCTCCAATAATAAGGTTGGTCCTTTTCCAAGACCATCTGAACTAGAGGCCTTAGGGAGGTGAAGAAAGCATTGGTATAAGCTTCAACGACGATCATGTTCATCGCTGATATACCAGGAGTAGCCACTTCTGCCCGAATCCCTCCTTCTGTAGCAGCTGGAGGAATCACAGATTATGTATTAAGAGATCTGAGCACTGGCATTATGGAGGAGCTTCCTTTTCCAGTCTGAATCCCCATATCCAGAGGAGCCAGGGTTGAGCTAAAGCTGAAGGCGATCGACGAAGCTACTGCAATTTTCCCCACGGGACCGTCTGCGATCAAAATACACAATCGTTATACATCATTGAAGGAGTTAATCTAAATGAAAGTCAGAAATTTACCTGATCCCGGTAGTATGTATAGGGTTTCAAGGGGCATGTCCAGATCTGAGCGGAGCCTTGCCATAGTAGTCTCAGACACGGCCGTTTGGCTGCTCCCAGCCTCTGAATCGCCTGACAAGAAACAACTATTTCTGGCCCCTGACTCTGCTTGGTTGGTTGGGGCAATCGCTTCCGCTCCCTTGGTTCCAAAAATTCGGGTAGGCTATCCTAGCTAATTTGACTATTCTGAACACGTTGGTAATATCTGTTTCAGCCTCCAGAGACTATTGTGTAGTTGGACTTTTGTGTGGCACATTAAGTAGTTGATATTATCGGTTTCACCAGCAAAGGATCCGAAGCGAGTATATTTGTTGTTTGTTTTCGATATTGATTATCACTATATCTCACTGTTGGTTATTCTTTATGTGATTCTTGCTTCTTTTTATCATATTTTATCGAGTCAGGAAGGAGAAGTACTAAGGATGTATGATCTGACCTTATACATTGTAGACATTGATTTATTACTGTAAAGTAGACATCGTATACAGTGTCATTTTATTTCAAAGTAGACATCGTAGACAGTATTATTTTATTGCAAAGTAGACATCATAGACATTGTTATTTTATTGTAAAGTAGACATCGTAGACATTGTTTAGACATCATAGACATTGTGGTGTAACTGTCCCTAGGCCGATCATATATCAAAGGTACTTCAAACACTTGGAAAATATTTTCTTTTGGTTTATTCATTTACTGTTAATTTTTTGTTTAGTTTTTCTCATGTCTTTTTCATATTTATTTGCAAATCATATATTTAATGGCTAACATCTATTTTATAGTCGTTTTTATATATTGGAACTGCATTAAATGAATTGTACTCGTTTCATCCTAACTGGGCAACCCAATATTTTTCAGGTTAGCCGCGACTACGCTTAGCATTGAAAAGACGGGTGTACTTGCAGGCCAAACCTAGAGACTAGTTAGATAGTTGAGTATTTATTCAGTTATTCTTTATAAACTATGAGACATAGTACCTTGTATCAAATGTAAATCCTTGAATATTGTAATTTAATGTAGTTATTGTGAATGAGCATTATTTGTGATTTTGAGCATTGTGGCTAGACAGTGTTATACCGCCGACACTGCGGCGTAGGCTGGCTTGGACACACACTCGTATCCCGAAAAGCGGGTGCGGATCATGACAGTATGGATAGGTGAATAAGGATTTACATCGAAACACGGGTCGACATCGGATCACGAGCCGAGTAGTATATATACTAGCGTACCTCCTGACCGTACCTAGCGCGCAGCTAGTGGCTGCTGCCGGATATACACACTAATAAGTACATATTCCCCTACCCGGGCCCCCACTGAGGCTAACATAAAATAATGTAACTGTCTGTCCTATACGCCTACTGATTGTCTTCTTCGCCCCTAGAAATGTACAAGTCGTATCCATGACTCAGACAATCCATATCTCAATGCGAGTCTCTACCCTAGACACCATGTAACTCTATATGTACCGACACACGAACCGCTCGCTCCGATGCTCAATCGAATGCATAAGTTCATGCCAACACAATGACCCTCACTCAAGGTGTCGTGTAATATCTCGTGTCATGTCATAGAAGTATTGCGGTAACTTCACAGTTTTCGGGTATGTCTACTAACTCTAAGTCACACTCGCACGCATCCATAACATTGATGCCATCATCGATGTAACCCAAGTCATCCTTGGATACACAATACTAGTATTACCAACTGACAATACAAATATAGATATGAATAATGTAAACAGTACAAGCATGGCAAGATATCGTGACTGGGGTGAAGCAGTTATCCGATGATGTTCTGCAGTCAAATTGCCAAGTCCAAGAAAGATAGCAACATAGGAGTCTCCATGAACATCGCCGGATGCTGAAACAAACATCCCCAACGTTCCCAGAATAAGGAAATAGCTAAGGTAGACTACCCATAAGTCTAATTCTAGACACATGGGCAAAATGATAATTTCAGATCAAGATATGGTCCGTCATTGGACCCACTGCACTGAAAAATGTGTCAGGATCGAAGTCATCAAAATCTAGCAAACTATATGTCTACAAGATCAGAATGACGATACGAACCCAATGGTATATTCGGAAGTGGATTCCGATGAGCTGATCTCAAGATGACCCGTTGACCCAAACGTTGGAATTTGGTTTTCACGAAAACGCGTGCCGGAGTCCAAGTCTACTAAATCTAGCAAAGTATATGTCAACGAGTCCTGAATGGCGATACGAATCCAACAGTATATCCGAAAGTGGATTCCGATGAGCCGAACTCAAAATGAACCGTTGACTCGGACTGTGGGGCCTACCTTGAACCGAAATGTGTGTCGGGGCCCACGTCCTCCAAATCTAGCAAACTTTATATGTATTCGTGCTAGAACGACGCCACGAGTCTATTGGTGGTGTCATAATTGGAATCCGGATTTTCAAAACCAAAATTAGAATTTTATAAGTTGGAAATTATGAATTCAGATGACCAACTTTGGCGTCAAATTCAACCAATCAAATGAGCTCACAATGAAACAAAACTTTAATGACAAGAAGTTGGTTATACCAGTTGTGCACATGAACTAGTGGTGCATCAAACAGAGCTGCAACGGCGGAGATACAAATCCACGAAGTTGGCTCCAAAAAATTGTCCAAAAAAAGATAATTATTAGGACAACTTGGTGGTCGATTTTGACCTTTCAAATGAATAAATTAATGGCTAAAACTTTAGGTAAAGTTAGAGCTATATATTGATATTGTAACGGAGGAAAGAGTTCGATGATCCGACGGTCGAATTGTCCATAAAATATGCACGAAGTTGCTACGACGAGGCACCCATTCTGAGTTCAAAAACTCGGGTGTCACGACGGGATCTCGTCCAAAATGCATGAATTGCCTATGTGGCTCACCAGGGGCGTCGAACAACAGCTTGAAGGGGTTTCCCAGTTCGTATGTTAGTTATGGGGTCACTGGCGACGGCGGTTGGTCGTGGTTGGCCGCGTGGGTGGCACGCACAGCGTGTATGACCGCACGCGGGGATATCGAATCAGTGCGCACGGGTGGCACGTACAGTACGTCAACGCTGCCATCGCGAGAAGGCCACATGGGAAGATGTAAGGTGGTACGTCGGGCAGCGCACGGGGGTGCACCACGGCCAGGAACGTGTGATGACGGCCGTAATGGTCTCGTGGAGGCCGCTTGTACTACGCAGGCAGCAGTCGCTGCGGCAAAGGTGGCGAGCTGGGCAGCCAGGTGGTGATGTACCGGGCGTGTAGCTTCTTAGCACGCATGGGCTGTACGCAGTAGTTTGAGCAAATGGTCGTACCATAGGCGGAGGAGGAAAATGATGAAGGGAGGTGGAGAAGAAGATGATGAGGAAGGAGAAGGAGTATGGAGTGGAGATGACGATAGAAAGAGAAGAAGGTGATGGAGTTAGGGTTGAGGAGGGTGTTGATGTGGTTGGCTAGGGGAGAAGGAAATTAAGCTGCTGTTGGTGTTGTTTGGTTTTGAAAGAGAGAGAAATGTGGGTGTGTTTGATATGTTAAGAAAAAGTTGGCCGTGAATTGGAAAGAGAGAGGGAGAGTTTGGAATCTCTCCAAAAAGTAATGTATGTTTTGATGTGTGATTGGTCATAGGGTTGGGGTATGTCATAGGTGGCTTTTTCTTAGGCATCTCTTGGCTTGGCCAAAAGATGGGGGTTTTGAATGGTGTTGTGTATGTGTGTGTTTGGTGTTTTGTATGAAAGAATGGTGTTATATGTGTGCGTGTTTGGTGTTTTGTAGAAAAGAATGGTGTTGTGTGTTTGGTGTTTTGTCATGAGAGGATGACATGAAGCTTGGGTTTGGTTCATTAGAGTTGGGTTGGGTCGAAGTCGGGCTTGATGCGATCAATGGCATAATTTTAGTCATTGATGATCATTGATAAAATAATAGCATGCGGGAGATCAATTGGGTGGCACGCAAGTGGTATGTGCGTAGTAGACTCAAAATAGGTTGAAACCATATATTGGGTCGATTAGGTTGGATCGATATCGAGCCCCAAAATTAAATTGGAATTTAGGTCAGGTTTTGTGGTAGATGGTCAAATAGTCTAAATTGATCCGAAAGTTGTACGATGCAAATAGAAAGCAAGAGAACAAGTTTGAGTGGGACATTATATATCAACATGAAGATAAACTTGTCTAAATCAAAACTCATGAAGAACGTTTCGAGAGATTGACATCTCTGGCACTTCAAAAATCAAAGTCACGAAAAAGTATATTTAATAATCAAAACTAATTATAATAAAATATTTGTTGAAAATAATTCCTTTAATAAAATTTAAAATAATCCCTAAAATCTAGGGGGCTTACAATTGCCTCATCATAGGTAAGCGGATTTGCTTCCACATGATAGGTGACGAAATCCTCTTCGAAGTCCTTCTGTCTCTTCACTAGCTTAGACACTGGTTCTACGAGTTCTGGTTCAGTAGTTATTTCTGCAACAACAACTACTTCTTGTACTACATCTTCGTAAGGAACTTGAGTCTCCTATGTACTCACACTATTCTTCGGAATGTCTGCAAAAATAATGTTCTTGTGCCTTGTAAATTTACCTTCAAAGAATTCTGCATCACGAGATTCAATGATATGATTTGACTCAATATAAAGGAACCTCTGAACATCACTCATATCAGCATAGCCCAGGAATATAGTCTTCGTAGTCCTTGTTTCCAGCTTCTGAATCTTCAAATACGGAAGCTTCACATACGCCAGGCACCCCACACTCGAATGATATTTAACATGGGTCTGAATTTGAACCAGAGTTCATGAGGAGTGACTTTCGAAGTTGCATGTGGCACTCTGTTTAATATGAATGTAACTGTAAGCACTGTTTCACCCAGAAGCAATTTGGAAGACCCATAATCAAAAGCATTGAGTTCATCATCTATGTTAACGTTATGTTCTTCTTTTCTGCAACACCATTTGATTTAGGGGAGTAAGGAGCAGTCGTCTCGTTGACAATTCTATGTTTTCTACATAACGATATGGATTCATGAGACCTATACTCTCCACCTCGATCACTTCTGAGTATCTTGAGTTGTTGTCAGGTTTGACGTTCGGTTTCAGACTTAAAGTCCTTAAATTTCTCAAACGCTTTATCTTTAGACTTTGAGACTTGAGCAGATAAACGAACGCGTACTTTGAGAAGTTGTCGATGAAAGTAATAAAAAACTTTATCCCGGCCTTTCTGGAGAACTGTTTAAAGTCACATATATCTGAGTGCACCAACTCTAGAAGATCTGTACTTTGGTTTACCTGCTTGAACAATTTTCTAGTGATCTTTGTCTACGCATAGACCTCACACTTCTCCAACTCCATACCCCCACATTTGGAGATAAGCCGTAGACTAGACATCGTGTTTATTCTTCTACAATGAACATGTCCTAGTCTATTATGCCACAACGCAAGAGGATAACCAGAAGAAGAGACTGCATTAATTATCTCCGTTGAAGTTATAAGTTAAAGTTTGAACATCCCTTCGGTACAAAAGGCCTTTCTGAAGTATGTTCCTTTATATGATATAACGACGTGACCAGCGTTAATGTCCATCCTCAAGTCTGCATTGTAGAACAGACTTCTTGAGACCAGGTTCTTGGCTATAGCAGGTACATGCTTCACCTTCTGAAGCGTCAGCGACTTCTCCAAAGTCATTTGCAGTACCACCATCCCGATCCCAAGAACTTCAGCTTTGTCTGGTTTGCCACCATAACCTTCTCAGCAACAGGTTGGTATGTGGTGAACTACTCCTTCTTTGAGCAAACATGACACGATGCTCCAGTGTCTATCCACCAATCTATGTCGACACTAGCTGAGTCAACCTACACAATCATAGCAACAAAGTTAGCCTCACCTTGCTCCTTTTGTTTTGGTCTTTCCTTGCAGTCCCTCCTCCAGTGGCCTTTCTTGCCACAGTTGAAACAAGTTCCACGTTCTTTGACTTGGGCTTGAACTGAGCTGACTTCACCTTCAGATGGTGAACGTCCTTCTTCTTATTGTAGCGAGCCTTCTGCTTCCCTTTAGAGTTTTCTCCATACACCATGTTCACCTTGGCCATGTGCTTGGACAAGGTGTCCACTTTGAGTTGAGCCCTCAACTCGTCTTCTATACGTATCTAGTACAAAAGGTGCTCAAGATCTACCTCCATCTTCTTACGGTGCATGTTCGCGATGAAGTTGCTCCACCTAGGTGGGAGCTTGGCGATAATACCATCGACGAAGAAAGCATCGACCAAGGGCATGCTGTCATCTTTAAGTTTCTGACGTAACTTGACAAATTGTTTGACTTGAAGCAACATGATTTTGTCATCCTCAAACCGCATCCTCCAGACCTTTTTGGTCACGTGGATCTTGTTTCTGTTCTCATCAGCCTTGTAGAGATTCTCCACAGATTCCCATACGTCTTTTGCATTGACCGTCTTATTGTATGACTTCGCCAAAGAGTCCTCCATAGAGTTCAAGATCAACAACTTGTAGAGGTTGATATCTCGCCTCCACTTCGACTGTAAAGTCGTGGCTTCAATAATCCTTCAAGCATTTTCACCCTCTGGAATCAAAGGCTCAGGATCTGTCAATACATAGTCGATGCTCACGAGTTGAAGTTTAAGGCCAATCTTTCAATTCCAGACGTTCTAATACTCCCCGTCAAACTTCCCAAGTTTGTTAAAACTTGTGTCGAGAAGGTTTGCACGGTTGTTTTCTATCATATTTGAATCTTGTTTTGAGATTATTATTCCTGAAACAGATCTTAGATGGAAATCTTGATCTCTTAGTGAGACACGAGGTTGATGACTCGGTCTCTTCGTGAGAACCAGAGTTGAAGAACCGGTCTCTTTGTGAGATCTGAAGTTGATAAAGGCAACTTTGCTGGGGTGATGAAGATCACCGTTGCTCAAAGCAAGATTCACCCTATTGCGATCCTCTCCCAGGAACCAGCAAGTTCTAAAGAACTTCTAGAACGCTCACTGTCACCTCCTTTTATGAACTCGATGAACTCTGTGGACTCCAATGGCAGCGGCAGCGCAACTCTCTTCGTCTTTTTTCTGAGTCATTTTTAACAAAGACACGAAAAGAGTATTTATAGATTTGGGCTGAAACCCGAAACCTAATTCTAGCTGTAACTGATTGCGAAAAGATAAGAGCGAATAATGGAAAGGTTTGAATGAATTAAATTCAAATCCCACAAAAGATGGATCTGAATAATTGACTCAATCATTCTATAACCGCTCAAATCTTCTAATCAGACGCATCATGCGCCACCTGCGCCCCTATGCCCACTCAGCCCATCAGCCCGTGCGCCTGCGGGCAGCTGAGCAGCAGCATAGCTGTAATGACCCGCTCCGCCCTAGCGGAATGCCGATTCAAATGGCAAGTGCAACGACTCAAACGAGCCGTCGACCCGAAGAGTTGGCATCGACCTGATAAAGAATCGATGCAAGGCTTACATTGCCCCGTCAAGATGAATCCAGACTTAGACTTTCAAAGGCGCGCTCGGAGTATCGCTCGGCCGATGCGAACATTGCTAAGGTGGGTGGCTCCGATGAACCCGTCTGTGCTTAGCCTAGACACATAACAATACGGACACTATCACTGAAATCGCTAGGTGATAACACCGCACATGCTAATAAAATGACCCAACGCACCTAGCTAAGGGATTAATCCCATCTTGTATGCTTGTATAGAATATGGAAAGGAACATGGAAAATACGAGAACTCTCGCACCGCGCTCCATGCTCGTGCTAAGGCACAAGCTTACGTTCAAGTCCCTTATGCGTTCAACAATCAAACAATGAATGTGTTACAACAATGAAACGGAAAGACTATCGACATAGTCGTTCCGAGTAGAGTTTAGCAACATTGAAAGACTATGGGACCGATGGGTCGCCAAGGCGACTCCCGCACGAGGAGTTGCAAAATGTATGAATGAATGAATGAACAAATAAGTGAATGAATGAATCAACGAATGAAAGAATGAATACGTGAATGAATCGATGAACAAACGGACAAGTGAAAGAAAGAAAAGAAAGAATGAATAAAAGATAAGAAGGAAAGAAATGGTTAGCGACAGGTGTGACGGGCACGTGCAATGGGGCTCGCTACTCGCGCTATACGGACGCCAACCTGGTCGATAATGCATTAAGGCTAAGGGTTAGCCTACGGCTCGGAGACAGCCGTTAAGTTAAAAAGACAAGTTAATATGAAATGGTCATGGACAAACGGCACGAGCGAGGGGTGGCGAATGCTGTGGCCGTAAAGAAAAAGGGATTCCGTGGCATGATCAAAGGGGGGATATGCCGGCCTAGGCGGAATCAAAAAGGGGCTTACGGGCTAACTGAGGGGGGGCTTGGCCACCCAGGAGACGTAAGTGCAGGGTAATTTCAAAAGACTATCAGATGTGAACCAGCCGCACACAGTGATAGGTGAGAAATTACCAAAGAAGAATATGTCCAAATTGGCTTATGATGCCAGCGACCGGTGCATATAGATTAAGTGGGCTTTGCTGGTGGCTATCCACGTGCAAGTCCTTGCATTGAAATCAAAGTAGTCTAAGTTAATCTGAACAAGCACCTTCTGAATAAGCTTGAAATATATCACACCAAATGATAATGAATACTTCGTACAATGAGTTAGAGAATACGCCTACGACGCTCTAGAACCTGAGGCAGGGACACGTCCTTGAACACTGAATGTTTACAAGAATTACGTTAAGTTATTACATATGAATTGTTGACTAACTTGGTTTGCTTTGGACAGGAAAGGCCGGACGGTAAGTATGGGTAAGTCATGCATGTATTTCCATACGACACTTGAAATTGGCAACACAAGATAGGCTATGAAATATACCATGAAACTGATCCTAAGGCAAGAATAGAAAGACAATGAATGATAGAGATGCACAAAAGTAAATGGAACGTGTTCGGTAATGATAGCATTATGGGCGAGCTAGCCTCCCCACCAGTGCATAATAATGTACTGATAACCCCACAGTCGGCATGCAGGATACAGGAGACGTCGGCGGGTGTGGAGCTTCCCTCGAACGTGCTAAGGCGCGGAGCCAACTCTAGAGCCTTGGAACTTTGCAAGAAGCTGAAGCACCCTATACAGGACATAATATATCGGAACATCGCCATGAATCATTCCATCTTGTAAGCCACTTGGCACGCCTTTTATGTTTCAGAGAGAGAGAGCTTGAGCGATTTGTAATATCGGCCTAGCGCCGCTTGTAAACTTCTTGAAAATCAATAAAGTGTTTGAATTCGCTTCAACTTGTGTTCATTTACTTTCTACTGCAAATGGGGACATTATGTACGACTCTGTGGCCTAGCTCAAATCGGCCGTTTCTAGACTTGGCCTTGCACGGGCGCAACCTAGGCCCGTGCGACATCACGCCTTAGCGAGGACGATCGCTCCTACGGGAGCGGGGCGTGACAGATTGGTATCAGAGCACGGCTTCACGTCCTTGGACTTCATTTCGATTTTCTCAGTTTTGAAAGCTCGGTTGGAAACAAAAGAAGTGTGCGCTCTCTCTCGTTGTGCCTTGGGATGTTCCATACAATAAGTCTAATATTTTCAAAAGCTCGTACAAGTACTCGATTGAACGGGATCGATAGGCGAAGGCCTTTGTGCCGAACGATGTTAAACATGACTCGATAGAGAACACATGCTAAGTTAGCAAGTCGCGTGCATGCCCAAATAGTCCTACGTCGACATTAGCAAGTGAGCATGCAAACTTGAATATAGCCCGCACGGGATGGTTATGCGGCACAACTTAGTCCGCATGTCGCGCACCTCAACTTCTGGTGCAATCGAGTTGCAAGCGATATCAAGTACCCCTCGGTCGGGAACGGAGATACACTTAAAGTGTATATCGATAGGAACGCCATCAAACTAATGCTTAGGCATACACGAAAGATTTATTGGATTTTGAGGATTAGTGCGGACGACTTAGTACGTCGAAGCGACGTGAGCGATTACGTTAGAGATTCGTCGAACGAATCTGAAGGATGCCTTAGCGCATGACGCGAACATAATTGAGGACTAGATCATATGGCTTGAATCCGAGTGGTGTATGTGATAGGTTCGAAGAAGAATGAGAACGAGTGTCGATAACTAGTCGAGTGGCTCGAACCCTGAGTGGTGTATGGACGTCATAGAAATTGTTCAAGCGAAACTAAAGGATTTACGGATCGTACGAGTATGTCGGCAAGCGATACGATCGCGCAAAGCCTTAGAACGTGTCATGCTTAGTTGGTCGTGACTTCAAAAGTCCCGAACGAGTTATCGCTGGACAACTTGTCAATGGGCAACGCAAGTTAGAAAATGATTCGGAACGATGAATGAAAATGAATGGTCTTGATCGAGAAAACTTAGAGGATCGCGCATACGATTTAGGATTGATTCAAATAAATTATGACTTGAGTTTGGACAACGATCTTGAAATTAGCTTGAGGAATAGCGATCAAACTTGATCTTGAATATCAAGGAAATTGTGGAATATCCAACTCGGACAACAGCATCAACGCACGACTCGAAATCGGTTGCAAAGGAAGATCGTCAGGTTACGCATATCGTCAATGGTATTGAGGCGTATCAAAGATCGATATGCGATAACTCGGGGGTACTCTGACTCGGCGAATGACGGTCGTGCAAATGTCATTGTTCCGTTGGATGCTATACTTGGGATGTTAAAAATGTGTCGAAGAAAAGATAGATTTGGCTTGGATGAAAATGTGAATGCTTGGATTTGCTTCGTTGACAACCACAACGTTGACGTTCTTGTCTTATACGAGTGCAACTCCAGCCTCGCACATGCGTCATGCCGGATTATGACGATCACTCTGCGTGAGCGCTGATATGGTGATTCATAAAGCGGGAGTGATTGAACTTGGATGGCGTGGCAATCTGATTGCTTCGACTTGTGGTTTGACGCGATGGGGAACTCGAAAAGGAATTTGTGTTTGAAGAATTGAACTTGAGGATTGAGTAGGTCTAATCCGCGTAACGAGAATGGGTTAGTCTAAAACTCAAACAAGATTTACGCCCCGATGAGAATAATTATTCCGCGGGAGCGTTGCATGGTGATTCATGAACCGTCGTGGATAATCGGACTCGCGTGAGATTGAGGCGCAATGTATTATCGAGCTGGATGACCTCATGATCGAATACATGAATTGGTTAGAACTGGTGATTGAACGGAATTGAATATGTGCAACGTAAGTCTTGATGCGGATTAGGTGATCATGTTCGATGTTTAGAAATATGAGTGACGCGAGCTTGGGTAGAAACTCCCACACAAACGAACAAATGGTTTGACCATAGGATATGGGGCGAGCGTCGTGCAACGACCTTGCACGATGAGCCACGGACTTGACTTGTAACTATGACCCTGAGGGATGACCTAGCGGATAGGCGGACGACCCTATGTCGAGTGATTGAACTTGTGCGATTGACCTTACAGTATCGTCCGGACTGACGATAGACTTGGGGCAGCAAGACTTAGAGTAGGACGGAAAACAGGGAGTGTGCGTGAGCGACGATGAGATTTGCCCCAAACGAAGGGAATGATAGGAATAAATGACGCGCAAGTAAAGTTGGGATAATGAATTGAATCATTGATTGGAAGACGTACTCGATGATAGTACAATGTTTGGTCTCAAATCGGACGAGAATTACTTAGACTTGGCCAACTCCGCTAAGAAGAAATTGTACTGATTTCGTTGACAAGAGCGCTTGAGAAGCGAATCGAATCATCTCGAGGACCGAGATAACGATATGCGATACACACGTGAGTTCGGTTTTAAATCGAAGTTAGCAAAACGATCGGTAAATCGAAACTATCACGAGTAGCTTGTCCGACTTCGCTAGTCGCTAAGCTTGGTTGAAATGTACGTATTCGGGGGACGCCTTGAATACGTGCACAATCCAAACTCAGCGATATGATGAACTCGAATGCAGCTGCAAGTGGGTGTTGCGATGCGCATGAACGAGTAAGTGAGTTTGCCTCAGATTACGTCTCTCGAGTTTGATAAATTACAATGCACCACGTGCGACCGTTTCAGTCCCATGATACGTCAAAATCGCAACCAACTCAAAGAAACACTTGAATTGAATAAGTGCCATCAACTCTAAAATGAATGAAAAGTTACTCAATAAGATCGACCAAATGTATGCGACACGGAACTTGGAAAGGTACCGAGTATGGTTCGATGCCATCGAACGATAGAGCCGTTCGATAGAATTGTCTAAGAGACACGACGACACGAGTTAAAGAAATGGTAGGATGACCTTTACTCAGGAAGTCTCGAGGACGAGACTTGTTTTGAGCGGCGTATTATGTAATGACCCGCTCCGTCCTAGCGGAACGCCGATTCAAACGGCAAGTGCAACGACTCAAACGAGCCGTCGACCCGAAGAGTTGGCATCGACCTGATAAAGAATCGATGCAAGGCTTACATTGCCCCATCAAGATGAATCTAGACTTAGACTTTCAAAGGCGTGCTCGGAGTATCGCTCGTCCGATGCGAATATCGCTAAAGTGGATGGCTCCGATGAACCCGTCTGTGCTTAGCCTAGACACATAACAATACGGACACTATCACTGAAATCGCTAGGCGATAACACCGCGCATGCTAATAAAATGACCCAACACACCTAGCTAAGGGATTAATCCCATCTTGTATGCTTGTATAGAATATGGAAAGGAACATGGAAAATACGAGAACTCTCGTACCGCGCTCCACGCTCGTGCTAAGGCACAAGCTTACATTCAAGTCCCTTATGCGTTCAACAATCAAACAATGAATGGGTTACAACAATGAAACGGAAAGACTATCGACATAGTCGTTCCGAGTAGAGTTTAGCAACATTGAAAGACTATGGGACCGATGGGTCGCCAAGACGACTCTCACACGGGGAGTTGCAAAATGTATGAATGAATGAATGAACAAATAAGTGAATGAATGAATCAACGAATGAAAGAATGAATACGTGAATGAATCGATGAACAAACGGACAAGTGAAAGAAAGAAAAGAAAGAATGAATAAAAGATAAGAAGGAAAGAAATGGTTAGCGACAGGTGTGACGGGCACGTGCAACGGGGCTCGCTACCCGCGCTGCACGGATGCCAACCTGGTCGATAACGCATTAAGGCTAAGGGTTAGCCTACGGCTCGGAGACAGCCGTTAAGTTAAAAAGACAAGTTAATACGAAATGGTCGTAGACAAACGGCACGAGCGAGGGGTGGCGAATGCTGTGGCCGTAAAGAAAAAGGGATTCCGCTGCATGATCAAGGGGGGATATGCCGGCCTAGGCGGAATCAAAAAGGGGCTTACGGGCTAACTGGGGGGGCTTGGCCACCCAGGAGACGTAAGTGCGGGATAATTTCAAAATACTATCAGATGTGAACCAGCCGCAAACAGTGATAGGTGAGAAATTACCAAAGGAGAATATGTCCAAATTGGCTTGTGATGCCAGCGACCGGTGCATATAGATTAAGTGGGCTTTGCTGGTGGCTATCCACGTGCAAGTCCTTGCATTAAAATCAAAGTAGTCTAAGTTAATCTGAACAAGCACCTTCTGAATAAGCTTGAAATGTATCACACCAAATGATAATGAATACTTCATACAATGAGTTAGAGAATACGCCTACGATGCTCTAGAACCTGAGGCAGGGACACGCCCTTGAATACTGAATGTTTACAAGAATCACGTTAAGTTATTACATATGAATTGTTGACTAACTTGGTTTGCTTTGGACAGGGAAGGCCGGACGGTAAGTATGGGTAAGTCATGCATGTATTTCCATGCGACACTTGAAATTGGCAACACGAGATAGGCTATGAAATATGCCATAAAACTGATCCTAAGGCAAGAATAGAAAGACAATAAATGATAGAGATGCACAAAAGTAAATGGAACGTGTTCGGTAATGATAGCATTGTGGGCGAGCTAGCCTCCCCACCAGTGCATAACAATGTACTGATAACCCCACAGTCTGCATGCAGGATGCAGGAGACGTCGGCGGGTGCGGAGCTTCCCTCGAACGTGCTAAGGCGCGGAGCCAACTCTGGAGCCTTGGAACGTTGCAAGAAGCTGAAGCACCCTATACAGGACATAATGTATCGGAACATCGCCATGAATCATTCCATCTTGTAAGCCACTTGGCACGCCTTTTATGTTTCAGAGAGAGAGAGCTTGAGCGATTTGTAATATCGGCCTAGCGCCGCTTGTAAACTTCTTGAAAATCAATAAAGTGTTTGAATTCGCTTCAACTTGTGTTCATTTACTTTCTGCTGCAAATGGGGACATTATGTGCGTCTCTGTGGCCTAGCTCAAATCAGCCATTTCTGGACTTGGCCTTCCACGGGCGCAACCTAGGCCCGTGCGGCATCACGCCTTAGCGAGGATGATCGCTCCTACGGGAGCGGGGCGTGACAATAGCCGCGTAGCACTACAAGCACACAGCAGCACAGCAGCGTTGCAACGCAGTAGCGCATACGTACAGCCCCGTAGCAGCGCATGCTGCATATACGAGCAGTAGCGCATAGCTGCGCTTATCCTGCGCATGCTGCTAAATGCAAAGTACGCAAACAAAGTACCACTTTGTGCCCTTGAGCCCGAGTCCGAGTCTGAGTCGAGTCCCTTCGGGGCTTAGCTTCAAAGGGAAATATTTCCATGAGCATGACAAAAAGCATGAATGTTTTTTTGTGGAATTAGCCTGTTGGTCCATTGGTCATGGTCAAACTTGATTTTAATAATTGATCTAATCCTGTCTCGATATAAGGGCTACTTGGACGATTGCTGAGAACTTCTGCCATTTTGTTCAAGACTGAAGCCGTTTTGCCACATGAGTCTGTATTTTATATTCAATATAATTTTTATATTTATTGAGTCTAGGAATACGATGTACACCGAGTCATATTGGCAAATAGGCTATCCCAAAATATTTTTAAAATATCCTAAATTTTGAAAATAGTCTATTTATAAAAAGCTCCTAACTGCTATTCAAAAAGCCAAAACCCAAAATCAGATTCACAAAAATTCCCAAAAATCATAATTTGGAACATAGGGGAATTTGGCCCGAGTTCGATTCGAATTCTGCCGGAATTCGTTTGGTTACGTTTGATTTTTGAACTTGGTCATCCCGCAGTTACGGATGCAACGACTATTTGCCGAGATTTTCTTAAAGAATTATGTTCGAATTCTGTTCGAATTCTGTATTTGGAAAAACTATAAATAGAGAAAAAATTTCCTCATTACAGCACACCTCTCTTCTCTCTTCTCTCTTCTCTCTAAGCTTAATATGTTTCTTCCAAAGTGTTCTAAAGCCTTCATTTTCAAATCCCAAGCCAGTTACAATCCTCTAGTCGATTTGCCAGTATGGTACGTCCTAGATGTTTCAGAGAGATTGTAATCAGAGGCTTGATAGAAGAAAGTCCCTTCACAATTGAAGTTGGATGAGTAATTTGGATCAAAGCTCGCGTTGTAGAAGTTACAAGAACTTTGTATGAAAACTTGTAGTAGTTTTCCATAGTGGATTCAACTGGAAGCTAGAGTTCTTCCGATTGGAATAGTCCTCACAAGAGAAAAACCAGTATACATTGTTGTGCTTGTGTTTGCTTTCTGATCTCTACTTTTCATTTACATAATTGTGATATATTATCTGTGATCTTATTGCTAACTTTTTTATTAGTTTTTAATAGCTAATTTTTTGCTGCCTACTCTATTCACCCCTCTAGAGTATTGCGCTTTACAATTCGTTTCTACAATTGATATCAGAGCGGATTATACAGGTAAAGCGAGGTAACCTAGTTATTATTCTTATCTATGTTGTTGTTATATTGTAATGCCCCATCCCGCTCAGTCAATCGGAGGAATCGGAATACCGACGGCGTTCGGACTTAGCCTTGTAACAATGTTCAAAGACATCGCTCGGTCGAGGCGGCCCCTCGCTCAGGTGGGGTAGTTTCAGTGAACTTGCCTCATCTTAGCCTTCACATAATAAATCGTATTATTTTAACTTGCACAAGTAGGCTTGATAATAAAAGAGATAAATCCACATAGCTAAGGGAATAATTCCGACGGGTCAAATTGAGTTAGAATATGGAAAGGTCCAACGGTCGGCTTAGAGTTGGTGCACGGCGTGCTTTAAAAATGACACTCGGTTCTTCGTCCCGTGGCTTGGGAGAAGAAAAAGTTGATCTTCGCCACAAGCTAAGAGTTAACCTAAGTCATAGGCGTCGTCCGTATAAACGCTTCATAAAGCATGTACGGTCCCATCGTCCTAGGCTTGACGCAGTCCTTGCTTGTCAAGTTGTTGCACGATTAAGTTAGGATGAGTTATATTAGGCTATCGAAGTCTTTTCTAAGCACTGTCCCACATTTTCTGCCGTTGTCGAAATTACTTGGTTTTACGACCTTAAGGCCCGTCGTATAGATTGTCTTGGACAGTAGTCTCATCCAGAACACCAATTGGCGTAAGGCGCGATGTCATGGACTTGGTATTTTTAAGGCACGGGTTACGGTTGATTCATTGAGTTTGGAAAAAGGGGCTTCAAATAGTTGTTCCTGAGTTGAATGAAATGATAGGGCAAGAAAGAAGAATGCTTGCGACTATGGGTCGTCGAGGCGGTCTCAGATGTGAGAAGTATTGAACTAGGCCCTGAAAGAGATGGTAACACTAGAGGTAGAATGACTGTATGAGACGTCTGTTTGAGTCGAGTCTTGCATGGTCATGGACAACTTATCGATAAGGTAGATTTTCCTCGAACGGCGACCCAGGCGGCCAAAGGGACCGGTTCTTGAGAAACATGTATAGCTTGTTGCTGGATGACCGCACGGGTTAGGCGGGGACTTTTAGGGGGGCTCGCTACGTCGTGCTAAAAGGAGCGTCCGTGTAACAAAAGCTAAAGAGTCCAGGATAGCGTTGGGCGTTAGTAACCAGTTCATATTGTTGAGTCGGCATGGCGGCAACCTGTATATGTGCCTTTGGATTGAGTCGAGTTGAATGTGTATGTACAGTTATAACACAATGTTGGGCCTAAGATTTGGCTTCAACGTAGGCGACGTGCTTCGACACTTGATGTGGTGTCGAGTCTTAAGTTGTTGACATATAAGTTGCATGAGTTGGATTTGAGTCGTTTTGAGTTTAAGTCAAGAAACACCGCAAGGCAAAGTCTGTTGGGTGACAATAAGTTCACAAGTCTTGATTGGGTCAGTTGGTAATTAAACTAGAAAGGGCGACAAAGCGGGGATATAGTTAGGTCACACTGAGTTTGCGAGGTACGACCCCAATATGGATTGTAGCACGGTTACATGGGAATTGGACACTATCATGTAGTTGCGTCTCTGATTATGGGCCGAAAGGCAAGCACGACTTGATAGGTTAACGTTGTTGTTGCAAGGCACATGAACGGTCTAAGACACAAATATGCCAAGCGTCTATGTCCTAAAATCGACCCTAAGATAAGAGTAGAAAGACAATCAAAAAGGGTTATGTTGTACAAAATAAATGAACGTGTCAGTTTTGTATGGGTAGGCGAGGAGCTCATTCCCCCAGTACATTTGAGTACTGACACCCACACAGTTTTCATGTGCAGGCACATGTAGAAGCTCATGGCACGGAGCTCGTTTGGATGCGTCGAGGTACGGAGTTCTTTGGCGATTCGAGACGTGTGGCCGCGTGGAGTCTGGACTTATACGGGACATAACGTATGGACGTCGCCTTCCGAAGCATCCGCTGGCTCAAGACTTGTATTGAGAGATGAGAGAGAGCTGAGTGACTTGTAATATGAGAAGAGTGAGCTTGAGATATTATAATCTTAGCCTCGTGCCCATCTATGTAATCATTGTTTCAATATCAACAAAGAGCCTCTTTTGAATGACTTGTGTTTTGTTCTAAATTTTTGCTGGCAAAAAAATGTCTCTTTTTGGGACTTCTGTGTGACGATCTCGTCGCAGCCGCTGTAATCGACCGTTATGGAACCCGCCTTGCACTAGTGCAATCTAGGCTCGTGCGGCATCACGCCTTAGCGAGGATGATTGCTCCTACGGGAGCGGGGCGTGACATAATGGTATCAGAGCACGGCTTTACATCCTTGGACTTTGATTGAATTCTTTAACTCTGTTGCTTCCGCAAGTTGATATCATTGGTGCGCTCTCTTTCAAATGTCCCACGGGATGTCCATACAATAAGTCTATATAATTTACAAAACATAGAAAAATAGTTTTTGATAAGAAACAAAAGATGGTTCGCGTAAGCACGATTGGCTAAGTCGGGTTGGGCATATACACCAAAAGTTTTATTGACCCTAGAAAAGTCGTATGTGGGATTGAAAATGTGTCGAGCAAGAATGAGTTGAACTCGATTGAGTAAATTGAGATGACCATCGATAGGGGTGCTATCGGGCGACGATAACGTTGGTGTGATATAGATGAGTGTGCTTGAAATTTAAAAGAATGGTTCGAACGAAAAATTTGAAGAAGTCGATTTTGATTCGAATGATGGTTTTGAGGATTTTTCGAATGACTTCATCCCTGAGTGGTATATGCGATAGCTTCAGGGATGTTAATCGATTGAGGATGCGGGGTGCCAACGAGTCTATCAGCGAGCGCCGCACGTACGTAAGGCCTTAGATTGAGTATTGTTGATTAAGTTGTTGTAGTCTTAAGATTTGATAAGTTGATTCGAACAAAAGTTAGGAATGACGAGCACGGGATTGAGACTGTACGAGTATGAAATAAAAAAATGATTGAGTAGGTTAAACTAAATCGAAGAAAAGTTAAGGTGTATGAATGGATGACTCGATCAAGAAAATCGATAAGAATCGTATACGAAAAGTTAGCACGATCGAATGATAGCATGAATGGAAAAGATTCAAATATTTAAGAATAACTTTAAAGAATCGAGATAGATGTTACTAGATGATTTGAGTTAGCAAAAAATGATGTGATTTAAAAAAAATGTTGCTCTATGACTTAAGATAGACGGATGAACAATACACGAATTTGGATTTGAGGAAATTGATTTTGTGAATGATTCGAGGGATAATGATCGAACTTGAATTTGAATGTCGAGGAGATTATCCAATCGGACGATAGCATCATTCGTACGACTCGAAATTCGTTACAAAGGAAGATCGTCAGGTTACACATATCATCGATGGTATTGAGGCGTATCAAAGATCGATATGCGATAACTCGAAGGGCACTCTAATTCGAGGAATAATGATCGTGCAAGTGTTATTGTTCTGATGGATGCTATACTTAGGATTTTGATTAAAATAAATGTGGATGAAAACAGAAGTATCTTGATGGTTATGCGGATAACCACAGCGTCGACATTCTTGTCTTACGCGAGCGCAACTCTAGCCTCGCACAAGCGTCGCGTCAGATTTGGGGCGATCATTCTGCATGAGCACTGACATGGTGATTCATGTTGCGGGAATGATCGAACTCGAAAAATCTCAACGCGACAATTTTATTGTCTCGACTTGTTGGTTTGATGCGAATGACAATTCGAGGATGTTTGGACTTACGATTGATGATTGAGTAAACTTGAGGTTTGAATATATCCAATATACGTATCGAGAATAAATTAGTCTAGACGCAAACAAGAGTTACGTCCCGATGAGGATGATTATCCCGCGGGAGCGTACATGGTGATTCATTTTTACCATGGATAATCTGACTCGCGTGAGATCGGGGTGCTACATATTGTTAAGCTAGACGACCTTATGATCGAATACGTGAACTATGATGAACGACTTAGGAAATATGGAATGTGAATTATGGCTTAGCAACAAATTGTGTCATAGCGTGCTTGACTTAGAAGGATTGATAGGCGGATTATGTCGAACGTGTTCGAAGAGATAGACTATGCGAATTGTAAATTTGGACGTGCAATAGCGATATACAATAGACTTGGTTGATTAGAACTTGAAGTAAGATGGCTTTGCTGAATGACTCAGGCCCCATACGACGAATGTCGGGATGTGTGTAGGAAATCTATGCTCGAAGTTTAGAAATCGGAGTGATGCGAGCTTCGGTAGAAAACTCGTACTATCAATTTGGTTTGACATTAGGATGGGGTCAGTGTTGATATTGTTGTTTGAAAACTATGATTCCAATACTGACATATGACTTTAGCCTAAAGACATAGTCTAGCGGTTAGGCAGACGTCCCGATGCGGAGTAATAGGAATTGTGGAGGCACCACTCATTAGGCTCGGTTGATATGCACGTATATAAGGGACGCCCGAATATGTGCATGATCCGACTCGAGTGGTGATGGCGGATTCTCTATCACGAGGCTTGGCTGAAATACATGTATTTTAGGGACGCCTAAAATATGTGCACGGTCCGACTAAGTGATACGTTGAATTCAAGTGAGACTTGAGGAACGGAAAAGTGTCGAGAATTTTGAGATCGTGAATTTTGAAGAAAAGATTGTTGTTAGCACGAACGTGGTTCGGATTTGAGAAATGCATAGGAGAAATGTGAGCAAGAGTCGTTGAACATTCGAGTAATAAATCGATGAGTAAGTACTTAGTTAGTTTCGAGGACGAAACTTTTTCTGAGTGGTGTATGATGTAGTGCCCCGTCCCGTTCAGTCAATCGGAGGAATCGGAACGCCGACGGCGTTCGAATTTAGCCTTGCACCGGTGCTCGGAGACATCGCTCGATCGAGGCGGCCCCTCACTCAGGTGGGGTAGTTTCAGTGAACTTGTCTCATCTTAGCCTTCACATAATAAATTGCATGTTTTTAATTTGCACAAGTAGACTTGATAATAAAAGAGATAAATCCACATAGCTAAGAAAATAATCCTGACGGGTCGAATTGAGTTAGAATATGGAAAGGTCTAACGGTCGGCTTAGAGTTGGTGCACGACGTGCTTTGAAAATGACATTCGGTTCTTCGTCCCGTGGCTTGGGAGAAGGAAAAGTTGGTCTTCGCCACAAGCTAAGAGTTAGCCTAAGTCATAGGCGTCGTCCGCATAAACGCTTCATAAAGCATTCACGGTCCCATCGTCCAAGGCTTGACGCAGTCCTTACTCGTCAAATTGTTGCACGATTAAGTTAGGCTGAGTTATGTTAGGCTATCAAAGTCTTTTCTAAGCACTGTTTCACGTTTTTTGCGGTTGTCAAAATTACTTGGTTTTATGACCTTAAGGCCCGTCGTATAGAGTGTTTTGGACCGTAGTCTCATCCAGAATACCAATTGGCGTAAGGCACGATGTCACGGACTTGGTATTTCTAAGGCACGGGCTACGGTTGATTCATTGAGTTTGAAAAAAAGGGCTTCAAATAGTTGTTCCTGAGTTGAGTGAAATGATAGGGGAAGAAAGAAGAATGCTCACGACTATGGGTCATCGAGGCGGTCTCAGATGTGAGAAGTATTGAACTAGGCCCTGAAAGAGATGGTAACACTAGAGGTAGAATGACTGTATGAGCGTCAGTTTGAGTTGAGTCTTGCATAGTCATGGATAACTTGTCAACAAGGTAGAGTTTCCTCGAACGACGACCCAGGCGGCCAAAGGGATCGGTTCTTGAGAAACATGTATAGCTTGTTGTTGGATGACCGCATGGGTTAGGAGGGGACTTTCAGCGGGGGTTCGCTACCTCGTGCTGAAAGGAGCGTCCGTCTAACAAAAGCTAAAGAGTCCAGGATAGCGCTGACGTTAGTGACCAGTTCATATAAATGAGTCGGCATGGCGACAAACCGCATGTGTGCCTTTGGATTGAGTCGAGTTTAATGTGTGTGTACAGTTAGAACACAATGTTGGGCCTAAGATTTGGCTTCAACGTAGGTGACGTGCTTCGGCACGAGATGTGGCGTCGAGTCTTAAATTGTTGACATATAAGTTGCATGAGTTGGATTTGAGTCGTTTCGAGTTTATGTCAGAAAACACCGCAAGGCATTGGGTGAGAATAAGTTCACAAGTCTTGATTGGATCAGTTGGTGATTAAAGTAGAAAGGGCCGCGAAGCGGCGATATGGTTAAGTCACACTGAGTTTGCGAGGTACGACCCCAAATGGATTGTATAACGGTTATATGGGAATTGGACACTATCGTGTTGTTGCATCTCTGATTATGGGCCGAAAGACAAGCACGACTTGATAGGTTAACATTGTTGTTGCAAGGCACAAGAACGGTCTAAGATACAAAAAGGCCAAGCGTCTATGTCCTAAAACTGACCCTAAGGCAAGAGTAGAAAGACAATAAAAGCGGATTATGTTGCACAAAGTAAATGAACGTGTCGGTTTTGTATGGGTGGGTGAGGAGCTCATTCCACCAGTACAGTTGAGTACCGACATCCACATAGTTTTCATGTGCAGGCACAGGTAGAAGCTCGTGGCGCAGAGCTCGCTTGGATGCGTCGAGGTACGGAGTTCCTTGGCGATTCGAGGTGTACGACCGTGTGGAGTCTGGACTTATACGGGAAATAATGTATGGACGTCGCCTTCCGAAGCATCCGTTGGCTCAAAACTTGTATTGAGAGATGAGAGAGAGCTGAGTGACTTGTAATGTGAGAAGAGTGAGCTTAAGAGATTGTAATCTTGGCCTCGTGCCCATCTATGTAATCATTGTTTCAATATCAATAAAGAGCCTCTTTTGAATGACTTGTATTTTGTTCTAAATTTTTGCTGGCAAAATCAATGTCTCTGCTTGGGACTTCTGTGCGACGACCCCGTCGCAGCCGCTGTAATCGACCGTTATGGAACCAACCTTGTACGAGCGCAATCTAGGCTCGTGTGGCATTATGCCTTAGCGAGGACGATCACTCCTACGGGAGCGGGGCGTAACATATATAGATCACTTTTATATCACACAAGGCAACTGTGAAATTCACAAGTAGAGACCAAGCCACAAACATACCCCCACTGTTTGATAGTATAAATTACACATACTGGAAAATATGGATGAGTTTCTTCTTTAAATCTCTATGTTTTGACTTATGGTCTATTGTGATTGATGGATATAAGAAGCCTGCACGTATTCTTGTTGATGGAGAGTTGGTTGAGAAACCCCATGACAAGTATACTAAAGCTGAAAAAAATCGGCTAGTCTTGACGCACGTGCTACTAATACTTTGTTTTGTGCCTTAGACATGACTGAATTTAATAGGGTGTCTACGTGGACAACATCAAATGAAGTGTGGAAACTTCTTGAAGTGACTCACGAAGGCACGACGCAAGTTAAGGAGTCAAAAATTAGCAGACTTACTCAGGAGTATGAGGCGTTCAAGATGAAGCCAATGAATTCGTCACTCAGATGTTTACAAAATTTCTGGATTTTGTAAACCCTCTGTCTTCCTTAGGCAAGGAATACAATAACCATGTGAAGATTCACAAACTTCTACGAGCTCTTATGAAGAACTGGATTCCAAAGGCTACGGCAATCATTAAAGGAAATGACCTCACCACTATGTCTCTTGAAACACTCATAGGTAAGCTACTTACTCATGAGCCACTACACCAAAATAGATGATTACCAAAAGTTATTACCGTGACAAATATTTTCTGTGACAGTAATTACCGTGACTAATCAAGTGTGACAAATTGTTGTGACCCTTTTTTTGTCACGGTTATAACCGTAACGAAAATAGATTTTTGTAACGATCTTTGTTACGATAATAACCGTGACGAAATTAAATTTTTGTCACAATAATAACCGTTACAAATGTTAATTTTGTAACATTTTAAATTGTCACGACATAAAACTTTGTGACAGTAATTACCATTACGGTACAAATTTTTGTAGCAGTTTAAACCGTAGTGGCTAAAAACTTTGTCACTGATTTAACTGTTACAAATTGTCAATTTTACTAATTTGTAACACTTATTTTTCATGTTTTGTCATGGAAATAACCGTTACAGATCATAATATTTTTACAAAAAATATATAATATGTTGATACATACAAACCATAACCTCTCATTGTATATACATAAAAGAGGAAAAAAATACACTCAAACTCAATTTATTCCCAAGAAAATGCAGTAAAAAATCCATATACACAAATTCTCTCTATACGTAGGATATATTTAACCAAAATTATTTATACAAAGAATAATTATATATTGAAAAAATTAGAAGAATCACCAACACGATGTTCATTACATGAGACTATAAAAGACATAATTTACAGTGGAGAACCATATCTTGGCTAGTCTAATGTGATCATTCCGTCAGATACATCGTAGCCCATTGATTGAGAACCATGTCTTGGCCGGTCGAAGAACCCATCGAGCGCTTCAGCTTGTCGATCAATCCGTGGATGAACCAAGAACCGCTCGGCATTCCGTAAGTACTTATTCCTTTGAACAATAAGGGTATGATGTTGGAAGAACTCCACTCTGTAAGAATGATTGTACATCAGAAATTTGCAAGAGTCCAGCTTCAACCATCAAGTAAAAAAAGGACAAGTTTAATAATTTTTTACATAATATTTCTAAAAATTCCCTATAAATCCATAAAAAATTTCGGAATATTATCTAACCCTTAAATGCAGTTCATGAAAAAAATACAGAGGGAAAAGTCACAACCATGTTTCCAAAAAATAAATTATGTTAAACCTGTTCTGGAATTTATTTGGGATAAACTGATTGCAGAAAGTATCAAAGTTCATACATGTTAGAAATTTATTGATGGAAATTGCTTGAGGACAGTTTTCTATAGAGGGGACTAATTTCTTTGATTCTCATGGAGATTAAACTGAAATATACTTGATGTAAAATTTGAGGAAAAAAAATCGCCATAAAACTCACTAGCAAATAATATGAAATTAAAAAGCAAATCAAAACAATATTGAATGCATCCAAAACTCACTGTACCAGAAACTTCCATCATTTTCCCAAACTCACTGAGTTAATAGATACCTACTAATAGACATTTATTCATGCTAAGTAATATGTACACGTTTATTCACTTGGTTGCCCTGTGACCTGACATTGAAAAAAAATGAGTCAACAAGTAAAGGTAGGAATCCAGAAAAAAGTAATGGGAAGGATATATACCACTGGAAGTTCATCATAAATACAAGACAACAAATAATGTATTTACCTGCTGAAAAAAGACCAATCTTGTACCAATTATCAGCACCTTCAAGCATTTTTCTTGAAATATAACCCAGAAGGACGCTTCTTTCTATTAGCATTAATTTGGGTAAGAAGGAATAAAAGAAAAATAAGTTACCTGATAGCAACCAACATACACGAGGAGCACAATAACTGCAATAAATGCTGAATCCTTGAATAGTGTATAATATGATGATAATAGGAGCAAAGAGACAACCTGCAGTATCAGAATGTTACATCTTCAATTAGAATTTCATATCATGTAATAGCTATTTTTGCAAACATAAGAGCCAAAGTAGGAGGTCATCTCGAAAGCATTCTAGAAGTTTAGAATGCTATTTGCACAATCTGTCTGTTCGTTTGAACATCTTTGAAGCGATAATAAGAAGTTACCACTTACCAAAAAATTTATACAAAATGGGTACATGAGACATAAGTGAAGAGATAAGGCTAAAAGGTACTAACAAAAGGGAGGAGGAGGAGGAGGAGGAAGGGGAAAGAAGGGAGAAGGGGGGTGGAGAGAATTACGTTTGGAAGTTGTTCACAGAATCCTGAGAATGTTTATACCATGTAGGACCATAGTAGTAGTTATGAAATTGAATGAAATTGTATTCACTCTTGCCGATTGTTACATGCAATAGATAAGTTTTCTTCTTTTACATGCTTTTACAACCTTAGTATACTTCTACATCCATGTTGATTGGTCTTTTTTGTTCAATTTTCTTTGCCGAATTGGCCGGGAAAGAGACCTCCAATATCGGTATCGGTTAGTATTAGGTATCGGTCGGTATTGGATCGGGACATGCCAAAACGTATCGGTATCAGCCATATCGAATAAGTATCGGCCGATACTTTAAACTATGGACGAGAGGGTCACAGTTTTGTGGCAGGACCATCTCAGGCTCGTAACTACTTAGGCAAGGGATTCAGCACCAAAATAGAGGGTCCGACATCAGGTGATCATGGATTGTGTTTAACTAAGGAAGGCTTATATGATGATGATTATGGATTGTGTTTAACTCTGGTTTCCAACTCAAGTTATAGCAAAAGAAGAAATACCAAACAGCTTGAGCACAATATATATTCTTCATTGGGCAAGGATTAATACTCACAATGCCACTAACACCCCCAACTAGTAAAGGTCTTCTACCAACTCTGTCGACCACAAGAATAGCAATTCCAGTCATAATCAGCTGCATAATAAAGAAAAGGTGTGGTATCCCTTTTAGTAAAAGTTAATTTTACAAGCTCAATAGAAACTAGAATTCTAATTTATCCCCAAGCAGGGAAACCATGAAATGGATACTACAGTATATGTGGAAGCAACTTGCATAAATTTAACCTCTTCAGAAATAAATAAACTTGGAACACAATGCAAAATGGAGATACGCAAGGAGGAAAACCAAAGAAATGATCTGTTATATAAGACTCTGGAAAACTTCAAACTGTAACTCACAACCTGCATTCTTGTTACTAGGCTATGAATACATCTTCTGAGGGTAAAAAAAGGGCAAGGAACTAACACCTTGCTAAGTCTTAAGTGTCATACTGTCTTTGGACTACAAATAAACAAGATAAGAACAGTAAAGAACAAGCAAATCAAGTAATCAATTTCTCATTAATTTCATTCATAATGACTAATTCAATTGTTGGTACCTAATGCAGATTTACTTTTAATGTCAAAAGGACTAGAGAGAGAGATGTCATGAGTAAGATTAGAAAGAGACGAACATTCTAGCATATTATAACTTATTTTAACTTAATATCTCAATACATATATGCACCAATTATACAAGAAAAAATAAATCGTTTCATGCCATAGATTTGTCAGAAAGGAAGTTGGAGTTAAGTTGCTACTCCATTGCCTTCGTCTAAGGGATTCTACCTTCAATATACCCAAAAGAATTGAGACACGAGTAACATATGATACAGCAGAGAACCCTGCATTCTGTAAACATTGTTTGTGTTGGTATCATAGTATTTATATTGATCTTTATAAGCTGAAATATTTCAGCATTTCTTAGTCAACACAGAGAAAATAAGGACAGGTCCCAATGAGGAACTATGGGAGCTCTTCATTTGTGTTGGCCTGCATTGGTTAGTTGGGGTAAGGTAGTTGCAAACAAGTGAAAGAAAATTATAATAAAATATTGGAACAAGTTATAAAACATTTGATAAAAATTTAATGGAAATAACCCATCTAGTTACATGTTCGCTTTAATTATAATCTTCTAAAAGAGAAAAGTTCAGAAAAACAAAGAGGCAAGACTAAACTAATGAGTTGTAGATTACTAGAGAACTATCAACTTCATTACCTGTATAAGAAATGCCATTTCTACCACCAGATTATTTAAGCATCCAAGAACAAGAGTCACAACTCCTTTGACGACAGGTTGATGAACCGATATCTACATCAAATCATTTGTTTACAATTTCCTTAACCTAATGAAATCTTTAGCATATCTATAAAATTTAAAATCAATATCAGGCAAGAAAAAGGTGTCATATCAAAACTACTTTAGTTTCTTTATTTATCATTTTTGCAGCACTTACGAATCTGTTGTTTTCATCGAAGTCCAATGCTTAGAAGAAGCAGAACAAATAAATGTGTTCTTTTTCAAGAAATAGCATCACTTTCTAATTTGGTCTATTCCTTTATCATTATCTTAGGGTTAGATAAAATTTCTTATCCTATTGTTCAAATTTTGCGTATTATAAATTGATGTATTCTAAAAGATAGGAGCACAAACCTTGCCCATAATTATCAACATGTTCTTCTCTACATCTTCGAACATGGTAATCATACAAAAACATACAAAGATTAGAATAGGTGTACTGCTATTATTTAATCATGTGATCATCAAAATCCCAAGTACAACACCTGTCCTTAACAATAAAACTTACCTTTATTGAAGCCTGCATTTGTATACATTGAACAGCCAGGAAGCTGAACATAACAAATTTGTGCAATTCAATGCTTGTTATTTATATCAAATACAAATATTTATTAAAGATCACCTCCAAAGGGACTTCCACCACCAAAGAAGGATTGGAAGATAAAAAAGGATCATGGCCACCGCTGCCACCTCCCATTCCTTCCTTGAGTGCATCTTCACCGTACATATCATATATCTCACGCTTTTCAGAGTCACTCAATACATCATAAGTCTGGGTCAACTCCTTGAACTGCACAAAGAAACAAATATAGCTATTAATATATGATTAGATACTACGTAAGAAATAGGGATCATATATGCAGAAGCAACTGACATCAGGAATATAAGCACATGAGAACTCCAAAACAATCTAAAGGGAAGATAGAAATAAATAATAACATTGAAGAAGAAATTAAAGATATATTTACTATTAGTTGTCTTCTTTCTATAGAAATGTATTAAAAAATACTCATTCTACAGGTTCATGAACCTATCAAAGTTCCTCTCCAACACAAAATGGTTTAGAAACAAATGCATATCATATTGGATAATACAATAAATTCAACTACGGTCTCTTGCCAAAAAAAATGTTTGACCAAAAGTACAAGACAACATTTAACTTCTAGTATCCAACAAATATGAGTAGGCATGTGACTAGGCAACGGACCAAAAAGAACAAATTCCTAAAAACAAAAATATGTGATTCATGTCCAATCCCAAGTAAACAATCGCATATCAGGACCTGTTGCAGGAAAATAATGTCAATACCATACCACAGATTAATAGGATTTGAGACCATCTACTTGACAACATCCAGTTTTTTACCCACAACTTCCCCTAATTACATATTAGTATATTTTCAAAAATACTATGAGAAACAAATACTTCAAAAAAAACAAGAACAAAATGAATCCAGAGAAATGCTTAACTGTTTTAGAGCTTGTAACACAACACTTTCTTAGCAACACATGTTTGAAATTTAGCAAACTTTCAAGACACCACCGGAGTTATGGTCCACAAAAGCAGAAGAAGAAAAATCGCCAGGTGATGTTGGTGAGGAGTTCTGTTGTACAAAACCTGGTCAAGTCGTAGTCAACATTTCAGAGGACTTGGCTCATCTATGCAGATTATTTGGATTGTATCTTATTTACAAGTAACATAAATAAAAGGCCTGGTTTCCCTGCTTCCTCTTCCCCTCTTCCTCCAACTACCATTTTTGTGGTTTGAATCTCTACAGCAAGTAAACTAATTGGCATGGAAAATATTAGTAACACTAAAACTACCATTAAGAATGTAATCACCCAATTGGGTTGCGAAGAAGTACTTGGCTCATCTCCTGAAGGTCTTCTCTTCTTTCGTCCTCTCCCTTTTGGGCTTCAGTTTCGGTTTTGAGCCTGCAGAGAGATGTACCAAGAACAATTATGAAAATGCTAATAACCAAGTTTAGTATGTGAAAACAAACAAACTTACTAACTAAAAGAAACAAGTATAGTGCCAAAAGTGCCTTCAAATTAGTTCAAGGCTAAAAGAGGACAACAACTATAAAACAAAGAAAAAAAAACATGAGTCTATTTAGAGAAACTGATGGAGATGTTCTTGGACGAACCAACCAGAAGAAAATTATGAGTGACATGAGTAAGGGTTTAAAGTCTAGGGCAGGCCAAATTAATGATTGATTGGGGCTTTCGCCTAAAACTAAATAGCATCAAGGACCCCATAAGAGTAATACAAGTATCACACTAATTCATGACATCATACTTTGGGTGTTGGCTACTAAAAGTTTAGTTATTTCATGGTATTGGAATGACTTAGGAAAGGCAGAGCATCCAATGCACCATTATTTCATCATGCTGCTAAGGTAGAGATAGGAGAATGCTCATTATTGCAGCCATAAGAATCTCTGTAACACATCCTAAATTTTTTTCTTACTGGGTGGATTCAACCTGAAATACATATCAAACTACAAAACCTTGACCAAAAAACATTGATAAAGTCTTTTGGAACTATATAATCCAGTAGATGGCATGTCGCCATTGATGTTTCAGATTATTCATAACTTATTGCAGTAATAAACTTTAATACAATTGATATAAGCTCGGTTTCTTGGGCTACTTTGGGACAAATTTGTAATGTCTAAACAAAAAATGAAGACAACAATGCCTTAGTTGATTTTAACTCTCTAAATAACATACGAGTCAAAAGGATGCCAGACTTGAACGTGTTGTTTATCAGATTCATGTAGCTAGCATGAGGAAGATACAAATAAGAAGAGGCTAAAAAAATTAGGGTTTCGTCTTATTACTTTCTAATATTTTTAAGAACAAAATGATATATAGAACCATAGAGAAGAACTAAGTTAAGCTTAAGAAAAGGCATGCACTGATCTTCTCACAGCCGGGACTAAAGTTCTTCTTTCTCCAATGGTCATCTTACACTCAACTAAATTCCACTTGCAGAAAATGTTTAGTAAAATTCTCCACAATTAATATAGAACGAACCAAACTTTACCACTAATATGATCAAGAAAACCAAAATAACATTATAAGTGAACTAATAAATTTCCAATTTTTCAAGAAGAAAAAGGAAGAAAGATCAATTTGGGGACCGGACATGTCGGATCCATCGAGGCAGAAGAATGCGGATGCCGAACCTGTCGAATCCCTGAAGGCGGAAGGCTTGGAGGGCCTCCAGGTCGGAGTAGTCCTCTTCGACGCATTTATGTCCTCTCCCTCCTCTAGAGATCGACGCTCCGACTCGGAAAGCCAACGAGCATCCCTGGTGATGGCACCGGTGACGGTGGTGGTAGCAGAGGCCTGTCTCGGGATGGATTTCAGGTGAGGGTGATGGTGGGAGTGAGAAGAGAGTCCCTTAGATCGGAATGGTGAGATTCCTTGTTCGGGATGATTTAAGTTTGGTTACACTTTTCTATTAAAAGAGGGGAAAATAAAGGAGGGATTCTGAAAATAAAGAAGGGAAACTTGAATTTTTGGTCAATTTTTTTTCATTTGTCACGTTTATTACCGTTGCACAAAATAAACTATATAAAAATGTACAAAAGTTATTTTAGTAACGGTTATTTAATTAATGTCACGGTAATTACCGTTACTAACTTGTAGCGGTATTAACCATTAAGAATTGGAAAAAAAAAGTGTTACAAATTGCTTGTTTTGGTGTAGTAGAACTTTAAGACTTTGAAGAAGCTACATCGAAGGAGAAGTCGATCGCTTTCAAAGCTCAACACAAGATCTGTCGAAGATGATTCCGACGACAGTGACTCTAACTCTGAAGATCAAGCTCTTCTAGTAAAAAAGTTCAAGAAGTTCATGAGATTCAATAGAAGAACAAAGGAACACAACAACAACAACAGCAACAACGAAGAAGATCCTATCTGCTACGGTTGCAAGAAGAAATGACACATCAAGAAGGATTATCCAACATCATCATCATCAACCAGAAAAAGCAACAAGTATGACAAGGGTTACCTGAAGAAATCAACATCCAGAAGGTACACCAACACAAGCATATGGCATGAAAGTGAAGCCAGCGACTCAGAAGATGAACAATCAGATGACGCTGCAAATGTATGTGTAATGGCATTTGATCAGGTAAATACTAACCTCTTGTTTGATACATATGATAATTTTACCTTTGAGCAATTAGGTGAAGCCTTTAGTGATCTCTTAGGTGATTAAAGAAAACTGCGTAGCAAATATCAAAACTCTAAGAAGGTACTCAAAGAGTACAACGATGAAATAGGAAGACTTACCGACCTACTAGCTGAGGTTAGAAGTAATGATAATTCTAGTGAGGTAGGTAAGCTTTCTTCTGTTAAGTTATTATTACACGAGACCACAAGACTATCCGAAGAGAAAGACATGACTATTACCCAATTAGAGGAAGACCTACTCAAAAGAAAAAGAGTCTTTAGCAAGCACTAATCAGAAATGATGCACTTACTGCTCATTATAATACATTGTATGACACTTTGAAAAGGTTGGAAATTAGATTAGAAAAATAGCCTGAGGTTGCTGCTTCCTTTCCTAACACGTGTTACTTACCAAAACATCAGAACACTATCAAACCCAACACTCTCAGACCAAACCAAACCAAACCTTTGCGCAAGAAAACTAATAGGCATGCATTATATTATAATATAAAACCAAGACCTACCAATTATGTACAACACACTGCATCCAACACTCAACATGCTAGATGTTACTATTGTGGCACCATTGGTCATATCTCTCCTGCATGTAGAGTTAGAAAGCTTGTTGATTTAAAGATATGTGCATGGATATCGAAAGCTAACATCTCAGGACCTTACAAGAAATGGGTACCAAAAGTTTTATCTGCAAATTCTTTTGTAGGTGGAACACCTAATGCATGCTAGAAGCAAGTGGATCCTCGACAGCGGTTGCTCACGGCACATGACAGGTGACGTTTTATTATTTGCAACACTGTCGAAGAAGAAAGAAGGATACATCTCCTTCGATAATAATCTAAAAGGGTATATAGTAGGTATCAGCAATATTGGTAAGGCTCCCTATCTTGTGATTAAAGATGTCTATCTAGTAACTGAGTTAAAACATAACCTACTCAACATAAGCCATTTAGCTGACCATGGTTCTGGTACTAACTTTGTCAAAGACAAATGTACTATAGTTGATAGCTCAACTGGTAGTACTATCTTTGAAGGTATTAGGAAAGACAATATATATGTTTTCTATCTATTGGAAGAGGCTAACAAAGCAGGAAAATGCTCAATTGCCAAGAGTGATGAGAGTCAACTATGGCAAATGAGACTCGGTCATGCAAATATGGATACAATTTTAAGACTATCCACAAAAAAGTTGGTACGAGGCTTACCGGACATTACTTTCAAGAGGGATATGGTATGTAGTGAATGTGAAAAGAATAAAGCTATCCGATCCACATTTAAGTCCAAGAACACTATAAGTACTACTAGACCTCTACAATTACTGTATATGGATTTATTTGGACCTAGTAGATTTGCTAACCTAGGTGGTAAATTATATGCTTTTGTAATAGTAGATGATTTCTCTAGATACACGTGGGTATATTTTCTTGCACGCAAGAATAATGCATTATCAGAATTCGTCTCCTTTTGCAAGAAAATTTAGAATGAAAAATGATTCATGATCACTCGTATTCAGAGCGATCATGGCGGCGAATTTAAGAATGCAGAGTTTGAGCAATTTTGTGACACACACGGTTATCTGCATGAGTTCTCTTGCCCTAGGACTCCACAACAAAATAGAGTTGTGGAACGTAAGAACATGACTCTATCCGAAATGGCTAGAATAATGTTAAACCAGTTTAGTCTACCTAAATAATTTTGGGCTGAAGCTGTCAATACAGCTTGCTATGTTCTCAATATGGTTCTAATTCGACCTAAATCGAAGAAGACTCCCTATGAGCTATGGTTTGATAGAACACCATCAGTTTCATATTTTAAAATATTTGGTTGCAAATGTTTTATTCTCAATACTAAAGACAACTTGGGAAAATTTGACGAAAAGACCGATGAAGGTATATTTTTAGGTTATGCGGCCAAAAGCAAAGGGTACCGAGTCTTCAACAAAAGGACCATGATCATCGAAGAATCAATAAATGTCACTTTTGATGAACTAAATCAGCATACAATTGATGATGATGATGAAGACGTCAATACACAAAGAACATCACCTATAGAACCTTCAAGCACAACACCAGCTGATCCTTCAGGCAGATCACGTACAGAACCAGAAGCCGGAACCAGCTACCTTGAAAGTTTACCAAAAAGAATGAAGTTTTTGGCTGACCATCCCAAGGACTTGGTAATAGATGAGATTACCAGGGGTGTAAATACTCATTCCTCTAGCAAAGATATAGTTTCATATGTTGTATTTATTTCACAGCTAGAATCCAAAACTATTCAAGAAACATGTAGCGATAATTTTTTGTTAGATGCTATGCAAGAGGAATTAAACCAAATTGAATGGAATCGAGTTTGGGAACTTGTTTCCAAGCCCATTGATCATTCCGTCATT
This sequence comes from Iris pallida, assembly GCA_029216955.1. Taxonomy (NCBI): domain Eukaryota; kingdom Viridiplantae; phylum Streptophyta; class Magnoliopsida; order Asparagales; family Iridaceae; genus Iris; species Iris pallida. The sequence continues at coordinate 8,755,883 of JANAVB010003600.1, forward strand.
AGCACCCGCTAGGTATTCCGAAATAAACTTAATGAGAATGGTTTAGTTACTCGTAACAAGGTCCGACTCGTAGCTCAAGGATACAACCAGGAGGAAGGTATCGACTACGATGAGACCTATGCCCCAGTTGCGAGATTAGAATACATTCGTATGTTATGTGCATTTGCATGTTTTCATAATTTCAAGCTTTTTCAATTTAAAAGTGCATTTTTGAATGGCTTTATAAAAGAAGAAGTTTATGCAGCTCAACCTCCAGGTTTTACTGATTTCAAAAATTATGATTATATTTTCAACTTGAAGAAAGCCTTATACGGTTTGAAACAAGCCCCTCGTGTTTGGTATGATAGTTTAAGCTCTTTTCTACTTGATAACGGTTTTAAAAAAGGCAAGGTTGACGCTACACTATTTATAAAATCTTTTAATGGAAATCTTCTTTTAATTTAAATTTATGTAGATGATATTATCTTTGGATCTACTGATGAATATCTCTGTCAAAAATTTTCAAAGTGTATGCAGAATGAGTTTAAGATGAGCATGATGGGAGAACTGAAATTATTTTTCGGACTGCAAATCAAACAAACCAACAATGGGACGTTCATTAATCAAGCCAAGTACACAAAAGACTTATTAAAGAAGTTCGATCTAGAAACCGTCAAACCACTTGGCACTCTGATGGCGACTTCAACCAAGCTTGACATTGATGAACACGACAAACCGGTCGGCATACGTAAGTATCAAGGTATGACTGGTAGTTTACTTTATTTAAGTGCTAGTCGTCCAGATATAATGTTTAGTATTTGCTTTTGTCTGCACGTTTTCAAGCTAACCCTAAGGAATCACATATGTGCGCAGTTAAGCGTATCTTTCAATACCTTAAAGGCATTTCTTCTGTCAGCTTGTGGTATTCCAAAACCATATTCTTTGACCTAACCGGTTACTCGGATGCTGATTTTGCTGGATGCAAAGTGGATAAAAAAAGTACTAGCGGCACGTGTCATTTTCTAGGTAAGGCTCTAGTCTCTTGGTTTAGCAAGAAACAAAACTTTGTCGCATTATCAACTACTGAGGCTGAGTATATCGCCGCAGGACGTTGTTGTGCACAAATTTTATGGACTAAGCAAACCTTAGAAGACTTTTGTTTACAGTATTGACACATATCTATTTTCTATGATAACACTAACATGATTAATCTTACTAAGAATCGTGTATGTCACTCTCGTACTAAGCATATTAAGATTCGGCATCATTTTCTTAGAGATCATCAAACAAATGGAGATATAGACCTTGTAGACATAGAGATGTAGACATAGAGAACCAACTGGCTGATATCTTTACAAAACTATTAGCAGAAGATCGTTTCAATTATTTATGTCGAGAATTAGGAATTTTAGATATCAATATTATTAATTAATTTTGTTTTATTAATTATCTTTCGATATGTAAAATCTGTTTTTGATACATGTCATACCCCAGTTCCAAAATATATCGGAACCCTAGACATAAGCATGCCAACTGTATGACTAGAATAAGTATTTCCAATTCAATGGACTTATTCTAATCGTAGTACGCTGAATCCTATATCTACAGTACAAGAGTCAAGGTAAACTAATATCTACACAACAACACGCTAGAATCTCATCCATAGAACAACAACATCAACGTAGAGAAAATATAATAAATATCTGACTAAAATAAAATATAAGTCTGGAATAATCAAATACAAAAATCTGTCTGAGATAACAAGTCTGGTGGAAATATATATATCCACGAAAACAAAGTACAATGATGAAATAGTAAAATATGGAAATAAAGAAATAGTCAGGACATAGCTAGCTAGACAAAATGTCCATGACTCTAATCAGCTATCAACCCCTGGATCAGGAAAACTCCTCATGAACAAACTCTAGGTCCTCTGTAGGATATCCTGGCTCGATAACTGGTCCGTAAACTGTAGGATAGAGGTACTCGTCCGGATCTGGAAAAGAACTAGGTCCTCAGGGGACATAACAAGATACAAAATAGTAAGCCGTAATATGAACTGAAATAAGTACATAAAATAAACTGGGTAAACTAATCCATCTATGTGAATGCATGTCGAAGACGACTTTGGGCCGTATGGATAGTTAAGGGAGTAGCATTAGCGTCAACTAATGCTGGAACATATACTAGCATACTTCTTCGACCATACCGGATACTAGTCCGTGGCCGCTGCCGGATATATCCACTAGTATAGCCTATAACATGGAACGTTGAGGCTGATATGCAAGTGTCTGTCCCATACGCCTACTAATAGTCTTCCCCTCCCGTGTCTTGTTCGAATCACATCCATGACTCTGGTATTCCACATCACAATGCAAGTCTCTATCTAGATTCACCCTAATTAATATATGAACCACCACATGACTTGCCCGTATAGCCAGCCAAATACGTAGGCTCATGCCAAAACAATGTAAACTCACTCAAAGTGTCGTGTCATAGGATGTGTCCAGTCATAGAAGTCATAGGAATTAACTCCACTGCTAATCGGGAGAGTCCTCTAAACCTCTAAGTCACGCACGCACTATCATATCGATGAGACCATCGATAGCACCCAAGTCATACTTGGACGCACACTACTAACCCATCTATTCCTATACACAACAACAAACCATGTATTTAAATAGAACAAAAGAGGTAGCAAGGTATCTTGCCTGGATTTGCAGCAAAGGAATAAAGTATCAATCCGGCGTCACCCTCCACAGTCACGGTCTCACGAACTCCTAGAAATTTATACAACTAATATTAATAATCTTTCTAATATTCTTACTATTATTTACATATCTATCTATACATACTAAGTAGGGTTATCTACTATATATTAGCAATACTAGTCCTAATATTCTTATTAGGACCAACAAAATCCACAAAATATATGTATAAATATTCCATATTAATCTAAAATAAATTATTAATTTTATGGAAATAAATAATATATTACTATTATTGCATACAAATTATTTAGAAATCATTTAGAATCTATTTTATGATCAAACTAACATCCACCTTGATAAACCAACTTTATTAGTACGAGTTTAATCATGAACAAAATAAATTTAATAATCTAAAATAAATGGTATTTAATTATCTAAATTAACAAATATTCATGATCATGAGTCGAGGATCATTGATATGGAGCATTGGTTGCACACAAAAAATTATTTTTGGGCTCACAAGATGACAATTTTGATAGTTCCTTTACGGCAGAATTTTATCCTTCAAAGATCGAATTACTCGAGCATTAAAATAGTCGAATTATGAAAAATTCATTGAACGAAATTTGTAGATAATCTAAATACGATCATTTTCATATATGATATCGATGGTAGTGATTAATATAAATAGCCCATATCCATCCCGCAATGAACAGTGCCAAATCTGGACACACATGGGTAAAACGTGTGCCCCGACTAATCTAGGAAGAATTTTCACATGAAACTTTATAGAAAGGTAGTAGACATAGGGGAACCCAGAATTTTTGGTCCCGTATGGTTTCGATGTCTAGAAGTGGAGAAATTGCAATCGCAAGATGACGTACCTACTGTGATTTTTGGACAGCATGTTGGGGTCGACTTTGAGCGGCTATTGCGGCTCGTAGGGGCTGTGCTAGGCCTCGACCCCATGGGATGATAAAGGGGGGGTCCTAGGCATGTCGGGGATGAGGTGACAGCCTTTGGATGGTCTGCAATTGGTTGGGACATCAGCAAAAGAAAGAAGAACAACAATAGTTTGGCGGCAGAAGTAGGTTTGGTTTTTAGGGTTTGTGGAGGAAGGGTGGTTGGCTGTTGTGGGAGTTTATAAAGGTAGATGGGTAGGGGTCGGTTATGGGCTGCTTGGGTAGGATTTTGGATAAATTTTGGTGGGTTTTAGAGTCTAAATACAAGTGGGATTGGCACATGAATAACCAAGTTTCCAAATATAGGAAATTGAATTTGTAGAGTATCCCTATTTTGTTTTGACCCAAATAAATACTCCATAAATCTGAATTAAATATTTAGGAAGGCCTCTCTATATGGGAATGACCCTAAAAAGTCCTCTACAAGTTGTTGGACAAGTTTAGGCTCGATAAAAATTAACCGAATTGGAAATAGGGTCTAAAAGTCACACAAAAGGTCTTATGTGCCATTAGAATTTAAATAGCACATGGGGCCTCGATTGAGTAGGATACCCTAGTCATGGGTGTAGTAGGCTCAAAGATAGTCGAAATCATATATTGGTTCGTTTACGTTGGATCGATTTCGAGTCCAAAATTTTAGTTAGAAGTTACGACAAGTCTCACGGTAGATAACTTCTTGGCCTCAATTGGCCCCGAAGTTGTGCGAAGCAAACAGAATACAAGAATACATATTTGAGTGGGACATGATATATCAAATCGAAGATAAACTCGTTTAGGTCAAAACTCATGAAGGAAGTTTCTAGAGTTTAGCATTTCTTGTGCTCCAAAAATCAAAGCTATGGAAAATGGTATTTTATGATCATGAATAGAAGTGGAAAAATATATATTAATAACTATATTAACAAAATAAATTTTAAAAAAATAAATCTAAAAATTCAGGGGGCTTACAATACAAGCCTACAAAGGGTCTATATGTTGCCACGGTTACGGCTAAAGCGAAACAGTATTTAAGCGTTCCCCGATGAACCTCCGTTAGCTGGGATAGTACCCCTACAACTAATCTGAGACAGTCGTTGTGTAACAAAATTTAATTCATAAAATAATATTAATTATATTAATTGAAATATAAAATAACTAAACTTGGAATTTCTGGAGCCGTAATGTATTTTGTCTAGATATTATCTAGTTAGACTTTATTTTGTCTATGTATGCTTGGAAATGATCCAACATTCCATGATAGCACTTTATTTTTTTAGCACTGAGACTTTCTATTTGCTGAGATTGATGTTTTTGGAACATCTATTATGCTCTTATTAGCATGCTTATCTATTTCAGTTTTTACTGTTCTTTATTTTGTTTGTGCGTAGCATTCTCTTTTTCAGCTTATGCTTCTACATATAAACTGTCTGTGAAATACATATTTTTTTTTCTATATTTTTTTTATTTCTTCAACTTTTGTTTCTTATGCATGAATCGCGGGGGAGCTTCTCTCTTTACAATTATTTTGCTAAGTGACAACGGGAGAGAAAATGGATCTAACATCTTTTGCAAGATACATGAATAATTTTTTTGGATACAATACAGTATACAAAGTTGAACAAGTTTATTACAAATTTTGATTTTTTTGTCAAACCAAAGGTCGAGATGTTATATCGGTCAAGCTTTGTCAATTATCAAAATGGGGGAGATTGTTGGCCCATTGGTCATTATCGAACCTGATTTTAATCTGTCTCAATATAAGGGCTACTTGGACGATTGCTGAGAACTTATACCATTCTGTTCAAGGCTGAAGTCGTTTTGCAACATGAGTCTGTATTTCATATTCAATGTAATTTTCATATTTATTGAGTCTAGGAATACGATGTACACCAAGTCGTACTGGAAAATAGACTATCCCAAAATATTTTCAAAATATCCTATGTTTTGAAAATAGTCCATTTACAAAAACTCCTAACTGCTAAAATTTTTTAAAAAGCCAAAACCCAAAATCAGATTCACAAAAATTCCCAAAAATCATACTTTGGACCCTAGGGGAATTCGGCCCGAGTTCGGTCCGAATTTTGCCCGAATTCGTTTGGTGTCGTTTGATTTTTGAACTTGGTCATCCCGCAGTTACGGATACAACGACTATTTTTTAAGATTCTCTCAAAGAATTATGTCCGAATTCTGCCCGAATTTTGTCTTTGAAAAATCTATAAATAGAGAAAAAATTTCCTCATTTCAACACACCTCTTTTCTCTCTTCTCTCTATGCTTAATACGTATCTTCCAAAGTGTTATAAAGCTTTCATTTTCAAATTCCAAGCCAGTTACAATCCTCTAGTCGATTTGCCAGTGCAGTACGGTCTAGAAGTTTCAGAAAAATTGTAATTAGAGGCTTGATAGAAGAAAGACACTTCACAATTGAAGTTGGTCGAGTACTTCGGATCAAAACTCACGTTGTAGAAGTTGCAAGCACTTCGTATGAAAACTTACGGTATTTTTTCATGGTGGATTCAACTGGAAGCTAGAACTCTTCCGACTGGAATAGTCCTCATAAGAGAAAAACCAGTATATATCGCCGTGTTTGCATTTTCTTTCTGATCTCTACTTTTCATTTACATACTTGTGATATATTATCTGTGATCTTATTGCTAACTTTTTAATTATTTTTAAATAGCTAATTTTTTGCTGCCTACTCTATTCACCCCCCTCTAAACTATTACGCTTTACAATTCGTTCCTACATAGTCTTCTTTCCACTAGAAAATACACCCCCACATGGCACCCATGTGCCTCTCCACACCTCATGTGATTCTCTCAACATAAGCAAAGCATTATATAGATACAATCCATTTGGCCTAGATAATGTGGGTAGATAATGTGGGATTATCTTTCTAGTCTCTAAGGCAAAACACCAACACAAATGCTCATATTGAATATTCATACAACGACAAATATTTTTGTAGAATCCGCTTTAAATGAGCATCAGACAAGTTTGAACCTTGGTTTCTCCGATACCATGTTAAAGTTCATGTCACTACACCAATATTGTGTTGATGAGCTTGTTATCTGAAAATTCGTTGAACATTGACCATAGTGAAGAAATCATTTTATTTAGCATCTCGCTTTTCCAGAACTTGTACAAGCATGTAAGATAAATCTATCAAAAGGTATTTACGTGCCATTTTAATTATAATTTTCACTTTATTTGTCTCGAACGCTCCAAGCCATCGAAAATTTCTTCATAGCACTGATACAACCTGATACTCACCGATACTACCTATTTACTACCTGATATTGCTTCTCAAGAAATGATCTGTATATCACAACGTTGCCTATACCAAGGAAACCAACCTCATTTTCATCAAGAACAATATGCTGCAAACTGCCACTCGAGTAACCAAAATTGTAACCAACTGTCTAGGAAAAAATATACAAGGTCAGAATCATTTTATAAAATTATAAAATGAAGGAAAACAATTTGATTAAATTGAGAATAAAAAAGCAATTTGAAACAACCTCCAGAGCAGTCTTGTATGTGACTTTTAATTCCAACTTTGAGCATAGATGTATTCGTTGACGTGTTAGTGCTTGCAAGACAAGTGAGTATTCCAATATAGTACCATGATATGAAAATTGGCAGGTTATTTTGTATAAGGATACCAAGTTTATGATATAATTAGATTTTTGGTACTGGATTTGTCCGTTTTAGAGTTTGGGTACTCGAATTTTTTTAGTGACACATTTTAATGACAAAAGTGGACTTTCAGTGACGAAATAAGTCTTTTAATGACGAATGTTTGTCACTAAAATGTGTCACTAAAATGTTACAGTATCCAAAGTCTAAAACGGACAAATCCAGTACCCAAAGTCTAATTATATCATAAACTTGGTACCCTTATATAAAATAATCCAAAATTGACTACCTAAAATCATCCGATCTGTAACCCATGTTAACTCGTAAATCATACTCATTACTTGTTTGCAGCATATTTTCTGCTCTCCATGCTTCTTCAGCAGAACTTGGGACAAAAAAAATAGTTACCCGCATCAAATGCCGAACACATCATCTGGGTTTTAAGATAAAAAAGTGGATTCTCAGAACAAATCAACCAACATATTTTACCTAAATTTCCTTCATGTTTAGCTAAGAAAATGATTGTGCATATAAAAGTATATTACCGGTAATGAATGGGTTGGAAATACCACAACGGATGCTCTGTTAAAAACGTGTTTCCATTCACTGATAAGTTTATGTTGGCCCGTTATAGTATATTTACTTAGACGGAGAGGTAGGTACTCTTAATTTGTGGGCCATATAATAGGAACAGATTTGAAAGGTTCCTGCAAAAGACAATATAATTGCATTAATACTCCTCTGACATGCCCCTCTGAAATTTCAGGTTAAGTATTGTTTAATATTATATATATATATATATATATATATATAAGGGGGGGGGGGGGGGGGGGGGGGGGGGGGAAGGATCCACATCTCCTCATTTTTGTATCCCCCAAACATCTCCATGATAACACCCGTTGGATCTTGTTTAAGTCATCTAATCTTTACCGTTGAAAAATTAACGGCTAAGATTAGATGACTTAAACAAAATCCAATGAAGGTGAAAGAGGGAATGCATGGGGATGCAAAAGTGAGGGTATGTGGATCATATATATATATATATATATATATATATATATATATATATATATATATATATATATATATATATATATATATATATATATATATATATATATATATATAGTTGTTGGTCTGTCATATAAGAACAAGAAATATACTTAAGAGTCCGAGCTCTCTAGCCTAGTGGTATTAGAGCGGACATCCGGAGGGGCCGGCAAGGTTCGAGCCCCCCAATTGTGTATGTGAGTGTGATTTCAAAAAAAAAGAAAAAAGAAATATACTTAAGACAACTTATCCCAGCTGATCTTGTTTATTAAATTTTTTGTTAATATATTAGCATTGAATATTTGTGTTGTTTCCGAAATAGATCTATATGGAGGAACGATCAGAATATTAAGACTTCTTGCAAATAAACTTGCTCTCAATTCTGATTTAGCAACGATCAGAAGCATAGACCTCTTGCAAATTAATTTGCTCACTGTTCTGATTTAGCAACGATCAGAAGCAGAGACCTCTTTCAGATAAATTTGCTCTCTGTTCAGATTATGTAGGATATGGAGACCTCTTGCAAATTAATTTTCTCTCATAATTTTCTGAAGCGAGTTTTAGGACTTCGGAGATTCCTGGAAACGAGTTTGCTCTCCAGCAGATCCTTAGGATTTTGGAGATTTGGGCAAACAAGTTTGCTCTCCAAAAAATTCTGAAGCCACTGAATACTACTATCATTTCAGATTACAACTTCCTCTCTCGAATACAAACTGATAGAAAGATAGCGTTCTTCCTCGCAAACGTGTTGCAATTGGGACATAACATATTACAAATAGTAGAAGAAAGGATAAGAAGAAATAATAATAAATTATTATTCTTGATGGGGTAGTGAAGACCACCATTACTCAAAGCAAGATTCGTTCACCACGATCTGCTTCTATAAACCAGTAAGTTCACAAAGAACTTCCGGAACGCTCGTAGTCATTTTTTTGTGACTCGAACGAGCTCCCTGAACTCAACGGCTCCATTTACTTTATTATTTTTGTGCATCTTATAAAGGAGGCCAGGGGGCTCTATATATAGAGTGGAGTGAGGCTTCACTTCTTCTCTTATTCGATTTGGGACTAAAATATCAATACTCAAAAATAGAGCGCTTTCTATAAGTGGCGCAGGGTGATGAGGATACTTTTTAGGCTTCTACAAGACGCCCTTCAAAGTTTTCAAATTTGAACAGCTTTAAAATTTAAAATACTTTGAATAAAAAGTGGTTGGCGCAGAGCAGTATCGTAACCGACCCACTTTTCAGGCACAGATCGCCCGACTATTGCAGCTAGGTTTTGTCTATAAATAGCCAAAAAGAAAGAGAACAACACTTTACTTTGCAATCTTTTTCTCCCGAGCTCCTTCTCTCTTCAAACTTTCTAACTCTTTAAAGCTTTCTCACGATCGAAAATGGCCCCAAACAAATCCACCGCCGCCGAGAAGGGAAAGAGAGTGGCCGGAGCCACCTCGCGTGTGCCCCCGCTGAGGGTACCATAGCACATCACGCCGTCGGTGAGAGCCGAAGAGGCGAACCCAGCACTGGACGGTAAGAAAGTTGAATGGAGAAGACAATAGTAGGCGCCATTCGCGTGGAGTACGACCAAGGCCAACATCGACCGCCTATTTTAGAGTATTAGTCGATGCTTTGCGCCATCTGCACCTTGCACCACCTCTTTCAGAGTGTTGGGCTAAAAATCTGAACCAATGATGCCATGTACCATCTGTCAGATTCTCAACATGGTGCGCCATCTATCATTATGTGCAGACCATGCGCTAATTAATGTGATGTGCCATCTGACTTGAGAATTGGCATGTGCTGGTTGAGGATTGTTTCTCCCTCCCCTGCGCTATCTATGATTGGCGCAGGGTATTTTTTAGGAAAAAACAATTTTTTTCAGAAGTCTAACTTTGAATTTTCTTTTGCAGTTGATTTGAGGGAAGACCCTTATGCTGAAGAACTGGCATCTGCATTCCGGGTGTCTGAGTATCAGAAAGATTTGTCCCATGTCCTTTTACCTCAGTATGATCTGCCTGAGATCCGGAGAGCCATGTTAAGGTCTCAGGATGATAAGACCCTATTATGCCTGATGAATGTGGAACCCCTCGTAAGCTTGGATCAGGTTCCTCACGAAAACTCGGCCTTCTTATTTGGCGATGCTATCAAAAAAGACCGCCAACCTAAGGTGAAACACGAGAAGCGAGTGTATAAAAGCGGAAGCAGATTGATTCATCTTACTGAAATGATGAGACATCTATCGCTATCCCGCTATGCTCATGCCAGTCATCCTCCTAGTATGGTCCGGGACCTAACTCCTTTCCAGCAGGCCAGGGTGGGAAGAATATGCTATAGACTTGGTCTCCAAAATAGGGATATGTTCTATAGCTCATCGGAGAGAAGCAACACTCAACTGAGGAGCCTAAAACACAGTTGTGTGCCTCCTGAGGATTCTTCTTTGTTGATCCCAGTGAGAATTCCCTTCTTCGCAAACTTGTTTGCTAAGGCTGAAGAGAGGTATCCAGATAAGAATATGCGGCTGACAGGTCTAATGAGTCCAGAGAACAAACGTTGGACCCGTCTTTCGATCTGGGCTCTGAATAATTTTAAAGATGAACTGCTGGACTTGGAACTTTACGAGCTAATCCATACTACTTCCCATGGAATTCGCACCAATCCCCACTTATTTTTAGCCTTAGCGGAGAGATACAATAGTAGAACAGGCACTTTTGTGACCCCTCACGGAGAGATAGGCCTCGTTTTTCATGAGATGTAGTATATCTCTCATCTGCCAATGGATAAAAATCCGTATGAAGAGTATAATGGTTGTAGTCTTTGAGGAATTATTATGCCAGTTCATGATCTGCACCATTTTATATAAGAGCCACGTGCATGGGATATATTATTTATCAAAATGGTTGGCATATTTATTTTTGGGCCGTATTGAAAAAGACAAGGCGCAAGTGCACCTGGACTGCGATCCTAACTTCTTTGAGCCGTTCGACTACGGTACTATTCAAAATTTGATAGAAAGATCCCAGCATGCTGATAAAGATTTGATAGAGGATTGGCAAGGATTTACAGCTGGTACTCCCATTGAAACTTATGTCAGACAAAGTGGGAGGCCAATGTCTTGAGAAGCAGCTCTGGCTGGCTTTTTATGCTTGTGGCTGCGACTATTTGTGGTCCCCGGAGCCAGTGTTGTTGATTGGATTCATCGCAGTGTACTGTTCGCCGCTGTGCACTTAGTATTCGGGCACAAGATGGATCTTCTCTCTACGATGACCTGCCATTTGAATGCGAGTCTTTGCTCTTTTATAGATACCATGATGATAAATCCCAATACCCGGGATGATTTCCTCCATACTAAGATGTCGTACACTTATCTGTTCGGCTGGTTGTTGCTACACAACCCCATTTTGATCGATCCGACTTTAGGGGTTGCAGGAGAAACTTTATCAGTCATTTTGCCATAGGCCGGTGGAAAGTGAACTCCCTTGCCGACTGTCGAAAGGCGTTAAATATGGGTTCAGAATGGAGATTCTACTACATTCCTCCACCTCAAGGAACCGAGAAGCTTCCTCCTTTGCAGACGGATCTAAAGCCTATGGCTGTCCATCCACCACCAACTGCCTTCATGTGGTTGAAGATGATCAGGCCTTCCGACCTAGTATATCGATTTGGTGGTAAATATAGCCTGGAACCGTACCTGCCTAGCCAGTTTGCTCGCCAATTCGGCTATGATCAAATGCATGTGGGCAACGCCACTACTTGTTTACAAGCTTCCCGCTATTTGATTGATGGTGTTAGAGGATGGGGATATTACAGTGCCAGGGGCACTAAAGCTACTTTCTCCATGCCCAATGCTACTCCTGAGATGGGCCCGTGTATGTTATATACATATGCGAACTTTATACCTTGGCCAATACTTTCTTCGAGGGATTCACCCTGTCAAACAGTTTTTCAAGTGACAAGCGCTCACGGTTGGGGACCAGAACTACCCTGGAATTTTGAGAAATTGAAGAGAATGCTCCAGCCGATAAACCATTTGAAGCTACCCTTGTTGGTCTCCCTAACGAGGTGAATGATCCGCTGGATATTTCTCTCAAGAAGCAGAAAGAAAAATCTCCAGCAAAAGTGACTAGCAAAAGACGAAAAGTCAGGGAGTCACCTGCACCTTCTGTCCCAGTTAAACCTCCTCCCCATAAGGCTCATGGGAAAAAGACGAAGGAAGCAGCGCTTGTTATTACTAAGCAACCTGTAGTGAGGACTAGATCTCAGACACGACAAGCTGAAGCAGGAATTTCCTCTGGGGGAACAGGGACAACCCGTTCTCCAATCCCAAAAGAAGATAAAAGACCAGATGTGCATGATGAGCCTTCTAAATCCGAAGGATCCCCTCCAATGCCACTTAAGCGCAACATACGTAGGAGGTTATTGACAACCGAGGTTGAGCAACAAGAGACTGCAACTTCACTTACATCTTCAATGCCAGGACAGTCCCATGGTTAACCAGAATTGTTTTTACGTCGCAAGACCCACTCCTCACAGGTAATATTCTTGCCTTCCCAATCATTAATTTACTAGAAATTTGTATATATATATATATATATATATATATATATATTTTATATATATATATATATATATATATATATATATATATATATATATATATATATATATATATTCTCTTCGCAGAGACTCCAGCGTCGCATGTCTGGCCTCAATTGTTGCAGTGGAAGAACTAGCATCCTTAAAGGTTGCTGCTCCAGTAGTTACACTTGCTGCGGCAGGAGTAATGTTCCCGTCACCAACCAAAGGATGCTCCGGAGATGGAAACTACCAAGGATGTATTACCCTCAAATGTTCCTGCTTCTTCTGAACTCTTTCCAGAAGGCAATGAGACGATAGAGGCACTAGATGACTGCAATTTCGGCGATGATCTGCTTGAAGAAGAAGATGATGAAAATCCAGTGGTTGAGAATAGACAAACTATCGTTGAGGGTAAAGAATACTCTGTTGAAGACGAGGACCACCAAAGCCCTAAATATAATAAAGAAGTTGATGCTGAGGAGCTCCAGACTCCAGCTGAAGTTGCTGAAACAAAAGGGGTGGAAGCAGCTGCAGCCCCAGGTGGCCAAGCTGACTCAGAGGCCGGAAGCGGCCATTTTACGTTAGGTAGTTCGGAGGCTGGGAGCAGCCAGGCGGCTGTCTCTGAGAACACGATGACAAGGCTCCGTACAGAGCTAGACGTGCCTCGTGAGACCCCATATCTGCTGCCAGGCTCAGGTAAATTTCTGACTTTTATTATTTACCCTAAGTCCTTTGTTGATGTATAAAGATTGTGCTTCTTGATTTGCAGAAGGTCCCGTGGGGATGATTGCAGTAGCTCCATCTACTGCTTTCACCTTTAGCTCGACCATGGCTCCTCTGGACATGGAGACTCGGGCTGGAGAAGGATGCTCCTCGATGATGACATCATTAAGATCTTCTGGTGTACAGACTATGATTCCTCCATCTTCAGTAGAAGAAAGAATTCAGGCTGAAGTATCAACTCCTGGTGTAACGGCGATGAACAAAGCCGTCATCGAGACTTACACTACTGCTTTCTTCGCCTCCCTGGAAACTCTGGTTCAGATGGTCTTGGTAAAAGGCCGCCCCAATGAGTCAATGAAGACAACTGTCTCCTTTATCATCAATGCTATCCGCAATCTTAGTGATTTGGATAGAGTTAGCTTCTTGGAACACATTTTGGATACGCTCGAAGAGCCAATCAAAGCCTACCAAGATCTAACCAGAGGTAATATGCAGAGGCTCGTAGATGCCGAGTGTGAGGCGATGGCTTGTGAGTCTGCAGCACGAAAAGCAGTCTTAGAAGATTCTGTGGCTATTTTTTAATGCGATCCACAGAGTTAGAGTCTAGAATTCTCGAGACTACTTCTTCTATTGAGCGTTATAAGACTGAAGCCTCCGAGAAGGAGAAGGAAGCGGCTGAATGCCAAAATCATCTTCAGGCGTTGGAAGCCGAGATGGCCCAACTTCGCGAGACACTTAGAGCCGCCAAGAGATGTGAAGAAGAAGTCCTGGAAATGCATCAAGTTGTCGAGAGCCATCTGGACGATCTGGAAAGGGAACGAGCAGAATTCCTCCGAACTCAGAGTGCAGAAACTGAACGCTGAGTCAAATCCCTGCAACCTTTTGATCCAAAATCTAGGAGAGCTTTGGCTAGAAAAGGGTACTCGACTCCAGAACTGAGAGGACTGATGCTCTGAAGAGGATGATTAATGAACTCAGCACTCAGCCTCCCAAGTGAAGCCATCTAGATTGTGACAACTTTTGTTCTATTTTGTTTGAGGTACAAATTTGATGTTTTGTACGTCACAGGAATAAAAATTGATAATCTTTTTATTGCTCTATTACTTATTGTTTATCAGTTTAAGACACAAGTAATAGATAGGAGTAAAAAATATGTTCAGAGGTACCGGATATGACATATCTTTTGAAAATAATAATACTTATTATATCTATTCAGAGGTAATATAGACATGACAGAATATAACTTGTAATATTGTCACTTCGAAGATGACATAATCAAAGGTAATATGGACGTGACAAGTCATTGATATAGATAGTAGAATTCAGAGGTAATGTAGACGTGAATTCGTGTATCTATTAATTTTCCTTGAGCCAGCTAGGACTCAAGAACATGATATCTTTTAAAACAACTGGGTTTTAAAAGATGATATTTGCAATGATGTGGTAGATGATGTTGTCGTTCTAGATAGACTCCGCTGGAGATTTAAAGATTTAAAACATGTACAATATTTGTTAGGAAACATAGTACATATTTTCAAACATAGTATTTCTTCAGGAATTTGCCATTAATATGCATCATAGCGATTCGGCCATCCATCCCTGACAATTGATAAGCTTCGTTAGAGAAAACTTTGCTTATAACATAGGGATCTTCCCACTTTGGTTCGAACTTGCCCTTTCTAATGTGTCATAGTCATAAAACGTCTGACAGTATGGACCAATTCGCCTTTCTAAAATGCTCGTACTTTGACTTTATGGTTGAAGGCTTTTGAGATTGATATAACTCGATGTGTTGTTGAGCTAGTAGCCGCTTCTCGTCAAGTGCTTCAAGCTTCTGAAGTCGAAGACGATCATTATTTTCTGTTGTAAGTTCATTGGCAATGGCTATTCTCAATGATGGGATCTAAATCTCCAACGGAAGAACAGCTTCGTATCCATACACCAAGGAGAAAGGTATTCAACCGGTCAGAGTGCATATGGTAGTGCGATAAGCCCATAAACATTCTCCAAGCTTTTCGCTCCAATTCCTTTTATTGGTAGAAACAAACTTTTTGAGAAGCTTGATGATTGTTTTATTGAATGCTTTTGCCAAACCGTTAGCTATAGGATTGTAGGCTGTAGAAGCAACATTGTTGATCCTAGTGTCATCACAGAATCAGATGAATTTTTGACTGATGAACTGCGGCCCATTGTCATGGATAATTCGCCGAGGAACACCAAATTTGTAGATCACATGATGTTTGATGAAGTTGATGACACTGCTTGTCTTAACTTCGGTCAAAGGTATAGCTTCAGCTTATTTAGAGAAGTAATCGGTTATAGCTAGGATAAATCGATGTCCCCTAGATGAAGGCAGATTAATAGGACCAATGACATCTATGCCCCAAGCTTCGAAGGGCCATGATGCTGCAGTCGGATATAGAAATTCTGATGGTTGATAAATGAAATCCGCATAGATTTGACATGCTCGACATTTTCTTGAATACTCTATAGCATCCGATACCATGGTTGGCCAATAATATTCCATGCGACGAATTCGATCTTGTAGTTTAGGTCCGGGCTGATGTACATGACATACACCACATGAGCTTCACGTAATATCTGCTTGCTTCATCTCCAACAAGACAGCGTAGAAGCATACCATCATATGATCGTCGATAGAGTGTTTTGGTGATGTAATTGTAGTAGAATCGCAGCGATCATCAACGGATTGTAGTTGCTTCCTTCGGATCTTCAGGTAGGATGTCATGTACCACAAAGTCAATGAAAAGAGCTTTCTAATCTTCATTCGTAGTGCAGACCTAGACTGAGTTGCTGGATTCCAAATACAAATTATTTCTAATATAGAATAACTCTTTGTTGGTGATGACGATCATCTGTTGTCTTTTTACAGGGATCACCAATACTGCTGCTAGATTGGCAAGCGCATTAGCTTCTGTATTGCAAGCTCGACGTATATGTTCAATGAAGAAACCTTTGTACGATGTAGCCAGTTGGATTGATGTTTCATGATATGGCATGAGATCTTGATGCCAAACTTTATACATACCCCTAACCTGATTGACCATCAGTTTATAGTCTTCGTATACTTTGAGGTAATCGATATTGTCTAGCTAACTGGAGACCAATGAGTAGAGCATTGTATTCAGCAACATTGTTGGAGCATGGCTCGTCCAGAGAATAAGCTCTCTAAATTGCCAGTCCTTCAGGAGATACCAGAACGATTCCGACTCCAGTGACTATAGTGCCTTTAGGTCCGATTCTGGAAGCACCGTCAAAGAACAGTCGCCAAGCAAGGATCCCTTCTAAAATCATGTTGGATTCCAGAGTTTCATTAGGAATCTCGTTATAGAGTTTGGACGTCTCAGGGATTGGATAAGCAGCTAGGAAGTCAGCTAGGGCTTGACCCTTAACAGACTTTTGTGGGACATAGACCATATCTTACTGTGCTAGTAGTATGGCCCATATAGCGAGTCTGGAATTGAGTGTACTGGATTTCTTCATCAAGACTCGAAGAGGGGTGACTCTGGAGATGACATGAATAGTTTGGCTCGTGATATAATGTCGTATTTTCTGAACAGCAATCATCAGGGCTAAACATTCTTTTTCTACCGGGCTGTATCAATGTTCAGCACCGATCATTGTGCGACTGAGATAATAGATGGCTTGCTCATGACCCTCTTTGTTCTTCTGGGCTAGCAAGGCACCCAAGGAATGATCTATTGCCCGGACATACATCAGGAAGGGTATTCCTGTAACTGGAGGCACCAAGACTGGCGGGTTCATCAAGTACCACTTTATGTCTTCAAAGGCTTGCTGGCATTCTTTAGTCCAAAACGAAAGATACACCTTTATTCATTAGTTGAGTGAACGGTCAACAGTATCCAGAGAGATTTGAGATGAATCTTTTGATGTACGCAAGCCATCCCTGGAATTCTCGTAGCTCTTTTAGGTTGCGTGGAGGACGCATCTCTTGAATGACTTTGACTTTTTTGGGGTCAACGTGTATACCCTTCGAGGTAATAACGAATCCAAGAAATTTGCCACTAGATACTCCCAGGAATGACTTGGTAGGATTCATTTTGAGTTGATGTTAGCACATTAGATCGAAGATAGTTCTCAAGTCTTGGATGTGGTCTTCTTTTAGGCGACTTTTAAAAGCAATATCGTCGACATAGCATTCGACTGTCTTCCATAAATGTTTGCGGAAGATGGTACTCATGGCCCGCTGATAGGTTGCCCCAGCATTTTTAGGACCAAATGGTATAACTGTGTAGCAGCAGACTCCTAGAGGAGTACGAAAAGATGTATGTTTTTCATCTTCGGGGTCCATCCTGATTTGATTATATCCGGAGAATCCATCCATGAAAGACATCTGTTCGAACCCGCAAGTATTGTCGATCATGACATCAGTGATCGGAAGAGAGAACTCATCCTTGGAACAAGCTTCATTGAGGTCTCTGAAGTCGATGCAGACTCGGACCTTCCTTGTTTTCTTCATAACTGGGACAACATTAGCCACGCAGTCAAGATGTTGTTTTCTCTGACAAAGCCACAGGAGATGAGCTTCTTGACTTCAGCTTCTATGGCATCCATCATGTCAGGTCAGAATCGACATTGTTGTTGCTTGTCCGGCCTTATATTTGACAGGATGTTGAGCTTGTGAGTAGCGTTCTGAGGATCTAATCCTGGTATATCTTTATAGCTCCAGGCGAATACGTTAATGTATTCCCGAATAAGCTGAATCAACTCTTGTTTGTCCGCTTCAGGGAGGCTTTGTAGATGAAGATTGGTCTTGGAAAGGTTTTATCTCCAACATTGACTTGAACCAATTGATCTTCAGTAGTGGTTCGCATTGCTTGAAGTGAAGTTCCCATTGAGTATCCATCCTTCGTGTCCAAGGATCAGATTCAGGAGCTTCAACAAAGTCTTCATCGCCTTTAGAGAACTTGGCGGTCACCATATTAGAAGATATAGTCACTCGATGAACGTACCCTATACTGGTGTTTGAATCCTATGAAACAGAGTCAGAAGAGTTAGATCGCTCCTCCTTATCAGACTCGGAAGCTACAGGGGTCTTGATCAGTGAAGTATAACCCAACTCATGCTTTATTTTGCTGTAGTATTGTAGTGACTTTCCTTTCGGAGCAAGGATACGAATAGGAGTTTGCCTTCCTCTACCACCGTTGAGGCTAGTTTTGAAGTTGAAGCCCATCTTTTGAATGATGTTCTTTGATTGTTGACTGTAACAACGTAGCTGAAGTCGCCCGTTATCATCATTTTTAGCCTCACTATCAGACGTAGCTGTTTGATGCAACCTTTTGCTGAAGATGATAGGATGTTCATCTTTCTTCCGAGAAGGAACTAGAAAGAATGAATCTCATGTTGGTTTAAGTGATACTTCATCTTGGAGAGATTGAATTGCTCCTAATATAAGAGGTTCGAAGCTATATAATATTTCTAGATAACATCGAGTATAGTAGTTGATATCAGTATACTGCAAAAGAGATGCTACTTTATTGATAATTATATCATCATTTACAACAAGGCTCTTGATCTTAGTCGATGGCTTGCTAAGGTTGATAACCAGAGGCGGAGAAGGAGAAGGAAAAGGCGAAGGTTTGTTATGACGAAGGTCGATAACAAGAGGCTCAGATGAGGTGAGCTCTCTATGCTCCGTCTTTTCAGTAAGAGGATGCTTAGCATGAGAGGATAGATGGATGGTCAGTGTCTGAGAAGAAGAAGGACGAGAAGTGCATCCTTTGACCAGAATCACAAGGACATCATCGGTGTTATCCCTCTGATCTTCTTCAGTGTCCATAGCCAGTACAACTTTCATGAACTCCTCTTTGTACATCCTGGAGTCAGTAAAATATGCTTCGATGCCTCGGAAGGGATTGAGATCAACCACTTCCTAGCGGACTTCACCATGGTCATCCACATACTTGAAGCATTGGTGAAGAGTTGATGGCACAATATTATGCTCATGTAGTCATGGTCTTCCTAATAAAGCATTATAGGAGCCTCGATTGTTAATCACATAAAAGGTTACTTTCGTGCAGAGATTGTCGATTTGAACTTTTAGGCGAATCTTCTCCAGTGGTTCACTTCTCCTGGAATTAAATCCTAGAATAGTGGCGATTGTTGCAGAAAGATTATGTCCTGGGATTTTTAACGCATCTAGTAGAGTCTTTGGCATGATACTGAGTGCAGACCCAGGATCAATCAGGATGCGATCGACGTTCATCGTATCGACATATCCCGTGAAATAAAGAGGTCGGTCATGTCGATTATTCTCCAGAAGCATATCATCTTGTGTGAAGGTGATGTTGGGAATTAGCTCCATCATACTATGACAATGAAGGCATGCCACAGGTTCCTCCTCTGGTTTCTTGAGGAGTACCAGACAAGCGTCAGCTTGTATCAAAGCTTCTCTAAGTATTTCTCGAGTTTCCCTCGAAAGACGAAGAAGCTCAAAAATTGACAACCTTGTCGGAGTATTGGCTAGCGTGCCAATATGTTGAAGTTGTATGGCTTCTCAAATCCCAGAGATGGAGTTTTCTTCAATATTTTATCGAAGCGTGTCACGACCCGCACCCTAGAGTTAGGGCACGAGAACGTAACAACGCCCAGCCTACGCCGCAGTGTCGACGGTAGAACGCTGTCCTAGGTCTCAATGCATCTAACAATATAAGACTAAACAGTTTATACTCCCCGAATGGGGTGACATGGCAGAATGTAAACTCAATCACATCTAAGGTAGAGCATAATGGTAGATAGATAAAATGTGAAATCCAAAGAGATACAGCAGATAGAAGTCTAAGTGTCTAAGATACAAACTCAGAAAATATCTCAAAGCTCAATACAGTAATCCATATAATAAATACAACTCAATACAACTGAAATAACTAACTATACAACCTCTACTGTATCTCCTCTAGGCTAGCAGGCAACCTCCAGGCTATCTGTAAAATTTATCAACAGGTCCAGTCAGGACAAGAATGAGCACATCTCATCTAGAAAACCCAAGTAAATGACAGAGAACTATAAAGCAGTTATAGACAGTTGTATTGATGAAAATGGTAGTTTATATTCAGGTGATGGTAAGAAAGACAGATAAAGTGCAAGGAAAGAAAATAACTAAACAAGAGAAGAATTATAGCAATGAAGACTGTAAAAATAAAACTAGCTGAACCAGGGTAATATGATATAAAGTCCAGACAACAATGTAGACAAGTGTAACTCCAATGTAAGTCTAGTACAGGATGAATCTCATACAAGATGAATCCAGTAAGGGACGATTCTAGTTATAGTGATCAATGATTCCAGGGTGAGTCCAGCCTATACTCTAGCAGTATGTTTTAAAATACCGAGATCGACATGTAAACGGCTATAGGTAATCCGGCACATCACACACCTGGCCGGGTGTGAGATGGCTATCATTCCAGTATGATTCCAGCAAAAGGGTGATTCCAGAAATAGGGTATGTCTACATGTCTTACTCTAGTATTTCCCCCTCCCAGCAAGTGAATCCAGAATTATGACACAATGATTCAAGATGAGTCCAGCCAAAATATAATGATACCAGTAAATAATTCCAGTAAATGATTCCAGTAAAATGATTCCAGTTAAATGATTCTAGTAGGTGATTCCAGTAGTAGAGATGATACCAGTAATAGAGGCCAGAAAATAAAAGTGTGTCGTATACATGAATCCAGAAATATCTACACGTGTTGTAACAGAGAATCGCATACAACTAACTAGAACTGAAGTACAGTAATTGACAAGTAAATAAGAGAACTATCAGAGAATGTACTCGCCTGATGTCTGAATGTCCAAAGTAAATATACTGTCCGATGAGAGGTGTCTGGCTCCTAATCAGAACAGCACAAGTCACAACAAGTCCAAAATGACAATATAAAGTTCTACTATGTATTCTACATGATTCTAGGTCAATCTCGACCAAAGTCAACCCTTGGTCAACTCTGGTCAACTGCACTAGTCAAACTAGGTCAAACTAGGTCATGTCCTAACCCAGCAAGTCTTACTAGGCCTAACCAAGACTATTCTAGCAAGCACATATCAATACAAGGCTATACAAGCCAACATACACCCAACTCTATATAGCATGCAATTATTCAATACTCAAATAGGCAAGAATTCACATTGGATATATACTAGGTAATCTATTACTTTAAGCTATATATGTCTACACATATATACACATGCATATATTGGTATTCAACATTAGGTCTATAATCATGGCATTTCAAATGGTTATATAAACTTATATATTACAACACAATATGCTAACATATATATAATATACATACATAGCTAAGTTAACTATATTCATAAATACTTATTTAAGAGGCTATGTGTGTGTATGTGAACATGGCAAAGGGACAAGTGAGGGTTAAATGGGCATACCTAGTGTATACATATCAAAGAGTGTCAAAGTGTAAGTGAACAAAGTGTCAAGTGTGATAGTGTCAACATAGTGTAAGGGGTACATGAGGTAATATAGGATTTGTGTTAACATAGAACATTACATCTCATTAACTTGTATATTGCATACATTATATCTATTATTACATTACATTCATGCTTGCATTCATTCATCATTCATTTATTCTCTTGTACTACTATATGCACCATACATTATATACTATGGAATCTACATATTCATTACAAGCCATACTTATACATGCTTACATTAGATAGGATACTTACACCTCATACATCATTTATTTAAACATTTACTCATGCTTGCATTCTCTATTTAATTACATAATGTATATACAATAACATGGGTTAAAATTAAATAGAACATTATATTACACACAAGGGTGCACAAAATGCATATGCCGAATAGTAACTCCTACTAATAATCAATACTGTACTATCTCAGCATGAATTAAAATCTAGGATTAAAGTATGTTATAGATCTATGTGTTAGCTTTCGGAAACTTCAAACGGATCGCGTTTTCGTTTCCGAAAACTCCCAAAATCGCGAAAACACCGAGAACGCGTTTGTCTTTCGTACAGCTGACACTCAAATAATTCTCCAGAAAGTTATAGAAAGAATTAGTCCTATTAATACATGTTTTTGGAAAGCTAACTTCAATACGCTTCTTTTAAAAAAAACAAGAGATTAAACCGAGCTTTGAGCTAGAAGTTATGACATTTCTAAGTTAGGGCTGAAATTAAAAACGTGGATAAAAATCATGACGGATTTGGGTAGTTTGAGACAAAAGAACACAAGTATATAACATAATATATCAAGAACTCACTCTCTACACTAATATATATATATGAGACACTATAGAACACATCTCCAATACAAAAATATGAGATTAAACATGTAATAATTCATTCATACATAACAACAACACAGTGTGTCCAAATTTGGGGTTTTTCCACATGGACACAACCACAACACAAAGGACACTCCTATGACCTCCAAATGGACACAAAATGGACACAAATGGAGATACAACCATGGGGGTCATTCCTATGGGTTCAAAATAGACCTATATGTATGAGAAAATGAGAAGGAGAAGGGATTTATACCTCCCGGTAGATCGAATCGAAGAAAAGCCTTCCCGGAGCGACACCGACACGTAGAGATTCCAAAAGGACACGAACGAGCTCCGAATCCTCCCAAACTTGGGTAGCTTCCTCCTTGGCTAGAATGGAGAAGGAAAGAAAAAGATTTGGTGGCGAAATGGAAGGATTTGGTGGAGAAATTGCTAGGGATTGCTCTCTAGGAATTTGGAGAAGAACAAGAGAGAGAGAGTGGATGAGAATAATGAAATGAACTTGAGCCTATCCTCTCCCAAAGTGGCTGGCCATATGGGGCTATTTGTCCTATTATGGTAAGGTCCAAAATGCCCCCACTAACCTATTCTATGAGTATTAGAAAAGGGCTAATTGGTTGGGGCTAAATTAGTCATTCTAAAGTCTCTAATCATACTAACCTTATCCATAATAATTAGTCTAACCTTTAACTAAAATATTTCTATCATATGGACTAAAATTAATATCATGTGGGCTATGCCTAACTAGTGTGTGGGTCCCACTAGAGTCAAACTACCCCCGGGTCCCCGTTTCAAGTCGGATTGAGTTGAAATTCGAACTCGACTCAAATAACCCCAAAACAATATCATAAATAATAAAATAATATCAAAATAATTCAAAGAGGTCAAATGAAAAAATATCCTTAGGCCAAAAATGACATTAAAATATTATAATCACATGGTTAGGCTCTAGGTCAAACAGTCTCTAGGGTTTCACTAGCAAAACGTCAAAACCACAAGTCATTGATTTAAATAGTTTAAAAATGATTAAAAATCACCAAAAATCATAATATAAAATAATTATCAATAAATAATAATTATAATTACAAAATTTCAAAATTATCCTTATTTGGAAAACTGGGTGTTACAAAGCGAACTGGCTATTTTCCTTTGTCGGTCGCCGTCGATTTTGGAGAAGTCGGTTCCACTAATGGCGATGAAGCCGATGGGGTACTGATATCAGGAGGAGTTGGAGAAGATTCAGGGACTGGAATAGGGATCTTTTGTCCTTCTGAATAGTCTCTTAGGTAGAGTCTCCCAGATCTGGTACAAGTCAAGGCTTCTTCTTTCGATACAGGTGTGAAGGACACCATGTCGTAGTTCTTCGTCCGAGTCTTGCCTTTGGAAGACTTCTTTTGGCAAGCTAAAAAATTTGTCCAGAATCCCAGGCCAACAGAGACTGATTGTGTTGAAGACGTAAGAAAAGATGTATAGGAGACCCTTTTTCATGGTTCAAGCCGAGGGCTTTCTACAGATCATATCCCATCTTTGTCATCAGTTCGCGGGACTGTTGACTATATAGATGGAATGCTGGCCGGTAATTGACTTTCGACTTTGGTAGTGTTGTCCCAGAAGAAGAAGGTGAATCGGCCGCCGGGATGAAGGTAGCATTCAAAAGCGAAAGATGATGACCACCGATGGAAGTCATGTGGCATGATTTGTATTTGATTGTCTTCTTTGACTTTGCAGACGAAGCAGGCATTTCAAAGTCGGCAACCAAGTCGAGATGGATCCATATGATTTTCCCTTTATCGGTTGACAGAGGACAAGACCGTCACTTCGTGCTGGTGGAAGATTGACGATCTCCAGAATAGCCTTTGGGATGGGAACGACTCCATCCTGCACAAGTTGAGCAGAAAAATTGGCAAACTGTAGAGAGACGATGTTGGCTGTCACAATCTTCTCATCCTGCTGGAGAGTGATCGCTCCGGCGTTAATCATCTCCTGTATCTTCCCTTTGAGCACGTAGCATGCCCTGGTCGAGTGTCCGATGAACCTGTGATACACACAGTATTTAGGATGATTAGTTTTACCTACTTCATCTGGCCACTTTGCTTCGGGCGGCTGAAGTCTATTGCTCTTGATTAAGCAATCAAAGATTCTCATGACATGATCCTCATCAAAGGAGTACTCATCTTTCGGATGTTGTGCTCTCTCTGGAGGTGTCATCGTAGTACGTGTTGACTGACCTACGTTGATGGCTAAAGCTTCTTTGCCTTTGATATTGATGGCTAAAGCTTCTTTGCCTTTGCGGTTGTTCTGACGGCCACCGCTATTGGATACAAACTGTTCATCTTTTTCAAGATTAGGCATCTAGATGCCTAATTGTGTAAACTTTTTGGTGCTCTCTTTGGCTGCCCTGATACTTACTATGAAGGAAGGCCAGTCTTGGAATTGCATAGATCCAGTCCACATGCTGACTATAGGTAACAAGTTCGATTTACATGTATCTATAGTCAGAGCATCTGGAGTTCCCAGAGGCATTTTGAGTGCCTTTCGACGGAAGCGCTCAATGAAATGTTTAGCAGTTTTATTAGGTCGTTGTTTAATTTTGATGAGGGCCGACATAGTCATATTATTTGTTCCCTCATAGAACCATTCCAGGAACAGTTGCTTGAACCCTGCAAAGGAAGTTATGCAACCATCTGGCAAGTTGTGATACCAGTCACAGGCTGCACCTGCCAAGCATCCGACGAACACTCTAGTGAGTAGAGCATTATTTGGTTGGAGCTGATCGGTCTTTACCTCGAAGTGATTGAGGTATTGACTTGGAGATGAATTATCGCCAAACAACATGATGGTTGGCGGTTTGTATTTAGGTGGAAACAGGACTTCCTTCCACTCTATAGGGTAGGGTTGCTTGATCCCAAGCTTCTGTAGACCGTCCTTCTGCTTGAAAGCTTCAAACTGACAAAGTAGAAGCTTCACCACCTCATTGGTATCCCCTGATGCTTGGGGAGCAGTAGATTGGTTCGATGCGTCAAGAGGCGGGACTGCATGATAAGCACCACCCCCAGCACCAGAATGACTTGGAGCCGACATAGTGGCATTGTGAGGAGGTTGTACCCCCAGACCGGTGTTGGTGTAACACCCAGATTTCCAAATGAGGGTATTTTTGAAATTTTGTATTTATATTCATTTTTATTTCTATTTAAATCATGATATGATTTTTGGTAAAAATTTTTTTATCAATTTAAAACTGTTTTAAGTCATGGCTTGTGATTTTGATGCTTTGCTAGTGTAACCTGAGAGACTGCCTGACCTAGAGCCTGACCATGTCATTAAGATAATTTATTTTTATATTTTAGCTTGAGGGTACTTTGGTCTTTTGGTTAAATTTTGAATTTTTTTTATTTAATTTATTGAATTAGAGATTTCTATCTTTAACTTTGACTTATTGAGACTTGTAGACTAGCCTAGAAGCTAACCCTAGCCATGGTGACCCTAGTCTAACTTAAGTTAACCTATTTTTAGTCATTAGAAACTAGTTTTAAATAGGGGGATTGAGTTTAAGTGAAATGGTTTCATGACTTACGACTTAACTCAATGACTTGTGATTTTCCAATTCATGACTTATGTAATTGAGCCATAGGCCCATGACTTAAGCCCAAACCCCAACAAACCCACCCATGGCTGGCCACTTAGGGCTCCCCCCTTGCCTATAAGTATTCTCTTAAGTTGTTCTTGCCTCTTTTGTGCTTGACCTAAATTTTTGAAGGAAAGGTAAATCCCCATTTTCCTAAATCCTAATAAATTCATTTTAAGTCCTTTTTGACTCTAATCTTTTGCATTAGGATCTAATTACTGTGTATTTACTGTTTTTGGAGATTCATCTCAGTTTTTGTGCAATTTGGGAGCATTTGGATAGCAATGAGGAACCCCCTATTTGAAGCCTTTTCTTGATATTGCACCTATAGGTAAAAACTCCACAAATTGATTAAATATTTTGTTTTCTTTGTATTTAGAGCTAGATCTAGGAGACCCCTAGCTGTCCCTAAAATTTGGGTTAATTTATTGTCCATTTGGTGTCCGTATCGGACACGTATCATAGTGTATTGTTAGGTGTTTGTTAAAATGTCTCTTAGGAATTTATTTTCATATTTTGAAAAAATAATTACATAGATACCTAGATCTATATGAGTATATAAATATTTGTGAAGACTGCAATTAATTTTGTGCCATTTTGTGTCGGATTTTTGCGTTGGACACGCTGCACGAGACTAGGATCTGTGTCCTGCCTATCGGGCTCTATAACTCACTATATAGGACACGTCGGGACACGAAATTTTGTGAGGAGGAGGGGTCACTGTCTGTCATCATGCTCCCAAAATTTGGGAGCAGATGATGCACGACACGTGGTGCAATCCCACCCGCACTGGACACACGTTGTCGTGCACTGACAGTAGACACACGCACAGATACGCGCAAACACGTGCTCGTGTCCGCAGTGGACACGTCGTGGACACATGTCAGGCTGCCCAACATGTAGACCTATCCTAGGCGAACACGTGGGCGTGTGCACGTGAAACAAAGTATCGTGTGTCGTGTCCTCGACGCGTGTGCACTCGTACACGACACTGTGATTCACTGGGTGCACCCTATGTGTTTGAATTATTGTGGACACGTCTGTGTCGTGTTTGTTGGACACAAAATGACTCGAAGGACACGTGCACATGTGTATCTAGGTTTACCAACCCTCTGAATTGCATTTTGATGTTAATTAGATTCGAAATTATGATATGTCCCAAAATCCCGATACACGACTGATACTCTACACTGAACTAATTTTTCTGGGTTTTAACTGCATAATTATCTGTTTAAATGATGTTAAATGATTAAGTTAGACTCATCTACATATGTATTAGTCTACTACAATGTTGAATCATGATTTGTGCTAGTAATTGGGTTTTCAAATTAGGATTTTCCTAATTTACTGGTACAATGACTGAATGTTAAAAACCTGAAATTGATTCTAATTTAAACTGATTATGAATGTTTCAAAATCAGGTTTTTCCCATTATGTAGGTTGGGTTGATGCTAACTAAGGGTTGATTTCGAATGGGATTGAGCTAATGTGTACTTTTTAATTGTCTTTTGCTCTCATTCCTGAGATTCATGTTCAGTGATTTCATTGAACTGTCATATTTTTCTAATACCTGAGAACCATTCATGAGATTCATGTCCACTGATTTGTGTTAACCACACTTGAATGCTTGAGACACATTTCCCATTTTCCTGGAGACACTAACCTACTGCCAAGTTATCACACACACTGTTTGCTAACAGTGGCTTATATGTTACACACTGTTTTCCAATGCTAAACTGATACATTGTCACTTGATTCCAGAGACACATGGCCTATCACACACACAGGTACACTATTATACACACACATACATGGGAACCCTGTCACACAGGACACTGATTTGTTACCCTTTCACACACACAGTTTCCTTGTTTCACCAAGGCACTTTGACACACCCCTATATGACACAAACACACACACAAGTCTCCTATCTAAACACACATGTATGTATTGCACACACACATTCCTGTCATATGTACCATATACACACACTCCTTTACTACCTACTGTTTCCATATTTACACACACACACACAAAATCTGAACCTATCCACACTTATACCCTCATCTAATGGATACACACACAAACACACACAGGACACTCAAATCTGAAACTGTTTTTCCTATTTGACCCTCACACACTCATTCACACATTATATCACATACACACACATGTCTATCTCTACATGAATATATATGAATAAGCAATCTAGTACCTATATAGCTACCCTATGTATATATTATATATATATATATGTGAGTGTAATAGATATACTAATGTGAATGTGATATGTGTAATGCAATATGAATATTGCATTGCCTATGTGAATGGTGTGCATATAGATATATGGTAGAAATGGGTGTATGGTCTAGATGTGTATATGGCTCATGGCCTAGGTAGAATAGCCTATGGCATATGGAAGTATATACACATGAGTTGGGTTATGTAAACTTGTGTGGCTTGAATGGTGTATGCTTGCTAGGCTAATTGGTTAGAGACCTAGATTGACTTGTTAAGCCTAGGTTAGACCAACCTAGACTAGTTTAACCTTGTTTGACCTTGTCTGACCTTGTTTGACCTAACTAGACTAGTGTTGACCTAGTTTGACTGTCAGAGTTGACTGGAGTTGACCAAGGGTTGACTTTAGCCTAGATTGATTCCAAACATCATGTAGATGCATTGTAGCAGTCTATTTTATTATTTTAGACATGTAGTAACTTGTACTGTTCAATAGGAGACAGACACCACTCCTCGGACAGTATATTCTTTTCAGATATTCAGGATACCAGGCGAGTACATTCTCTAATAGTTATCTCATTTACTTGTCAATTACTGTACTTCAGTTCTAGTTAGTTGTATGTGATTCTCTGTTACAACACGTAAGATATTCTGGATTCATGTATGCGACACACATACCATATTGTCTGGCCTCTATTACTGGTATCATTATGTCTGGCTTCTATTACTGGAATCACCTACTGGAATCACACAGGAATCACTTGCTAGTATCATCATGTTGGTTGGACTTATCTCGATTCTCGTGTCGTATTTTGGATTTACTTGTACTTGCTGGGAGGGGAAATACTTGAGTAAGACATGTAGACATATCCCAATTCTGGAATTACCCCATATGCTGGAATCAAACTAGAATGATAGCCATCTCCCACTCGGCCGAGTGTATGATGTGCCGGATTACCTATAGCCGTTTACATGTCGAACTCGGTATTTTAAAACACACTGTTAGAATATAGTCTGGACTCACCCTGGAATCCTTGATCACTGACTGGAATATCTTATACTGGACTCATCTTGTACTGGAATCACCTGGTATCAGATTCATGTTGTCTGGATTTACTTGGGTTTTACACTTGTTTATATTTACTGTCTGCACTTATATCATGTTACTCTAGTTCAGCTAGTTTCTATTTATAGTCTTTATTGCCATGATTCTTCTTTTGTTTTAGTTACCTTACTTTTCTTGTACTTTATCTGTCTCTCTATACTATCACCTGAATATAAAGTGCCATGTTCATCAATACAACTGTCTATAACTTCTTTATAGTTCTCTGTCATTTACTTGGGTTTTCTAGATGAGATATACTCGTTCCAGTTCTGACTGAACCTGTTGAAAATTTTACAGAGAATGATGAGGCTCTGGTGTCTACCTATTATGGTGCAGCTTTAGACAACACTTGTGACTTGGACCCACTTGCAGTAGAGGATCTACCACCAGTAGTTTAGACTGCTAGCTTAGACTCTCACCTTGTCTTTCTTATTGATACATTATTGTATAGACTGGGAGTTGTTTTATCTGATGTTTATAGAGATGTTATCATAGACAATTAGACTTCTATCTGATTGTATCTCTGTGGATTCATTTTGTTTCATATCTATCTATCTTTTTATTGCAATCTACCTTAGATGTGATTGAAACTGTATTGCTATGTCACCTCCATTCGGAGTGTATATACTGTACATGTACCTTATGTATTGTTAGATGATTGACCTAGGACATCGTTCTACTGTCGACACTGCGGCGTAGGCTGGGCGCTGTTACGTACTCGTACCCTCACAGTGGGTGCGGGTCGTGACAGTTGGCAGGAGCTGATGCTGTAATGTATTCTTAGGTTGGAATCAGATTCACAACCGATGGAATAGAGTGTTGTGCCATGATCACAGTATGCATACTTGCCATCAATTCGGCCATGTTCTTTAAATTGGCCTCTAAAGCAGTGATCCTCTGCTCCTGACTACCGGAGCTAGATGTATCTTGTTCTTCGTTAGTGACATAGGCATTCACTTCTCTGGCCATCGAGGAAGAGCTGGTGGAAAAGATGGTCCATTTATAGCCTTCACTATCGGCATCGGAATCATACAAAGAACCACCTTCGGGATGAAGAGCGGGAAGATTCCCTTGATTAAGGAATTCCTGGTCTGACTCGAGAAGATTCCTTTGACCGATTATTTCTTGGTCGGAAAGAAGATTTCTTTGACCGATTGTCTCTTGGTTTCTTGATCTGGTATGTTGGTAGACTCCTTCGCCGGAGTCACGGACCCGATCAAGGTATTGTTGACTAGGGTCGCGAGCTGCATTACATCTTGGACATTTTCCACCCCAAGTGCTTCGAGATGGCATGTTGACTGAAGCATACAACAGTTCATCTTTGTCCACCATCACAAGTTCAGGAGTCCGAGTGTAGTTCAAACGGTCGAAGACAGACCGTTTAGCTGACTGGCAGCAACATTTGATAATTACTTCATGGTGGTGATTACAATGATGCTCCTGATGAAGAATTACAGATGGACTGAGATCTTCCACTTTTGTACAAGAAGTTCACGGAGATATGTTACAGTAACAAGAGAAGGAGAAGTCAGAGGCACATATTCATTGATAATGTTAGGAACATGATTTCAATTTTTAAGGTGCCATATTCCCTGTGTGTACAGAAAAGTACTAACTTCATTGGTATAGGTGAGAGGGTTCTTGATCTGAGTAACTCTCCCTGTGCGCAACTTGGCAGATGGCACAGATGGTGCTTGATGTATGTTTGATACTACCCTGCACTGGTTGAGGTAGGTGTGCATGTCAGAGTTGTGCGCCACCTGACTGTCTGTCTGAGACACCTTCAATTTACCCTGCTTTGTTCTTGAAATGTACAGGGTAGGCAAATCTTGGCTCTGGCTTGACTGGCACTGGCCATGAGGAGTGGGCAGGATGCCCTGTTGTTCTACGTACCATTTTTCTGTACGTTTAGCACGACGCAGTTGATCAACAGAAGATAGACTTCGAGCAAAGTCTAGT
Source organism: Iris pallida (assembly GCA_029216955.1). Lineage (NCBI taxonomy): Eukaryota > Viridiplantae > Streptophyta > Magnoliopsida > Asparagales > Iridaceae > Iris > Iris pallida. Next base: position 8,787,748 of record JANAVB010003600.1, read on the forward strand.
CTCTTGACATTGACTTGATTGTCTCTGCTAAGAGAAGTAGAATCTCCACTCATAAGCATTCTTGCATTGACTGGTGCATGGGCACAACTAGATATGTTTTCCACCAAGTCCAGGACTGGGGAATGACAAGAAAAGGCCATAGAGCGCTTTCCTTTATTCTGTACAGGGGTAGTAGTCAGCAACTTCTCCAGCAAGTTTAGAACTGGGGAGGAAGAGGGACTAGCCTGTCGGTGTTGTCCCCTGATTGGCGCCTGAGCATTGACTGGCGCACCCTCTGCCAATTTCAGAATTGGCGAGGAAGAAGAAATGGCCTAGCGGCACTATCCTTTGGTTGGCGCCTAAACATTGACTGGCGCAACCTTTGCCAATTTCAGAATTGGCAAGGAAGAAGAAGGGGCCTGGCAGCGCTGTCCTTTGGTTGGCGCCTAAGCATTGACTGGCGTACCCTCTGCTAATTTCAGAATTAGTAAGGAAGAAAAAGTGGCCTTGCGACGATGTCCTTTGGTTGGCATCAGGGTAGTGATAGAAGCACTCTCCACCAATTTCAGAATCGGTAAGGAAGGAGAAGTGGCTACAGAGCTTTTCACAACAACTGGTGTAGCAGTAGTGATTGGTGTACTGGAGAACTTCGGAGTCTAAACAACGAGTGCCTTTTTCTTGGCAGCAACAGTGGTGCGCTTAGCACCCCCTACGCCAATCATCGCTTTATAGGCGGTTTGGTCGACTTTCATGACCAATGTCTTCTGCGTCGTGTCGACCGACGCAATATCGCATTGAGTTGTCACTTTCTCGTCAGAGGAGAAAGTCATCCCCCACAAAGTTGCTACTTTGTTTACAAAAACAAAAAGTGTTCCTTTACAAACTAAAAATAAAGAAAGTACAAGATTACAATTGATTTCTGGAGAAGTGCAATTATAGGAATCTGATCAGAAGATGATCATTTTATCCCTTGGACGATGCAATGTCGAAGAGAAAAGCCTTTGGAGAGTACTGCCACAAGTGCTCAGAAGATTATGATCATTAGTGATTTGATAGTGATTTGAAACTCTATTATAGAGTTCTAGAGATAACTGTTAAGTAGTTATCCTAATTGGCGCACACTACAAGTGGTGTGCCATTCACCCCTTGGCGCGAACTGTTAGTTTAACTGCTTGGACGCGTGGCATGCTGTGATTGATATGCGCTTGGTCATGGGCAGTATCACATTCACGTTCTTCAAGATTAGTGGCATGTGTGCCACGTAATCTAACTGCTTCAGGATGATTTGATCAGGTAGCGCCAACTACTGAGTGGCGCCCGACGCTACTTGCTGAGTGGCACCAGGCGCTAACTGCTGTTTAGTGCTCTACTAATTAATATGGTACTAATGATCATCCTGCGCCAACTGCAGATGGCACAGGACAGCTGATGGTTATTTATGGTGGATCTGACACGTCTGATAAAATCTTCTCGAGCGCCATGCGCTCGAGATTCGAACAAATTTTTCTCGATTGACGTGCTGTCAGTCAAGATGATAACTGTTTATCTTCTCCGAAAAGATGGCCACATGGCAGGCAACACCACTTGACGACTGACGCCATCTGATAGTTGGCGCCAATTGCTGATATGAATGTTGGTGCTTCCTAAGAGTGGTGCAGGGTGTTGAGGATACTTTTTAGGCTTCTACATGGGGTTTCCTAAGGGTGCGCAAACAGCAGTGCTCTGAATTCGATTTCAGCCTTGATACTTTGTCGTAGAGCGAGTGCCACAGACAAATCGTTGGGATCCAGAAGATGCGACTTTGAAGGAAGGTAGAGGACACGTATAGGTACAAGTTAGAGTCGGGGTGAAGGAGGTTAGAATAATACAACAATGAAGATGGTCTTACCTTTGAAAAATTATTGCAGCTATTTTTTGGAAATCAACTAGCTTGTTGGGCTATTTTGAGGAAATTATAGTGAGTTTTTATGGAAAGCTTGTGAAAATAAAGTATTAAGGACAGAGAGAGAGGAAGAAGTATGTTAAATTTTAGAGAAATATTCTTACTGTAGAGGGATATATGGCCAGATTGGTAGAGACTATCCGAATTCAGATTCAGCCTAGGTAAGGGTGGATAGATGGAGGTGTGGAGGAAGATGGAGAAGGTTTTTGGAAATAGTTTGTGAAGAGAAGTTGTTTGGAAGAGGCTTAGGAAGAAGTTTTGTTCAGGTGGTTTGAGGTAATAAGTGAATGAGAGGTCATGGGGTAGCCGTTTACTAAGAAGGAGATGAAAAGTTGAGTTGAATTATCATAAAGGATGGAGGTTATGCATGAGTGAGAAAGTGAAGAGGTATGGGGGTTATGGGGTGAAGGAATATGAAAAGCGAGAGGGTTATGGCTTCCCACTAAGTGTGTTTGACCCCACTTGAGCCATCCATCAGGTTTTAAGTAGTAGATGTAGAACTGGGTTTATTCCAAAGGGTGCAAAGTTAAAAAAAATTACATGTAAGGTTTTGAGTGGTGAACCTTGGAGTTTGGTATGTTGTAGAGTGGAAAATAGTTTATGGTGTTTGGCATGAACCATGTGAGGGTATGTAAATGTCCGGGTTGAGTCTAGACTAGGTTTGGGCTAAGTCAAACTGGTAGATCATTAGGACTAGAGATTGTGTCATTAGGATTTACAATAAATAAAAAATATGTAAAAGTCTAATTGATCTTAAAATATAAATTAATATTAATTATTCACATTAATACATAATAATAAAAATATATCAAAAATTTAGGGAGCTTACAATCTACCCATCTTAGAAAATTTCTCCTCGAAAATAAAATTATAACTATAACTAAAATTCTATAAAGTTATGGAACTAAAGTTAGTTTTAGAATTTTACCGAAATCCTTGAATAAATGCGAATAATGGTCCCTCATAGAATCTTCTCGTTTCCGAGTAGATTCTCAAGGGGAATGGTGCTTCCATGCAACCCAAACCAATCTAATTGTTTGCCCTCTAAGCGTCTTCCCGTTAGTATCCAATATTTCAACTAACTACTCCTCGTATGATAAATTGGATCCTACTGTGATCTCAGAGTGATCGACCACATGACTGGGGTCAGTCACATACCTCCTCAATTGTGAGACATGAAATACATCATCCACTCCCTCTAGAGATGGGGGTAATACAAGACAAAATGATACTTCTCCAACATGCTCTCTTACTAATCTAGAGGTATGGCTTCTAACTTCGTTATTAAATCTCTATCTATGACTAACAATGGAGATAGAAAAATCACAATCCCTTCGTAACTCTGTCAATCCTTAAAATCTATACTATATTCCTATAAGTTACATCACTAACTTCTATAGCAGTTCAATTAGTGATCCACCCCTTCTACCTATAAGTGATCTATGCAATCTTTGTATACCTATTAATTCCTATCTATAGGGTAAAGGTCAAGGCTGAACTAAACAGCCACATAAACCTATTAGTCATCCTTATAATCTTCGAATTCCATAGGTCATTTTAAGGCTAGTTTTACCATGCATAGAGATGGTCGCCTTTTCTAACCCATATATTCTTACTATATTCATATATCATCCTAATAATAATTTCTCTATTACTTCTATTATAGGCCCTATCTTAGGCAAAAGATAGCAGGGTTTAGTCTAATGATTCCATAGTTACTTGTTAGGGTTAGGCTTTATACTGAACTATATTCTAACTTATTTCTTGGGAAAGTATCTATGAAATTATACCCACCTAAATTATTTACCTAGTCCTGTAATCCTAGATTCCTATCTCCTTCAAATAAATTTTTGTATACAATAACGTTTCTATATAGACTTAGGTCTAGCCTTAAATACAAGGCTTACCAAGCCATTCTATTCATACCAAAAGTCTCTAATCTATCATATCTTGTTGGGCAGGTATAGGAATACCTATCAATCGACTATGAGCAATTTTCTACCAAACTAAACTCGTATAAAATATATTACCACCATTATAATTGGTCTTTCTATCATAGTTGTTCTATCAAACTCATACATACCTTAGACAATCACCCTCCTACGAAATATTTTATCAATATAATTTCTATCCTACGATAAGATATAATCAAAGCTACCACAACTAGTATGGGGATTAATGGAACACCTTGTTCATCAAATGCATAGATATAGCAGGCGCATCCGATAATCCAAATGGTATCAACAATCTGTGTTGGTCGTACCAAACTTCGAATGATATCCTTAAAATATTCTCTTTCTACATCGTCACCTGATGGTATCCTGATCTCAAGTCAATAAAATATACCTTTGCTTCTGCCAGCTGGTTGAACCAGTTGATGGTGAACTACACTTCTAGTTACCAGAGCGATCTTGGGCTTCAAGTGATCAATCAGTCTGAAGATGACGACCACCGACTCATTCTAAAACATAAACTATCTATCAAGATTTTCTAAGAATAAGACTAGCTAATCTCTAAAGTCATGTTCTAACTTATACTACCTTAGAGCTCATATATCTTGATTCCAACCAGTTCACCCACTTCTGTGGCTTCGATTTTCTCCAATCGTCTCTCCTAGCAATATGGTACTTTTATGCTAAAATGTGGTATGCTATGTCCTAATCCTTCTATGCTTGTCTACTATAAGTAATGGGCATGCTAATGCTAGACAATGCTTATATATGATACCTTGACAACCACTTACCTATTGACTAACATTCTAGTCTCAGTTGTTAACAGGTCCTTTCAAGCTATTCCTTATATGTATATAGTAGTATATCTAGTCTAATACTGCCCTTGTCATTCTTCAAACAAATATTCCTAGAATGGCACATGGCACAACTATCATCACACATCATTTTGATTCATTCCCTTGATAAGAATCTCCTAGTAAAGATCCTTCAGGTCACTGTTTGAGGTAACTTTACATATGCATACCATTATGTTTTCTATATCCTTCAAATAAATATTTTTTAAACCTTATTGCAACCTTAAAATGTCTTTAAGGATTGTACTTATCGAATCATCATATCCATAACAAGGCTTTCAAATTCTTTCAACTACAGTCTTTTATTGGGGGTGATCATATAATATTTGGAAAACCGTATCTAACTCTAAAGTTCTACCATATATTCTACCAGTCACTTCATTCATTATGATTGAGAAACATAACTTGCCTTCATTACTAATCCTCACTTAAATCGTACTATACCTCTAGCACATCTCTATATAACATCTCTATATCATAGGTGGATGGTAGAATGGGTGTAGCCAATTGATGCTAGAATCTCTCGTTACGGTTAACTCTCCTATAAGAATTCTATTTTGCTAGTCCGATCCACTCGGTCTATCTAGTTGAGACGTCTATCCAAATTCTTACTACCTTACATAACTAATACCTTTTTAAAACACTCTATCAACTACCTTCTAGGCTATGATAGAACATAATCCAATTAGTTCTTCAAGCACGAGTATTCGTCCTTTCGAAATAGGAAAAGACAAGAGCCCAAGACAAGGAGTTCAAGAAGGTTGATCGACTTCAATTATGAGTTCTAAGAGCGATAGATAAAAACAAAAGAATTTTCAAAGCAATTGTGGATTGTGATCCTAATACAATATCCTGTTGCAGGCTCGCTCGGTGTCACAACCCGTACCCAGTGTAAGGGCACGAGAAGTGGGTACGTCCAGCCTACGCCGCAGTGTCGGCGGTAGAACGATGTCCTAGGTCACAACATCTAACAATATAACCATACCTGTACAATAATATACGCTCCAAAAGGAGAAGAATATAAAGGTACAACTCAATCACAACATCTAAGGTGGAAATAAGGAATAAAGAGATAGATAAGATAAAAGAGTAATATCTAACAAGAGCTACAATGAGAGTAATATCTGAGTGTTCAAATAACACAATAACCAATATCTGGAAGTACATGAAATAAGACAACTAAAAGGGATACTAGTCTAGAAATCTAATCTAGACAATAGGCAAGTCCTCAGCGACTGCTGGATCCTCCTGAGGGTCCAAATTACCGGTGTCATCTAAGCCTGTGCCATAATATGTAAGGCAGAACTCCTCCTCATCACCTGTAATATTTTCAACAGTCCAATCAGGACGGAAACGAGCACAATACATCTCACGCAGTTCATATCTTGGCAGGAAATATAAAGCATGTGATAGGTTAAGATACATGAAACACTGTAAGAAATAAGCATGAAAAGAAAGAGAGAAACTGATAAACGAAGCTATCTATATATGATAATAGAGAACTCTAAGTGACTATGTGATTTAGAGTACAAGATAGACATGTGAACGGCTTGATTTGCACGTGATTACACTAAAGAGTTTGTACATGATTACACTACTTTGGAATTGTTCACATGACTATTTCTACTCCCCCATGCCCCAATCAATACACAAGGATCTAGACAGGTTATGTTATTATACATGATAGTTTATACATGAAGCTCATGAGATCATGAGAGTACATGAGAGCACATGAGTATACATGAATAATAAGAGTCCACAAAATACATGATGTTCGTGAAAAGCACATGACATGATGTATTCGATGCACCCGAGGGGGATAACATCTCATGTAAAGATCCATATAGTACTAATCTGTGATAACGTCGTGTCAGCATCAAGTAAAGTAAACTATGACAAGAATATAATTCCTAACAAGTATGAAACGGTCAGAGAATGTACTCGCTTGATATCCCGACTGTCTAATGAGAATATGAGTCCAAACTGGATGAGTCCTATTTAGAACAACCATAAGTTACAAAGTGTCTAATATGAAATAAGAATAGCCTACAATGCATTCTAAATAATTCTAGGTCCTTCTAGGTCAAAGTCAACCCTTGGTCAACTCTGGTCAAACCTGGTCAACTCCGGTCAAACCTGGTCAACCATAAGTCAACTAGTCTATCTACTAAATTTTAGGTCAAACATAAGTTATCTAGTCATTCCAAGTCTGTTTGAGTTGATTTGGATCAAGTTTGACTTAAAGTTGACTTTTGTCAACTTGGTCAATTTGCTAGTCAACTCGGCCAATTTAGGCTCATTGGGTCAATCCTAAACTGACTCTCTAAACCATAGGCTATATCTAATAGCAAAATCACAATATATACATATATATTCAATTTACATATGGGTATGAATATAGATATATAGTATCACACAATATAAAGCATACCATTCAACTACATAGAGGAAATACCTATATATGAAATCAAGGGAGAGGATATCCTACAATTGAATCAAGTATATATATCTACTAAACATATAGAAGCATAAATGATATCAAAAGGAAATAAAAGGAAAAAGGAAAGAAGGAAAGGAAATGAAATCAACTCAAATATGAATCCTGAGACAACCCTCAGTTATCTACATTACATAACTCATGCATTCATTCAATCAATCCAGCTCAAGTCAAAATGAAACTGGAAACAGAAATGGGTACCCAATCTGGAAATTCAAGAACCTAAGAACACTTATGAAACGGGGACTTTTAAGGAATCAAGAATCTGAGATTCAACATAAAATTCTCCAAACATATGAAACTGGGAAATAATATCCCAACCTGAGAATTATCTCAGTAAACAACTCAATATCAGTAATGTAACAGTTTTGAAATTCGAAACCAATAATCAAATGAAATCTCAAAACAAATATCTAATCTCAGGTTTATAAACCCTATCACAGTTATCATATCATAAAGCTAAGCTCAATTAACATCAAAACCAAATTCGAAATTCCATGTATCAGTCGAAACCCAAATTCGAAATCAAATCAACCTAAATACAACTAAAATCAAGTCATACATACTGTGGACAACCCAAGGATCCAAAACCAATCCAAATTCGAAATTAAAAACCCCAAATCAGGTTCCAAACCCGAACTCACAGTTCAGTATAAGAACAGTATCCGGATTCTCAGTTTTGATCCCCAAATGAAACTCAAACTCAAAGAAAAACCAAAGACAGATGTATATGCATGCTCGTGTACATGTGTATGTGTCTCACAGTGTCTATCGTGTCCATACAATAGGACACGAAGTGTCCAAACCACTGAAACCACGCACAAACACAGTCTGCACAGACCGCGTCGTGCAGGCGTGTTCGTATCTCGTGGACACGACACAGGTCATCCCACGCCCCGTGCTTACACCCACGTGTAGCCTAGGCATAGGGCTATACGATCGACACTTAGTTTTGTGTCCACGTTGTGTCGTGTCTCGACACGGGACGCATATCAGTATGGAGTTTTCATGCGCAACAGTGTGGTACAAAACTAGTGCACGTACGAGAACTCCCTCGATATGACACGAGGTGACACGAAACTCAAAGGAGTGTTGTCATAGGTTTCCCTACCTCTGTGCCAAGTGGCACGTGTCCACATCGCGTGTCGTGTCCGAAATCGCAATCGAGTAGCAGGACACGCGCGCGAGGGCTCGTACGTCATGTCCTGTCCAAATTAGGATACTAAAACGACACAACACGATGCTCAGTGCATAGGGAAATGAAAACATACATGTAGGGCTACAATCCTATTCAAATAGATTTCAAAAATATGAACAAAAACCCCATTGAGGCATTTCAGCAAACACAGTGTATTGGACACTAATACGTGTCTGATACGGACACTAAACCAATACCAATTCCTACCAAACTCATCCTACAACTAGGGGACACCTAAATGGATACATCTATGACAAGAAATCATTAATTTGAAGGGATTTGAAGAGATTTACCTATTGAGGGTGAATTCCCAATAAAAGCTCCAAAATGAAGATCCTTCTTGTAACTCTAAAACTCTAACGCTCTCCAAAACTGAGATTGCTCACCACCAACAGTCCATAAACATGAATTAGAACCCAATGCAAAAGACTAGGATTAAAAAGGAGAAGTAATAAAAAAATAGGAAAGAACACATACCTAGGTTTTTGCCAGAATGAGAAGGAATGAAAAAGAGGCAAGTCTCATTAAGAGGGATTAAATAGGGGGTTTAGGACTCTACTATGGTCGGCCACATCAAGGGTACGCTAGGGTTTCATAATCAATGGGCTTGGGCTTCTTTCTACAAGTTAAATTGAATTCTTAAAATCAATAGGTCTAACTAGCTCCTTAACCATTTTGCTAATTAGCTTCTAAGTTGAAACTAACTAGAATGGGATTACAAAAGTAAGCAACCATGCTAACTAAGTCTCTAAGTCATGGTGAGATACTAGGCTAGGTTGCACTAGGGCTATACTATCAAAAGGACAAAAGTCACAATACCAATATAATAATATTTTAAAAATAATCAAAAAAATTATAATTACCAAAATGCCCTCAAACTAGAAAAATGGATGTGACACTTGGCACAGTAACATAATCGAAACGATTTGCTCAGACCAGCATGGGCCACCACAAAAAAATGTAACATTCCAGTCCCAAAATACGTAGGACTATGATACGTATATATGGCAGCTACGTATCAAGTGGACTCCAGTCCAGCTCGAATATGTATAAGCTGTCTTGGTTTTCTAAATCTATCTATCAAATCAACTAATATATATCTATCTCAAACCACAGAATATATAATACAAAGAATAAACAATATGTGTCATGGTCTGCAGTCCAATAACACATATGTTTGAGTAGACCCGAAGAATAATATAGGTCTCCAAAACTAGGCTAAATAGTGAAATACAAGTAATGAATAAAATATGAAATTACGATAAACACCTGAATCAAAAATAATAACAGTTCCCTAATCAGCGAACTACCTCTGCACAACCAACTACTTGGAGAGATCACCAGGTGCTCAGAGAGACGTAACAAAGTACATAATATACCTGCCAAGTAACATTAAAAAGAATATCCATATAATGAGGGATAACTACCATAATCATCTAAGTGCACATATGCAGTTGAGGACAATCCTAATATCAGGCCCTGCCAAACCGGCAATCACTCATGGCATCGTGTCTTGATACCAATGAGTGAACACGAAAAAACTCTAATGCTCTGCTACAGAATCTTGGCACATGAAAATAACCAAGCCCCACATAAGGAGACATGGTTTTGAGTCACGACTGCCGGGTACTTCGGTAGAGTCCTTCCCACCCCATGATCTAGAACTATCCAGTCAAGTCAAGTATGAACCATGTACCAGTAACAAGTCACGCGAGCTAGTACTACATGCTATCACAGAGTCCATAGCCACGAATATCTCATGTCATACTCTGTATCATATCATCATCCATCGTGTCCGTGTCCTATGGTCTATTGTGTCATTGGACACGAATTCAACATGTCGTCATGCCTAGTATCGATACCTGATTATCTATAATTAGACATCGGCACCCGAATTCTAACCGGACGCTAAGTATCAACTATTCCTACGTCCATAATATATATAAATAAATAATAATAAAGAAATAAGAATTACTGAAAACTTGGCAATGAACACTTGCTTGTATTCTCCAAGTGTGCGTATAACAGACCGACTCCTGTATCCCATGTCACACCGTCACGAACTCCTATTAAACATTAATCACAAATCAGCTACTGCACAAAGCACATCTTACTTTAACCATATTTCAATCATAATATCCTATATAATTATAATATACTAGTTTAGTCTATACAATTATTAGATAGTCTCAACCCTATTGGTAACATGCAACCCAATAAAATACTTAATTATATCATAAATATATTTTTATTAATTCTAAAATAATATTGAAAAATAATTCAAATATATCATATTTATTTTATAGACTAAAAATTAAGCTAACCAATTAACACATTCAACTAATCTCACTAGGTATAGTCTAGTTAACTAACACAACCATATATTTAACCATATCTACTATACACAATATTATGATATCTTAATAAAATAATAATTTATAAACTAAAATATAAGATATTAATTCTGAAATATTTATTAAAAATATTTATAAACATTATTTAATCAGAATACATACAAGAAATAATTATTTAGTTAGTATGTATAATTAATAACACAATATGACGAACTTACCTATTTATTTGGAAGCAATTATAATAGAAAAATAAATTTAATATTTAATTCTGAATTAAATCAGAAAATAGGGCTAATCATGAGTTCATATCAAATAGTACATGATTTCCTTTATAGAAAAATTATTACAAAGTTTGGGTTTAAAACGACTAGGTTCAAGGTATCTAAACTAGTCTAGGTTAACACCTTTATTACTTTGATTCACAAGTAGATTATCAATAAAATAATAATAAATTATAATTTAAATTAATTCTCGAATAATACAATTTTAATATAAACTAATCATAATAAACATGGTTGACATAGTTATAGTTGCCGAAAGAACGTCATAGGAAACTAGTGCGACATATCCAAAAATTGGTCATAGTTTTCTATCGCTTATTATGCAAATTTATTTAATCTAATAATCTGAAATTAAACCAAAAATAAAGAACATCCAAAGATAAACATCTTAGAAATTTGATTCAAAGAGTCGGGTTATAATATACAACAAGTCGGCACAAGTTGTTACCAACTCATTCGAAGTTAAATAGATTACAGTGACAGAAATAACGAACTTGCAAGAAAATATATATATAAAACTTTACGAGATAAATTTGGGCATAGTGGGATGTTACAGGAGAGCATTAGGAACATTACCAAGGGGTTAGTTGCTGCCGTGGGGTCCCCTAAGGGTGCACGAACAGCAGTACACCGAATTCGATTCCAGCCTTGATACTTTGTCGTAGAATGAGCGCCACGGACAAACCGTTGCGATCTAGGAGCTACGACTTTGAGAAAAGGTAGAGTACACGTATAGATACAAGTCAGAGTCGGGGTGAAGGAGGTTTGGTTGATAAAAGTAGCAGAACACAACAATGAAGATGGTTTTACCTTTGAAAAATTATTGCAACAGTTTTCTGGAAATCGGCTAGCTGGTTGGGCTGTCTTGAGGAAGTTAAAGTGAGTTTTGATAGAAAGTTTGTGAAAAGAAAGTGTTAAGGAAAGAGAGAAGAAGAAGTGTGTTAAATTTTAAAGAAATTTTTTTTACTTTGGAGGGATATATGTCCAGATTGGTAGAGACTACTTGAATTCAGATTCAGCCTATGTAGGGGTGGATAGATGGAGGTGTGGAGGGAGATGGATAAAGTTTTTGGAAATAGTTTGCGAAAAGAAGTTGTTTGGAATAGGCTTAGAAGGAAGTTTTGTTCAGGTGGTTTGAGGTAATAAGTGAAGGGGAGGTCATGGGGTGGCCGTTTACTAAGAGGGAGATGAAGATTTGAGTTGAATTGTCATAAAGGATGGAGGATATGCATGAGTGAGAAAGTGAAGAGGTATAGGGGTTATGAGGTGAAGGAATATAAAAAGTAAGAGGGTTATGGCTGCCCACTAAGTCTGTTTGACCCCACTTGAGTCATCCATTAGGTTTTAAGTAGTGAGGTGTAGAACTGGGTTTATTCCAAAGGGTGCAATGTTGAAAAAAAAATTACATGTAAGGTTTTGAGTGGTGAACCTTGGAGTTTGGTATTTTGTAGAGAGGACAATGGTGTATGGTGTTTGGCATAAACCATGTGAGGGTATGTAAATGTCCTGGTTGAGTCTAGACTAGGTTTGGGCTAAGTCAAACCGATAGATCATTAGGTCTATAGATTGTGTCATTAGGATTTACAATAAACAGAAAATATGTAAAAGTCTAATTGATCTTAAAATATAAATTAATATTAATTATTCATATTAAATACATAATAATAAAAATATATCAAAAATTTAGGGAGCTTACACCCATTACTTCCTGCGCATGCTTGAGGAGCGCAAATTGTATGTCAATCCAAATGCTACCCATCTTGACTACCCCGGGCCACGTTTTACCGATCCCAATGTCTATGACTTTATGTATCCCGGAGGTATAGACCAATATGGTGTTTTTACCCCAGCCCCGGGTGATAATGAGGCTCAGGCAGCTGATGTAATACATATTCCCAAATTTTCTATTATATTTTCCAACTTTCTAATTATTATTTCTGTTATTTTGCTTATTAATAGAGAGGGTATGACAATTACTAAATCTCCTAGAAGGAAGTTTCTAGTGATATTTTAGGATTCAACGTATTAGAGAAAGTTTCCTTAAAATCCTATAAATAGCTTAATCCTCATTCTCAAAAACAAAACCCAAAAATCCATTACTATAGAGCCCGGCCCAAACCCTTCATTCTTTTAAAAGATAAAAACAAAAAGGAAAAATTTGAGTGGCACCCCACTTTTTTTTACGCTTATTTAAGGTGCACCCCACAAAATTACAATATTGTATAACAACCCCCCACTTTTAACGAAAAACGTCTATTACTAACGGTCAACTCCTTTGACCCTTTATTTTGGACGAAAATACCCTCTCGTTATGCCCCAACCCAACCATTGCGACCCTCCTCTCCCATTGCTACCGCCGGCAGCCCTCCTCCCCGTCGGCAGCCAGCCTCCCCCCCTCCCCCCCCTCCCGCTCCGCCCCCCCCTCCCGCTCCGCTCCCTAGCCCCCACTGCTGCGCACTGCTGCTGCTGCCGTCGCTGCCGCGCGATGCTGCCGCCGCCGCCGCCGCGCGCTACTGCTAGGGGACGGAGCGGGAGAGGGGGGGAGGGGGGGAGCGGGACGGGCGGGGAGGGGGGGGGGGCGGAGCGGGGGGGGGAGGGGGGGGCGGAGCGGGGGGGGGGGGTGATGATGGTTGATGGTGGTGGTGATGATGATGATGGTGATGATGTTCGTGATGGTGGTGGTGGTGATGGCCGGAGGGGTCCGGCGAGGTCGGGGAGGGGGGGGGGCGGAGCGGGAGGGGGGGGCGGAGCGGGAGGGGGGGTGATGATGGTTGATGGTGGTGGTGATGATGATGATGGTGATGATAGGTGATGATGGTGGTGGTGATGGCCGGAGGGGTCCGACGAGGTCGGGGAGGGGGGCCGAGCACGGCGGGGGGCGGGGGACGGGCGGCGGGGGGCGGGGGACGGGCAGCCACGTGTGACGGAAAGGGAGGACACACAAAAGTAGACAAGGGTATTTTCGTCCAAAAAAAATTTGACCGTTCGTTTTAGACAGAATTCGTTAAAAGTGGGGGGTGTTATACAATATTGTAATGTTGTGGGGTGCACCTTAAATAAGCGTAAAAAAAGTGGGGTGCCACTCAAATTTTTCCAAACAAAAACCTCTGTTCTTTTCCACCATTTGGAGAATCGAGAACCCTATATCCACCTGAACAAAGCTCAGCCATGGCGATCTCGAGCCCGTCAGTGGCAAAGCTTCGCCGTTGATCAACTTTCCTCCCCCGCGGCAGGGGCTTCCTCCATCAGTAGCGGTGCCGGCGAGGCATCACCCTCTCACCGACGAATGTAAGCATGGAGAATCTCCAGTCGACAACTCTGGCGATCTCTCCGCCGCCGACTCGTCGAAGATCGGTGTCCTTCTCCACTGTCTCGATGATGGCAACCTCCTCGCGCAGGTGGTTTCTTCATCGAGTCAGTCATCTTCACCCATTCGTCGAGCTCTGGCCAGGGAGGACCTCCTCCTCTTTTGACAAGTTCTCCAGCGATCGCCACCGCGAGAGGAAACCGCCTCCAACCACCGACGATCTCCTCGGTACAAGCATCGTCGAGTCTCCTATTCGAACCCGTCGAACCACTACGCAAGTTCATGTCGATTTCGGCTCAAATCCAATTGGGGTTGATATTGGGTTGATCAATCAAATCGATTAAGTACGGTGTCAAATCTGTACATGACTTAATCTGGTAAGAATTTCGATCCTTGGTTCTTTGTCCATTTCTTCATTTCGCCAAACTTTCAAATCCAAAAATCGGATTGAATCCGAATTCATAGCACTGCACATAAACTGTTTGAAGAAATAACTGAACCATGGTTTGAATTGGTTTTAGACACGACAGGGACTATCCGACTCAACAAGCAGGTCATGTTGAGTGTGATAGGGATCGACTGGTCTGAGTCTGTTTAGTGTCCAAATAATTCTTGGATAGAGTTTCTGCACACACCAATTCGTGTCTACTAGTTGACACATGACTCTTGTTGTATGAAAAAATGAGCCAGAGCTCGTGTAGACTCAGGTACGTGGGTGACACTACAGGTTTGTGGACATGGTGTCCTGTTCGATAATTAGCAGATGTTAGATTTAATTCCCAACAAGGAAATTTAAACCCAACGGTCAGAAAAGGTTTGTAGCTTTTCAGAATGAATGAATGGGTTGGCCTATGGAGCTAGACCGATTCAGTAAGCTTGGGTTTTAAGGAATAAGTTTAGGAATATGAGTTGGGCTGTTGGGTTTGGTCCAAGTGGACTGGACTATGGATCTGGGCCTGTGAATTATGTATGGGCTAAATAGGGTAAATTATTAGTTGCTAATTAAGTAGTAGAAATAGAGTAATAGTTTGGTCATTTAGGTAATTTGACTAAATAATCAGGAATAAGAATTTCTAGACGTTTTCAAATAGATTAAATAGGCTTAGATTTATTTTAGAATATTTTTCTAAGAAATATTTGTGCCTTTTGACATAGATTCTCAAGACTATGGTTTGAACCCTACAACAATCTAGGCAAGTACACTACGACTTGACATTTATTTTGTATTTTAGCATTGCATGGTTTCCATATTCGACACTTTATTAACACGGGTTCTATTGTGCATTGATTGTGCTTATTGCTCATTGATTGATTTTGAGTCGGGGTTGGAGGAAATATTAGATTTTATGTGATCAAACTTATTTAGTGTAATATTATGGATAGTCTAGTCGCAGATCGTGCACGTGTGGCTAGACCGGACCGTACCATTGTTACTATTTTGTTTATTCTGTTTATTGTACGACAATCGGTCACATAGGAACTAGTATTTTCAATTACTATTGCATTGATTGTTTGTTTATTATTTCAGTTATTGCATCATTGTCTAGTTACAGGTTAGTCCATATCAGAATTGTTGCATTGCAGTTTTACATTGTATATGTTCATTTTTCAGGTTTGTACTTTGCTCCTTTCCTGACTGGATACGTTGCAGGTGACTTGACTTCTACTCTAGTTGTGGCACACAGGATGGAGTGATAGTCGTGGATGACATGGGTGCTACACTAGACAGTTGACTTAGGATAGACATAGAACCTTGTATAGATTTCCATTATATGAGAGTTTGATGACTGTACTTATGGATGATTGTACTTATGGATGACTGTATATTGAGCAGTAGATGTTGCTTTTTCATTCACCAGATTTGTTTTCGGATACTCATTGTAAAAGGTGTACTAAAAAGACATAGTGGAATATGTGTGATGCTGTGGTGATTTATTTTGGGTATGTGATTAGTAGCTATGATGAGTAAATCGATTACTTATGCATTCTTGACGACTATTAAGGTCTAGACAGCTCACTACCGTCGATTCTGCGGCGTAGGCTGGATGCGCTCACAATCCGTACCCGATCATGCAGGAGTGGGACGTGACAGATGTAGTCCCTTCGATTCCTCCTGATAGTTGATGGATATTGGCACTTAGTGGTGGGGTGTCTCAAATGTTTTTGTTTCTTTTTGTGTAGTCCTTCATGGACTTTATAGTTTAAATGAGTTGTCTTGTGCCGTCCTTCGGGGACTAGTATTAAGTTTTTAAGTATGTCTTGTGTAATCCTTCGGGAACTGTGTTTAATGTAGTACTATTTTATGCTTAACCATGTTTCAAACAAGTTATTATTATCAAATGCTATGTGTTTTCAGTCTATCTATATTATATGCTTCTATATTTGTCTCCTGCCTTCATTTTGTATAAATGCCAAAGGGGAAGAAATTGTATTGAGGTGGAGATATCACATTACGAGGGAGCTATCTCCTAAACCCATACGTTTGTCAATTATAAAAATATGGGAGATTGTTGGCACACTGATTTTAATATATTGACTATAATTAACCTCTGTACTATTTTACCTCTATTATTCTACAGAAACAAATAAGTCATTCAAAGATATAAGGAAAGATGACTCCAACTTCTATAGGAAAAAACAAGTCATTCAGAGTGAGAAAAAGACGATTCCAACACTTACAAAAGCAAACCTTTATCGCACTCAAAGAAGACATATGACAAGCAAAAAGAATCTAAGATCAAAATCTCCTCTGTCTCTCTAAGTGTCTGTAAGTATCTAGAAAATCATGTGCACTCTGTAGCATGGATGACAAACTAAAAAGCAATAGCATTCAAAATTAGTTATGAAGAGAAGGGAAATCCGTCGGTCTTCCAGAATTTTTCGTCGGATAATCCGAACTAAGACAACAACTATTTGTTGACCTTTTCGATCATCTGACGAATTTTCACGGATCTCCATTGGATAATTCGAACGAAGACAACAATTATTTTGTTGTATCTTTCGGATCATCTGGCGGATCTCTAAAATAATCCGTCGGATAATCCGAACGCCTAGTTGGCTATAATACAAATTCAAATCTAATGGCCATCTGTCAGAGCAATTAATGCATCCAACGCTCTATTTCTAGCCGTTACTGTTCAGTTGGATAATCAGAAGAATTTTCATGCATTTCCCTCAGATAATCCGATCGGCTACAGAATGCTCTTTATGACTTTGGATTTATATAAATAGACTTCCTCTTTCTTCATAAAGACTTATCTACTTTAGCCTTAAATTTCTCATCTACCGAAGAGCTCCACCATTACTCTACCAAGCTTTAAATTGTCATCCATTAAAGTGTTAGAGTACTCAAGAGTTGTAACTTAGATCTTCCAAGTGTTTAAGAAGTCGAAGCCTTTTTCTCAAGTTTGAAGTTGACAAGCATTCGGAAGAAAACTCGTGTGTTTGAAGTTGATGAGCCTTCGGAGAAAAAATCGTGTGTAAGAAGTTGACGAGCCTTCGGATCAAAGTTCGTATTGTAACTATTTACTCAAATAGTGGATTAGAGCCGAAGAGAGTTCCGGGACTGGAGTGCCCCTTAGGAGGATACCATGATACATCGAGTGCTTGATTCTCTCTTCTTTAATATTGTCTTTTAAATTGCTTATTCTTGTTGGTAATTATTTTATTACCCTATTCAAACCCTCTCTAGGGTTGTGGCTCTTGACCCGTAAGTCCGGACCGATTTGATCGCAGGTTCGGGTCGGTCAAACCCGTAGAACCCGACCAAGCCGGTCCGACACGACCCGATTCTAGTCTGGTCTAGGTCAGGTCCGGTACGACCGTTCAAGTTGGTACTAATAGCTCTGGTCCTATGTCAAAATTATCACTTGCTGCCAGCGTGCTGCAAAGGAAGAAACAAAAACAATCTTTCCTACCAACTCAAGAACTGTCGTTATATTTAAATTCTTATGAAGAAGATGATGAAAGTACATATTATTTTTTTAATTTTAGAATGGTGAAAAAATACGAAAAAATGTCCTATACTTTCTTCTATAGCACGCGATATACTAATAGTCCCGGTGTCCACGTTAGCATCAGAATATTATTTTAGTGCAGGTTTTAGGATGCTGAGCAAGAAGAGGATCAAGATGCTACCAGATATCTTGGAAGCTTGCGTTTGCATTCAAGATTGGGCTAATATGGAAAAACGAACCTAAAACTCAAGAGATAAAAGTGCTGACATCAGTGTGCTAGATTTTTAGTCATTTACCTTGGAGGACACTCCTGAAGAAGGGGTTGAGCAATAGAGATGGACGAATGACAACGGACGATGGACGACAAAAAATACTAGTACATTTTTTTTACAATTCATTACAAATGAAATATCAATTTACAACTAGTACCTTTTATTACAAATTTTATGGAAGAAAATACTTGTAGATTTTATTACAAATTTTATAGGAAAATACTTGTTTTTAGTTCATATATGGTTAGTGTAATGTAAAAAGAAGTGCTTCGAATCATTGCTATTTGACTCGGACCTGTTCTGAAAAAGTCGAGGTATTTCGAATTGTTTGTTGACATGGACAAAGTAAGGGAAAACCTCTGAAATGATTTCAATATTGGACCTTGGACAGATAATAGTTCCGAATCTCTTTAGAAAGAAGATCTTTTGTCTCATGGTAGCCTGCTCGAAAACTTTTTTTTAAGATTTTTTTTTGAAATTTTCCATTTTTTAAAAAAAATTCCATTTTCATTAGTTTTTTAATTTTTTTAAGTTTTTTTTTTTCATCTTTTTAACTTTTCTTATCTTTTCTTTTTATTTTTTAAGTTTTATTTTCTTTTTATAAGCTTTTTTTTCATTTCCTTTCAGGTTTTTAAGTTCTTTAAATTTTCCTTTTTTTCCCTTTTTTATTTTTTTCATTTTTTTTCATTTTTTTAAAATCATATAATTTTTTTGATTTTTTAAACCAAACCGGACCGACCGGTCCAACCCTGAACCGGCCCGGCCAAGACCTGGTTCAGTTCGGCCCATTGAAAATCGGACCGTGGGTCCTGACTGGGTTCGGTGTTCAAAGAAGAGGCTGACCCGGACTGGCTCGCACCAAAATCCGGGCTGAGCCCGATCCGGCCCAGGTCCGATCAAACCCGGTCAAAACCTGGTGCGGATCGTCCAGTCCAGTCCAGTCCAGTCCGGCCCTAACAACACCTTGACCTATATGACTATATGTGAAGTACAACCCTTTTCACCATATATAACTAAAATAAGCTAAGTTGCTCCTGAGAATATTCAATTGCTTTCAGCAATAACATGAATTAATTAACCATTATGCTATGAAAATGATCAGGATTCTTTTTGAAAGTCTTGTACCCATGTCAACTTTTCCTTCAGATTGATTTCTAGAAAACCAAATACAGAAAAATGTATAGATATGGCTTATAAAGTTTCTAATCTTATTATTGTTCATGTTTCCTGGTTTTACTGTTATCTTTTAGCTTCATTGTGTAAATTGAAACTGTGAACAAATACCTCTCTTGCAAGTGTTTTATCTTGATGGCTAGAACTAATAACCCAATTTCTAAAATTTCATAGGCTGTAGCTATTTCTGGATTCTAGTAAAAACTTAAAGTTTGTATAATTTTTGTTATTTGATAGAAAGTGTTGTACTAGAAAACTCTTGTTGGTGTTATTGTCTTAGAGATTAGAAAGATAGTCCCACATTGGCTAGGCAAAATGGATGATATCTCTATATAAAGTTTTGCTTGTGTTGAGAGATCACATAAGGTGTGGCACATGGGTGCCATGTGGATGCCATATGGGGGTATTTTTCTAGTGGAAAGAAGGCTAATCCAACAAAGAAGCATTAATGCTTTTTGTCATGCTCATGGGATAATTCCCTTATGGAGCTAAGCCCCGAACGACCCGGACTCGGACTCGGGCTCAAGGGCGCAAAGTGGCGCTTTGTTGGCGCACTTTGCACTTAGCATCGGCACAAGCACAGTTGATGCGCTCGTCTCTGCGCAAGTCGCATGTGCAGGAGCAGCGGTACTGCTACAATGCTGGGCTGCTGCGATGCTGTACTGTGCGTCTGTGCTGCTGCACGCAGACGCACGGGCTGATGTGTTGAGTAGGCATTGGGGCATAGGTGGCGCTCGATGTGGATGATTGGAAGGTCTGAGCGGTTATGGAAAGATTGAGTCAATTATTCAGATCCGTATTTTGTAGGATTTGAATTTAATTCATTCATATTTCTCTATTATTCGCTCCTATCTTTTCACAATCAGTTACAGCCAGGATTAGGATTAGGGTTTCAGCCCTTCTCTATAAATACTCTCTTCGTGCCTTC
Organism: Iris pallida; assembly: GCA_029216955.1. Classification (NCBI taxonomy): domain Eukaryota; kingdom Viridiplantae; phylum Streptophyta; class Magnoliopsida; order Asparagales; family Iridaceae; genus Iris; species Iris pallida. Next base: position 8,808,441 of record JANAVB010003600.1, read on the forward strand.
ATTAAGGACTTACGCTAAAATAAAGAGACGAAGAGAGCAGTGCCGCCATTGCCATTGGAGTCCATTGGAGTTCTTCGAGTTCGTGAAAGGAGGTGACAGTAAGCATTCCAGAAGTTCTTTCGAACTTGCTGTTTCCTGGGAACAGATCGCAATAGGGCGAATCTTGCTTTGAGCAACGGTGATCTTTATCACTCCAGCAATACTGATCTTAATCAATCTAGCAGAATTGTGGCGATTTATTTCGCCTGCTAAGTTGCTTTCAATCCAGCAGAATTACGATAATTTAATTTTTCCTGCTAAGTTGCTTTCATCAACTCGTGTTCTCGTAGAGATCGAGATTTCCATCTAACGATCTGTTTCGGGAATAACTATCTCAAAGCAAGATTCAGATATGATGGAGAACAACCATGCACAACTTTTCGATACAAGTTTTAAACTTAAGAAGTTTGACGGGGAGCATTTCAACGTATGGAAAAGAAAGGTCAGCCTTAATCTTCAACTCATGAGCGTCGACTATGTGTTGACAGATCCTGAGCCTTTGATTCCAGAGGGTGAAAATGCTCGAAGGGTTGCTGAAGCCACGGCTTTGCAGTCAAAGTGGAGACGGGATAACAACCTTTGCAAGTTGTTGATCCAGAACTCGATAGAGGACTCTCTGGCGGAGTCATACAGCAAGACGGTCAATGCAAAGGACGTCTGGGAGTCTGTAGAGAATCTCTACAAGGCAGATGAGAACAAAAACAAGATCCGTATGACCGAAAAGGTTTGGAGGATGCGGTTTGAGGACGACAAAACCATGTTGCCTCAAGTCAAGGAGTTCTTCAAGTTACGTCAGAAGCTGGCGGATGACGACATGCCCTTGGTCGATACTTTTGTCGTCGGGGGTATTGTCGCCAAGCTCCCACTGGGTGGAGCAATTTCATCGTGGACATGCACCGCAAGAAGATGGAACTAGATCTGGAATGCCTCTTGTACTGGATACATATTGAAGACGAGTTGAGGGCTCAACTCAAAGTGGATGCTTTGTCCAAGAAGATGGCTAAGGCTAACATGGTACAAGGAAAAAATTCTAAAGAGAACCAGAAGGCTCCCACCAAAAGAAGAAAGACGTTCACCATCTGAAGGTGAAGTCAGCTCAGTTCAGCCCAAGTCCAAAGAACCTAGAACTTGTTTCAACTGTTGCAAGAAAGGCCACTGTAAGAGGGACTGCAAAGAAAAACCAAAACAAAAGGAGCAAGGTGAGGCTAACTTTGTTGCTATGATTGCGCAGGTTGACTCAGCTAGGATTGACACAGACTGGTGGATAGACACTGGGGCCTCATGTCATATTTGCTCAAATAAGGAGTGGTTCACCACATACTAACCTGTTTCTCAGAAGGTTATGGTGGCGAACCAGACACAAGCTGAAGTGCACGGGATCGGGACGGTGGTATTGCAACTGACTTCGGGGAAGCCGTTGACGCTTCAGAATGTGAAGCACGTACCTGTTATAGCCAAGAACCTGGTCTCTGGAAGCCTGCTCTACAACGCAGGCTTGAGGACGCTGGTCAAGTCGTTGTCCTATAAAGGAACATACTTCGGGAAGGCCATTTGCACCGAAGGGATGTTCAAACTTCAACATGTAACTCCTATGGAGATAGTGAATGCAGTTTCTTCTTCTGGATATTCTCTGAGTTGTGGCATAATAGACTAGGACATGTTCATTGTAAAATAATAAACAAGATGTCTAGTTTAGGGCTTATCTCCAAATATGGGGGTAAGAAGTTGGAGAGGTGTGAGGTCTGTGCGCAGACAAAGTGTTGACCCAAATCACTGTCAACCAAATATTGACAAATTGACAATATGATACTTGTCATAATTCAATATGACACATCAAGACAGAACTTAGTACATGACGGACGTCATCTCTCTCCTACAGCGTACTCATTTCGGAGTCTGTACTATTTTACATTTTCTGAGTCTAGCTAAATGTAAACTGAGTAGCACTGGTATTCTTGGCTTAACGCTTATCCCCAAAATAAACCCAAAAGATCCACTAAGCCAAACTAGCCCACAAAAGCCTATTTGAACATTTTGTCCTATGAAGACAGAGTTCGGGTCGAACTCTGCCTCCACACAGAGTTCGGGCCGAACTCTGTCCCCTAAATTATAGGACCCTAATTTTTAGGGTTTGCTATATGCTAGTTGTCCAACGGCCAAAAATTTGAATTCTTGACACAGAATTCTGGCCGAATTCTGCCTATCCCAACTAGTATAAATAGGCCTTGAATTCTCTCATTTTCAATCATCCAATTATCTTATCTTCTCTTCTCTATAAGCCTCATACAAGCCTTAACCTTCTCATCTACTAGCCACAAGCTTCCTAAGCCTAAAAGTGCTCAGTGCTATTCAGTTAGGAGTTTGTGCAAGAGTCAAGAAAGTCGCTTAGAAAATTCTAAGCATCGCCACAGCAATTTTTGTAAGAAGTTGACGTGCTCTTCTGAAGAAAAGGTACGGGCTGTAACTACTATTTCACAAATAGTGAATTTAATCCTGAGCTAGAGTTCTCAGACCTGGACTAGTTCTCCACGAGTGAAACCAGGTTAAAAATGACTATGTTTGCGTATGCTCTCTTGATCTTTTTATTTTCGCATTTACTACTCTGATTATTTATTGTTGGTGAAAGAGTTTAATTTTTATTTGGCCATTATTGTTATAAACTCTATTCACCCCCCTCTAGAGTTGCCTACCTGTTCTTCAATTGGTATCAGAGCTCTGTTCTCTTTACAAGGACTAACATCCTAGAGCTGATCCATGGAAACCACACAACCTATGTTTTCCAACCATGGTGAAGGACAATCCACTCATAGGCCACCCCTATTTGATGGAACCAACTACACCTATTGGAAAACTAGGATGAGTTTCTATCTCAAGTCTCTAGACTTTGACCTGTGGACCATTGTCACCGATGGTTACAAAAAGCTCGCCAGAATAGTTGTCGAGGGAGATCTCATCGAAAAACCTAATGACAAATATTCTGACGAGGAAAAGAAACAGGCGAGTCTTGATGCTAGAGCTATTAATGCTCTTTTCTGTGCAATAGACAGGAATGAATTTAACAAGGTCTCGACATGCACCACCTCGCACGAAGTATGGAAGCTTCTGGAAGTGACGCATGAAGGAACCACTCAAGTCAAGGAATCTAAGATCAGTCGTCTTATTCAAGAATACGAGGCGTTCAAGATGAAGCCGAATGAGACGATCACCCAAATGTTTACAAGGTTCCATAACGTCACCAATCCTCTGTCATCACTTGGCAAACAATACTCCAATCATGAGAAGATCCGCAAGTTACTTAGGGGGCTACCGAAGATCTGGAACCCTAAGGTAACAATAATTATAGAAGGCAATGATCTCACCAAAATGTCTATGAAAACTTTGATGGGAAAGCTAATGACCCACGAACTCGACCTCAAAGACTTCGACGAACATGCTCCAAAGGCAAAAGAGATTGCCCTAAAAGCTCATCGTCGAAGGGCTAATCCTGAAGAGACTGACGACGACAATTCTGAAGGTGATGATCAAGCTCTTTTAGTCCACAACTTCAAGAAGTTTCTTCGTTTCAATCGAAGGAAGAAGGAACAATAAGAAGACGACGAGGAAGAACCAACTTGCTACGGCTACAAAAAGACTGGACACGTTCGAAAGGACTGTTCCTTCGCAAAGAAAGGTAATAAATATGAGAAGCCCTACAAGAAGCCTTCTTCGAGAAAGTATGCCAACACTAGTATTTGGCACGAAAGCGAAGCCAGTAATTCTGAGGAAGAAGATGACTCTCCTCAAGACACTGCTAATGTCTGCCTAATGGAAACATCCGAGAAGGTAACTAGCAAAACTCTTGATGACTTTACATTTGATGAACTTGGCGATGCTTTTAATGACTTACTAAATGATCACAAGAAAGTCAGTAGTAAATATAAGCATGCCAAGGAGAAAATCAAAGGCTATGAAATAGAGATTAATAATATTTCTTCTTTACTTGATAATATTAGAGACACTCCATCCATGAAAGTCACTGATGAGGTGTCCAAGCTTAAATTAAGCTTACATGATGTCGAAGCACTTATTGAGAAGCAAACACGCGAGATCTCAGCACTCAACAAAGAGCTTGCTGAAGAAAAGAACAAACACAAGATCTCTATTGCTAAAATTGATGGTCTGAATGCTAAGTACAATGAACTGAATGCTGTCTCTAAGAAATTAGAGATCAGATTGGGAAAATATGTTGCTCAACCTCAAACCAAATCACACAGTTACAAAACACACACAAAACACCAGACCACTCATAATAGTAAAACATGTCACCCACATGCAGCACATAACCATGCTTATATGTACACGTATTCCCATGCAGCACGTAAACCACATACACGTAGACATCATTCTCAATCTACTCATAACTATTATCCTACTGCTATAAATAGTCACTATCCAGCTATTCACCATACTGTACATAGACATAACTATTATCCTGCTGCTACATATAGTCACTATCCTGCTGTTCCACATAACTATCACCATACTGCATATCGACATCACTATCAACCTGCTCCTAACACAAATAGGCATGCTACTTGCACATACTGTAGATTACATGGTCATATCTCACCACAGTATAGAATTAGGAAATTAGTTGATATTAATCTATATGCATGGGTACCGAAGACTAACATTTCAGGACCCACAAGAACTTGGGTACCAAAGGTCACATCTACTCGTGATGTAGGTGGACCTTCCTCCCTCAACTAAAAGTAAGTGAATTCTCGATAGTGGATGCTGCGACATATGACGGGAGACGTAAATCTTTTCGCATTACTATCGATGAAGAGGGAAGGATATGTATCCTTCAGTAACAATTTAAAGGGCTACATCATAGGTAATGGTACTATTGGTTATCCTTCTTCTCTTGTAATAAAGGATGTCTGTTTAGTGACCGAGTTAAAGCATAACCTGCTCATCATAAGTCATCTTGCTGATTATGGATATGATATTAACTTTGGAAAGAATAAATGCTACATTTATGATAGGTCAACGGGAGACATTGCTTTTGAAGGGATAAGAGAAGATAACATTTATATTTTCTATCTATCTAGAAATACTAACAATGCAGGAAGATGCCTCTACGCCCACAAGGATGAAAGACTATTGTGGCACCAGCGTCTTGGTCATGTCAATATAGATACCATATCCAGGCTATCGACAAAGAAGCTAGTAAGAGGTCTGCCCGACATCACATTCAAGAAGGACACGGTATGTGCCGAATGTGAACTGAATAAGGCAACCAAATCTTCATTTAAATCCATAAACACTGTAAGTACTACTAGACCCTTGCAATTACTGCACATGGACTTATTTGGTCCCAGTAGAGTAGCCAGTCTTGGTGGAAAACTCTATGCTTTTGTTATTGTAGATAATTTTTCAAGATTTACTTGGGTTTTTTTCCTTTCAAACACAAGCGATGCTATTTCAGTTTTCAAAATCTTTGCCAAAAAGGTCCAAAATAAAAAGGCTACATGATTACTCAAATCCGAAGTGATCATGGAGGCAAATTCGAAAATTCTAATTTTGAAATGTTTTAAAAAATAAATGGTTTTGATCATGAGTTTTCTTGTCCTAGAACTACTCAACAAAATGGTGTTGTGGAGCGGAAGAATAGGACTCTTGGCGATATGGCTAGAGTCATGTTGAATAAATTTTTACTTCCAAAATATTTTTGGGCAGAAGCTGTCAGTACAGCTTGCCATGTTTTAAATAGGGTGCTTATTCGACCTATTTCGAAGAAAACAACCTACGAGATTTGGTTTGGTAGGACTCCTAATGTCTCATATTTTAGAGTGTTTGGTTGTCGCTGTTTTATCCTAAACACCAAAGACAACTTAGGTAAGTTTGATGTCAACGCTGACGATGGTATTTTTCTTGGCTATGCTGCTAAGAGTAAGGGATATAGAGTGTTCAACAAACGCTCAATAATTGTAGAAGAATCTACTAATGTGACTTTTGATGAAGAAAATAGTACAACAGATATCTCCGACGATGATGTTGAACCATCAACTTCCACGCCGATGAATACCACCCTGAAACCAATTTTCTGGGGGGCTTACCGAAGAAGTTCGCGTTCAAGCCGTCACACCCAGAAAACTTTGTAATAGGTGAGGTATCACGCGGAGTAAGTACTCGATCATCTTTAAGAGATTCTATTGCTAGTACTGCTTTCATTTCACAAATTGAGCCTAAAACTGTTTTAGAAGCTTTCAATGATGAATTTTGGATTTTCGCTATGCAAGAAGAACTCAACCAATTCGAAAGAAGCCGGGTCTAGGAACTTGTTCCGAAACCAGCTAACCATTCTATTATTGGTACTAAATAGGTTTTTTTAACAAAGTAAACGAAGATGGTTCAGTCACTCGCAACAAAGCTCGTCTAGTAGCTCAAGGATACAACCAAGAGGAAGGTATCGACTACGATGAGACTTATGCTCCTGTTGCAAGACTTGAATCCATTCGGATGCTTTGTGCCTTTACAAACTTTCATAATTTTAAACTTTTTCAGATGGATGTTAATAGTACTTTTCTGAATGGTTTTATTAAGGAGGAAGTTTTTGTAAAACAACCCTCTGGTTTTGAAAATTACAAATTTCCTGACCATGTTTTCAAACTTAAGAAAGCGCTATATGGCCTCAAACAAGCCCCCAGAGCTTGGTATGAACGCCTAAGCAATTTCTTACTAGATAAAGGTTTTTAAAAGGGAAGATTGTCACTATATTTTTTATCAAAAGTTTTCAAAACACCTTTCTTTTAGTTCAAATTTATGTTGATGATATCATATTTGGGTCCACTAATAAAAATCTATGCCAAGATTTCGCTAAGTGTATGCAGAACGAATTTGAGATGAGCATGATGGGGGAGCTCACCTACTTCCTTGGATTGCAAGTCAAACAAACTTCGTAAGGAACATTCATCAGCCAGTCAAAGTACACAAAGGATATGCTGAAGAAGTTTGAACTTGACACCATCAAACCAATCAGCACTCCCACGGCTACTATGACCAAGCTGGAACCTGATAAAAGCGGCAAACATGTTGACCAACGTAAGTATCAAGGTATGATTGGTAGTCTACTTTACCTAACTGCTAGTCGTCCCGATATCATGTTTAGTGTTTGTCTGTGTGTTCGCTATCAAGCTAGTCCTAAGAAATCACACATGTCCGCCGTTAAGCGTATATTTTAATACCTTAAGGGTACTATTATAGTGGGCTTGTGGTATCCCAAATCTACATCCTTTGACCTTATTGGTTATTCGGATGCTGATTTTGCGGGATGCAAAGTCGACTGTAAAAGTACAAGCGGTACGTATCATTTATTAGGCAAGGCTCTAGTCTCATGGTTTAGCAAGAAGCATAATTCTATCGCACTATCCACAACAGAGGCTAAATGCATCGCAGCTGGTCGTTGTTGTGCACAAATTCTTTGGATAAAGCAAACCCTTACAGACTACAACATATCTTTTATGCACATTCCTATATTCTGTGATAACACTAGCGCTATCAACCTTACTAAGAACCCTATATGTCACTCACGCACGAAATACATTAAAATTCGTCACCACCTTTTGCATGATCATCAACAAAATGGCACTATAAATTTAGAATTTATTGACACTGATCGTCAGCTGGCAAATTTCTTTACTAAACCATTATCCGAAGAGCGATTCAACTTTCTTTGTCGTAAATTAGAAATTTTGGATGAAACGGTTATTCATTAAATTGGCCTGCGTAAATATCGATTATGTCATGTTTCTTTACGATGACTTTGCTATGGGTACACGCCGAAAGGGTCCTTCTGACAACAAGGCATAAAAGCCTAAGCGACACGGTACACTAGTCTTCGGACTACCGCTAGCTGGGATCCGGCCCCTACAGCTACCCCATGGCAGTTTCATCGTAATGATTTATGTCAAAAATCTTTGTTTATTACATGGTTCAATTTTATTTATTACTTGTTTCATTTACATTTACTCCATTCTATTTATATTTACTCCATTCCATTTACATTTGCAATTTTCTAACTTGCCCATTTACTTTTGAATTTATTTTAATCTTTATCACTCCTGTCCATTTTCTCTAACTTGACAATTTTTTAAACAGTTTTCAGTTCTGGTCCCAGAACCCAGAACTCGGGCCGAACTCTGCCTCACACAGAGTTCGGGCCAAATTCGGTCTGGTCATTCCAGAACTGCAAGTTACTCTCAGCCATCCAAATTGTTTGATCCAATGGTCCAGGATCAACCCGACCAGCCGAACCCCCTTTCTTATTTTCGAGTTCTCTCTCTCTCTTTCTCCTCTCCATTGCCTCCTCTAAAACCTTAAAAACTTCATCCTCTCCAAACCCTAACCCTAGATTTCTCTATCTAGTGTGGTTTTATTTTCCAAACTCAATGAGCATTGCTTGTGCATCATTCTCTTCCATATTCTCTACTCTCTTGAGGTATAACTCTCTCTTTTTCTCCATTTCAATTTCAAATTTCTTTTCATTGTTCAATGGCACCTAGGTTGTTCAGTAGTCCAGGATCTCTTTTTCTCTATTCAGACTATGCTTGGCGATCGTTTTATGTTGGAGGACGACAGTTGGACCCAGCTCGACTATCATACCACTTTGCAGATGAGTGCCATCAGCAACTCATTGTATGATATCCGGTACACCATGTCTCGGCATCCCTCTATGCCCCTTCCTATGGAGTGGGATCCATCTCGCGCCGGTTACCGTATCGATGACCTCTGGGTCATGCGATATCTGGATCCGGATGTAGCCTTCGTGGATCCTCGTCGTTCGAATACTGATCCATCTGACACCGCTGGACCATCTCGTGCTCCATGATGGATGTGGTTCCGTACCTGCTGCTGCTGCTGATGATCTTATTTAGCTTTATGTATTATGGACTTATGATTATGTAGTTTGATTTTCTTGTATGAGTACACTTTCAGTTTCTGTGGATCTTTATATTTTATCTGCAGTTATTATATCATTATTATTGTGTGCTTACCAGTTAATCTTTTATACAGTCTTTTGCCTTTCTGTGTTTGATATTCATAATTGATATTCATATTTGATAAATGCCAAAAAGGGGGAGATCTATTTGATATTCATATTTCTATCATATTGTATGATATCTATGTTTTGGAGGAGATTATGTATATCAGGACAAGGTACATTGGTTTGCAGAGAAGCTATGTTTATAGGGGAGCTACTATTACGGGGGAGCTACTGCATTCTATGCATATCTACTCCTTTCAACTTGTGTCCAGGTATGAACATTGAATATACAAATATTATTTTTGTCAATTATTAATATGGGGGAGATTGTTGACCCAAATCACAGTCAACTAAATATTGACAAATTGACAGTATGATACTTGTCATAATTCAATATGACACATCAAGACAGAACTCAGTACATGACGGACGTCGTCTCTCTCCTACAGCGTACTCGTTTCGGAGTCTGTACTATTTTACATTTATTGAGTCTAGCTAAATGTAAACTGAGTAGCACTGGATATTCTTGGCTTAACCTTTATCCCCAAAACAAACCCAAAAGATCTACCAAGCCAAACTAGCCCACAAAAGCCCATTTGAACATTCTGTCCTATGGAGACAGAGTTCGGGCCGAACTCTGCCTCCAAACAGAGTTCGGGCTGAACTCTGTCCCCTAAATTACAGGACCCTAATTTTTAGGGTTTGTTGTATGCTAGTTGTCCAACGGCAAAAAATTTAAATTCTTGACACAGAATTCTGGTCGAATTCTGCCTATCCCAACTAGTATAAATAGGCCTTAAATTCTCTCATTTTCAATCATCCAATTATCTTCTCCTCTTCTCTATAAGCCTCATACAAGCCTTAACTCTAAGCCCACTTCCCGATTTTTTTATATTTGATTATGATTTACTTTTATGGTCATTTGGAACTTAGTAAGAATTATTTATCTATTATATATTTTATCATAATTTTTAGATTTTTTTGATATTTTTACATATTTATTTTGAGTTATTTGATTAAAAACTGATTAAAAATTCATTTCTAGTAATTAAAAATCTATTTTTCTAAAACATTACACAATCAGCCGTACCCTGGCCCACCTGTCGGCGCTCAAACCTGTCAGCCACCGCCTCTCTCTCTCATATATATATTATTATATTCGCCCACCCTAATTAAATTCCAGTCGCCTTTTGTGGGAGAACTCATCTAGGGTTTTCGACTTCCCGAAGCGATTTCCGACAACTCCGACGTGCTTTTCATGCGCCGATTTTTTTTGTTGGATTCATATCGAGGTAAGTTTTCTGAATATGTAATTTATTTTCGTAGATATTATTCCTAAATTTCTGGAAAAGTCGTAGAGTGTCGGTTGTCCGAAACTTGACACGTTTTGGTGTTTTCGAGATTTCGGGAGAATTAGGAATCGAAATCACGAACCTTTTGAAGTTTCAAAAAGCTAACACAGAGATCTACGACATAATTTTTTCAGAAATTATTTCATTCATATTGTATTTTAGTTATTCTGTTGAACTCAGAATTGATCGGTTGATCGCCGTTTTGATCATGATTAGCCATAATGGCGATATCTTTTGACCAAAGCATAATTTTGTGGCACGGTTGATTCCAGCGCACTCATGGCGCTGAAATCTACCAAGGTGCACTTTCAAAATCTAGAGTTCACAGCGTTTGACTAAATAGTTAATGGCACGCCTTGATTTGCGTGCCATGGTTTCCAAAATTAGAAACATGACTTTTGATGGCCAAACTTGCATGTTTAGATTATATTCAGATTATTATTTGGTTAAATTAGGTTTTTAAGTGAATTATTCCAGAATTAATTATTATTAGATTAGTAACCCAACTAGCCACTATTCCATGAATTTAGAACTAGAACATTAGAATTGATTTATGGTTTTCGTGCACGGTTCATGGTGCGATATGTGTTATAGGTTGACAGCTTCTAGATCGGCATTCCCCTCATCCTCTACTTGTGACTACGGTTTGTGCAAGGACTCAGGCAAGTACAGTATTGTATTTATGTTTTAGTTCATTATAACGTTTACTCTATAGTTTTCTTGTTTGATTTCCCGTTGAGTCATTGCTTGATATTCCATTGAGACACGATTGTGACACTGTAGTTATCGTATCCTTATTAGTGTATCATTGACCGTTATTGGTTGTTAGAGAGTCGGGAGGGGAAATACTCAGTAAGTACGTGAATAAACCCATTTATTTTGATTGTGGATAGCTAAGTTATACACCTCACGTATAAGTTAGCCGTACCCTGTTATTGTGGATAGTCATCGTATGATGTGCCGTATTAGCCCAGCCATTCACGTATCAAAAGGTATTTCACACACACATAGTTGTTTCCATTGTTCCTTTATCTAGTTCCTGTCCTGCTAAATCATATCTTACTAGTTTATATCTTGCTAGTTCATATCATGCTAGTTCATCTCTTGCTTGTTCTCTATATGCTCTTTGCCATTATAGTTTCTCATTGTTCTAACTTATTTTGTGCTAACAACATTAAATACAATATGGTTGTACTCTGCTCCTTTCCTGACTGGATCGTTTTTATAGGTGAGGTTGACGTGCCTACTCTTGCGCTATGGACCATACGAGGGGGAGATAGAGACTTGAAGGCCAAACCATAGAAGACTAGTTAGTTGTGTGGTAGTTTTCTATAAATATAAAAGCTTAAATTCTTCTTCACATGTAAAACTTTTATATTTTGTAAAGTTGATTGAGTTGTTGTGAATGAGCAGTTAGTATTTATGAGCACTTTGTTTATTGTGGACTAGACAGCGTACTACCGTCGACACTGCGGCGTAGGCTGGCTTGGACACGTCTTATATTCGAAAAGCGGGTGCGGGTCATGACAAGTTTTTGTGGTGGCCCATGCAGGTCGTTTTTACAAAAGATTATGAACTTGTGGTAGTACTTAAGTTAGTCGTACTACTGCAAGCCTGCGACTAGTGTGCTCATTCACAATTAGGATTGATTTGATTTTATGAGAATGAATAGGACTAGGAGTCCCTTATTCAATTTGATCCTTGGATAGTTAAGATTGTTAAATAGGCCATATGATTTAGCCAATGATTTATTGAAGTCTAGGCATGGATAAATCGAAGAATTTTTCTAAGAGAATATGTTATTTTGTTTTGACATGTTGTTAGGATCCAAGGTTGGTAGAATATACGTTTAGTAAGTTAGGCCTTCATAGGATTCAATTCCTAATTTTGATCATTTTTTTGTGCCATTTTATCTTCTGCCTTCTCTAAACCTCGTTTTATTTTCAAAACTATTTTGCGATCGTTTTATTTTCAAAACTGATACTTTTATTCAAGGACATATACTTATATTTTTTTATCATGATCGACTTGTTTGAAGTTATAGAAGTTTCTTTGAAATTCTTATGGATATAGTTGAAATTTTTTTCGATGACTTACAATGGTAAAGCAGACGCGCACTGTCCCCTTTTATTTGAATTATTGATACTGTGGGCACTGCAGTCAGCAGCGCACTGGCGTGGCATGACCCCTAAGTTAAAATAATTTCAAGTAAGCGTAGTTTGTCAAATATTACTAAAACTATATCCTAGTTGCATTATTTGATCCTTTGATTTATTGTGTCAACATTGGATAGAGTTGATGGAGTGTTCGATACCATATTATATTTGAGTCATGATACCAAGGTTTACTGCAGCCAGAAGTACACTGGCGGGGCATAAATTTTTGGTAAAGTGAATTCATGTATACATATGGTTTTTGAATATTATATAGACTACATCCTTCCGACATATGACTATTGATTTATTTCTTATTCTTTTCCTTTATTTCTTGAACATTTTTATCTTATCCTTCTATTTTTGGAATGTTATTTGGCTCATAGTAATCTTTAAAACCTATTTGATTTTCTTCTTGTAGATTTGTAATTTTATCAAAATGTTGATTCTTAATCGTATCCTCCGAAATTTCGAGGACAAAATTTTTCTAAGGTGGGTAGATTTGTAAGCCCACTTCCCAATTTTTTTATATTTGATTATGATTTACTTTTATGGTCATTTGGACCTTAGTAAGAATTATTTATCTATTAGATAGTTTATCATAATTTTTAGATATTTTAGATAATTTTTAAATATCTATTTTATGAAGTTTTATATATTTTATTGAATTTCATGATTTACCATATGGCCATTCGGGGTTATTTTTGGGACCTAGTATTTTATTTAGGTCCTAGAACCTCAAAAGATATTTTCTAAATTTTTTGAATTTTTTGGTATTTTCTGGAATTACTTTGATAATTAAATATAGGAAAAACCTATTTTCTAAGACTTCTAGAATTTACTGTACAAGCCTATGAGAAAATATTGACCCCAAATATTTTTCTAGGGTTCTATATGTTATTTTATATTTTCTGGAATTTTTAAAGATTTTTCTGATATTTTTACATATTTATTTTGAGTTATTTGATTAAAAACTAATTAAAAATTCATTTCTGGTAATTAAAAACCTATTTTCCTAAAACATTACACAGTAAGCCGTACCCTGGCCCACCTGTCGGCGCTCAAACCTGTCATCCACCGCCTCTCTCTCTCCTATATATATATTATTATATTCGCCCACCCTAATTAAATTATAGCCGCCTTTTGTGGGAGAACTCATCTAGGATTTTCGACTTCCCGAAGCGATTTCCGCCAACTCCGACGTTCTTTTCGCGCGCCATTTTTTTGTTGGATTCGTATCGAGGTAAGTTTTCTGAATATGTAATTTATTTTTGTAGATATTATTCCTAAAGTTCTGGAAAATTCGTAGAGTGTTGGTTGTCCGAAACTTGACACGTTTTGGTGTTTTTGAGATTCCGGGAGAACCAGAAATCAAAATCATGAACCGTTTGAAGTTTCGGAAAGGTAACACAGAGCTCTACGACATATAATTTTTCCAGAAATTATTTCATTAATATATTATTTTAGTTATTCTGTTGAACTCAGAATTGATCGGTTGATTACAGTTTTGGTCACGATTAGCCATAACGGCGATATCTTTTGACCAAAGCGTGATTTTGCAGCATGGTTGATTCCATCGCACTCGTGGTGCTGAAATCTACCAAGATGCACTTTCAAAATCTAGAGTTCACAGTGTTTGACTACATAGTTAATGGCACGCCTCGATTTGCGTGTCATAGTTTCCAAAATTGGAAACATAACTTTTGATGGCCAAACTTGCATGTTTAGATTATATTCAGATTATTATTAGGTTAAATTAGGTTTTTAAGTGAATTATTCTAGAATTAATTATTATTATATTAGTAACCCAACTAGCCACTATTCCATGAATTTAGAACTAGAACATTAGAATTGATTTATGGTTTTCGTTCACGGTTCATGGTGCGATATGTGTTATAGGTTGACAGCTTCTAGATCGGCATTCCCCTCATCCTCTACTTGTGACTATGGTTTGTGCAAGGATTCAGGCAAGTACAGTATTGTATTTATGTTTTAGTTCATTATAACGTTTACTCTTTAGTTTTCTTGTTTGATATCCCATTGAGTCATTAATTGATATTCCATTGAGACACGATTGTGACACAGTAGTTATCGTATCCTTCTTAGTATATCATTGACCGTTATTGTTTGTTAGAGAGTCGGGAGGGGAAATACTCAGTAAGTACGTGAACAAACCCATTTATTTTGATTGTGGATAGCTAAGTCATACACATCACATATGAGTTAGCCGTACCCTGTTATTATGGATAGCAATCGTATGATGTGCCATATTAGCCCAGCCGTTCACGTATTAAAAGGTATTTCACACACACATAGTTTTTTTCATTGTTTCTTTATCTAGTTCCTGTCCTGCTAGATCATATCTTTCTAATTTATATCTTGCTAGTTCATATCCTGCTAGTTCATCTCTTGTTAGCTCTCTATATGCTCTTTGCCATTATTGTTTCTCATTGTTCTAACTTATTTTGTGCTAACAACATTAAATACAATATGGTTGTACTCTACTCCTTTTCTGACTGGATCGTTGTTATAGGTGAGGTTGACGTGCCTACTCTTGCGCTATGGACCATACGAGGGGAAGATAGAGACTCGAAGGCCAAACCATAGAAGACTAGTTAGTTGTGTGGTAGTTTTCTATAAATGTAAAAGCTTACATTCTTCTTCACATATAAAACTTCTATATTTTGTAAAGTTGATTTAGTTGTTGTGAATGAGCAGTTAGTATTTATGAGCACTTTGTTTATTATGGACTAGACAGCGTACTACCGTCGATACTGCGACGTAGGCTGGCTTGGACACATCTTGTATCCGAAAAGTGGATACAGGTCGTGACATTAACCTTCTCATCTACTAGCCACAAGCTTCCTAAGCCTAAAAGTACTCAGTGCTATTCAGTTAGGAGTTTGTGCAAGAGTCAAGAAAGTCGCTTGGAAAATTCCAAGCATCGCCATAGCGATTTTTGTAGGAAGTTGACGTGCTCTTCTGAAGAAAAGGCACGGGGTGTAACTCCTATTTCACAAATAGTGGATTTAATCCTGAGCTAGAGTTCTCAGGCCTGGACTAGTCCTCTACGAGGAAAACCAGATTAAAAACGACTGTGTTTGCGTATGCTCTCTTGATCTTTTTATTTCCGCATTTACTACTCCGATTATTTACTGTTGGTGAAAGAGTTTAATTTTTATTTGGCCATTATTGTTATAAAATCTATTCACCCACTCTAGAGTTGCCTACCTGTTCTTCACAAAGATCACAAGAAAACCATTCAAGCGGGTAAACCGAAGTACAGATCTTCTGGAGTTGGTGCACTCATATATCTGTGACTTCAAACAGTTTTCCACAAAGGCCGGGATGAAGTATTTCAATACTTTCATCGACGACTTCTCAAAGTATGCATTTGTTTATCTGCTCAAGTCTAAAGATGAAGCGTTCGAGAAGTTTATGGACTTCAAGGCTAAAGTCGAGCGTGAAACCGGACAACGACTCAAGAGACTCAGAAGTAATCGAGGTGGCGAGTATAGGCCTCATGAATTTGCATCGCTCTGCAAGAGAACATGAAATTATCAACGAGATAACTGCTCCGTACTCCCCTCAATCAAATGGTGTTTCAGAAAGGAAAAACAAAATGTTAACAGAGATGATGAACTCAATACAGTTGACTGCAGGTCTTCCAAATTGCTTCTGCGGTGAAGCTGTGCTTACGGCTACGTTCATATTGAACAGAGTACCGCATGCAACTTCGGAAGTCACTCCTCATGAACTTGGATCAAGGTCAGACCCAACTTGAATGTCATTCGAGTGTGGGGTGTCTGGCGTATGTGAATCTTCTTGATTTGAAGATTCAGAAGCTGGAAACAAGGACTACGAAAACTATATTCCTGGGTTATGATGATAAGAGTAATGCTCGGAGGTTCCTTGATATTGAGTCAAATCATATCATTGAATCTCGTGACGCAGAATTCTTTAAAGAAAAATTTGTAAGGCACAAGAACATTGTTCTCGCGGACATTCCGGAGAATAATGTTAGTGCACAGGAGGATCAAGTTCCTTACGAAAAGGTAGTCCAAGAAGATGTTGTTGCTGCAGAAGCAACTGTTGAACCAGAACTCGCGGAACCTGTATCTAAGCGAGTGAAGAGACAAAGGGACTTCTGAGAGGATTTCGTCACCTATCATGTGAAAGTAGATCCGCTTACCCATGATGAATCGATGAATACTAGAGATGCTGTCTTCTGGAAGGAGTCTATTAATGATGAGTACGACTTGATAACCTCCAACAATATGTGGGTGTTGTTCGATCTGCCTGATGGAGCAAAACCAATCAGATGTAAATGGATCTTCAAAAAGAAGATGAAGGCCGATGGAACCGTTGACAAGTTCAAGGCAAGATTAGTTGCCAAGGGGTTTACTTAGAAGCAGGAGATCGATTATTTCGACGCATATGCTCCAGTAGCGCGGATGACGACCATCAAGATGTTGATTGCTCTGAGCGTAATTCACAAGCTGGTAAGTCATCAGATGGATGTTAAGACCGCTTTCCTGAATGGTAAATTGATCGAAGAGATTTACATACAACAGCCAGAAGTATTCGTCATCAATGGCCTCGAAGACAAAGTTTGTAAGTTGGTGAAATCAATGTATGGTCTGAAGCAAGCTCCTAAGATGTGGCATGAGAAGTTTGATAAAGTCATAAGATCAAACGGTTACAAGGTTAGCGAGACGGACACACACACAAAGTTCGCTGATAGGAGAGGTGTTGTCGTTTGTCTGTACGTGGACGACATGTTGATCTTGGATACAAATCTAGCAAGTGTCACTGAGACAAAGAAGTTCCTCTCGTCTAAGTTCAACATGAAGGACTTAGGGGAAGCTGATGTTATCCTGGGGATAAAGATCATCCGAACGTAAACTGGAGTGGCATTGTCACAGTCTCATTACATTGAGAAGATGCTCATACGCTATGGGTATCAGGATCTTCTAAGGATCGATACGCCTTATAGGTGTGACAAGAAGCTGAAGCCAAATCCAAGGAAAAGCGTCAGACAGTTGGAGTATTCAAGCATCATTAGGAGTTTGATGTATGCAACTACTGCCATAAGGCCTAACATAGCTTTTGTCGTGGGGATGCTGAATTGTTTTACGAGCAATCCGGGTGTGGAGTGCTGGAAAGCTGTGAAGAGAGTTATGAGATACCTCAAGAGGACTCAAAATTATTTATTGTACTACTACGGAGATCCCAAAGTAGTGGAAGGCTTCAGTATGCAAGCTGGTGCTCAGAAGTAGAGAGTGAAAGGTCCACAGGAGGATATATTTTCTCCATGGATGGAGCTGCTATATCGTGGAAGTCGAAGAAGCAGACTATGTTGTCTCACTCTTCTATGGAATCTGAGTCTATGTATTGACGACTGTAGCGGATGAAGCAGAATGGCTTCGAGAGCTTATGTATGATCTTCCAATGGTTGGTGCGCAGATACCGACGGTACCAATATACTGCGACAACCAGGCGATTGTAGCGGTGGCATAAAATGACCTCTTTAATAGGAAGAAGAGGACTGTACGCCTAAGGCACAAAGCGATAAATGATCTTATTAAAAGAGAAATCATTATCTTAGTTGATGTTTGGAGTCAGAAGAATTTGGCAGATCCGCTCACCAAAGGTCTCAAGCGCCAGCTGGTTGAAGACACAGCAGGTAAGATGGGCTTAAAGATACTCTGATATTGTGTCTTTATAATTCTACTATAAAGTTTTATGCTATTAGTTCAAAGAGAAATCTACTAGGCATCTAAATTTTAGTTCAAAGAAGGACCATTGACTAGAAGAATGTCAGGAATAGTAGGTAGTCCTTTAGGATGTTGCGGGGTTAAGAACCCAGAACCACTATTGTCTACTTGTTGTTATTTATAAAGAATAAAATCCTGTGAGAGGATGGCATGGAAGCCTTAATGAGTTCTCGGACATCTGGGATATCTGGCGTGCTTTACAGGAAGCATGGGTAGCACAGCACTACAAAGGAGCGTAGTACTCCATGCTACAGTGGGGTGACACCACATATGGAACCTAGTGAGGATAAATCCTCGGCTTTGGGCCAAGTCACACCGGCATAGCACCGCACATAGGCAAGAGGGCCTGATGTTGTATGATGAAGAGTGGTAGGCAGCACTACAAAGAGGCTGGGCCTCATGTTACAGTGGGTGACACCACATGAGGCAGTACCTCGGCTTTGCAAACCATGTCACAATGGTGTAACACTGCAAAGAAGCAAAAGGCTTCATGTTGGATAGTTTGGCACTACAAAGTGGCTGGGCCTTATGCTACAGGTGGTATGACACCATATGAGGCAGTATCTCGGATTCGGGCCATGTCATAACGGTGTAGCACCACAAGGAAGCAAAATTCTTCATGCTAAAGACCCTTTAAAAGAACTCACCTAAAGTGTATGGATAGAGATGTAGGCCGTCTCTTGGGGGAAATCTTGTAGACACAGTTTATTTGATTTAAATAAAGGGAAGGCTTTATCTACTAGGAATTGTACTCCTTTTCAAACTAGGAGTTTTGTCTCCTATTAAAGGAGAGCTATTCTCCTACAACCAAGCGAATCCTTCTCCACAACCAATACTAGCAATATCCCCACATCGTGTCCATCATCACCATCATCGTGTCCATATATCCGCGTGTCCGCCATCTAGCCACATATTCCACCACTATTACCAAAAGCCAACCATAGTCGTGTTCGGACAGGTGTGTCCATGTCATTTCCATCTTATTCCATAATAGTACAAACTATAAACCAAATTTTGTGTTCGACATATCGAACACAACTTCCCTTCACTCGGTTGTATGTCACGCAGGACAGCCATGTCTGACAATACCGCATGGCGACTCAACCCTAACCTTAATCGACACCGCGGCTACGAGCCCGAGACACGACCCCCGGTCGACCCCTCTGTTCCGACCAACCCAAGCCCTTGCACCTGATAACATCACCACCGTAGCTGCCAGTCTCTCCACCATCGTCACGATAAGCCGACCGAACCTCCGGCTATCCACCGCATCCCAGCATCACTGGCTAACTCCGGCCACCCCCAAAACAGCCTGGCCACACCCGCGCATCACTCAAACCCCTAACCGCCACCAACACACGAACGCCACCATCAACAACAGAAACACCAATACCACAGTAAAAAAGGGCTTATCTGATGCCGGACGACCTTCACCAACTACCGCAGCCATCGAGTCCCTTCACCGTAGTCAGCGTCGGCCCCGCTCGACGCCACGGTCACAAAATCTCTTCGATCTCCTTCTCCCTAGATCCGGACCAGCCGAGCCTCACTCCGGTGATACCCATACCCGCTGGAGACCTTTGTGTCTCCGTCTGGCGATTTGCCACGAGAACCGCCACTGGCACACTAGGCTAACCTGGCCTTTCCGACCGTGCGGTGCCTCACCAAAGCACAATGAGTTTTTCTCTCCATCTTTTCCTCTATCTTCCTCTCTTTCTTAACTTCCCTCTCTCTCTCTCTCCCGATGGTTCCTCTCCCCCTTTTTCGATCTGCCTCTTTTTCTCGTTGTGTTGGGGAAGAAGAAATAACTTTCTCTCTTTACCCCTTTCACCCTGTTTTAATCTCTGACTTCTCTTTGGGTTTTTTATTTTTATTAATTACATATTTTATGGAGAACAAATATGCTTCTATTAGCCGTTTAGTTGGGTTGAGGGTTGAGCTCAAAGCCTACTAGAAACATTAGCATTGAAATATTATTAAAGGCTTCTAATATATGTGGGTTTTGTAAAAATATATAATTTGGGCTTTTATATGTAGAAGCTTATATATTGGGCACAAAAATAATATTTTGGGTTATATTGTGTGCTTACTATGTGGGGTTTGTTTACAAAAATATATATTTGATTTCTTATATAAATTATAAGTTTGATAAATAAGTTTTAATAAAATATTTTTGGGCTTGTTTACAAAAATATGTATTTAAATTTTTATATATAAATTAGAATTTTATAAATAAAGTTTTATATAAACTATTTTTGGGCTTAAGGAGAATATGGGCTCACATGTATATTTATATTATTTGTGTTGCTAACAAAATTTGGGTTATTATATTCAAAATTCAGTTTTTTTTAGCCCTAAAATATTTTTTAGATTTTATTTATTTATCTAAAAGTATTTTGGCTAATAAAATAAGATAGTTTCCAAATATATTAAATAAATTTCTTAATAGTTTATAAATAAATATTTTTCCAAAATAGTTGATGATATTTATTTACAAAATTTCCTTCGAATATCCAATCATGATCAGGACTAATCAAATATCCTTATTCCTTTGCGATTTTGGACTTCTTTATATCGACCCTAGCTAATTTGACTATTCTGGACTCAACGACATGGTTTGTCCCATCATCCGAGATCATCTTGTATACTTTTGACATATGAGATTATTCTATGCCAACATGATCATATTGCGCACAAGTCGACTCTAACTTAATTCAAGGCAAGTATATTACACTAGTTACTTTCAATTCTTAATAGTTTTTATGATACATGTTTTAGATATGCCTTACATGATACATGACTTTTGACACGTTGTTCACACGGTTATGGATTCATATACATGATTATTGAGTTTCGTGATTGTAACCCCCCAGTCCTAAAATACGTAGGACCAGGTATACGAATACATGCCAGCAGCACTTCACCAATGGGCCAAGCTACACAACATGCCCATTAGTAAAATACTTAAGCTGTAAATTATGATAACACCAAGAAATACAACACAGTCCACAGGTATATACATCTAATCACATCCATAGAGTCCACAAAGAGATCAAAAATAAATAAGGAAATGTCTCAAATATCAAACAATAAAAGTAATAAAGTCTGTGCGGGTAAAACATTTTAAAACCACAGAAATAGAAACAAAGTACAAATCAACTACAAGTCTGATGAAAAGAAAAGGAAATAATGTAGCAAGACTAAATTAATGTGAAGGTAACATGATCACGAGAAATCCTCTGGCACTATCTCGTCCTCCTGTGCTGGTACGCCTCCGGTCTCAGCTTCCGAACCGTAAACCTCCGGGTAGTCTTCAGCTTCGTCTAAGCCTGGGAAATAGCCAGGTCCTCAGAGGACTAGCAAGGTGCATAATATACATGCCAATGTACAGAAATAAAGAAAATATGAACTAAGGTAATCTACTGTATCCGTCTATGAGCTATGCAAGAGAGATACTTTTCTAGAATACCAAACCCCTTCCACTAAAGCTCACTAGCACCTCAGCAGGGTATTGCCCCTAGTACCTGTGTCGTGGCACCAAGGATAATCAATTCTCGACAGTGATAATCCTTTACTTTGCTATAGAGATAAAGGTCACTAAACAACGGATCACTCAACAATAGGTCTGATATTGTAGTCAAGTTCTCCCCAATCCCTATGTCTAGAATCTAACAATGTAAAATCTGTATAGTCATCTTGAAAGTAAAAGCAATAATGATAAAAAAACTCTAGAATGCTAACACGAGGTCAATACCACAAATAGTCATATAAACTCGCATCATGAATGTGTCGGTGTTCTGTGGTCAATTGTGTCAATAGACACATCAGTATGTACGTAATACCTAATGTCAATACTCGATGTCACTATCATGGCATCGGCACCTGTCTATAAACCGACACTAATTATCAACATCCTACATCATGCAATGCTAATAAAAAAAGAACAACAAGACAGAAAGGAAAGATCTGTAATGAAGGCAAGGCACGCTTGCCTGTAACTGCTGTCTGCAGGTAAGCCTGTCCAACTCCGGTGTCCTTGTCGATCCTTCCAAGCTCACCTATAATAATACACTATATTTAATATTTTATATCAACACACCATATATAAATTATATGAGTATCTACGCCTCCTAGTTGTCATAACGTTGTTACGACACTGCATCTATTATATAAGTACATATAGGTAACAAAACCTCTCGTAAATACTTTACAATTATAATAAAATAATATATTTAAACTCTAGAATTTATTTATAAATACTTATATATTGCTATAATAATATTTTCAATAGGGGAACCCTTTCACAAGTGGTCATATATCAATGCCACATATGACTTCCTCAATTCGACCCATTAATTTAGTTCCGAAACAATGATAAAATTAAATTAATAAATTCTATAAAAATTCCAAAAATTAGTTAAAATAGTATTTATAATGTTAAACCTTGCACAACATAAAGTTTAATATAGATCCATGGAGTTTTGACACTTCTGGACACAAGGAAAACAGAATTTTTCGGAGTTCGGTGACACAGAAAATGTCATGAATTTTTAAAAATAGCAAATGGATGCGAATCCTAACTTTCAGATATGCGTCGAAAAGGTATCAACGTCTAGATTCTGAGTAAAAATATAAAAGGTTAGAAACTAATCTTAGATAGGCAAAAAGTGCATGGGCTTTGGTTTGATCTAATTTGATAGGATTTGGTTCTCCAAATTATACTATTATTAATAGGTTTCCTATTTTGGTTAGATGTTTGACCAAGTCAAAGATATAAGGGAGTATTGCATATGGCTGTAATTAAACCTCTAAAATTCTCTTAAATATATGTATACTTGGTTTTGGTACTCCTAGTTAGGCTGTAACTAGTAGGGTTGATTAGGTTAGAGTCCGAATAGCATTACTAGTCAAATTGGACCCGAAAATCAATTTAATGAGTCTCATGTACCATTTGCAAATAAGTAGCACATAGAAACTCGATTGGATGGTACACCCTAGGCATGTGAGTTGTAGACTCAAAGTGAATCAAAATCATATATTAGGTCATACAGTTTCGATCTATGTCAAGTCCCAAAAGCAAATTGAAAGTTGGCTTAAAATTACGTCAATGGCTCAAATTGGCCTAAGTTGGCCCGAAATTGCGCAAAATCAAAAGAATGTTGAAAAACAAATTTGGATGGGACATGATATATCAAACTGAAGGTGGACGAGTCTAGAATTCAAATATAGAACTGGATTTGAGAAAATAATATTTGTTGTGCTTCAAAAATTGAAGCT
Source organism: Iris pallida (assembly GCA_029216955.1). NCBI lineage: Eukaryota > Viridiplantae > Streptophyta > Magnoliopsida > Asparagales > Iridaceae > Iris > Iris pallida. Next base: position 8,832,067 of record JANAVB010003600.1, read on the forward strand.
ACGGTAATCTACTAATATAGCCATTAATGACTTTAATATTTAAAATATTCGTACAAAATAATTAAAAATAAAATCCAAAAATTAGGGGGCTTAAAACCTACCCACCTTAGAAAATTTCGTCCACAAAATTAAAATAACACAATTATATAGAAAAATCTTATCATATGAATAATTAGGCTAAGACTTACCGGTATCTACGAATAAGTGGAAATAACTCTCATGCATAGAATCTTCATGCTCCTAAGTTGATTCTTCCGGAGAATGGTGCCTCCATGCAACTCGAACCAGTCTATCGTCTTCCCTTTAAGCATCTTCTCACTCGTATCCAAGATACCTACCGGCTGCTCCTCGTATGATAAACTGGGTCCCACTGTGATCTCAGAGTGATCGACCACATGACTGGGATTAGTCACATACCTCCTCACCTATGAGACATGGAATACATCATGCGCTCATTAATATCAAACGGTCCAATATACCTTGGACTCAACTTCCTCCTACTCCTGAATCTACTAGTGCCCCGTATCGGTGAGATCCTCAGAAATACATGCTCTCCTTCCTTGAATTCCAGTGGTCGATGATGCATATCAGCCCAATGCTTCTGCCGGTCTTGAGCTGCCTGAAGATGACTCTGAATTCGCTTCACATTCTCGACTGTCTGCGCCACAAGCTCTGGTCTAAGTATCTGTCGCTCTCACCTCTGTCCTCTAGCGAAGTCTTCAAAATCTTGCATCTGTAGGTAACGTAGCCTTAATTCTATCCACTAGTGACGACTATACTTCTAAATTGGCAAGTACTCCTTGATGTCCCGGCATAATGACTTCCATTTCAAGCTCCTGAAGATCCTCTAATAACTGTGGCTGGGCTGTCAAGAAATATGCAGTAGGCTTCCTACTCAAAGCGTCCGCCACTACATTCGCCTTGCCAGGATGATACTGCAAATCTATGTCATAGTCTGTCATGAGCTCCAACCACCGCCTATGTCTCATATTCAACTCCTTTTGCATGAAGACATACTTTAAGCTCTTATGATCCGTAAATCTCTCCACACGCTCTCCATATAAATAATGACTCCATATCTTCAATGCAAAGATCACAACTGCTAACTCCAAATCATAAGTAGGGTAATTCTTTTCATGTGCCCTTAGTTGCCTCGATGCGTAGGATATGACCTTCCGTGTTGCATCCAAACACATCCAAGTCCACTACCCGACGCATCACTATATACAAAGAATCTTCCCGATCCAGAAGGAAGCGTCAAAATAGGTATTGAGGTCAACCTCTTCTTCAACGCTTCAAAAGCCTTCTAACAATCTTCTGTCCACTGGAACTCCTGATCCTTACGGGTTAACCATGTCATCGGCTCTACAATCCATGAGAAATTCTATACGAACTTGCAGTAATACCCTACAAGTCCGAGAAAACTCCTAACGTCTGCAACCGATGTTGGTGTCGGCCAAGACTCTATGGTAGCTATCTTTTCCTGATCAACTGAAAGTCCTTCTCCCGAGATAATGTATCCAGGAAAAGGAACTCTATCAAGGCAAAATTTATACTTACTAAGCTTAGCATACAATCTCTCCTTCCTTAATACTCCCAACACAACTCTAACATGCTTCTCGAAAATAAGCTAGGGAAAAAAGGATTAAAGTGTTTACTGTAGAAGAATTCTAATACCACTAGTTATACCATTCTATCGTAGGTATAGTATTATCAACCTACTCAATGATACCCGTTAGTTCAACCCTAGCAATTTCTCCTAATAGGCTTTACACATCCGATATCCAGACACTCATATTCGACTCATAATCTTATTAGGATCCATCTCTAAGAAACTTATCCGTTTCTAGCTACCCACATCACAATCACACCAATAATCTAGCTTAATTATATTCTATAATATAACTACAAGGTTTGTCTATTTTAGTCATCTAATAAATAGAAGGTAATGGAAGCCTAAGGCTGGGTCAAACAAACCAATATATCAATTTCAAACAACAGTAGGGTCAAGCAAAGCAGGAGGGTTTGTCGAACTATTTCCAAGAACGACGGGAGGCCAAACAAGATGCATATGATGTAGTCAAGGTAAGACTCGAGAACCATATATCTCCGTGATTATGTCACGTGAAGTTACTGCCACGCTAGTGTGCATCTGGCTGCAAATAACTTTCTTATTCCATAATATGACAGATGGCTGCAGAGCACATATGCTATGCCAGGTAATACAAGTTCTTGAGCTTATCCTGGCCAAATCCATAAAAGATTTCTGAATTGACTTTTTACGAAAATATAGGGAAAGAGATCAACATGCATGAGATATTGGTCAAGTAGAATTTGAGAAACATATGTAGCCATGATGTCGTTTATCTGAAGTCCTGCCTCGCTAGTATTTCTCTGGCTGCAAAAGTGTGATTCCGTAATACAAGGTTAAATATAATTTCTCAAACTTTTCCTTGGACCAATCCATAAGACACTTTCTAACAACTTAGCACAAAAAGAACGGGAAGAATTACTCAAGAAGTCAACATGGAAGGATTTAGTCAAATCTCGAGTAGGGAAGAACACAAAAGCAATCATGTTGAAAAAGAAGATCACATAAAAACATTCATACTGAAGAGTCTGAGAAAAGTCTATAATCTTTCTTGTGGATGTATCCTCAAGTCCTATTCCTCAATTGGCTGCAGGCTCGTAGCAGTACGACTATCCTAGGTATCACTACGACTTCGTAAAATTCATGAAGACTCTACCTGCAATTATGGCTTCTAGTGTCTGTACCCCGGCTTTCCTGATGTGATAGTAAAGGGAAGATACATCCATTACGAAGATTTGTCTTACTAGCACGAATAAATAAGGGACAGTAGAACATAATCAAACTGGATGCAAATCAAAAAGTCAAGTAAGAGTTTGAAACAAAGTTAAGGAAGGTATCAAGCATGTTGATGTGATCCTATGGATCTTTTCTATCCTATTTGCAGGCTCACGTCGGTACAGTAACATAACCGAAGTGATTAACGGAGACCTGCATGGGCCACCACAAAAATATGTAACACCCCAGTCCCAAAATACGTAGGACCAGGTATATGAATACATGCCAGCAGCACTTCACCAATGGGCCAAGCTACACAACATGCCCATTAGTGAAATACTTAAGCTGTAAATCATGATAACACCAAGAAATACAACACAGTCCACAGGTATATACATCTAATCACATCCATAGAGTCCACAAATAGATCAAAAATAAATAAGAAAATGTCTCAAATATCCAGCAATAAAAGTAATGAAGTCTGTGCGGGTAAAACATTCCAAAACCATAGAAATAGAAACAAAGTACAAATCAACTACAAGTCTGATGAAAAGAAAAGAAAATAATATAGCAAAACTAAATGTGAAGGTAACATGATCACGAGAAATTCTCTGGCACTATCTCGTCCTCCTGTGCCGGTACGCCTCCGGTCTCAGCTCCCGAACTGTAAACCTCCGGGTAGTCTTCAGCTTCGTCTAAGCCTGGGAAATAGACAGGTCCTCAGAGGACTAGCAAGGTGCATAATATACATGCCAATGTACAGAAATGAAGAAAATATGAACTAAGGCAATCTACTGTATCCGTCTATGTGCTATGCAAGTGAGATGCTTTTCTAGAATACCAGACCCCTTCCACTAAGGCTCACTAGCACCTCAGCAGGTATTGTCCCTAGTACCTGTGTCATGGCACCAAGGACAATAAATTCTCGACAGTGATAACCCTTTACTCTGCTATAGAGATAAATGTCTCTAAATAATGGGCCACACGATAATATGTCTGATATTGTAGTCAAGTTCTCCCCAATCCCCATGTCTAGAATCTAGCAATGTCAAATCTGTACAGTCATCTTAAAAGTAAAAGCAATACTGATAAAAAAAATCTAGAATGCTAACACGAGGTCAATACCATGAATAGTCATGTAAATCTCGCATCATGAATGTGTCGGTGTCCTGTGGTCAATTGTGTCAATGGACACATCAGTATGTACGTAATGCCTAATGTCAAAACTCGATGTCACTATCATGGCATCAGCACCTGTCTATAAACGGACACTAATTATCAACGTCCTACATCATGCAATGCTAATAAAAAAGAACAACAAGACAGAAAAGAAAGATCTGTAACAATGGCAAGGCACGCTTGCCTATAACTGCTGTCTGCGGGTAAGCCTCTCCAACTTCGGTGTCCTTGTCGATCCTCCCAAGCTCACCTATAATAATACACTATATTGAATATTTTATATCAACATACCATATATAAATTATATGAGTATCTACGCCTCCTAGTTGTCATAACGTTGTTACGACACTGCATCTATTATATAAGTACATATAGGTAACAAAACCTCTCGTAAATACTTTACAATTATAATAAAATAATATATTTAAACTCTAGAATTTATTGATAAATACGTATATATTGCTATAATAATATTTTCAATATGGGAACCCTTTCACAAGAGGTCTTGTGTCAATGCCACAAATGACTTCCTCAATTCGACCCATTAATTTAGTTTCGAAATAATGATAAAATAAAATTAATAAATTCTATAAAAATTCCAAAAATTAGTTAAAATAGTATTTATAATGTTAAACCTTGCACAACATAAAGTTTAATATAGATCCATGGAGTTTTGACACTTCTGGACACAAGGAAAACAAAATTTTTTGGAGTTCGATGACACAAAAAATGTCATAAATTTTTAAAAATAGCAAACGGATGCGAAACCTAACTTTCAGATATGTGTCATAATGGTATCAATGTCTAGATTCTGAGTAAAAATATAAAAGGTTAGAAACTGACCTTAGATAGGCGAAAAGTGGCCCGCAAGAGAATTTGTCAGTTCTGGATACCCTGTCGTAGAATCAACGCCACGGGCAAACCGCTTGGAACTAGGGGATCCGGCGATCAATGATTGGAGTAGACACATAAAGGTAACTCTCAGATTTGGTTTGACGAGAAACGAATGAGAAAAATTTGGTGAAACATCATCTACAAGTCGACTAACCTGCTGTGACATTTTAGACTTCGATTCGACGGAATTTCGGTCCAAGTAGCGCGTCGTGCACCTCTCTAACGGCCACAAGTTGCTCCTACAGAGTGGAAGAGGACGTTGAGGGGGTCACATGAGTGGTGGTGGTGGTGGCACAGAAATCGAGAAAAAAATTAGGGTTTTGAGAAGGAAAATTGGTCGGCTATGAGGGATCGGCCTTGGAGTGGCGGCCGCCAGGTTTGGGGGGATATATGGAGTAGTAGGCAGTTATGAGAGAGGATGGTTAGGGTTTAATATATATATATATATATATATATATATATATATATATATATATATATATATATATATATATATATATATATATATATATATACAAAATATATATATATATATATATATATATATATATATATATATATATATATATATATATATGTATTAAACCCTAACCATCCTCTCTCATATATATATTAAACCCTAACCATCCTCTCTCATAACTGCCTACTACTCCATATATCCCCCCAAACCTAGCGGCCGCCACTCCAAGGCCGACCCCTCATAGCCGACCCATTTTCCTTCTCAAAAACCCTATATATATATATATATTTATATATATATATATATATATATATATATATATATATATATATATATATATATCTATATATATATATTTTTTTTTTTGAGAAGGAAAATGGGTCGGCTATGAGGGTTTTTGAGAAGAAGAAAAAAAAAAAAAAATATATATATATATATATATATATATATATATATATATATAGTGTATGGACTTTGGTTTGATCTAATTTGGATATGATTTGGTTCTCCAAATCATACTATTATTAATAGATTTACTATTTTGGTTAGATGTTTGACCAAGTCAAAGATATAATAGAGTATTGCATATGGCTGCAATTAAACCTCTAAAATTCTCTTAAATATATGTATACTTGGTTTTGGTACTCCTAGTTAGGCTCTAACTAGTAGGGTTGATTAGGTGAGTCCGAATAGCATTACTAGTCAAATTGGACCCAAAAATCAATTTAATGAGTCTCATGTGCCATTTGCAAATCAGTAGCACATGGAAACTCGATTGGATGGTACACCCTAGACATGTGTGTTGTAGACTCAAAATGAATCAAAATAATATATTGTGTTATACAGTTTCGATCTATGTGAAGTTCCAAAAGCAAATTGGAAGTTGGCTTAGAATTACATCAATGGCTCAAATTGGCCTAAGTTGGCCCAAAATTACGCAAAGTCAAAAGAATGTTAAAAAATAAATTTGGATGGGACATGATAATCAAACTGAAGGTGGACGAATCTAGAATTCAAATATGGAACTGGATTTGAGAAAACAATATTTGTTGTGCTTCAAAAATCAAAGCTATGGTAATATACTAATATAGCCATTATTGACTTTAATATTTAAAATATCCATACAAAATAATTACAAATAAAATCCAAAAATTAGGGGGCTTACAGTGATTTACGTTATTTATCGTGTTTCGTGACTTATATTTCGTGATTATTGTATATCATAATTTTTGTGTCGTGACATGAATCCATGAGCCGGGTAGGAAAAACCTTTACTAGACATGTGAATATTCCCAAAATAAGAACCACTCCCTCGTGTCCAAACAAGAACGATAGCGCTCGTACACGTCATGTGCGGGTTACCGTATTTTCCCCTAGTCGTTTACATGTCGAAAGTAGTATTTCAAAACACTTAGTTATATGTCTTGTTTGCCATGTTACATGTTCCATTCTACTTGACATGCCATGATAGTCTTCTTTACATGTTTCTTTCTAGTTGTCTGCCATGAATGTCATTGTTATCGGTTTTCTCTAAATTTGTCATACCATGTCACCATGTATATCATATGTTATTTCTGTTTTATAGTTTCTATTATTTCTTGAATAGTTTGCCATGTATGTACTTGTTTCATTCCTGACTGGAAACTATTTTTCAGATTAGTTGTTTGCTATGCATTGGATCATTGAGAAAGATATCGTATATGCCGAAGTCGACTCTAAAAGACTAGTTAGATAGATTTGAACATCAAGTTTAGATTTATTGTATTAGATTTTGTGAGATATTGTACTTTACTCAAATGTAATCTTGAAGTTGTAAATTGATTTAGTATTGTGAATGAGCAAATGAATTAATTATGAGCAATTATTGTGATATTGAGCATTGTGGACTAGACATCATTCTACTACTGATATCGCGACACAGGCTGGACTTGCCCACATACTCGTATCCTAAAAAGAGTGCGGGTCGTGACATACTGACAAATGACAACTCCTCTTTCGTCAGCGTATTTTGTGTACAAACACTTGTCCGTATCGCTGACCCTGTAGCCATTTGATCTTGTGAGTTTATCAAACTTTTTATGCCATATCTTGGGAGCTTACTTCAGACCATATAACGATTTACCAACTTGTAGACTTTGTCTTCAAGGCCTCGACGACAAATCCTTCTGGCGGTTGCATGTAAATCTCTTCGGTCAACTCACCATTCAGGAATACGATTTTGACATCCATATGATGAATAAACAGCTTATGAATTGCACTCAGAGTAATCAACATCCTGGTGATCGTCATCTGCACTACTAGGGCATATATGTCAAAATAATCGATCCCCTGCTTCTAAGAAAATTACTTGGCTACCAACCTTGTCTTGTACTTCTCAACAGTTCCATCGGCTTTCATCTTCTTCTTGAAGATCCATTTACATCCGATTGGTTTTGCTCCTTCAGGTAGACCAACGTGTTGTTGGAGGTTATCGAGTCATAATCATCATTAATGGCCTCCTTCCAGAAGATAGCGCCTTTGGTCTTCACCGCCTCTTCATAGGTAAACAGATCTGCTTCCATATGATAGGTGACAAAATTATCTCCGAAGTCCTTATGTCTCATCACTCATTTAGACACAAGTTCTGCGAGTTCTAGCTCAAGCATTGTTTCCACATCAACAACTTCTTCTTGGACTATATCTTCGTTAGAAGCTTCAACCTCCTGTGCACCCATACTATTCTTTGAAATGTCCGCGAGAACAATATTTTTGTGCCTTACAAATTTGACTTCAAAGAATTTTGTATCGCGAGATTCAATGATATGATTTGACTCAATGTCTAAAAACCTCCGAGCATCATTCTTCTCAGCATAACCTAGAAAGATTGTCTTACTAGTCTTCGTACCAGCTTCTAAATCTTCAAATTCGGAAGCTTCACATACGCCAGATACCCCCACACTCGAATGACATTCAATTTATGTCTGACCTTGAACCATTATTCATGAGGAGTGACATCGGAAGTTGCATGCGGCACTTTATTCAGAATGAAAGTAGTGGTAAGCTTAGCTTCACCCCCAGAAATAATTTAGAAGACCCGTAGTTAAAAGCATTGAATTCATCATCTTTGTTAACATTTTGTTCTTCCTTTCTACAACACAATTTGATTGAGGGGAGTATGGTAGAGTCATCTCGTTGACAATTCCATATTCTCTGCAGAACGATACGAATTCGTGAGACATATATTCTCCACCTCGATCACTTCTGAGTCTCTTGAGTTATTGTCCGGTTTGACACTCGGCTTCAGCCTCAAAGTCCTTAAATTTCTCGAACGCTTCATATTTAGACTTGAGCAGATAAATGAATGCGTACTTTGAGAAATCATCGATGAAGGTATTGAAATACTTCACCCTGGCCTTTGTGGAAAACTATTTGAAGTCACAGATATCTGAGTGCACCAACTCCAGAATATCTGTCTTCGGTTTACCCAGTTGAACAATTTTTTGGTGATCTTCATCTGTGCATATACCTCACACTTCTCTACCTTCTTACTACAGTATTTGAAGATAAATCTCTAGACTAGACATTTTGTTAATTCTTTTATAATGAACATGTCATGGTTTATTATGCCACAACTCAAAGGAACAACCAGAAGAAGAGACTACATTTATTTTCTCCACTGGAGTTACAAGTTAAAGTTTGAACATCCCTTCGGTACAAAATGCCTTTCTAAAGTATGTTCCTTTGTATGACATAACCACTTGTCCAGCGTTAATAACTATCCTCAAGCCTGCATTGCAGAGCAGACTTTTTGAGACCAGGTTCTTCGCTATCATTGGTACATGCTTTACATCCTAAAGCGTCATCGACTTTCTCGAATTTAGTTTCAGTATCACCGTCTCGATCTCCAGAACTTCAGCTTGTGTATGGTTCACCACAATAACCTTCTCCGAAATAGGTTTAGATATGGTGAACCACTCCTTCTTAGAACAAACATGGCATGATGCTCCAGTGTCTATCCACTAGTCCGTGTAAATACTAGTCGAGTCAAACTGCACAATCATAGCAATAAAGTTAGCCTCGCATTGCTCTTTCCCTTTAGGTTTTTTCTTACAATCCTTCTTGAAGTGACAATGCTTGCCACAGTTGAAACAAGCCTCATGGTCCTTAGACTTTGGCTTGAACTGAGCCGACTTCACCTTCAGATGGTGAACGTCTTTCTTCTTATTATAGGCAGCCTTCTACTTCCCCTTAGAGTTTCCTCCTTGTACTAAGTTAGCCTTGGCCATCTGTTTAGATAAGGTGTCCACTATGAGTTGAGCCATTAATGTTGACACAAAATCACAGTCAACCATATATTGATACAATTGACAACATGATACTTGTAATATTTCAATACGACACATGCAGACTGAATTCGGTACAAGCCAGACGATAGCTCGCACCTGCAATACTTCACAGTTTGAGTCTGTATTTTACACTTTATTTGAGCCTAGACTTATGTAAACTGAGCTGTGCTGAGCATTTTGAGACTTAGACTATACCTATACCTCAAACCAAAAGCCCCACCAAACATCCAAATAGCCCATTGGCCCATTGGACCTACTCTGTGCTCTGGAGACAGAGTTCGGGCCGAACTCTGCCTCCACATAGAGTTCGGGCCGAACTCTGCCTCCTAAAATCCAGGACCCTAATTTTTAGGGTTGGCTGGATGCAAGTTGTCCAACGGCCAAATTTTTGAATATTCCAACCAGAATTCTGGCCGAATTCTGCCTGTATGTTATCCTATAAATAGGCCATGAATTCTTTCATTTTCATTCATCCAATCTTTTTTTCTCTTCTCTCTAAAGCCTTATACAAGCCATACCCTTCTCATCTACTAGCCACAAGCTCCCTAAGCCTCAAAGTGCTCAGTACTTTTCAGTTAGGAGTTTGTGCAAGAGTTCAAGAAGTCGCTTGGAAAATTCCAAGCATCGCCACTGCGATCTCTGTAAGAAGTTGACGTGCTCTTCTGAAGAAAAGGCACGGAGTGTAACTACTATTTCAAAAATAGTGGATTTAATCCTGAGCTAGAGTTCTCAGGCCTGGATTAGTCCTCTACGAGAGAAACCAGGTTAAAATCGGCTGTGTTTGCTTATGCTTTCTTGCTCTTTACTATTTCTGCATTTACTCTGATTATTTTCTGTTGGTGAAAGAGTTTAATTTTTTAATTGGACATTATGGTCATAAACTCTATTCACCCCCCTTTAGAGTTGTCTATTGGTTCTTCAATTGGTATCAGAGCTCTGTTCTCTCAACAAGGACTAACATTCTAGAGCTGATCCATGGCAACCACACAATCTATGATTTCCAATCACGGTGAAGGACAGTTCACTCATAGGCCTTCCCTATTTGATGGAACTAACTACACCTATTGGAAAACAAGGATGAGTTTTTATCTCAAGTCGCTAGACTTCGACCTGTGGACCATTGTTACTGGTGGTTACAAAAAGCCCGCCAGGATAGTTGTCAATGGTGATCTCGTTGAGAAAACCCATGACAAATATTCTAACGAGGAGAAGAAACAGGCAAGTCTAGACACAAGAGCTATTAATGCTTTATTCTGTGCTATAGACAGGAGTGAGTTCAACAGGGTCTCAACATGCACCACCTCTCACGAAGTATGGAGACTTTTAGAAGTGACGCATGAAGGAACCACTCAAGTGAAGGAGTCAAAAATAAGTCGTCTCACTCAAGAATATGAGGCTTTCAAAATGAAGCCAAATGAGACGATCACACAAACGATTACAAGATTCCTCGACATCATCAACCCCTTATCTTCTCTCGGCAAACAATATACAAATCACGAGAAGATCCGCAAGATACTTAGGGGGCTACCAAAAAATTTGGAACCCTAAGGTGACAGCCATCATAGAAGGAAATGATCTCACGACTATGTCCATGGAGACTTTGATGGGAAAGCTGATGACTCATGAGCTTGACCTCAAAGACTTCGAAGAGCCTGCTCTTAAGGCAAAGGAGATTGCCCTTAAAGCTCACCGATGAAGGGCTGATCCTGAAGAGATGGATGACGACAACTCGGAAGGTGAAGATCAAGCTCTCCTTGTCCGCAACTTCAAGAAATTCCTTCGCTTCAATTGAAGAAAGAAGGAACCACAAGAAGATGACGAAGAAGAGCCAACATGCTACCGTTGCAAGAAGACTGGACATGTCCGAAAAGACTGTCCATTCACAAAGAAGAGCAACCGATATGAGAAACCATACAAGAAAGCTTCCTCAAAGAAATATGCCAACACAAGCATTTGGCATGAAAGCGAAGCTAGTGACTCCGAGGAAGAAAAGGACTCTCCTCAAGACACCGCCAATGTTTGCCTAATAGCTACATCCGACAAGGTAACTAGCGAAACTCTCGATGATTTCACGTTTGATGAACTTGGCGATGCATTCAATGATTTACTCAATGACCACAAGAAAGTCATTGGTAAATATAAACACGCCAAGGAAAAGATCAAAAGTTATAAAGTCAAGATTCAAAGACTCTCTTCATTGCTTGATAATTGTAGAGACAATTCACCCACGGAAGTCACAAATGAGGTGTCTAAGCTTAAATTAAGCCTACATGATGCCGAAGCACGGATAGAAAGGCAAACACAAGAGATCACAGCACTCAATACTGAGATCGCTGAAGAAAAGAATAGACACAAGATCTCTATCACTAAGATTTATGGTTTGAATACTAAGATTAATGAACTGCAGGCTGTCTCTAAGAAATTAGAGACCAGATTAGGAAAACAGGTTGCTCAACCTCAAACCCAATCACATGAGACACGCACAAAGCATGACACTACTCATACTAGTCAACCACGTCATCCACCTGCAGCACGTAATCATGCTTATATGTACACCCACTTTCATAAAGCACATAAACCACATGCACGTAGAAATAATTCTCATATGACACAGAATCACCATGCTACACATAGATACAATCATCACTATGTTGCACATAAACAAAATCACCATCATACTGCTTATGGATATAAAGATCATCATGTTCCACACCACTCTTACCATGCTACATATAGACATCATCATCACACTCCACATTACTCTACATATAGACATCGTCACCATGCTACTCCACACCACTCTACATATAGACATCATCAACATGCTCCTAACATAAATATGAATGCTATTTGTACTTATTGTGGACTACATGGACACATTTCACCACAATATAGAGTTAGGAGATTAGTAGATAGAAACATATATGTATGGTTGTCGAAAACTAACTTTTCAGGACCCTCAAGAACTTGGGTACCAAAGGTCACATCTACTCTTGATGTAGGTGGACCTTCCCTCCTCAACTAAGAGTAAGTGGATTCTCGATAGTGGATGCTCGTGACATATGACGGAAGACGCAAATCTTTTCGCATCACTATCGATAAAGAGGGAAGGGTATGTATCCTTCGGCAACAACCTAAAAGGGTATATCATTGGTAATGGTACTATTGGTCATCCTCCTTCTCCTGTAATAAAGGATGTCTGCCTAGTGACCGAGTTAAAGCATAACCTGCTCAGCATAAGTCATCTTGCTGATCATGGGTATGATATTAACTTTGGACAAAATAAATGCTTTATTTATGATAGGTCAATAGGAGACATTGTTTTTGAAGGGATAAGAGAGGATAATATTTATATTTTCTATCTATCTAGAGATACTAACAGTGCAGGAAGATGTCTCTATGCTCACAAGGATGAAAGATTACTGTGGCACCAGCGTCTTGGTCATGCCAATATGGATACTATATCCAGACTATCGACGAAGAAGCTAGTCAGAGGCTTGCCCGACATCACATTCAAAAAGGACACGGTATGTGCCGAATGTGAATTGAATAAGGCAATCAAGTCCTCATTTCATTCCATAAACTCTGTAAATACTACTAGACCATTGCAATTACTATATATGGATTTATTTGGCCCTAGTAGAGTAGCCAGTCTTGGTGGAAAACTCTACGCTTTTGTTATAGTTGATGACTTTTCTAGATTTATTTGGGTTTTCTTTCTTACAAATAAAAGTGATGCCATTTCTGTTTTCAAAATATTTGCTAAAAAGGTTCAAAACGAAAAAGGCTACATGATTACTCGAATCCGAAGTGATCATGGAAGCGAATTCGAAAATAGTAATTTTGAAAAGTTTTATGATTTAAATGGTTTTAATCATAAGTTTTCTTGTCCAAGAACTCCTCAACAAAATGGTGTTGTGGAGCGGAAGAATAGGACTCTTGGCGATATGGCTAGAGTCATATTAAATAAATTCTCTCTTCCGAAATATTTTTAGGCTGAAGCTGTCAGTACAGCGTGCCATATTTTAAATAGGGTGCTTATTCGTCCTATTACGAAGAAAACACCCTATGAGCTTTGGTTTGGAAGAACTCCAAATGTTTCATATTTTCGATTTTTTGGTTGTCGATGTTTTATCCTTAACACCAAAGACAACTTAGGCAAATTTGATGCCAAAGCTGACGATGGTATATTCCTTGGCTATGCGGCCAAGAGCAAGGGATATAGAGTGTTCAACAAATGCTCATTAATTGTGGAAGAGTCTACAAATGTGACTTTCGATGAGGATAATAGTGCAGCAGCTACTCTTGATGATGATGTTGAGCCATCAACTTCTACTCCAATGAACACAACTACTGAAACCAATTCTCTGGAGAGCTTGCCAAAGAAATTTTCTTTCAAGCCGTCACATCCAGAAAATTTGGTTATAGGTGATGTTTCACGTGGAGTAAGTACTAGATCTTCAATAAGAGACTCCATTGCTAGTACTGCCTTCATTTCACAAATTGAGCCGAAAAACATTATAGAAGCTTTTAATAATAAATATTGGATTTCTGCCATGCAAGAAGAACTTAACCAATTCAAAAGGAGCCAAGTTTGGGAACTTGTTCCTAGGCCGGTAAATCACTCGATTATTGGTACTAAATGGGTTTTTCGAAACAAAGTAAATGAAGATGGTTCAGTTACACGCAACAAAGCTCGTCTAGTAGCTCAAGGATACAACCAAGAGGAAGGTATCGACTACGATGAGACGTATGCTCCTGTTGTGAGATTAGAATCCATTCGGATGCTTTGCGCATTTGCTAACTTTCAAAATTTTAAATTGTTTCAAATGGATGTTAAAAGTGCTTTCTTGAATGGATTTATTAAGGAGGAAGTTTTTGTAAAACAACCCCCTGGCTTTGAAAATCACAAATTTTCCGACCATGTTTTCAAGCTCAAGAAAGCACTATATGGCCTCAAACAAGTCCCTAGAGCTTGGTATGAACGGCTAAATAATTTCTTGCTTGAAAAAGGTTTCTCAAAAGGGAAAGTTGACACTACACTTTTTATAAAATCTTTCAAAGACACTATTCTCTTAGTACAAATTTACGTAGATGATATTATATTTGGTTCTACTGATGAAACCCTCTGTCAAGATTTTGTCAAGTGTATGCAGACCGAGTTTGAGATAAGCATGATGGGGGAGCTCAATTACTTTCATGGACTGCAAGTCAAACAAATGTCAAATGGAACTTTTATCTGTCAGTCAAAGTATACAAAGGACATGCTGAAGAAATTTGACCTTGACAACGTCAAACCAATCAGCACTCCAATGGCTACTACAACTAAACTAGAACCAGATGAAAGCAACAAACCTGTGGATCAACGTAAGTATCGAGGTATAATAGGCAGTCTACTTTATTTAACTACTAGTCGCCCTGATATTATGTTTAGCGTTTGCCTGTGTGCTAGATATCAAGCTAATCCTAAGGAATCACGTATGACTGCTGTTAAGCGTATCTTTCGATACCTTAAGGGTACGGTTACAGTGGGCCTATGATATCCCAAGTCAACATCATTTGACCTCATTGGTTACTCTGATGCTGATTTCGTCGGATGCAAGGTCGACCGTAAAAGTACGAGCGGCACGTGTCATTTATTAGGAAAGGCTCTAGTCTCTTGTTTTAGCAAGAAGCAGAATTCTGTCGCACTATCCACAACAGAAGCTGAATATATTGCGGCTGGTCGTTGTTGTGCATAAATTCTATGGATGAAGCAAACCCTTGAAGACTATAATTTATCTTTTATGCACATTCCTATTTTTGTGACAACACTAGTGCTATAAATCTCACTAAGAACCCCATATGTCATTCACGTACGAAGCATATTGAAATACATCACCACTTTTTGCGTGATCATCAGCAAAATGGTACTATTAACTTAGAATTTATTGACACCGATCATCAGCTAGCAGATTTCTTTACCAAACCTCTATCCGAAGAGCGTTTTAATTTTCTGTGTCGTGAACTAGGAATTTTGGATGAAGCTGTTATTTATTAAAGTAACCCGCGTAAATATCGATTATGTCTTGACTCTTTATGATGAACTTGTTATGGGTATAAGCCGAAAGGGTCCTTCTGACAACAAGGCGTAAAAGCCTAAGTGACACGGTGCACTAGTCCTCAGGACTACCACTAGCTGGGATCCGGCCCCTGCAGCTACCCCAGGGCAGCTTCAAAATATTGAATTGTGGCATATTTCCTTGTTTATTACATGGTCTACTTTTATTTATCACATGCTTTAATTCAAACTTTCAAACTTCACTTTGATTCAGCGTTACATTTTTTTTGGTTTTTCTCACTGTCTTGCATCCACTTATTATTTTTTGATTATATTTCTCTCTTATTTTTTCTCTCTTACTTGATCAAATTTCTTTTCTAGCCTGATTTCTGTTCTGGTACCATAAACCAGAATTCGGGCCGAACTCTGCCTTACCCAGAGTTCGGGCCGAATTCGGTCTGGCTGTTCCAGAACCGAAAGCAGCCTCAGCCGCTGATCAGATTGTGATCCAATGGTCCACATTTGCTCCGACCATTCGAACCCTTACACTAAAAACTGAGTTCCCCTCTTCTCTCTCCTCCATTACCACCTTCCAAACTTTTCCAAACCCTAACCCTAGTTCTTCCTTCCTAGAGCATCATTCTTCTCAAAACTCAAGGAGAAGGATTCTCTCACCATTCTCCTTCATCTTTTATCATCAAATTGAGGTATATTTCCACACTTCTCTCCATCTACAATTCCTCAATTTTTTTTATTATTTCATGGCTCCCAAGTTGTTCAATATGGGGAAGAGACTTCGAACCAAGGGTGCGTCCTCTTCGAATGCTCCTCCTCGTGTTGAACCACCCGTTGAACAACCCAATCAACAACCCATTCACCCGTTGTTCAACCCATCCCGTCCACTCGACCCCAACACATATGATGACCGAATTTCGTATCACTTGATGCTTCCAATGAATAGTTTAGTGATTTTCGGTCACGTCCGGTGTATGCGGGTCACCCTATAAATTTTATTATATTTTCTCAATATGATTCACTTTTTCATGATCTTTGTCTTGATGAACTTGTCACTGCCAATTCGGTTATATATCTCAATGCCATACAAATGTTCTACTGCAACCTTACTCACAATGATACACATATCTTTTCACGGGTTGCGGGTATTGATATTGTTTTTGATGATTTCGACTTGGCCGAACACCTTGAACTCCTGGAGCCAAACTCATGGGAAAAATTGTTGAAGCTTGAAAGTTTCTATTTCTCGATGGGTCATCCCTAGAAAGCTTTAAGGATGACTTGTGCACCCCTAACACACGTCCTCATAAGCTTCTCGCCAAGTTTCTCAATCCTTACTTTTATGAACTTCATCGAATCGTCTTTAACACGATTCTGCCCAAAGCAGGATCGACCGATGAGGTTACATACTTTGAAATCTCTGCTTTGTATCACCTCCATTTTCATGTTTCTTTTAATCTTCCATGTACCATGATGGACTGGATAATTAACGCTAGGAAGAAACCAAGATCCTTGGTTTATGCTCTTTATCTTCCTATGCTCTTTCGTGCTTTTCGTGTACCTCTTGATGAGTGCCAGTTCCTACCGCCCCTGCCTTCCTCTCTAAGGCACGGCGGCTTCAGGCAGCAGTTGGCTCACCTGTTGTGTCCGAGCACTCTGATGATGAGCCCGATGCCCCTCCTCTTGGACAGGATCCTCCTCCTCCTCCTGCTACTCTTGAGTCACTCCAGACTATGCTCCACGATCGATTCACCTTAGAGGATGATCGCTGGACTCAGCTTGACTACCGGACTACCTTGCAGATAAGTGTCATTAGCAACTCACTACACGATATTCGGTACTCTATGTCCCGGCATCCTTCTATGCCTATTCCCATGGAGCGGGACCTTGCTCGCGATGGATACCGTATCGATGACCCGTGGGTTATCCGGTACCTGGATCCGGATGCGGCCTTCGTGGACCCTCGTCGTTCATTCACTGATCCATCCGACGACGGTGGGCCTTCACGAGCTCGATGATAGATATGGATTTCTCTTTGCTGCTACTGCTGAGGATCGTAGTTTATGCTTTTCTGCTTTTTTAGTTGATGTAGTTGTTTTTATTTCTGCACTTTGGTTGTACTAGAACTCATTATGTGAATCTTGGAGACATTTTATTATGCAGTTTCTCAGTTTTATGCAGTTTTTTATTATTATTTTTGGTGTGCTTGCCATTCATTATTCTGGTTGTTTGATATCTGACAAAAGGGGAAGAAATATTTTGATATATTCATATTATATCCGGCTTTGTGTATCTGTGCTTTTGGAAAAGAATATTGTTATCAGGACAACAGGCAATGTTTACGGGGGAGCTATTGCTAAGCTCTGCACTTATTACGGGGGAGCTACGCTACTGTTTTTTGTGTGTCCAGGTATGAATATTGAATATACAAATATCATTTTGTCAATTATCAATATGGGGAAGATTGTTGACACAAAATCACAGTCAACCATATATTGATACAATTGACAACATGATACTTGTAATATTTCAATACGACACATGCAGACTGAATTCGGTACAAGCCAGACGACAGCTCGCACCTGCAATACTTCACAGTTTGAGTCTGTATTTTACACTTTATTTGAGTCTAGACTTATGTAAATTGAGCTGTGCTGAGCATTTTGAGACTTAGACTATACCTATACCTCAAACCAAAAGCCCCACCAAACATCCAAATAGCCCATTGGCCTATTGGACCTACTCTGTGCTTTGGAGATAGAGTTCGAGCCGAACTCTGCCTCCACACAGAGTTCGGGCCGAACTCTGCCTCCTAAAATCCAGGACCCTAATTTTTAGGGTTGGCTGGATGCAAGTTGTCCAACGTCCAAATTTTTGAATATTCCAACCAGAACTCTGGCTGAATTCTGCCTGTATGTTATCCTATAAATAGGCCATGAATTCTTTCATTTTCATTCATCCAATCTTCTATTCTCCTCTCTCTAAAGCCTTATACAAGCCATACCCTTCTCATCTACTAGCCACAAGCTCCCTAAGCCTCAAAGTGCTCAGTACTTTTCAGTTAGGAGTTTGTACAAGAGTTCAAGAAGTCGCTTGGAAAATTCCAAGCATCGCCACTGCGATCTCTGTAAGAAGTTGACGTGCTCTTCTGAAGAAAAGGCACGGGGTGTAACTACTATTTCACAAATAGTGGATTTAATCCTGAGCTAGAGTTCTTAGGCCTGGACTAGTCCTCCACGAGGAAAACCAGGTTAAAATCGGCTGTGTTTGCGTATGCTTTCTTGCTCTTTACTATTTCCGCATTTACTCTGATTATTTTCTGTTGGTGAAAGAGTTTAATTTTTTAATTGGACATTATTGTCAAAAACTCTATTCACCCCCCCTCTAGAGTTGCCTATTGGTTCTCCAATTAACTCATATTCAACATGTATCTAGTGCAAGAGATGCTTAATATCCACCTCCATTATCTTGTGGTGTATGTCCGTGATGAAATTGCTCCATTCAGGTAGGAGCTTGGCAACAATACCCTCGACGACGAAAGCATCAACCAAGGGCATGCCGTCATCCTCAAGTTTCTGATGTAACTTGAGAAATTTCTTGACTTGAGGCAACATTGTCTTGTTATCCTCAAATCGTATCCTCCATACCTTTTCGGTCATATGGATCTTGTTCCTGTTCTTATCTGCCTCGTCGAGATTCTCTACAGAACCCCAAACATCCTTGGCATTGACCATTTGTTCTATATATAAACCCCTAAAAATTGACTATTGTTTTTTATTATTTTTATTTCTAGTATTCATATATTGAGTACGAATACGTATATACGAAGTGATTAATTATTTTTTGTACAAAAGTTTATTATATTTTTTCAATGAATATAGAAAATAAATATTTTGTTTCAAAATCCATATAAGGTAAATATTTTAGTTTTGTTTTTATATAAATGTGTCATACCGAATTTAAGTCAAACTTTATTTTTTTTATATAAATTCTATTTTATTTATACAAGTTTAGAAAATGATTTTAAAATAATATTTTTCTTGTGTATTATTTTGCATGTGATTTACATGAAAATAAATTCATGTATATTTTGTAAAATTTTATTTTTATAAATTCTTTGGAATATTTTAAATTATAAAAAGGTATTTAAATTCATATTAATGTTAAGTATTTATTGTAATTAGATATTATCAAATCAGATTTTGAATGGTTTTAGATTAAATGTGTGATTTATCTAAAAGGGATTAAGGTTCCTACACCTTATCCAACTAGGAGTCTCTACCTCCTATATAAGGAGAATCCACTTGCTCTTTTTCCTAGATATTCCATAACCCAAAATTCGTAGCCATATTTATATCACAATTATGCTTGTGCACCGTGTCAGTGTCCACCTTCCTCCGTATCAGCCGTGACGGCCTCGGGTTTGACACCGGGGTGTCTTTCCACTATCTTGTATCATTACATATACAATTTTCTTCCCCTTCCGTGTTCGACACATCCGGACATGACTTATTCCACAAAATCCTCCTCGTGTCCATGTCATGCAAGACACACTGACACGACTGGAAACCTAACCCTAACCCCAAACCTAGACCTAGCAGCAGCCACCCCCGACTCTCTATTGACCAGCCGCTGCCACCTCCCAACCGCTACTGGGGCACCGCCACCACCTTCGTCTCCACCATCTCTGCCACCATCAGCCCGCATACCTACTCCCTGTCGTTTCCTCCAACATCTCGACCACCGACCTTCACAGCCGAGCCCAACTCCGTCTTCTTTGGCCAGACTACATCTGGCAACACCACTACGAGCGTCACTGCCTCCTCTACGTTCATGGCGCTCCCTACTCGATTCCATCTCTCGGCCAACCGCCTCCAGACGTCATCCCCGGCTGACCTGGACACAGCCCACCACCACCAAATTTTACCCTCCACTTACCACACCGAAGCCCCATCTCCGCGGACCTTCCCCAAACTGCCTCCTTCGAGATCACACCACGATGAACCTGACCTTGTCCAGCGAAGCACGCCGCCAGTCCTCCCTTCCTCCGCTGCGAGCCCCGTCGAGCCGCACCACTACGTCGTCGCGCTTAAGGACACGCGCCTCCGAGATACGAGGAATGCACCACCGCCGACCTCCACGCTTGTAGCGTCGAACTCCGCCGAGTACCCCACCATGGCCGCTAGTCCTCCGCCGCTCGCCGACCAGTGCCACCTCGACGAAACAGCGGTGAGTCTCCGTCTTCCTCAATCCGGCTCTCTCTCTCCCTCATTCTCCCCCTCTCTGATCTTTTCCTTTCTCTCTGTACTCTTCCCTTCTGATTCCTTCCTCTCTCTCTCTGTCACGACCCGCACCCTAGAGTAAGGGCACGAGAAGTGGGTACATCCAGCCTACACCGCAGTGTCGACGGTAGAACGCTGTCCTAGGTCAATTATCTAACAATATAAGGTACCTGTACAGTATATACACTCCGAATGGAGGTGACATAGCAGAATACAGTCTCAATCACATCTAAGGCAGAAAACGATAAGATAGATAGATATGATACGAATCCACATAATACAGATAGATAGAAAGTTCTAAGTGTCTAAGATAACATCAAATCCAGAAAACATCCCAAACCTCAAATACAGTAATCCATAGAGTAAATACAACTGAAAATGACTAATCTAAACTAATGGTGTCTCAACCATTGCTAATGGATCCTGCTGGAGATCCAGGTCACAACAATCCTCTAGGGTAGTCCCATAATATGTGGTACAGAGCACCTCGTCCTCATCCTTTGTAATATTTTCAACAGGTTCAGTCCTGACAGGAGCGAGTACAATACATCTCATGCAAATCATAACAGGTTAGAAAATATAAACATGCTAAAGAGTAAGATATATGAACTGTAAGAAGATGTACACGAAAACAAGAGAGATATTTGTAAACTGGAAATATATACATAATAAGTAAGAACTGTAAGTGACTAGTGATTCAGAGCACAAAACGGTTATTTAAACGACACGATGATGCACACGAGTAATCTACAGAGGTTCACACGATTTAGATTGATCACATAACCACTTCTACTCCACCGTCCCCAATCAATACACAAGGATCCAGTCAAGTTATGTTATTGCACACGAAGTATAGTTGTACACGATGATCATATGAGCACATGAGAGTATACGATTTGCACACGAATAACACGTACACAAGGAGTACACAATGCCCATGATAAAGTACACAAACATGAAATACCCGATATATCCACTAAGGGGATAACATCGCATAAAAAGATCCATATAGTACCAATCCGTGATAATAATGTGGCAGCATCAAGTAAAATAATCTAAAGCAGGAAATATAATCCTAAACAAGATATAAAATGATCAGAGAATGTACTCGCTTGGTATCCTGAATATTTGAAGAGAATATACTGTCCGAGGAGTGGTATCTGGCTCCTAAAAGTTATGACATTTCTAAGTTGCTTTGGTTAATAAAAACGTGGATGAATATTATGACGAATTTGAGTTATTTTGGACAAAAGAAACACATGTAGGCCAAGATACTTGGATACCAACATAGGTATCCAAATAAAACTCATTCTAACCATCCTAACTAAGATCAATCCACTCTCTAACCATTCTAAAACTGAATTTAAATATTTATTTAAACTATTATCATACATACATACACATGGGGTGTCCTAATTTGGGATCTATCAAGTAGGACACAAGACACATATCTAAAATCCTCAAGAGAGCTCCAAATGGCCTCAAATTTGAATCTAAAGAGGACACGTGCATGAGGATAGATCCTACAGATTCAAAACTAATTTATATGCAAAGAAAATCGATTTAGAGGATGGGTTTTACCTATTGGAAGTGGAATCCCAATAAAATCTTTTAGGACACGGCTCCGATACGAAGATCCCTCAAAGTGGACACTCCTCCTTGTACTTCTCTTCCAATCCTTGGTAGCACCCTTCCCTTGGAGAATGGGAATGATTGAGGGAAGATTTGGTGAAGGAATGATTTGATTTGGAGATCAAATCAAAGGGAAGGCTCTCTAAAATTAGGGAAGAACAAAAGGAAAATAAAAGAGGCAAGATTGTAGTGAATGAAATGAATCATTCTCCCCTAAAGGTGGTTGCCATAAAGAGTCCATTAGGGCTAATGGGAAATGTCCTAATTGCCCCTCTCTAGTCTCATATGGTTAAGTCTATACTAGGTTCAAGTTTGGGGTCAAAAGGATCTAAGTTTGAGTCTCTAACTTAACCATTCTAACATGATAAAAATTAGTCTAACTAACTAACTAACTAACTTAAATGTTAGATTTTGTGGGCCATGCTTAACTTAATATTGGGTCCCATCTAGAGTTTAAGCTACCCGGGTCACAATACAAGTCGGAACGAGACGAAACTCAAACCCGACTAAACAAATCCAATAAAAACAATATTAAAAATATAAAATTTCCTAAAATATTAAAATATGAAAAATGACCAAAATCATAATACATCAATTTAAATATTATTAAAATAATCTAAAATTCACCAATTAATCAAAATCCTAAATAATTCAAAAGTCACAAAATGACCAAAATATTCTTAGCCTAAAAAGTTGTAAATAGTCATTCTAATCACATGGTTAGGTCCCCATGGTCATGGTTAGTCTCTAGGCTCAACAGTTCTAGGGTTCACTAGCTAACACATCAAAATTATAATTCACCAATTTTAAATAGTATTAAATTAATTAAAAATTCTCTTAATTCATAAATTCTATTATTAAATAATAAACTTTTACAAAAGTTCGAAATTACCCTCATTTTAGAAAAGTGGGTGTTACACTCTCTTTCACCTATCTTAATTTTGTTGTTTTTGTTTGATTTGTGTGGTTTATTTTTATTTCTTTTTTTATGGGCTGAGCCCAGGAAGAAAAGTGGGTTTGGGCTTAAGGCCCATGGGATCATTATCTAGAAATTATAGGAATATATATGGTTTAGGCTTTTAAAATGGATTTTTTGCTTTTTGAATATATTTATTAGAAAATGTAATATATATATTAAATGTATTATTTAGGTTTATCTAAAAGATCTATGGACACATTTTACTATTTTAAACTATAAAATATTATGGGCTTTATTTAGAAAATTGTTTTGGGTTTGGCCCATCTATTTCAAAACTATAGTTAGAAACCCTTAAATTGTTACTATATTATTTTCTATCTATTTTTAATATGGCTTTGACCTAAAACTAGTTTTAAAAATTTTAGTTTAGCCCTAAAACATTTTTCTAGATTTTTTATTTTAAAAATATTTTGTCTAAACTTCTTTATGTCGACCCTAGCTAATTGGACTATTTTGGACTCGATGGAACAGTATGTCCAATCATTAGAGGCCATCTTATGAAGTTGTAATACAAAAGTCAATTATATGCTATCATGATCAACGCACCATACCAGGCCCAATACCAGGAAAGTATACATTGTCGAACTGTACAATATTTTATGCATGTTCCTTTTTTCTCTGTTATTTTCCTTCATTATATCATTCATTCTCATGTTGCTTACTTTCTCTCCTAGTTTTACATGCATGTAGATTGTTTCTATTTTATATTATTACTTGTCATATTTACTTTTCTTGTTTATGTGAGCGTCTTGTGATTGACTAGATTAATCCTATGCCATCTTTCTTGACATTGATTTTATTATGTTCCTTGTATCATTTGGACTTGATTTGACCTGAGATGACTTGATTGACTTGACTCGTTGTACTAGGTGAGGATTTTGTTATAGGCGTTGACTATACTTGACCACTCTCTATCGTTAGCAACCACTGGGCTACGATAGAGACTTACTATAGGTTGTTCGCAACCACTGGGCTCCAATCTATAGGACCGTTACTAACCACCGCACTGCGGTTTACCATAATTACTGTAGTCACGTCTATTAGCACGAGTCCTGACGGCATGCCATTTCTTCCATGTTTCGTTCTTGTACTATATTTTGTCTAGTCTTTATTCTTGTATCATGTCCTTCCATGCATATTTTTTACTATCATAATAGGCATATTCTATGTGTCTTGTTACATCCCTCTGAGAACCTGGTGATCTTTCCAGGTGTGTGTGTTTTCTTGACTTTTTATAGGAGTTTTAGCCAAGATCGTAAACGTCTCTTTTCTACCGAAGGTGACTTGCTCTTGGATCGTCCATGCTGTTGTGACAAATTCTTCAATCATTGTTTCTTCTCATTTAGAACGATTGGTAGTAGATTTGTCTCCACCCAAGAACTTATACAATGATAATTCATATTCGATTTTATAATATGTTTATTCTTTTATTTTATGGATGAGATTTAGTGTGCTATGATTATATTGCATTTACAGCTTACGTATATTTATACGGCTGGCAGGTTTACGTACCTAGTCCTACGTATTTTGATACTGGAGCGTTACATATTTTATTGGTGGCCCATGCAGGTCTACGAATAAATTGTTTGGTTACATGACTGTACCAAGAAAGCCCGCATATAGGATTAGAATCTAGGAATCTCATCCACATGTTGATCTCCTTCCTTGATTCTATTTTCGAACTCTCGTTTGACTGCCTTGATTTGCATCATGCTTGATTCCTTTCTACCACGGATCTTATTTCTCGTGCGTAATAGAGGTTATGAAGAAGACTCGTACTCGATATTTATGCTCCATTGTTCAATTACACTATTAGTTGAACTCATGTAAGTTGGATAGTGTGCCTCACAACCTAGCATCCCCTTTGTCATTATGACCCATTAATGAGGTATAATTGAATGGCACTAATAGGTTTACCTAAGCTATAGATTTTAAAGGACCCTAACCCATTTGGTCGACCAAATACTTAAACAAGAAGATAGTAGGACAATTGCAGAAGCACAAACACCGGACGAGCCTTAGATTTTTTTTTAAATACTTGAACTATTTATACTTTCTTTCACCACCTCAAGTAATTATATTTTGGACTATCTTGACTAATGCTGCTATCATTGCCTAGTTTTGCAAGCTTATTCTTTTATGGAGCTTGTTCATGACGTATTTTATATTGGGAACGCTCACTAACATATTGTCTAATTAGAACTGGTGTATTATGGTCTAATCAACCTTAGTGCACTTGGTTCGCTTTTTATGTAACTATTCTACTTGGATTGAGATATAGTTGACTTAGCTAATTAGACCTATACTTGCCCTCTAGACAGGTCTGAGCATATCGTATCGGTTATGTAATATACTGATACGAGCCTACAAATAGGAACCTACCAAAATAGGATTCATCTGCAACTGCCTTGACAACTCTTTTTCGAACTTTCAATCACCTTTGAACCCCATATTTATATCCGATCACGTCTTCCTTGAACTCTTTATTGACTTTGTCTTTCGGAAAGACAAACCCTCGTGCTTGAGGGAAGATAGATATATGGGTAGTACTACGAATGGATTCCATAAGCCAATTGCATTATTAGGTGGTTATATTTTGCGATTAAGGGGTACAATATGTGATATAACCTATGTTAAAGCCTTCGAGGACTAGTGAGCACTATTAAAAGATTGAGAAAGTTATTATCTATTTAGAAGTTACACATTTTGATGTTAGTATCGAATTTAGACACTGATTGGAATGTCATGTATGCGATCATCTTCTAGACTATTCCATTTTTATTTTTTAGTTATTCAAATTGTCTTATCCTAATAAGAAAATCCTTCTACTTATCAATCCTACCTACCCTAGTTATTTCTTAATTTCGAGAACAAAATTCTTGTAAGTTAGGTAGAGTGTAAACCTCTAAAATTTTACTATAATGTTTTATTATTTTTAGTATTCGTACATTGAGCATGAATAAATGTATACGAAGTAATTAATTATTATTTTATACAAAAGTTTATTATAAGTTTGTAATGAATATAGAAAATAAATATTTTGTTTCAAAATACATATATGGTAAATATTTTATTTTTATTTTTCTAAAAATGTGTCATAGCGGATTTTAGTCAAACTTTATATTTTTTTATATAAATGATATTTTATTTATACAAGTATAGATAATAATTTAGAAAATAATATTTTTCTTGTGTATTATTTTGCATGCGATTTACATGAAAATAAATTTATGTATATTTTATAAAATTTATTTTTAAAATTTATTTTTAAAATTTATTTGGAATATTTTAAATTATAGTAAAATATTTTAAATTCATATTAATGTTTAAGTATTTATTGTAATTAGATATTATGAAATCAGATTTAGAATGGTTTTAAATTAAATGTGTGATTTATCTAAAAGGGATTAAATTTTATACTTCTTATCCAAATAGGAGTCTCCACCTCCTATATAAGGAGACACATTGCTCTTTTTCCTAGAAATTCTATAACGCAAAATTCATAGCCACATCTCCATCACAATTATGTCTGTGCACCGTGTCGGTGTCCACCTTCCTCCGTGTCAGCCGTGACGGCCTCTGGTCCAACTCCGGATGTCTTTCCACTATCTTGTATCATTACATATACAATTTTCTTCCCCTACGTGTCCAACACACCCGGACACGACCTATTCCATAAAACCCTTCTCATGTCCGTGTTACATAGGACATACCGACACGATTCGAAACCTAACCCTAACCATAAACCTAGACCTAGCAGCAGCCACCCCCGACTCTCTATTGACCGACCGATGCCACCTCCCAACCGCCACCGGGGCACCGCCACTACCATCGTCTCCACTATCTCTGCCACTATCAGCCCGCACACCTCCTCCTTGTCGTTTCTCCAACGTCCCGACCACCGACCTTCGCAGCCGAGCCCTAGCCCGTCTTCTCCGGCCAAACTACATCCGGCATGACCACTACGAGCATCGCTTCCTTCTCCACGTTCACGACACTCCTCGCTCGACTCCATCTCCCTGCTAACCGCCTCCAGTTGCGGTCCCCGGCTTACCTGGGCGAGCCTGACCGTGTCCAGCAAGCCACGCCGCCAGTCCTCTCTTCCTCCTCCGCGAGCCACGTCGAGTCGCACCACTGCACCGTCGCGCTTAAGGACCCGCACCTCTAAGACACGAGGACTGCACTTCTGCCGACCTCTACGCCTGCAGCATCGAACTCTGCCAACTACCCCACCCTGGCCGCCTGTCCTCCGCCTCACTGACTAGTGCCACCACGACGAACCAGCAGCGAGTCTCCCTCTTCCTCACTCCAGCTCTATAACACCCAGTTTTCCAAATGAGGGTAATTTTAAAATTTTATAATTATAACCATTTAATAATGATATTTAAATCATATTATGATTTTTGGTAATTTTTAATCAATTTAAAACTATTTAAAGTATTGAATTGTGATTTTGATGGTTAACTAGTTAAACCCTAGTTTTGCTAAGCCTAGAGACTAACCATGACCAAGGGAGCCTAATCATGTGATTAGAATGTCATATTACTATTTTTTAGCCTAGGGATATTTTGGTTATTTTGACAATTTTGTGAATTTGTAATTTATATTAATTAAATATTGTGCTAATCTTTTAGTTAAGCCTTAACCTAGTAGTTAACCTAACCTAGATTAGTCGTGAGATTAGAATTAAGGTTAGAACATTCCAACTTAGTGCCAAGGTTAGTAATATCTAGATATTCCTAGGTAGGATATTTTCCTTTTAAGATATTTGTAAAAAGAAGTCTTGAACCAATAGGAAGGCTTGGAATTGGGTGGAAGAACCTCAACCACTCATCTAAAACCCTAACCCTAATAATTTTAACAGCCATACAAGCCCCCCCTTCCTATAAGTATCCCACTTAAGGGTCATTGCCTCTTTTTAAAAACCTAGAAGAACCCTACTTTGTTCTTCCCTAAACTTCTCCCAATTAATCTAAATTGAGCCCAAATTGAGTCAAATCAATTGCATCACCATCCCCAACATTAGAGGAGACTTTTGGGTGCTTGCTAGCGAGGTTGGAGGACGTTTGAACCGTAGCAAATCGAGGAAGACGTCGAATCGAGGCTCTTTACATTGAGTTTGAACACTCAATAGGTAAAACCCTACAAACCCTAGTAAATTCCTGATTTCTTCCCATATATGCATTCATTTAGGGTCCTCCTAGATGGAGCCCAAGTT
Organism: Iris pallida; assembly: GCA_029216955.1. Taxonomy (NCBI): domain Eukaryota; kingdom Viridiplantae; phylum Streptophyta; class Magnoliopsida; order Asparagales; family Iridaceae; genus Iris; species Iris pallida. Next base: position 8,860,897 of record JANAVB010003600.1, read on the forward strand.
TGGTAGGATCTCGTGTCCATTTCGTGTCCATATCGGACACGTATCGGTTTATTTAAATGCGTGTTCGACGAAATGTCACATAGAAATGAATTTCGATAATTTTCAAAACTAATTACATGTATATGTAGCCTAATAGGTGTATTTTACAACCCAACTTGGCTGAGTCGATTTTAGTACACTTTGGACATTGTTTAGGGGCTTGGACACGCAGCACGAGATACCGCACGGGGCTCGTGCGGCTGCTCTGCTGCTCGGGTGTCCTAGCGGACACGACAAGACGACTCAGGTCACGAAACTTGGTAGACATGTTGTCCTAATGACTGATACGACACCCATAAAGTTTTACGAGTTCTCGATAAGTGTGCGCAAAGAAATTGCGTGTGCACGTGTTTTGCCCTGCACTGTGCACGCATTTTTTGTGTCTCTGATACGCCCTAATAACATTGACACGACACGACCCTGACTCAGTTCAGGAACTTTGACACAAAGAACTATACCTAGACTAAGTGGGGACACGACCACGTGTCCTCCTGTGGACTGTGTCGTGTCCAATTCCCTGAGGAATGGCAGCACGATGCTGTGCGTACCTGTCAACTGTTTACCTGTCGACCACTCTATTGGACACCTCGTGTCCACTTTAGTGGACACGAATGACACCCCCTGACACGTATACCTAACATGTACACCTGTACACTTGTCTTACCCATTTAACTTCGAGTTGTGATAAAAAGATTGGTTTTTCGAAATAGGGGAATTCATGTATCAGTCATCATTCTAGTTCATGTATTGAAACTGACAGTAACATATAACCCTTTTCGTGAGAATAAAATGCAGTGAACTGGGATGGGTTGGGATCGAGTTTCAGGCTTGGATGATTTATGTAGAGGTTCTTCTTAGTTCAGTATGCTAAATTTAGTTGAAATCGGAGGTTATGAGGAAATTGGGCATGTTAAACTGAACATTGAGTTCAGTTTGGGTTAAGATGGGTTAACTGGAATTGGATTAAATGTTAGGAAATCTAGGATGTATTGATATAAAGTTTAAATATAGATTCAAACTGTGTTTGTAGATATTATAATGCTGGGTTATGTATGTGGGTTAGTTTGTTATGAGTTTTGTTCACTGACAAGTTCATTCACATATATGTTCTAAAAACTGAAATTTACTTTTGGGTTAAATCATGTATTGGTGTCACGACCCGCACCCACTGTGAGGGTACGAGAACGTAACAACGCCCAGCCTACGCCGCAGTATCGGCAGTAGAACGCTGTCCTAGGTCACAACATCTAACAATATAATACTAACAGTTTATACTCCCCGAATGGGGGTGACAAAGCAGAAAGTAAACTCAATCACAACTAAGGCAGGAAGATAGGATAGAAGATAGATAGATAAATACTGCTGAAATGAAAGGAAATCCACAAGTACAAACAGAGAGTCTAAGTGTCTAAGATAAATACATATCCCAAGTATCAAATAAATACAGTCAACCATAGCGTAATGTAAATAAAAAACATCCTAGTCTAGAGGTGTGTCATCCACTGCTAGTGGGACCTGCTGCTGGTCCAGGTCCAAGCACTCATCTAAGGTAGCACCGTAATAGGTATCCACACAGGCCTCCTCCTCGTCCTCTGTAATATTTTTAACAGGTCCAGTCGAGACAGGAGCGAGTACAATACATCTCAACAGATCGTAGCAGGTTAGAAAATATAATCATGTAGTAAAGTAAGATACAAGAAATGAAAGAAGTACAGGATGTAAACAGAGAAAGCTGTAATGGAAATATATATACTGTAAATAGAGAACTATCTGTGGCTAGTGAGTCAGAGTACAATATAAACATGTAAATGGCATAGGAGATTCTGGGAACTATACTATGGAGTGATTCTGGGAACTACACTACTTGGATATTATTCACATGTCTACTTCTACTCCCCCATACCCCCAATCAATACACAAGGATCCAGCCAGGTTATGTTATGATTCCATGCAATGGCCCGCAAAGGGTGATATATGGTAGGCCCATAAATGGGTGATTCTGGGAATGCCCATAAATGGGGTGATTCAAGGAAGACTCTGTGATCATGAGAGTACATGTCACAAGTGATCAATGAACTGTGAAGCATAGTGATACACCATGTAAGTGAAATGCACAGAACATATAGTATACGATGCTCCATGAGGGGATAACATCTCAAGAAGGGATCCATATAGTACTAATCCGTGTGACCAATGTGACAGTATCAAGTAAAGTAATTTAAAGCAGGAAAATAATTCTAAACAGGATATGAAATGATCAGAGAATGTACTCGCCTGGTATCTGAGTGTCCAAGATGAAAGTACTGTCCGAGGAGTGGTGTCTGGCTCCTATTTAGAACAGCACAAGTCACAACAAGTCCAGAATGGTAATAAGATACACTACAATGCATTCTAAATTAATCTAGGTCAATCTAGGCCAAAGTCAAGTCTTGGTCAACTCTGGTCAACCCTAGAAGTCAAACTAGGTCAACTATGGTCAAACTAGGTCTAACAAGTCTAAACTAGGTCAAACAAGTCATTCTAGGTCTAACTAGTCCATACTAGTCTAATCAAGACTAAACTAGCCTATGCTAGTATACCAAGTCCATACAACCCGTACAACATAAGTCAAACCAACATCATACAACCTATATTGCATCTAGGCCTACACATGGAAATCACATAACACATACATATATACATATAGGCTACCTATATGTATACCACACACATATATATATAATACATATTTACTAGCACACACACATGTTATGATATATATGATACCTACATATTTACATAATATACTTTATATATTAGATACACATACATATTATATACATTACATTATATATATATATACATGCATAAATATACATTAGGTATATAGAATGTGAAGAGGGATATAGAAGAGGAGTGATGTGTGAGCCTTAGTCAACTGTGTGTGTGTGTGTTAGTGTAGAGGCAAGCAATGTGAGTGAGTGAGGGTGTCAACATGTGTGTATGAGTGTGCAATGTGTGTGAGAGAATATGAGGAATCTTAGAATCAAATGTGTGTGTGTGTATGCATGAGTGAACTGTGAGTGAGAGAGAGACGTAGCTATAGGTGTGTGTGTGTGTGTATCAATGAAGAGTTAACATCTCAGTCCAAAACTGGACTGTTAAGAGTGTGTGAAGGACTGAACCTGTGTACAGTGAAACAGGGAACCAATGACAGTACATATAGGTAGGGAAAACAGTGGCATAGGATATAAATTGGTGTGTGTATGTGTCCTAAAATCTCAGAAAATCATTGCACAGGAAAACAGTGAACCCACAATAATCTCAGGTTCAGAATTAAGAAGCCAAACCACATATTATAATTCCCAGTGAACTCAGTTCAGGTTATACAGCAAATCAATCTCAGGTTTACATATTACTGATTTGAAAAAAACAGTCCAACACTTCCATTTCCATTTCGAAATCAAAAACTCAACCAAACATCTCCAAAATTTGCATACAGTTAGAAAACATGTAGGAGAACATCATTAGGGACTTAAATAGAAATTAATAACATCTAAACTAGCAAAAAGGAATGCCAAAATCCAAATTGAAAACTGGAAAAATACTGAGAATATAACATGTATCGATTTTTTAGGAAATTGGAAAATTGATTCATTAAACCAAACTAAATTGTGAAATTATTGGTTGGTAAACCTGACATAGGGTGTGTTCGTGTCCAACATACAATTTGTGTCCCACCACAGCCGGATACGGCGTGTCCAAATCAATTAAACCTAAAACAGCACTAAACTGGACAATAACCCAGTGCAGTCTCGTGCACAAGTGCACGGTGTCGTGCACTCGACACAGACCAAACCAAGACACGTGTTCACAAACCTAGGTTCGCCACACATAGGGCTACCTACGTGTCACCCTGTTTTGCACTCACGTGTCGTCGTGTCCAACTTAACGAGCCGTATCAGTGCTCAAGAACAGACTGTGCGCGTGTAGTGCAAAGTCGGTGCACGAGCTCGTGCTCGCTCGACACGACACGGGGACACATGAGACTTGACACACGTGGTGTCAGTCAATGCCCCTAGCCACGTGTCAAGTGGTTCGTGTCTAGTCGTCGTGTCCACAGAGAAATCTACCCCGAGTGGCAGGACAGCGTGCACAGTGCCTGTACCGCGTGTCCGCGTGTCCAAATCGACACAACACGACACTAAAAACACCTCAGTCCATCAAAAACATGTAAGCCACACTAAAACACAATTTCCTATTCATAAACTTTCTAAAAATTAAATCGAAATGCCCTTTGGGGCATTTCATCAAGCATCTTAACTAGTGGGCTGATACGTGTCCATTTAGGACACGAAATGGACACAAAATCCTACAGAAATCTAGGGTTAGCTAGGGGACACTTAGATCTAGGTCAATATGCAATAATAACAGCATCGAACATTGAGTTTTAGGGATTTACCTATTGGTGTCACAACTCCTCAAAAAGCTCCAAAGAGGGGGTGTCTCCTTGCTCCCCAAACTTCACCAAATTGCTATCAAACTGAGAATAAAATATACCAACAGCAAGAAAACCTAAATTAAAACCTATTGCAATTTGTTTTAGGGAAAAAGGAATTAATTTGGATTTTCTATGAATTAATGAAGTTGGTACATACCTCTCTTTCCAAATGAAACTTTCCTAAAGAGGCTAGCCCTAATGGAAGAGAGTATTTATAGGGTGGGATTCCCAATGCTAGTGTGGTGTGGCCGGCCATAGAGTGAATTAGGGTTAGGGTTAGCGAGTGGGTTGGACTTTGGGCCCCTATGTGCCAAGTTGCTAATTAATTGTTCAACCATAAGTCATGGCTTATGACTTAACTATTCCAACTCAAATTCTAATGGCCTATTAGGAATCAACTTAATGTTAGGTTAGGGTCACATGACCTAATCAAGTCCAAACACAACTAGGGTTAGCTTCTAGGTTAGTCTACCAAGGTCAATGCTAGTCAAAGTTAACCTAGTCAACCATCATTCAAACAATTCCAAAATAAATCCTAAAAATTCTCATAATTCAAATAAATTATAATAAATTCAAATAACCTCAAAAATGACAAAAATACCCTCAAACTAGAAATGTGGTAGTGACAAATGGTTTGGTTACCATTACATGTTTCACATTTAAAACTGAGATACATTGACTGTTCCTGAGATTCGATATGATTTGATGTTGTGTTCAATTGAGTTTTCAGTAGGATATGTTTTGGTTTCGAACTTACTTTTAGGATGGTAACAAACTGTCATGTTGCACTAAAACCTGAAATTGGGAACTGAACCCTGAGATGGTTCAGGATTTTGAAACCAGGGTTTGAATTCAGTTTGGGTTATGGTGTAAACTGAAATTTGCAGAGTTGGTTTAGTTGTGCATGTGTTTTCATTCCTAGATTTGAATGTCCACTACTGCATTCCTATTTCCTGTGTTGATGATGTATACATGTGATAGTTTACTGGGTTCGGTTTGGTTTATGACAACCTGAGATTGAACTTGAATCTTTAACATGAATGGTCACTTAAGAATGAGGATTTGGTTAAGGTATGATTTACTGTCAACACAAAACTGAGAATGAGTTCACTACACCCCCTATCTTCTAAACTATTTTCCTGAGATTTGATTAGGTCATAAGGGTAATGGGTTAGAGTATCTTAAGATGAGTATCAGTCAAGTAGCAGGGGGGATATACCATAGGCTAAGAGTGAGGGTGTCTTGTAGAGTGAGGTTAGGACTAATATTTTTGTGTGTGTGTCATTCATCCTATATTGGTATCAGAAGCTACAATGTTGGTGTCAATAAGTATATGTGATTTACATGTATATATTGCATATATAAGTGTAAGATACATTACCTAGAGTATAAACTAGTATTAGCTATTAACTAGCCTTGACCAGATTTTGACTAAAATAGACTAGTATGCTTAGAGGTTGATTAGAATTGACCAAGGTTGACTAACTAGACCAATTTGACCTAGAGTTGACCCAATAGCCTAGAGTTTGACCAAAACCCTAAAAGTTTGACCAAATTGACCCTTGCTAGTCTAAGTTTGACCAGTTGACCATAATAACCTTATTGTTGACCTAGTTTGACTAGATGTTGACTAGGTTTGACCCGGTTTGACTTAGAGTTGACTTTGACCTAGATTGACCTAGAAATTATGTAGATTGCATCGTAATGTTCTATGTTATCATTCTTGACATGTTATAACCTGTACTAATCTATTTAGGATATTGTAGCTCCGGTGCAGACATCTGATATTACATTACTCTTTTCAGAGTATCAGGCGAGTACATTCTCTGATAGTTCTTTCATTTACTTGTCAATTACTGTACTTCAGTTCTAGTTAGTTCTATTTGATTCTTGTTACAAATACGTATTGTTATTACTGAATCCATGTATACGATACACATACTTACTCGTCTTGCCTCTATTATTCGAATCACCATACGAATCACTATTCGAACCACCTATTCGCATCTTCATGTGTTGGTTGGACTTGTATTCGTCTTATGTGTTGGATTATGGATTCATTTGTATTAGACTGGCGAGGAAATACTGATTAGACATGTAGACATATCCCCCTATTCGAATCACCCCTCTGTGAATGATATTCGAACGATAGCCATCCCACACTTGGGCGAGTGTGCGGTGTGCCGTATTACCTACAGCCATTTACATATCGATATCGGTATTTTAAAACACACTTGGAGAATTTATTCGAATCATTATTAGAACATCGTGTGAAATATTATTCGTATCACCTTATTCGAATCACCTTATTCGTATCACCTTATTCGAATCACCTTATTAGAACAATGATTAGAATCACATTCGACTCATACTGTACTGGAACACATTCGACTCATCTTGTATTAGACTCACATTAGGATTACACTGGACTTATATCGTACTGTCTGGACTCATCATGTTACTCTAGTTCAGTTAGATCTTATTTTACAGTCTTCATTGCCATGATTCTTCTCTTGTTTAGTTACCTTACTTTCCTTGTACCTTAACTGTTTCTCTACATCATTACTCGTACAAACTGCCATGTTCATCAATACAACTGTCTATAACTGCTTTATAGTTCTCTGTCATTTACTTGGGATTTCTTGATGAATTGTACTCGTTCCTATCCTGACTGGACCTATTAAAAATATTACAGATGATTGCCCTGAGGACATTTGCCCTACTTGCCTTGGAGCAGGAGATGGCTTAGCTATCTTTGGCCCCGACACTCAGGAGTGATCGGGAGACTAGCTAGTAGACTTGGTTTAGTTTTCATGTTTTGGAACTTGAATTGTAATAACTTGAGATACGAGTTTGTATTTGAGTTTGTTTGAGATATTATTATTTAGTAGTTTATAATTGTTGTTGTTTAGTCTTTAGTTATAAACTTCTGTGTTATCTTATCGTGCTTAGACTGTGATTGAGATTTCATTATATCTATACGTGTCCTCCGTTCGGAGTTGAGATTTGACAAGTACATTATATAATTGCGTGAGTTATTGATTAGATAGTAATCTAGGACAGCGTTCTACCGCCGACACCGCGGCGTAGGCTGAACGTACGTCCACTTTTCGTGCCCCTACACAGGGTGCGGGTCATGACACGTTTTTAGTGGTGGCCCATGCAGGTCGAGTTTATGTAGTGGTATTCGAACTAGAGTATCACTACAGCCTGCGATAGGAACTAAGGAATAGGCTTTAGTTGAGAGAGTACTCAATCACAGTTAGGACTACTTGAGAAGATTCCTGGGATGACCCTTGAGAATCTCGTTATAAACTATCTCGAAATTCGATTCCGACAGTTTCTGTCTACTTTCTTGTTCATCGTTGAATTTGATTCTTGGTATTCATTATTGACTTGATTTTCTACCCAGATAACGTTATGGGCTAGGTTGCCTCAGTCATAGAATCTAGAGTCTCTTACAGCCATATTATCTGGTTTGGCGATGAGATAGAGTCTAATTTTGGATATATTTCTCGGGTGTGGGAATTTAAGATTTTTGCAGCCAAGCTAGCGGCAATGCAAAAATTTTAAATACCATAATTCTAGAGGTATGTACCTTAATTAGTCGCGGACTCTATGGATTATCGCTGTAGTACTTACTGGCGTAACGAAGATTCTGGTAACATGGTTCTGGATAGACGGGTATGATTATTAGATTTTAGAATAGATACCATATAGATGGTGCCCTAGTATGATGGAATGGAATATCAGTGTGGATGTTACTTGAGTATCATAGATTAGATAGAGGGAGCTAGGCCACCTATAGCGCAGCACCGTGCCCCGCACCATCAGAGGGATATACCCCAGAAGGGCAGGGCTTTTGTGCTGACAGTCGAGTAGATCGACGCTATGGGTGACGGGTTAGCAGGTCTGTCTTTTCTGTCCTTCTTTTCACCTTCATGTGTGATTTCATTAGTACCTGCCAGGATATGCTTGTGATATGTTAGATAGCGTAGTTACCCTGATCGAGACAGTGGAATCACGACCAGTAGGGCTGTGATTACATATTATATTGACCTTGTTTGATTGGGGGTTTGACCTAGAAGGGAGTATGATCATCTTAATTTCGAGGACGAAATTCTTCTAAGAGGGGTAGACTTGTAACACCCAGTTTCCAAATGAGGGTAATTTTGAAATTTTATAATTATAATTATTTAATAATGATATTTAAATCATATTGTGACTTTTGGTGATTTTTAATCAATTTGAAACTATTTAAAGTATTGAATTGTGATTTTGATGGTTAACTAGTTAAACCCTAGTTTTGCTAAGACTAGAGACTAACCATAACCAAAGGAGCCTAGTCATGTGATTAGAATGTCATATTACTACTTTTTAGCCTAGGGGTATTTTGATTTTTTTGACAATTTTGTAAATTTGTAAATTATATTAATTAAATATTGTGCTAATCTTTTAGTTAAGCTAACCTAGATTAGTCGTGAGGTTAGAATTAAGGTTAGAACATTCCTACTAAGTGCCAAGGTTAGTAATATCTAGATATTCCTAGGTAGGATATTTTTCTTTTAAGATATTTGTAAAAAGAAGCCTTGAACCAATAGGGCTTGGAATTGGGTGGAAGAACCTCAACCACTCATCTAAAACCCTAACCCTAATAATTTCAACAGCCATACAAGCCCCCCTTCCTATAAGTATCCCACTTAAGGGCCATTGCCTCTTTTTAAAAACCTAGAAGAACCCTACTTTGTTCTTCCCTAAACTTCTCCCAATTAATCCAAATTGAGCCCAAATTGAGTCAAATCAATTGTATCATCATCCCCAACAATAGAGGAGACTTGTGGGTGCTTGCTAGCGAGGTTGGAGGACGTTTGAACCATGGCAAATTGAGGAAGACATCGAATCGAGGCTCTTTACATTGAGTTTGAACACTCAATAGGTAAAACCCTGCAAACCCCAGTAAATTCTTAATTTCTTCCCACAGATGCATTCATTTAGGGTCCCCCAAGGTGTAGCCCAGTTTGGTAGGACCTCGTGTCCATTTCGTGTCCGTATCGGACACGTATCGGTTTATTTAAATGCGTGTTCGACGAAATGTCACATAGAAATGGATTTCGATAATTTTCAAAACTAATTACATGTATATATAACCTAATAGGTGTATTTTACAACCCAACTTGACTGAGTCGATTTTAGTACACTTTGGACACTGTTTAGGGGCTTGGACACGCAGCACGAGACACCGCACGGGACTCATGCGGCTGCCCTGCTGCTCGGGTGTCCTAGCGGACACGACACGACGACTCAGGTCACGAAACTTGGTAGACATGTTGTCCTAATGACTAACACGACACCCATAAAGTTTCACGAGTTCTCGATAAGTGTGCGCGAAGAAATCGTGTGTGCACGTGTTTTGCCCTGCACTGTGCATGCGTTTTTCGTGTCTCTGATACGCCCTAATAACATTGACACGACACGACCCTGACTCAGTTCAGGCACTTGGACACAAAAACCTATACCTAGACTAAGTTGGGACACGACCACGTGTCCCCTTGTGGACTGTGTCGTGTCCAATTCCATGAGGAATGGCAGCACGATGATGTGCGTACCTGTCGACCACTCTGTTGGACACCTCGTGTCCACTCTAGTGGACACGAATGACACCCCCTGACACGTATACCTAACATGTACACCTGTACACTTGTCTCGCCCATTTAACTTCGAGTTGTGATAAAAAGATTGGTTTTTCGAAATAGGGGAATTCATGTATCAGTCATCATTCGAGTTCATGTATTGAAACTGACAGTAACATATAACCCTTTTCGTGAGAATAAAATGCAGTGAACTGGGATGGGTTGGGATCGAGTTTCAGGCTTGGATGATTTATGTAGAGGTTCTTCTTAGTTCAGTATGCTAAATTTAGTTGAAACCGGAGGTTATGAGGAAACTGGGCATGTTAAACTGAACATTGAGTTCAGTTTGGGTTAAGATGGGTTAACTGGAATTGGATTAAATGTTAGGAAATCTAGGATGTATTGATATGAAGTTTAAATATAGATTCAAACTGTGTTTTTAGATATTATAATGTTGGGTTATGTATGTAGGTTAGTTTGTTATGAGTTTTGTTCACTGACAAGTTCATTCACATATATGTTCTAAAAACTAAAATTTACTTTTGGGTTAAATCATGTATTGGTTTGATTACCATTACATGTTTCACATTTAAAACTGAGATACATTGACTATTCCTGAGATTCGATATGATTTGATGTTGTGTTCAATTGAGTTTTCAGTAGGATATGTTTTGGTTTCGAACTTACTTTTAGGATGGTAACAAACTGTCATGTTGCACTAAAACCTGAGATTGGGAACTGAACCCTGAGATGGTTCAGGATTTTGAAACCAGGGTTTGAATTCAGTTTGGGTTATGGTGTAAACTGAAATTTGCAGAGTTGGTTTAGTTGTGCATGTGTTTTCATTCCTAGATTTGAATGTCCACTGCTGCATTCCTATTTCCTGTGTTGATGATGTATACATGTGTTAGTTTACTGGGTTCGGTTTGGTTTATGACAACCTGAGATTGAACTTGAATCTTTAACATGAATGGTCACTTAAGAATGAGGATTTGGTTAAGGTATGATTTACTGTCAACACAAAACTGAGAATGAGTTCACTACACCCCCTATCTTCTAAACTATTTTTCTGAGATTTGATTAGGTCATAAGGGTAATGGGTTAGAGTATCTTAAGATGAGTATCAGTCAAGTAGCAGGGGGGATAGACCATAGGCTAAGAGTGAGGGTGTCTTGTAGAGTGAGGTTAGGACTAATATTTTTGTGTGTGTGTCATTCATCCTATATTGGTATCAGAAGCTACAATGTTGGTGTCAATAAGTATATGTGATTTACATGTATATATTGCATATATAAGTGTAAGATACATTACCTAGAGTATAAACTAGTATTAGCTATTAACTAGCCTTAACAAGATTTTGACTAAAATAGACTAGTATGCTTAGAGGTTGATTAGAATTGACCAATGTTGACTAACTAGACCAATTTGACCTAGAGTTGACCCAATAGCCTAGAGTTTGACCAAAATCCTAAAAGTTTGACCAAATTGACCCTTGCTAGTCTAAGTTTGACCAGTTGACCATAATAACCTTGTTGTTGACCTAGTTTGACTATATGTTGACTAGGTTTGACCCGGTTTGACTTAGAGTTGACTTTGACCTAGATTGACCTAGAAATCATGTAGATTGCATCGTAATGTTCTATGTTATCATTCTGGACATGTTATAACATGTACTGCTCTATTTAGGACATTGTAGCTCCGGTGCAGACATCTGATATTACATTACTCTTTTCAGAGTATCAGGCGAGTACATTCTCTGATAGTTCTTTCATTTACTTGTCAATTACTGTACTTCAGTTCTAGTTAGTTCTATTTGATTCTTGCTACAAACACGTATTGTTATTACTAAATCCATGTATACGACACACATACTTACTCGTCTTGCCTCTATTATTCGAATCACCATACGAATCACTATTCGAACCACCTATTCGCATCTTCATGTGCTGGTTGGACTTGTATTCGTCTTATGTGTTGGATTATGGATTCATTTGTATTAGACTGCGCGGGGAAATACTGATTAGACATGTAGACATATCCCCCTATTCGAATCACCTCTCTGTGAATGATATTCGAACGATAGCCATCCCACACTTGGCCGAGTGTACGGTGTGTCGTATTACCTACAGCCGTTTACATGTCGATCTCGGTATTTTAAAACACACTTGGAGAATTTATTCGAATCATTGTTAGAACATCGTGTGAATCATTATTCCTATCACCTTATTCGAATCACCTTATTCATATCACCTTATTCGAATCACCTTATTAGAACAATGATTAGAATCACATTCGACTCATACTGTACTGGAATCACATTCGACTCATCTTGTATTAGACTCACATTGGGATTACACTGGACTTATATCGTACTGTCTGGACTCATCATGTTACTCTAGTTCAGCTAGATCTTATTTTACAGTATTCATTGCCATGCTTTTCCTCTTGTTTAGCTACCTTACTTTCCTTGTACCTTAACTGTTTCTCTACATCATTACTCGTACAAACTGCCATGTTCATCAATACAACTGTCTATAACTGCTTTATAGTTCTCTGTCATTTACTTGGGATTTCTTGATGAATTGTACTCGTTCCTGTCCTGACTGGACCTGTTGAAAATATTACAGATGATTGCCCTGAGGACATTTGCCCTACTTACCTTGGAGCAGGAGATGGCTTAGCTACCTTTGGCCCCGACACTCAGGAGTGATCAGGAGACTAGCTAGTAGACTTGGTTTAGTTTTCATGTTTTGGAACTTGAATTGTAATAACTTGAGATACGAGTTTGTATTTGAGTTTGTTTGAGATATTATTATTTAGTAGTTTATAATTGTTGTTGTTTAGTCTTTAGTTATAAACTTCTGTGTTATCTTATCGTGCTTAGACTGTGATTGAGATTTCATTATATCTATACTTGTCCTCCGTTCGGAGTTGAGATTTGACAAGTACATTATATAATTGCGTGAGTTGTTGATTAGATAGTAACCTAGGACAGCGTTCTACCGCCGACACTGCGGCGTAGGCTGGACGTACCCACTTCTCGTGCCCCTACACAGGCTGCGGATCGTGACAAGCTCTCTCTCTCTCTACCTCGTTCTCTCCCTCTCTGATCTCTCTTTTCTCTCTGTACTCCCCCCTCTGATTCATTCCTCTTTCTCTCTCTCTCTCTCTCTCTCTCTCTCTCTCTCTCTCTCTTTTTCACCTTTTAATTTTTGTTGTGTTTGTTTGTTTGGTGTGGTTTATTTTTATTTCTTGTTTTTTTGTTGGCTGAGCCGAAGAAGAAAAGTGGGTTTGGGCTCAAGGCCCATTGGATCATCATCTAGGAATTATAGGAATATATATGGTTTGGGCTTTTAAAATAGAATTTTTCTTTTTGAATATATTTATTAGAAGATTTATTTTTGACTGATATATATAAGGGTTGGGTTATATATATTAAATGTATTATTTAGGTTTATTTAAAAGATCTGTGGACACATTTTGTTATTTTAAACTATAAAAAATTATGGGCTTTATTAAGAAAATTATTTTGGGTTTGGCCCTATATCTATTTCAAACTATATTTGGAAACTAACAATATTACTATATTATTTTATATCTATTTTTAATATAGCTTTGACCTAAAACTATTTTAACACATTTCAGTTTAGCCCTAAAACATTTTTTCTAGATTTTATTTAAGAAATATTTTGACTAATAAAATATATTATAAATATTTCTAAAAATAGTATAAGTATTTCCTCCACGAATTCTAATTGATTATCACGGTTGGTCATAGCTAATCGTATTTCATATTCTCTTGCGAAACTGGACTTTCCTTATGCCGACCCTAGCTAATTGGACTATTCTGGACTCGATGGAACAGTCCTTCCCATCATCGGAGTCATCTTGTGAAGTTGTAACACCAAAAGTCAATTATGTGCCATCATGATCATCGCATCACACCGGGCCCACTACCAGGCAAGTATATCTTGCCGAACTGTACAATATATTTTATATATGTTCCTTATTTCTTTGTTGTTTTCCTTCATTATATTATCCATGCTCATGTTGCTAACTTTCTTTCCTAGTTTTACGTGCACGTAGATTGTTTCTATTTTATACCATTACTTGTCATATTTACTTTTCTTGTTTATGTGAACGTCTTGTGATAGAGTAGCTTAGTCATATGTCAAGTTCCTTGACAGTGATATGATTATGTTCCTTGTATCATATGGACTTGATTTGACCTGAGATAACTTGATTGACTTTACTTGTAGTTCTAGACGAGCATTTTGTTATAGGCATTGACTATACTTGACCACTCTCGAATGTTAGCAACCACTGGGCTGTTATGAGCCGCTCCTGAATAATTGGGTACTAATCGGATCTAACCTGACCTACGTTGTCGTTGACAGTGGTAGTCAGCCGCCTAGACTTTAACATTCATCAAATAGTATTATAAATTTATTTCTCATCACAGCAACTATCACGATGTGGCTACTATTAGTATCATCACATATCATTATGTGTAGTTATTACAGCCTTTTTACAATGAATCTCCAGAAACAGATCCGGTAACGAATATAAAGGCTATCTAAGTCCTGTAATATGTCATCAATCATAATACATCCAATCAACAACCCTAAACATGAATCTAAAGCTGAAGAATAGTCTTGGTCCTACTGAGCATCTTGAGTGGGCTCTGCTCCCAGGCCTCCTTGCTATCCATAATACTCTGGATAAGCTAACGGATCAGTCTCACCTATAATATCAACTATCTAGTCAGGAAAGGAGCAAAGTACAGTATAACTCAATAGTACTTACCAACACGACAAAAGAAGTAGGTAAAGCAAAAGCAAGTAAATGACAAGTAAATATGAGAATCATCAGAATATGCAGTAGCTACGTGAACATGAGTAATTGGACATCATTAAGCATGTAGGGGCTAAATATGTATAAGGTATATCATGGAATGATATGCTACCAGTCATGCACGAATCAGGCATGTCTATTGACAATGCTATCAGTCATATATGAAATGGATATCAAGCATATTAAATAATATGCTATCAGGCATGAGAGTTTGTCCAAGGTTAGGTATACTACATGCTTTAAGAGTGTCCTCCCTCCCGACACGAGACACAAAAATATGTAATCAATAAGGTAAAGAAAACATGTACATAGAAAATATGTGTCTGTGAATATGCATGCAAGTGGCTAAATAATATTGAGATACATGTACTTGGCTTCTCCAGGAGAATGACGATGTCTTCTAAATCACCTAAAATAGGAAAAATAGAATTTAGACAATATCCTAAAGAATTCACAACCTAGTTTATGTGAGTTCTATACTGTTTACTAACTATCACTACTTTATGTACTAACTCATTTATCCCTTAATATCTATGCATAGGCCCATGCCCAATAGTCCAATATAAGCTGCTTCCCTATGTTGGCCCATCACTTGTCCACATTAAAACCTGTATTAGAATTCTAACCTACAGGTTGGCCCGAATCACTGTTCGAGAGCCCAAAGCTCTAGACCGACCCACAACCGAATTTACACTCCATCAGTTCAAGGCCCAAATCTGAACCCAGCAAAAACATTCAAAACCACCTAACAACGGCTAGTGTACAGTAGTCATATTCAAAATTGAGCAATCCTAACTCTGTCAAACACATCACTAGGTGAGAATTTATCTTTTGTGTCTATACAGTCTTGTGTCGGTCAAGTGTGTCAGTTTAGACACAATCAGTATCACGTGTCCTGCCTCCAATACACAGATGAGTGCCAGCTTAGTGTCGCCATATCAAGAACCCCATGAATTTGTTGGAGTGGGTGGGGTTCCCAACCTATGTGGAGAAGATCCCGGAGTGCGACGAGCGCCGTCCGATGTCGGAGAAGCTCGGGAGTAGTTGTTACTGCTGCTGCTGCCCCAAAGGGGGTTCTGGACCAAGTCTGCCGAGTTCGGGCCGAACTCGGTCCCAGGCCGAGTTCTGGCCGAACTCGGTCTGGCCGTTCCAGGGTTTGGCCATCCAGTGCTGGTTGCCCCACACAGAGTTCTGGCCGAACTCTGTGTGTCAGGGGGCTGAAGCGGATTTCAGGATGAGTTTTCATCATTGGATCTAATCCAACGGTCCAGGTTGGTTGCGGGATTAGGGAGATATATTGAGTTTTCTCAACCCTAATTCATTATCGCATTATCGCATTGGACAACACAAGTTTGAGAGAGAAGGAGGCAAGAGTGCCATTGCAACTTCGGAGAAGAAGACGGAGGATCGAAGGTCGTTTTCGAAGGAGATCGTGTTTCGGGTAATCTCTACTCGTCGTTCTCGTCCTTCGTAGCCTTGTGATCATTGTTCTTGTCTCTGAGTGTTGTGGGGATCCGATTTGGATCGGGAGGAGTTTGTAGAGGGTGTAATTCTTCTATTCCATTAGTGGAGGCTTCTCAGGGTTGGACTCCGATCGTCCCGTGGTTTTTTTCCGCAAGGGTTTCCACGTCAAAAATTCTCTGTGTCTGCGTGGTTGTTTTTGTGTGTTTGTTTTTGGGTTCGTGCGTTGTTTGCTCGGTCCTCTCGCAGGTACTCTCCGGTTTGGGGAAAGGTTTCCGCGCTTCTTTCCCAACAGAGTGGTATCAGAGCATAGGTTTTGTTCTGGCTGATACCAACAGAGTGGTATCAGAGCTTTGGGTTCAAAGGGTGTCAGGAGTTGACAGAGGAACCAGAGAGGAGAGATGGACGCGAAGCCGGTGCGCATGGTGAACCTTAATGGCACAAACTATCATTATTGGCGGAGCAAGATGAAGGATTTGCTATTTGTCAAGAAGCTGCATCTACCTGTGTTTGCAACCGAGAGGCCCAGTGATAAATCCGAGGAGGATTGGAAGTTCGAGCACATACAGGTGTGTGGGTACATACGGCAGTTTGTTGATGAGAACGTGTACAACCACGTTGCCAATATTGAGCACGCGAAGACGTTGTGGGATAAGCTGGAATCCTTGTATGCGAAGAAGACCGGGGTAAACAAGTTGTTCCTGATCCGAACGATGATGGGTCTGCGGTACAAGGATGGGGCGTCTATTACGGATCACTTGAGTGATTTCCAGGGCGTGGTTGACCAGCTATCTTCTATGGGAGTCAAGTTCGACGACGAAGTTCAGGGACTGTGGCTGCTGTGTACCTTGCCAGACTCGTGGGAGACCGTACGAGTATCTATGATCGCTTCTGCTCCAGAGGGCGTGGTCAGTCTGGAGTTTGCCAAGAGCGGGGTGTTGAATGAAGAGATGCGGAGACGTTCTCAGGGCACTTCATCCACATCCCACCACTCAGAGGCACTTGTTTCAGAGAGCCGCGGAAGGGGCAAAAGCAGGGGTCCAGGTGGTGGCAGAGACAAGAGCAGGGGGAAGTCCAAGGGTCGGTACGAGGACTCAGAGTGTTACCATTGCGGTAAGAAGGGCCATATCAAGCGGAATTGTTTCGCTTGGAAGAAGGAGAAGAAGGGCGACAAGGGGAAGCAAGAAGAGAACACTACAGCGGCGGCCTCGGTGCATGGAGGCGATGTGATCGTCGTAGGTGATGAGGTCATTACTAACCTCGCCTGCGATGACAATTCTTGGCTGGTGGACTCAGGGGCTTCAGCACATGTATCTCACAATAGGGCACTGTTTGCCACTTACACGACAGGCGACTGTGGCGTGTTGAAGATGGACAACGGAGATGTGTCGAAGGCGGTTGCCATTGGAGATGTGCATTTGAGAACGAAGACGGGTGCGGTTCTTGTTCTCAAGGATGTTCGTCATGTCCCTGATATCCGTTTCAACCTGGTATCGGTTGGAAGGTTGGATGACGAGGGATTCTTCAGTCTCTTCGGGAATAGTCAGTGGAAGCTTTCCAGAGGTTCGATGGTGATTGCCAGAGGAAGCAAGAAGTCCGGTCTCTACTATATGGAGGGGAGCTCAGAGGGGGCACAGGAGGTGAACGCAGTCAGTGATGCGTCTACCGAGTTGTGGCACAGGCGGCTCGGCCATATCAGCGAGAAGGGGATGAGCTACTTGGTGAACAGGAAAGTGATTCCGGGGCTCAAGTCTACAAAGTTGGAGAAGTGCACGCACTGTTTGGCTGGGAAGTAAAATAGGATGTCTTTCAAGAGTCACCCAAGTTCGAGGAAGCCGGCGTTGCTCGAGTTGATTCACTCGGATGTCTGCGGTCCTATGAAGGTAAAATCTCTTGGTGGTGCTTCTTACTTTGTGACTTTTATTGATGACTGTTCCAGGAAGGTTTGGGTCTATGCCTTAAAGACCAAGGATCAGGTGCTGCCTACTTTCAAGGAGTTTCAGGCCTCCGTTGAAAGGGAGACGGGCAAGAAGTTGTTGTGTGTTCGGTCCGACAATGACGGCGAATACATCGGTCCCTTTGATGCGTATTGCAGAGAGCAAGGGATACGACACCAGAAGACTCCGCCAAAGACACCTCAGCTCAATGGTGTAGCGGAGCGCATGAACAGGACACTGATGGAGAGGGTGCGGTGTTTGCTGTCAGAAGCAAATTTGCCGGGCAGTTATTGGGGTGAGGCTCTTCTCACAGCTGCTTATATTATTAATTTGTCTCCTAGTGCTCCTTTACAGGGTGATGTGCCTGATAAAGTATGGTACGGCAAAGAGCCGTCATACAGTCACCTGCAGACGTTTGGTTGTAAAGCCTTCGTGCATGTACCGAAGGACGAGAGGACCAAACTTGAGCCGAAGACGAGGCGATGCGTCTTTGTCGGCTACGGTCGGGATGAGTTTGGCTATAGACTCTACGACCCAGTGGAAGGAAAGCTCTACAGAAGCAGGGACGTGGTGTTCGTCGAGGATCAGACCATGACCAACACTCAGGATTCCGAGACGCCTTCTGAGGCTGAGGAATTGCCTGAGTTAGAGTCATTTCGCTTCGAGCAGTTTCCAGAGGACATCGCGGAGGATCCAGTTATGGGGGAGCCGGTACATGGAGTTGCTCCCAACCTTGATCATCAGCCTGCTGATGGTGGTCAGGATGTCCCTCAGGAGGATGAGCATGCCGGAGAGGTAGTTCCTGAAGGGGAGGAGGCTGTCGGTATACAGCCAGCACCAGTGGCTCCACTGAGAAGGAGCAACAGGGATCGTCGACCATCTACGAGATACTCGTCGGATGAGTATGTGCTACTGACTGACGGGGGAGAGCCCGAAAGTTTCGCAGAGGCTATGGAAGACGAACACAGGCAGGAGTGGATGGTGGCTATGCAGGAGGAGATGAGTTCCTTGCACACCAATTCTACTTATGATCTGGTGCGGTTGCCAAAGGGCAAGAAGGCTTTGAAAAATCGATGGGTGTTCAGAGTGAAGCAGACGGATGATGCTACTCGCCCTCGATACAAAGCGAGGCTGGTAGTCAAGGGCTACGGTCAGCGGAAAGGCGTGGATTATGATGAAATCTTTTCGCCTGTCGTCAAGCATTCGTCTATTCGGGTGGTGCTAGCATTAGCAGCCAGTTTCGACTTGGAGGTCGAGCAGATGGACGTGAAGACGGCGTTCCTCCACGGTGATCTTGAGGAGGAGTTGTACATGGAGCAGCCGGAGGGATTCTGTGAGAAGGGCAAGTCACATTTGGTCTGCCGGTTGAGGAAGAGCTTGAATGGTCTGAAGCAGGCTCCGAGGCAGTGGTACAGAAAGTTCGAGTCGTCTATGGGGGAGCATGGTTATGCACGGACGACGTCGGACCATTGTGCATTTGTGAGGTATTTTGCCGATGATGATTTCATCATTTTGTTGCTCTATGTTGATGATATGCTATTAGTGGGTCGGAATGCCACTAGGATAGCGGAGTTGAAGCGCCAACTGGGCGCGGCCTTCTCTATGAAGGATTTGGGCGCAGCGAAGACTATTCTTGGGATGGAGATCAGCCGAGAGAGAGAGTCCAAGCTGCTACACTTGTCCCAAAAGAAGTACATTCACCGGGTACTTCAGCGTTTCGGGATGGACGGGTCGAAGAAAGTGAGTTCCCCCCTCGCGGCTCACTTTAAGTTCACTGAGGAGCAGTGTCCATCTGCCGAGGACGAAAAGGAAGATATGGAGCGGGTTCCATATGCTTCAGCTGTAGGAAGCCTTATGTATGCCATGGTGTGTACGAGGCCAGATATTGCTCATGCAGTTGGTACGGTTAGCAGGTATCTTTCGAATCCTGGAAGGGTACACTGGAGTGCGGTCAAGTGGATTCTACGATATCTTCAGGGTACTGCTGGTTGGAGACTTTCCTTTGGTGGTGACGAGCCGAAGCTGGTTGGGTATACCGACGCTGATATGGCTGGAGATGTAGACACGAGACGATCGACTTCGGGCTACGTGATGATGTTTGCGGGAGGAGCAGTGTCGTGGCAGTCGCGGTTGCAGAAGTGTGTTGCCTTGTCGACGACGGAGGCGGAATACATTGCGGCGACGGAGGCTTGCAAGGAGCTGTTGTGGATGAAGAAGCTGTTGCAGGAAATGGGACTGAAGCAAGAGCAGTATACTTTGCTTTGCGACAGTCAGAGTGCTATCCATCTTGTGAAGAATCAGACGTTTCACAGCCGGTCCAAGCACATCGAGACTCGGTATCATTGGATACGGGATGTGGTTGAGAAGAAGGACGCGGAGCTTGAGAAGGTGCATACAGATGACAACGGAGCTGATATGTTCACGAAGATTCTACCAAGGGGGAAGTTTGAGTACTGCAGGCAGATCGTCGGGATGACGACGTCCTCTCCATAGTTGTGAAGGGGGAAATTTGTTGGAGTGGGTGGGGTTCCCAACCTATGTGGAGAAGATCCCGGAGTGCGACGAGCGTCGTCCGATGTCGGAGAAGCTCGGGAGTAGTTGTTACTGCTGCTGCTGCCCCAAAGGGGGTTCTGGACCAAGTCTGCCGAGTTCGGGCCGAACTCGGTCCCAGGCCGAGTTCTGGCCGAACTCGGTCTGGCCGTTCCAGGGTTTGGCCATCCAGTGCTGGTTGCCCCACACAGAGTTCTGGCCGAACTCTGTGTGTCGGGGGGCTGAAGCGGATTTCAGGATGAGTTTTCATCATTGGATCTAATCCAACGGTCCAGGTTGGTTGCGGGATTAGGGAGATATATTGAGTTTTCTCAACCCTAATTCATTATCGCATTATCGCATTGGACAACACAAGTTTGAGAGAGAAGGAGGCAAGAGTGCCATTGCAACTTCGGAGAAGAAGACGGAGGATCGAAGGTCGTTTTCGAAGGAGATCGTGTTTCGGGTAATCTCTACTCGTCGTTCTCGTCCTTCGTAGCCTTGTGATCATTGTTCTTGTCTCTGAGTGTTGTGGGGATCCGATTTGGATCGGGAGGAGTTTGTAGAGGGTGTAATTCTTCTATTCCATTAGTGGAGGCTTCTCAGGGTTGGACTCCGATCGTCCCGTGGTTTTTCCCGCAAGGGTTTCCACGTCAAAAATTCTCTGTGTCTGCGTGGTTGTTTTTGTGTGTTTGTTTTTGGGTTCGTGCGTTGTTTGCTCGGTCCTCTCGCAGGTACTCTCCGGTTTGGGGAAAGGTTTCCGCGCTTCTTTCCCAACAGAATTGATGAGATATCATACCTGAAACCAATGAGTCCAATTGTCAGGGTCTTCTGTATCGGACACTCATGTCCCTGGATCCAAAACGGATGAGAAGCTGCTCTGGGATATTGCATCGAGTACATGGCGCAGAAGAACAGAGACCAAATTTAAAGAGATTCTTTTGATAGTTCCGATCAAGAAAATGGGAAAAACTAAGAAATAAGGATCCAGAGAGCAATCGACAACTAGAATCAAGAATTCTTACCAGTTTCGACTTTGAAAACTTTCCCGAGATCAACTAACTTGTCAGGAAGAGAGCACCACACTCTTGAAGCGACCAATCAATCCGACCAAGTGATGATCTACGAAGACCCCTGTCAGCGAACCGATCATGAAGAAACTTCACACAGTACTGTAGTTCAGTCACCAATCCCTGCATCGATTCACCAGCCAAACCATGGCAGAGGTTAGTTCGATCAATCAAGAATTGGTTCAATAAACTTGGATCAGAAGAACGAATCAAAGCAACGGAGATAAACTTACTTTTCGACTTCTTGAAGGAAGCTGCTCTGCCAGAGGAATCGACAAAGAAGACGACTATCAGAGTTCGTCGAAGAACTCCTCACCGTCACCGATCAGTGCCATAGAGGAAGTAGTAGAGACATGCACTATTTGAAAAAGCACACCATTGCTCAACACAGATCTGTTGAGAATGAGTCGATCGACGAACTCTAACAGAGGAAAAAGGAAGGGAGATGGACTCACCGTTGTTTGTCACCGACCTCCGAGCGTTGCCGATGAACACCACGTCAGGACACTACATGTTGCCGCTCAAATATCATCTTGTCATCATGGTGGAGCACTACGAGTTGCCATGGCGATGAGCTCTAAATTAGGGTTAGGGTTGAAAGCTTGTAGAGGAAGAAGAGGAAGAAGAATGGAGGGGCTGGGTGGAGTTGGGCAGGGCTTCACCTAAACAGAGGGGAATGAAGAAACAGAGTCGAGGGGTTCTATTTATAGGCATAGCAAGGAAGGATCTGGAACCACCGGCCGTTAGCAGTGCACGACGATGATCGCCGGAGATAAGTCGGAGGGGACTAGCGGTTAGGATGATCGGAGTTAAGTCAGTGGAGAAGATCCTTATGGAATTCTCCAGAGTGGTTGAGGAAGTAGCTGCACCGTCGTGACATGCGGATGCGAGCACCGATGCTCCGCTGTCGGACAAGTGTCTTCGAATTTCAGAAGAAGAGGAAGAAGACTGCTCTGTCGTAAGCCCTGGTCAGTAAACTTAAGTTTGGATTTGTGGGCTTGGCCATGATCTATGGGCTTGGGCCTTATAAGGGTCTTGGCTTTTAAAAAAAAAAAATTAGCCTATGGCTAACCTAAAAACTATTTGAATGTATAAAAATATTCAAAAATGTGATAGATGAGTAATGACCAAATCTTTATTAGAGAAAGAGAGGTTACAAATCTACCCTCCTTGAAAAAAAAATTGTCCTCGAAATTTCAAGAGAGGTAGTATGCACATCACAACTCAAACAGATAAGGGTATCTCTCCCTCATCTCATCCTCTCTCTCCCATGTACTCTCTTGGAGAGTGGTACCTACAAGCAACCAAAACTAGTAGAATCGTCAGATTGTGCAGCCTCTTCTTCTTGTGGTCAAGTATCTCTACCGGCTGTTCTGAGTAAGTGAGACTGGGCCTACCTCAAGCTCTGAATGGTCCAACATATGGCTGAGGTCAGCTTTGTACCTCTAAAGCTGAGAGACATAGAATACATTGTGTACTCCCTCTAGGTTAGGCGGCAAAGCTAATCTGTAAGTGATAGCCCCTACCTTGCTCAATATCTCAAAGGGTCCAATAAACCTTGGACTGAGTTTCCCTCCTCTGCCAAATCGAATGAGTCCCCAAGTCTGTGTGTAACCCCATATTCCAATTTTTTTTGTAAAATCTCGTATTTTTCCTAAATTCTTTATTAGCTATTTTATTATTCATTATTAGGAGTGGCATTTTAGTAATTTTTGGATTATAAGTTAGCTAGTTAGGAACTCATGAGGAGGGAGTGGAAAATCTGTAAATATTTAGAAGTGGAGTGGTTTATTAATATTAGAGAGTGGGGTAATATTCTTGTAAATACCATTGTAGGATAATTAGTTTTGGTAAATTTCTATTAGTCTTTAGCCTAAGGATTAGAGTGAAAACTTTCTAGAATTAATTAGTTAAGACGTGCTCTTAATTAATTAGCATGTGCTCTTTAGTTAGTTATAACTAGATGTCACGACTCGTACCCGGATATTTGGGCACGAGTACGTGGGCCACGTCCAGCCTATGCTACATATCGGCGGTAAAATGTTGTCAAGTACCCAATGAATATCTACAACATTTATATGATCTACTATAACAACAGGTACTCAAATCACATACAGCTAAGGAAGATATGAATAAAAAAGATAGCAGTAACACTGAACCAACCAAAATCTACAAATGATCATACATATCAGAAATGTATGGAGGACAAATCTGATAATGGAACAAAAATATAAATAAGGAATAATGGCCTAGAGCTCTCAGAGGTCAACTTACGATCAATGGAACATCGAGATCTGTTTCAACTAGCATCGTCAGGTAGACCAAGAATGTGGGATATAACAATGCCTAAAAATATGGTTATCCAATCATGATTAGAGCGAAGTACAAACACTAATAGCAATTCCAATTAAATGATAAAAACTATAAAACAGTTATAGTAAGTAATACATGATGAGTAAGAATGACTAAAACATAAAATGAATTATAACAATAGTTAAATAAAAGGCAATGACAATAAGCATGGTGAATCAAGAGAGTATGACAAGAAAGACAGTAATACAAGAGAACTCAGTTAATGTAGATATATTGTGTCCAGCAAGTACAATGTAATCAGCAGGTATGTAACTAAACTAGTGTATTTGAATTACCACTTTCGACATGTAAACGAAAAGGGCTAATACGGCTCATCCCACATGAGGTGTGCGACTGCTATCATTCCAGATTAGACCAGTAAGGGATGATTCCAATATGTTTAGGAATATTTACATGTCTACTCAAGTATTTCTCCATCCGACTAGTACAAATGAATCTATATCTCGATACATAAATCAAGTACAAGGCCAGCCAAAAAGTAAGTGATGCTAGTAGGTGATTCGAGAAATAGAGGCCAGTCAAGTAAGATGCACATATCATAAGAAATAAATCCATAAATACCAATCGACGTTTCCATTGTGTCAAGAATCAAGTAATATAATACTATAGACCATAATCATAGAAATTATCAAATAATGAAAACTATCAGAGAATGTACTCGTCTTAATTTGCTGGAGTTAACGTGCACGACACGAACGTGTCGACACGGAATAGGTAACGATGCTATGCTTCACAAGATGGTCCCAAACGGCGGCACAGGGGGTTCCATTGAGTCCTGAATGGTCCAAATAGCCTAGTTTGGTATATAAAAGTCCAGAATCGGAGTTCGGCACGATAATCGAGGTCGAACGGAATCTGCGATCAAGGAATAGAAAATGACTATATTTGTCACGACTTACGATTTCAAGGGAAAAATCATAACTAAATACATATATCTATTTTAAAAAATCATTTATAATATTAGAAACTATATTTTCATCAATCATAATATTATTAGATAATATTCTAAATCCTAGAATTTTTTTATAATATTTGGAAAATTATATTTTATTAATGAAAATATTTGAAAACTCTAAAATAATCATCTTAGGGCTTTAAATCCCTAACTATTTTAGATATAACTCTAGGTCAAAACTATATTTTAAAAATAGCTAAGAAAACTATAATATATAACATAAATCATATATACATATATACATATATACAACTACAACTACATATACATAAAAAAAAGTATTTGTATATATCTCCATATATAAATATACCCATATATATACCTACGACTTCCACAATAATTATATATACTATACACGTACCAACAAATAAACTATGGCCCATTGATTAAGCCCAACTCATTGAGTTATAAAATCTAAAATGTAGGGCTTAAAGCACATACCTAATATTAATTCCATATGTAGGGCCCAAAGCCCAATAGAAGAGTTACCGATAAAGGCCTCAACAAAGGTTGAATAAAGTAATTTATAAATGAAGGCTTAAAAGCCTAATTGGATTTATGAGGCCCAAAAAATAAATTATGTAAGTAACCCAAAACTATTTTCATTTAGAAATAAACTATTTTCATTTAGAAATATCCCATCCAATTAAATTCTCAATCTCTAGAAACCCATTAAAAACAATTTATAACAGCCCAATAACTGTAGAAGCCCGGTAAATTAAACCCCCCAAAATTGGGCCCATGCAATCCCTTTTATGTTCTCTGGAGAGAGAACATCTCCACGGAACTTAAAAAAGGGGGAAGAAGAAGCAAGGGAGAGAGTTAAGAGAGAAAATAGATCGGAAGGGAGGGAGAGCAGAGAGATGGTCTCACCTAGCTCTGGCTCGGTGCGGAGGCACGAGCTAAACGAGGCCAAACGGTGGCACCCCAGAGCTGGAGGTGCGACACGGTGCTACAGATCTAGTCGTCGTGGCCAGATCTGGGGGCAAGATGGGGAGTGTGGTGCCGGGCACGCATGGGAATTGCCGAAGATTTGGATCCACGGGTGGGCGATGGCCATGGCGTTCGTCGGAGATGCGATAGACAGTTGCGGTAGTCTAGAGATTTGGTGCTGGCGGTGGTCGTGTATAGTCACAACAACAGAAATACCTTTTAATGACGGCTAAAAAGCGTCATTAATTACAAACCATGACGCTTTTTTTCTCAATCTAAGCGTTATAAAAATGGGTGTTATAAATATTTTTTAAAGCGTTATAAATAATTCATCCAAAATCGTCATTAATAGGTTGAATTTCTGCTACGGTTTATTTTCAAAGCATTGTGGATATTTATGTAAAACCATAATGAATAGTAAATATAGTTCAGAATTTAGAACATTTTGAAAGCGTTATGAATATTGCAGAATTCAGAAAATATTGAAAGCGTTATGAATAGATGATCTGTATATAGTCATTGTATCACATTTATAACGCTCTATACTGCATGTTATATATTACGTTTCAAACACTGCTCAATTCAATTCGAAAACACCCACTTTGAACCATATTCACAACAAAATATTGAAATGTAATACAAAGTACCATTCTCCATTTCATTGTCTCAAAATAGGGTACATCAACATCTCATAGATATAGAGTACTTTAGCTATAGCTACATTTCATTGTCTCAAAATAGAGTACTTTAGCTACCATTCTACAGTTCTCCATTTCATTATATACATCTTCTCAAAATATATAGAGTATCCAATATAGAGTACACTTTAGCTACATCAAAACTATCCAAATCAAAACATCTCACAGATACTGTAGCGAAGAAGCAAACTTGTAGCGAAGACCGTGCACATGTACGTATAGCAAAACCCTGAAAAAGATAAAACAAGGTTTAATATACTTTAAGATAAATAAAACAAAGCAAAACTCTCACTTTAGAGTATGTCAATTTTAGAGTCTTTAATGGCTAGCTCGAACTCTACGAACATACACAGACCAGAGCTTGAAGAGTATGATGACTGATGAGGACATAATACAAAGCCATCTCATGACAAATTATTTTACTTCTCAGAGATACATAGAAACAAGCATGTGAAATATTATTCCTGCAAAGCAATTATCCAAGGCATTGACAAACCCAGGACCCTTATATTCACATATTAAGTGCTAGATTTGAGATGAAACAAGCTCCAACAATATATGTATATGTGTAATGCCCTGAATCCGTTGCGGAGCACGGTGCGGGCTAGCGGCCGAATGGCCGAGTCGGATGAGAATTGGGAAAACTTTACCAGGATCGCGGGATAATAAATTGAGATCCTTTTCTCGTTATGGATTGGACTCTTTTGAAATGATGCCCAAGATGCAGTGGCGCGCGTCTTGGGGGAAGAGTTCTATATAAGAGTCGCTTGCCCCGAGACCGTTGCCCTGCTGGTTTTCGATGTCGCTTTTGCTGTTGGCTTTTGTGTGCGTTTTCGTGATTGTTTTCGATGAATGTTTTCATGGATTTACTTTCACCGTCTACGCATTTCATATCGAATAACTGAGAGAAAGAGAATAAGTATGCTGACCAGACGTTGGTGCTAATGCAGGTGCTAACGCGGTGAACCTCGGGTGACGTTGCGTGGAAGACCTCTTTCTCTCGACAATTCACCAACAAGTGAGTGGCTTTGATCCTTCGACGATCCTTGATCTTCGCGCATAACAATGGTAGACTTGTTATTGCGTTCGGTGCTTAATAAAAGATGCCTAGTAATAATACGGGAAAGATAATAAAAGATAAATTATTACATGGCTAGGCTTATGTGCAAATCGAATGATGCTCGTATGCTATATGAATTGTTTAACAGGTGATGCAAAGACCCAAGTATTGGGCGGTAAGTATATCGGACTTCGGTTCGAAAGAATGGGTTAAACATGAATAGTCCCTTGGTTGGATGAACGAATATACGAGCCTATGGCTCAAGACAAGTTGGTAAGATGGAAAGATGGGAAAATGGCAAGATGAAATGAGAACTACGAATATGTGTGGAAGATGCTATTATCATGCATGTCGTGTCTCTTATTAGTTAAGTTGCATTGCATGCATGGTCATGGACAACTTGTATACAAGGTAGTTCCCAAAACGGTAATCCGCGGCCACGGACCCGGTTCGTCCTAGGGGGAACAAGAAATTATGCTGACGTACTGGCATCGGTAAACGGGACTTGCAGTGGGGCTAGCTACCCGCACTGAAAGGGCACCGTTGTACCAAGTAAGACGGTCCAAGATGGCGTGTCGCCAGTGACCTTCATATAGACAGGTGGCATAGCTAACATTGTCTTATGCAGGCAGAGTAAGTGGTATTCATAAATATGTACAGGGATGGCTACCGACCGTGGGTAAGATTCACCAATTTGGTGATCAATATGAATTGCTTATGTTAGAACAACATGAATTGCTTATGTTTCTAACATCACTGTATGTTTCTTATATTTCTCATCAAATATATGAATTGTTAATGGACCCTAAGGCAAGATAGAAAGAATACAAATTAATAGTGAACATTCATGTAATTTTATTACTGTTGATTTATGGTGAGATTGGTTACGGCCGCTCACCAGTACATATGTGGCAATGTACTGACCTTCGTCTCCACAGGTGCCGGGAACCTAGTGGATAATCATAGACGCTGAAAGCTTGCTGTCCGACTCTTTAGAAGCTTCGTACATCTTGAAGTTTCCACTTGAAGAAGAAGGCATTTTGCTGAAGGTGGTTATTGCTGCATTATTAATAAAGGGATATGATGTATGGAACAAGTTGTATCTCATTTCAATATTTCTGTAAGTTGTAGCCAAGTTTGGCCTTTCATCTCGGCTGTTTGAGAGCCTTATGTTTATGCAATGTAATTTCAAAGATATCAATAAAGAACTTATTTCAGATCATATCTGTGTTGCCAAAACTTCTTTATCATCCGCTGCGAATCTCTATTCAAATGTCTCTTTTATAAAAGGAACACGAGCACGCCTTGTACAAGTATAATTCCAGACTTGTACGGCATCACGCCTTAGCGAGGACGAACGATTCGGCGTGAATCTAAGCAGAGGCGAACGATTCCCGAATCGGGGCGTGACAGTTTGGTATCAGAGCACGGCTTTACATCCTTGGAAATTTCTTGGTTTTAAAGATTTCGAAAATGACACAAGCTTTATTGCTTCTCGAACAACTTTGGTTTTAAATGTCCCGAAATGAGATGTTCCATACAATAAGTCCATAAATATATTATGAGACTAACAAACTCCTCTGTTTTGCAGAGATGACAAAGGCGGGTACGACAAACAATGCGAGTAGCTCAAGGGTGGTAGCCTCAACCGACCCTATGGAGAGGATGCTGGCTATGATGGAGAGCCAGCAGAGGCAAAATGCGAAGCAATTCGAGGCCCAACAGAAGCAGCTAGATACCCTGCAACAGTTGGTCCGAACAGTGGTGAACAATGGGGCTCAAGGCACTCCAGTCTCCCGAGAGAGCGAACTAGTGGAGGCAGAGGAACCCCCGGCGGCTAAGAAGGCCACTGCTGTGGCCGACATAACAAAGTTTAAGAAAATCTGCAGCAAAGAATTCAAAGGGACAGAGGAAGCCACCATTGCTATGGATTGGCTAGTTGAAGTGGAAGACCACCTGGAAGCTTTGGGTATTGTTGGATCTAAGAGGGTCTCGTGTGTGAAACTACTGCTCGTTTCCAACGCACACTACTGGTGGCAAAGTCAGAAAAGAATTCTTGCAGGAGTAAATGGAACAACGAAAATTACTTGGCTGATGTTCCGCGAGGCATTTCTGGCTCAGTACTTCTCTTCGACTGAGCAGCGAGCTAAGGAATTGGAGTTCCAGAAGCTCGAACAGGGGAACATGACGGTGAAGGAGTATGAGGCAGAGTTTTCTAGACTGTCTCAGTATGCGATCACGAAGTTTACTGACGATGCATCTAAGGCTCGTCGGTTTGAGCAGGGCTTGAGGCCTGCTCTGAAGGCTCAAGTCGTGGTTCAGAAATATAAGACTTTTCAGGAGTCTTATGAGCACGCAAAGGAATTGGACCCACACTATCCTGCGACGGCGCCAGTGCAAGCGTCGGTACATAATTGGCATAACAAGAGACCGAACAACGGTGGCAGATATGAGGCACCAAAGCGTCAGAATCACGGTGGCTTTCATCGACCTAACCCGCTTGCGCCGTTTTGCAGCAAGTGCCGCAACAGAGGACATTCTCCTGAAGAGTGCAAAGTCTTAGAGGGAGGATGCTATAAGTGTGATCAATTCGGCCATATATCTCGTAACTGTCCAGGGAGGGGCAACCAGAACCCTCCGAGGCAGCAGCATCACCAACAATATCAACAGAATCGTGGACAGGCACCACGACCTCCTCAGCCACAACAGAATCAGAGGCCCGGTGCCCAGGGTCGAGTCTTTGCCTTGACTCAGGAGGAAGCATCATTTGCATCAGATACTGTCGTGACAGGTATATTGTTATTTAATGGCATTCCTGTACGTACTTTATTTGATTCTGGTGCTTCACATAGTTTTATATCTAAAGACTATGTTAAGGAACATGAAATAAAAATGACAATGTTGGATATATACCTTAGTGTTAGTACTCCATCAGGAGTGGAGATGCCTACTAACATGATGTGTAGGGATGGTTACATATGTATCGGGAAGAGAAAGCACCATTAGATGTAGTCGAGCTTGATATGAAAGATTTCGATATCATTTTGGGAATGGATTGGTTAAGTGCATGTTGTGCGACGATTGACTGTGCGAAGAAGCGAGTTATGTTTCGCCTACCTGGGGGAACAGAATTCTTTTACTCGGCCAGTTCGTCGGCGAAGGCTTCGATGGTGATTTCAGCTACTACGGCCCGGCGATTGCTTCATTCTGGCTGCGAAGGGTACCTTGCTTCTGTTCGAGACACACGCAAGAATGGTGCAGACTCAGCTAACACTGAAGTCGTGGCAGAATTTCCTGATGTGTTTCCTGACGAGATACCCGAAATGCCTCCGGACCGAGAGATTGAATTCACTATCGATACATTTCCAGATACTCGTCCGATCTCAAGGGCACCATACAGGATGGCGCCTGCTGAATTGAAGGAACTCAAAGTACAGCTACAGGAATTATTAGACAAGAGATACATCAGACCCAGTGTTTCACCATGGGGTGCTCCGGTGCTATTTGTGAAGAAGAAAGATGGATCAATGCGGCTGTGCATCGACTACCGTGAGCTAAACAAAGTTACAATTCGGAACCAGTATCCGTTGCCTCGAATAGACGACCTCTTTGATCAGTTGCAAGGGGCGTCTGTATTTTCAAAGATTGATCTTCGCTCAGGCTACCATCAGTTAAAGATCAAACCAGATGACATTTCTAAGTCCGCATTCCGAACCAGATACGGACACTATAAATTCTTGGTCATGCCCTTCGGACTGACCAATGCTCCTGCCGCTTTCATGGATATGATGAACAGAGTCTTTCGGCCCTTTTTGGATAAATTTGCGGTCGTATTCATCGATGATATCCTAATCTACTCGAATAACAGAGAAGACCATGCAGAACATTTGAGGACAGTGTTATAGACTCTACGGGAAAATCAGCTCTATGCCAAGCTGAGCAAATGTGAGTTTTGGATGAGTAGCGTGTCGTTCCTAGGGCACGTTATCTCGGCGGAAGGTGTATCCGTTGACCCAAAGAAAATTGAAGCCGTAGTGGATTGGAAGCAACCCACATCAGCCAGCGAGATTCGAAGTTTCCTCGGCTTGGCAGGCTACTACAGGAAGTTTGTCAAGGATTTTTCAAAAATGGCAGCGCCTTTAACTCGGCTAACCCAGAAGGGAGTGGCATTCGATTGGACTGATGAGTGCGAGGCTTGCTTTCAAAATTTGAAGCAACATCTCGTATCAGCTCCAATCCTTACACTTCCAGACGGCGTCGAGGGATTCCAGATATACAGCGATGCGTCCGAACTGGGTTGGGATGTGTGTTGACTCAGAGAGGGAAAGTGATATCTTATGCCTCGAGACAGCTTAAGCCGTACGAGAAAAATTATCCAACGCATGATTTGGAATTGGCAGCGATAGTGTTTGCACTGAAATTGTGGAGGCACTACTTATATGGAGTGGCTTGCGAGATCTTCATCGATCATAAAAGCCTGAAGTACATCTTTACTCAAAAAGATTTAAATTTGCGACAAAGACGTTGGTTGGAGCTTATAAAAGATTATGACTTGACGATCGCGTACACCCCAGGAAAAGGCAATATGGTGGCGGACGCGTTGAGTCAAAACTTTGTGGGATCACTCAGTGTTGACAAACGAATACTGGAGGAATTAGAAAGCATGGGAATTGAACTCCAGATTCGTGGCCGAAATGCACAATTGGCTCAACTCCAACTTGAGCCGAGTTTGTTAGAAAAGATAAAGACGGCACAAAGGACAGATGAGTTCTTGATTAAGATTGGCAGAATAGTGGAAAAGGGTGAAGCCAGCGACTTCACCAGGCACGAGGACGGATCATTGCGACTCAAGGGGAGGCTATGTGTCCCGAAGGATGAAGAACTCCGGAAAGAAATCTTGACGGAGGCCCATTATGCCAAGTATTCTTTGCATCCGGGAAGTACAAAAATGTATAAAGATTTGCGCACGACCTTCTGGTGGCACGGCATGAAACGAGATGCGGCCCTCTTTGTCTCGCGATGCTTAGCGTGTCAACGAGTCAAGGTGGAACACCAGAGGCCCGGCGGGGAGATGCAGAACCTCGCGATCCCAGAATGGAAATGGGATCATATAACCATGGATTTTATAGTTGGCTTGCCGAAGACGCAGCGGAGGAATGATGCAATTTGGGTCATCGTTGATCGATTAACCAAATCTGCACATTTTCTCGCAATGAAGACGACATGGAGCGTCGACCGGTTGGCTCAGCTATACTTGGATGAAATTGTCCGACTGCATGGAGTGCCGGCATCAATAGTGTCAGATCGGGATGGGCGATTTGTATCGCGTTTCTGGGTCAGTTTGCATGCTGCCATGGGAACACAATTGAAATTTAGTTCTGCATACCATCCTCAAACCGATGGCCAGACCGAGAGGGTGAATCAGATACTTGAAGACATGCTTCGGCTTTGTGCTATTGATCTGAAGACTAGTTGGGATACTCACTTGCCGCTAGCAGAATTTGCCTACAATAACAGTTACCAGTCAAGTATAGAAATGGCCCCGTATGAAGCACTGTACGGGCGAAGGTGTCGGTCTCCGATTTGTTGGGATGAAGTCGGTGAACGACAGGTACTTGGTCCGAAGATGGTGGAACAGGCCGTCGAGAAGGTCCGTATGATTCGGGAGAAGTTACGTGTGGCACAAAGTCGGCAGAAGAGTTATGCGGATACTCATCGACGACCATTGGAATTTATGGTGGGCGATCACATATTTTTGAAGGTGTCACCGATGCGCGGAGTTATGCAATTCGGTGCGAAGGGGAAGCTAAGTCCGAGATTTGTTGGCCCATTTGAAATTCTTAAGCGAGTCGGCCCTGTCGCCTATCTGATCGCGTTGCCACCGGCATTGGATGGAGTACATGATATCTTCCATGTTTTCCAACTACGGAAGTATGTACACGATCCAAGCCATGTGGTAGACTTCGGTCCGTTAGGGCTAAGAGCTGACTTGTCTTATATGGAGGAACCCGTGCAGATCTTGGATAGGAAAGATAAAATCTTGCGGAACCGAGTTGTTTCTTTGGTTCGAGTGCTTTGGCAAAATCATTCCGTCGAAGAGTCGACATGGGAACTTGAGGCAGAGGTGAAGGAAAAGTTTCCTTCGTTGTTTGACCTAGGTGGGTTTGTGTTTAAGTTTCGAGGACGAAACTTTTTGTTAGTGTATTAATATGTAATGCCCTGAATCCGTTGCGGAGCACGGTGCGGGCTAGCGGCCGAATGGCCGAGTCGGATGAGAATTGGGGAAACTTTACCAGGATCGCGGGATAATAAATTGAGATCCTTTCCTCGTTATGGATTGGACTCTTTTGAAATGATGCCCAAGATGCAGTGGCGCGCGTCTTGGGGGAAGAGTTCTATATAAGAGTCGCTTGCCCCGAGACCGTTGCCCTGCTGGTTTTCGATGTCGCTTTTGCTGTTGGCTTTTGTGTGCGTTTTCGTGATTGTTTTCGATGAATGTTTTCATGGATTTACTTTCACCGTCTACGCATTTCATATCGAATAACTGAGAGAAAGAGAAGAAGTATGCTGACCAGACGTTGGTGCCAATGCAGGTGCTAACGCGGTGAACCTCGGGTGACGTTGCATGGAAGACCTCTTTCTCTCGACAATTCACCAACAAGTGAGTGGCTTTGATCCTTCGACGATCCTTGATCTTCGCGCATAACAATGGTAGACTTGTTATTGCGTTCGGTGCTTAATAAAAGATGCCTAGTAATAATACGGGAAAGATAATGAAAGATAAATTATCACATGGCTAGGCTTATGTTGCAAATCGAATGATGCTCGTATGCTATATGAATTGTTTAACAGGTGATGCAAAGACCCAAGTATTGGGCGGTAAGTATATCGGACTTCGGTTCGAAAGAATGGGTTAAACATGAATAGTCCCTTGGTTGGATGAACGAATATACGAGCCTATGGCTCAAGACAAGTTGGTAAGATGGAAAGATGGGAAAATGGCAAGATGAAATGAGAACTACGAATATGTGTGGAAGATGCTATTATCATGCATGTCGTGTCTCTTATTAGTTAAGTTGCATTGCATGCATGGTCATGGACAACTTGTATACAAGGTAGTTCCCAAAACGGTAATCCGTGGCCACGGACCCGGTTCGTCCTAGGGGGAACAAGGAATTATGCCGACGTACTGGCATCGGTAAACGGGACTTACAGTGGGGCTAGCTACCCGCACTGAAAGGGCACCGTTGTACCAAGTAAGACGGTCCAAGATGGCGTGTCGCCAGTGACCTTCATATAGACAGGTGGCATAGCTAACATTGTCTTATGCAGGCAGAGTAAGTGGTATTCATAAATATGTACAGGGATGGCTACCGACCGTGGGTAAGATTCACCAATTTGGTGATCAATATGAATTGCTTATGTTAGAACAACATGAATTGCTTATGTTTCTAACATCACTGTATGCTTCTTATATTTCTCATCAAATATATGAATTGTTAATGGACCCTAAGGCAAGATAGAAAGAATACAAATCAATAGTTAACATTCATGTAATTTTACTACTGTTGATTTATGGTGAGATTGGTTACGGCCGCTCACCAGTACATATGTGGCAATGTACGGACCCTCGTCTCCACAGGTGCCGGGAACCTAGTGGATAATCATAGACGCTGAAGGCTTGCTGTCCGACTCTTTAGAAGCTTCGTACATCTTGAAGTTTCCACTTGAAGAAGAAGGCATTTTGCTGAAGGTGGTTATTGCTGCATTATTAATAAAGGGATATGATGTATGGAACAAGTTGTATCTCATTTCAATATTTCTGCAAGTTGTAGCCAAGTTTGGCCTTTCATCTCGGCTGTTTGAGAGCCTTATGTTTATGCAATGTAATTTCAAAGATATCAATAAAGAACTTATTTCAGATCATATCTGTGTTGCCAAAACTTCTTTATCATCCGCTGCGAATCTCTATTCAAATGTCTCTTTTATAAAAGGAACACGAGCACGCCTTGTACAAGTGCAATTCCAGACTTGTACGGCATCACGCCTTAGCGAGGACGAACGATTCGGCGTGAATCTAAGCGGAGGTGAACGATTCCCGAATCGGGGCGTGACATATGTGTACATATATATATAATTGAGCAATGTGAAACTAACTTCAACTACAATTTTTTTTAGTATTAATGATGCCTTATGCAAGAAGGACACTGTTAGTGCACCTAAGAAAATTGAGCAATCTAGTGGGCTTAATATAACAATAGTCTGGGAATAGACATTCGAATGATAATTTCTATTTAGTACAGCCGCACCATACAATTTTAATTTTTCAATTGATTGCAAATTGAGTCTACATAAAAGTATATTCCAGTCTAAGTTGCATGAATAACTTCCTAAGGACCATCTATGTTGTATCTGTAAGACTGTAATGTATTTGACACATGATACTTCCTCGATACTCATGTCAAATCCCTCACATGTTTAGGTTCCAAAGAGCCCAAAACACAGTTGTAAGTGGTTGTGCATGTGTGAACATGATTAAGATATTAGAAAATAACATTCTTTGAAGCAGTCTATCTAGAATATCTTGCTATGTTAACAATTTTGGACATGGATACAGATAGGACACTATATACTGTCTGAAAGAAAGTTAATATGAAATATTACTTGTAGAAAATATATACAGTCAACTAGGAACATTGTTACAAAGAAAATATATGCAAATATAAATATTTGAGCACTAAAATTTATATGAACCACGAAACACGCAGGCCCCAATGTCATATTCAGGGCATGGGAACTTAAAAAGTTAAAACAGAGCATAATACCAAAAATAAATGTTAGTGCACGCACATGCTTAGTTTCATGTCTAAAACGAAGAAAGGGAGAAGCTGAGACCAACTTGGTTTATATCATCTGATATAACCTTTTCAAAAACACCAAATGGTAGCGCAACTGATGTTGGAATTCCAACCCAAGATGGTAATTTTCCTTTTAGATACGAGATATTACGTGATTTGGCTCCAACCTAAAGAAGAAAACATCTTCACAGGTCAGAAAATCATGACACATGATGATCTATGAATTACAAATTGAATTAGGTCATCATCTATGTCTGATAACTATATCTTCATATTTGATAATTCTTCTATGTCTATAAACAAAGTAAAGGTCTTAAAAATATATGAATACCCCAGATAATGAAAACACTCATTGTCAGCAAAGAAGAGGTGATATAGATGTGATGATTAAGCAACACTACTAACCATTTCTGTTGTGAACTCCTCAGATGATATGGCATATCTACCACTAAACTGCTTCTTGACCAGAGTCAAGGTTGGTGGAGACAGACTATCACCTACATTTGCTGAACTTGCATCAGACAGTTCACTCTCCTTTATCTCACTGGGGAAATTAACAATGTGAAAGGAATGTCATAAAAAGCAGATGATAGAAATCTAACAACACAATATATACCAAAATTGACACCGAAAAAATATAGAGAGAAAATATTATAAGTTTAAAGGTAGAAAATCCACTAAGGGTTATTTAAAATGTAGTTAGCTAAAAGCATAAACCAAAACATAGAAAGATCTCAACTAAACCTTCAAGGAATGGAAAGTTATACTTCTCGTTGGAAAGAATGATCAGTTACCTATAAAAAATATCTACAGAAGTGGGTTTTAAGCGAAACAATTTCCCTTCATTTCCTTGGGGTTCAGTCAGAATACTAGGGTCAAAGCACGTAGCAAAGCAGACCTGCGAGGGGTTATAGATAAAAGATCACCACTCACAATCACATAATCTATAAAAGATGAGTGCACATGAACACATTTAATTTAATATTGAACCTTATCTTGTAGTGGTTGTCGAATGGTAACTTAGATCTTCTTTACCTTGCTATTTTTTGCTCTAACAGACACATGAGAAAGAACATCTGGCATATCAGGTGTTAGCACCGCAACTGCGCCATCTGGTATTTCCTCCTCTCCTTTGACACTTTTTGCCACTAAAATAGTTGGTTGTGCATAAGATTCGTTCTGGACCGCAAGCAACTCATCTACGACAACAACATATCCTACAACTTCAACAGGACTTATACCTGCCAACTGTTTCAATCAGAAGAGACCAAGTTAAGATGCAATATAAAATTTATCAGGCAGATAATTTAAAATGTCATCAGAATTTATATTTAGTAAAACTAGAAAATAAGGTGTCTTGGATAACCACTCTGAACTAAAGCTTAAACTGTTAGTTGGTGGTTCAAGAATGTATATCAACTCTTGCTATCCTCTCTTTTCATGTGGAAGACACAGAAAACCAGAAGTTTCCTTGCAGCAAGGTTTTGAACCTAGCACAGAGAGCCTAATGCTCTCATAGATTACTACCATACAAAACCTAGTACAGCCAATAGCCTAATGCTCTAATACTATTTCCAATAACTACCCTGAGCCAAAGTCTTAACGTGTTGTATTGTGTGCTAACATGAAATCATTATCAAGATTTCATATTTAAACTGTGTACAAGTAGCTTTTTATTTCTAAGACTACCATGTGTTTGTTTTGGTCAAAGTATAAATTGGCATGACAAACAAGGAAACAAAATTTGCTACCTTGCCTCACTGTTTACTCTCGCTACGTGTCCTGGCTATTAATCAACATCAGCCCCTTGATTTTATGGAGAGAAAAAAAGTTTATAAAAAGAACAAAGGACAGACAGAAAATTTTTCGTGCATGAAGTATTTGACCACCTTCCAAGATTTGCAACCTTTCGCAACACTGGGTCAAGACGGTTAAGAAGCGCTGATAAAGAAACAGCTGATCCGGCACGGATAATTTCTTCCGTAAATATGCTAACCTGTAGGAACATTCTTGTAAATACAGAATTCAGGTTAAGCTATAACTGTAAGGTAGTATTTATTCATAAGATACACACCGCCCATTGATCAACTCCAAGTAAAGATCCCAAGTATTCCGCAGAAGGCTGCAGAAGTTGATGGTATTGCTCTGCCTTGCTCGTTAGTGCAAGTCGGGTTCTGTCAAGACATGATTTTTCATATAGATCCCACTGATTATCTTTTCGCCCTAACATCTCCATTGTGTAATTCCATCCCTTATATACAACAAAAGATCACAAGCCCTCAACATCACAAGCAAAAGTTTTGCTAAAAGAAACATGACTTCAGGGTAAGGAATGTCACATGTTTAGATGTTGATATATGCAATTTAAACATAGAAATGCCAAATGTTCCACTTAGTTCGGATAAGGACCCCTGTGTACGTCATTCTTCAAGGTAGAGTTTTTATACATTCTTCCAGATTAATGCCTCAGGTTTTGAATTGAAATTGTCGGAAATATTATTAAATAGGTAAAAACCACTGATGCATTATGTCACTAACCTCAAGCAGAGGCTCCACCATCTTATCTTCAATGTGATCTAGAATAAATTTTAATAGTTCCTGTTCAAAGAAATTATAGTTATTTACAAAGAAAACTGGCAACTGCTATAATGACTTTTTTCGAGAATAGAAGTTAAATGTAACTACTGGAAAACCAGATGGCAAGCCTCTTATAGGATTGATCTGGACTCCAACCATGAATCCTTGACCCTGCCAAAAAAACTGAAGCTACATCAAGTATCATTTACAAGAAATAACTATTTAAAAGTAGAATTATGAAAAAAAAATACCTCAGAACTGTAGCCCATGCAAGTTGCAACAGCAGATTCAAGATCTGCACCTGAGTGAACTGCCTAAAAATGACCACAAAGTATTTAGCATAAGCTGCATAATGTGACTCATTCTTTGTACCATACTAAGAAAATAAATGCTTCATAGTGATTATCACAATAAGATATAACAGTTTAGGTCATCTTTTCTACCAAGTTGTCTGTATAAATCCCAACAAATATTTAACATCCTCTTTTATCAAATTCATTTTTATGACCTTAAGGTGCATCAACTTAGCACAAACAAATTTCATTTTCTTTAAGAACAAATTGGTCATGTGAAACTAGTTATATGTAGAAAGAGATGTATTATACCTCCAACATATACATGAATAGCAACTTCAACAAAGATGAAATTTAACTTTTACTTTGGTTACTTTTTGCTGCTACCTATGAAAGATTCTTAAACAACAAACCTTCAGATAAAAGAATTCGGTCAAAAATTAGGTCAAAGATTTCAGCCATTTTTGAAAACTAGGAAATAGAAAATAAGCCCTAACCTACGGATAGAAATTAGGTCAAAAATTAGAGGATTTTACGAAAATCATGTCGATGCAGAATTTAGGGCATAAAATAAGCAATAATCAAGACATAATTTAGGAAAAACTATGTCGCCGGCGGTGGAGGAGTTTGCACACCGGTGGTGAAGGCTCCGGTGATAACCTTTGCTATACGGTGGAGTTTGTAACCGAGGGGAGCAGTGAGCAGGCTGAGGGGAGTGGGGGAGCGGGGAGAAGGAAAGCGGAAGCGGCGAGTTGGGGAGAAAGAGAGAGGATGAGGGTTTAGGCTTTTTTTTAAGTGCGGGAGAAGTGCGGGAGAGTTGAAAAGTTGTCTTAAAGTTTGGTGCTTTTTTTCATAACGCTCGTATCACTGAAAGACTATCAATAACGTTTATATTGGACACCGTCATAGAATGGAGTCTTGCTAAACTTTGATGACGCTTCTTTATCAGCCATCATGAAATCTATTTATCAAGCGTCATTAATAGGTCTTTTTGTTGTAGTGAGTGGTGGTGGGAGTTTGTTTATGTTGGTCGGAGGCCGGTCGGGTGAGTGGTGGTTCTCTCCTCTCTTCTCTGTTTTTTGTGTGTGGTGGTGTTGGCGTTTACGGTGGCAGAGAATGGGCGGCTAAGATTGTTCGGGCGGCGTAGTGGATCTGTTGTGGCAAGGTGGTGATGGTGGTGTAAACGGGAAGATGCGGGTGTGCGGTGGCAGTGTACTGTTGTTGTTGGTAGTGGTGCTTGGTTTTGGTGGTGGTGGGATGGTGGTTGCCGTGGTGGAGTCAATGGCTGGAAGTGACGAAGTTAAGGTGATGGTGGTTGTGCGATGAAGTGGTCGAGATAGAGTGGTGGTGCCAGTAGTGGTGGAGATGGAATAGTGATGGTGGTCGGGAGGGTTTCGGCAGGTGGTGGTGTTGCTCTGGCTTGGTGGTGGTAGCGTTTGGTTGTGCTGGAGTTTGGGTCGAGAGAGAGGTGGCGTCCCGACGATGGCCGGAGAGGCAGGACAGGGGCTGTAGATGGGTTGGCACGATACTATAAGAAGATGCGACAGCTGTTAGGTGTGTGTGTTTAGGCGTTTAGGAATTACTATGTAAAATATTGGGGAGTCCCCAATATTTATAGGGGTAGTGTAGGAAACCCTAGTGGCAATGATGTAAATATAATAGATGTAGGAATATTAGTCGAAACCACTAAAAACTAATCCTAACACTAACTGCTAACAACTAGTTTAACTAATTTAACTAGTTAATTAATTACTAGCTAATTACCAATTAGCTACTAACTACCAATTACTAGCTAAATCCAAAGCCCTAGCCCACAATCCAAGCTTAAGGCTTGGTAGGCTAAAATGGACTAGCTCGCGATCCAAGTCCGAACTTGATAGACTAGAACTAGGACCGAAATTATCATAGCCCAAAACGAAGGAAAATATAATAACTTACAAATCGTTATAAGATATAGGATTCATATAAAAAGCTACCAGTAATAAAATCATATTTATTTTCAAATAATATTTTAACAAATATTTTTGTTAAATAAAAGTAATATTCATACTTATATAAATTCAAAAAAATGAGCAGGAAATTTAATTGGGATAAAATCTCACATAAAATAGTTTTACAAAACTAATGCACCAACAATCCTGAACTTAGTACCTATAACACATTACGATTTCGAAAATATGCTTCATATTAAAATTCATGATTTCAAAGATATTAAAAAAAATAGAAAATTTAAAATTTGAAAAATTTCCAGAATTCGGTTAACAGAGGTTACAAATCTATACTTCTTGAAGAAATTTCGTCCTCGAAGTTTAAGATTAGTAGAGGGATCAAAACACAATGGACAGTTTAGTCCACATCTTCAGCACGATCAAAGAACGATGGCTTTGAAGGTCAAGATAAACAACTCAAAGCCACTTATTCACGACTAATCATTTCGGCATGATAAAATTGAAGTATGGACAATATTATATAGGCACGATTTAGAGTCTCAGGATCAAAATTTTAGTTAGGTCGTGATGACAATAATTAATGCTCCGACACGATTAAGACCTTGAAAATGACTTAAAATCACTTTGGCACGATTTAGGATAGAGCTACGAAAAATTTAAAATCTAGGCATGATTTGGAATGAAATCTGAGCACGAGCGACTCTAGAATCGAAATTTAGGCACGATAGAAAAAATTACTCCGACATGATCAAACCCAAATTCTGACACGACTAAGTTCATAAGCAATCATATATTCATGGTCGAGGATCAAAATCTTAAGCACGATTTAGAGTTAAGATTAATATGTATAGTCACGATCATTGGAATTAAAGTCAATTACTCATGCCAGGTCATCTAGCCACGACCAAACATCAAAAATAGTATTTAAATCAAATTATGATTAGAATAGAACTTAGCCACTTTTAAGAATTAAATCAAAACTTTAGGCACGAGCGATAATAGGACCAAAATCCAAGTCACGACCGGGTTTTAAAATCATTTTGAGTATAGTCAAGAATCAAGAATGCTGACGTGATAAAGGAGATGACCAAAATCGTTTGGTCACGATCAAGGTGGATCAAAATTTAGCGATATTGAAATTTAAAGAATGATTCAAGGATAGGGAAAATCAATTCTCTTCTACTATGATAGAAAAAAATTCTTTATCTCTTCTACTAGGATAGAAAAAGTCAATTCTTTATCTCTTCTACTAGGATAGAAATAAATTTAGTCAAGGTAATCATCTAACTCTACTTTGACTACTACACTTTATCTGATCGTCATTTCCTAATTATTCTTTTATCTTATAAGTTCATATATACCACTACCAAAATCATAATCTTCAGTCATGATTATTCCACTAGTTCCATCTCTACGTCCATATTCTGTATTCCTACCAGGGTCACTACATGATAACAAATTTTGTCCTTTCCGAGCTGGATGATTACGATACTTCCTCGGCCTTTCCCAAGTAAAGAGATACAAAAATTCAAGAGATTTTAAAGTGTAGCTAGCAGGTTTAGATATGAGATAGTAAATGGATGTAATTAGGATAGAGTTAGTGAAGGCAAAAAAAATAACGATATGAGTTGCTCTTACTCATCTGGTCGTAACGAAGTCATTGTCCTTTCCTTTTCTTGTACTTATACATAATCAACAAAAGCATAAAATTTCAACCTCTAAGGTGTTTACCTTTGCCTAAGAGTCAAACTCTCCCTCACTAAATCCTCCTCGTGACTCTAAGTCACTAATTATCAACTATTGATAAGCTGGCGGCCTAATCTTCAACCCTAAGGTCCTTCATCTAATTGGCATCCATATAAATTCTTATAGACTTCACGTCTAAATTATCAGGATCTTTCTAATATAAAAAAAATTCATTACTCATATCATCCATATATGTTAACTCCATGTCATCGAAATTTTCTAATAATAAGGTCATAGAAATCTAGTTCTCAAATTATCCTTTATCATATTCAAGCAATCTCAATTATTGTTCATAATCTAAAAATTAATTT
This sequence comes from Iris pallida, assembly GCA_029216955.1. NCBI lineage: Eukaryota > Viridiplantae > Streptophyta > Magnoliopsida > Asparagales > Iridaceae > Iris > Iris pallida. Next base: position 8,904,650 of record JANAVB010003600.1, read on the forward strand.
GCTGACAACCATGTTGTATGACTCCGGCTTTTGTCAAATCCTCCCAATAAGTTAAATCTTGAAGTACCCATAATCCGATACTTAGTCGCCAATCCTGTAAATTTATTACTCACCAATCCTGATACTTTCTGGACACTTGCATCCTCTAGGTACCCTTGGTACACAGTCACTAACTCCATAACTATACTTAGGATACCAACTAGTAACTATCCTCTGACACAACATATCTATAAGTTACCAAGCTACTACACTATCCAAGAAGCTGTCTCGAAACTAATGAAGGTAAAGCCCCATAAGAAACTGAACTAGAGGAATTAAAGATATCCTTACCCTGAGCTATTAGAGTGATGGAACAGAACTCAATGATAATAAGATGGAATGTTAAGAACCAAATTTAAGATATGATCTGATAACCATACACATCTATCTGAAATTATGTTACCCAGAGTTCTCGCCAGGCCAGTAAGTATAGCTACAATAAACGATAGAGTACATAACTAAGGCATATACCCTATAATTATGTTATCTAAAATTCTCACCACGCCAACCGGTACGGCTGCGAGAAACTCTAAATTCTATAACTAAGATAAGTATACCTCAAATCAGGCTCTATGTTTTTGTCATGCCAGCTAGTATGGTTGTGGTAAACTCTAGACTCCATAACTAAAGCAGACATTTATCTTTCACACTGTCCTCATCAAGTATGTCATCAGAATATACCTTAATTTAGTCCATAAAATTCATCTCGATACAAAATCAAAGTCAATAATGAACACCAAGATTCAATCAACGGACAAGTAAGAGTAAACAGAAATAAGTGAAAATAGATTTTGAGATAGGGTTTAGAGTGCTATTCTCAGGGTCATCCTAATAATCTCTCAAGGAGTCCTATATTATGATTGAGTACTCTCTTATCCTAATATCCTATTTCCTATATCATATCGCAGGCTCGCAGTAGTATGACTAAGCCTATGTACTGCCACGACTTCGCACTAGTTGCAAAGACTGACATGCATGGGCCACCAAAAAATGTGTTACGACCCACACCCGGATATTCGGGCACGAGTACGCGGGCCACGTCCAGCCGATGCCGTAGTATAGGAGGTAGAACATTGTCAAGTATCCAATCTACAATATTTATATGATCTACTATAACAATATGTAGTCAAATCACATACAATTAAGGAAGATATGAATAAAAAAGATGGCAGTAACACTGAACCAAACATAATCTACAAATGATCATATATACATATCAAAAATGTATAGGGGACAAATCCGATAACGGAACACAAATCTAAATAAGGAATAATGGCCTAGAGCTCCCAGAGGTCAACTCACGATTAATGGAACATCGAGATATGTCTCATCTAGCATCATTAGGTAGTCCAAGAATCTGGAGCATAACAACTCCTAAAAAAATATAGTTATCCAGTCAGGATTGGGGCAAAGTACAAACACTAATAGTAATTCCAATTAAATGATAAAAACTAAAACAGTTGTAGTAAATAATACATGATGAGTAATAATGACTGAAACAGAAAATGAATTAGAGCAGTAGTTAAATAAAAGGCAATGACAATAAGCATGGTGAATCAAGAGAGTATGACAATAAAGACAGTAAATACAAGATAACTCAATTAATGTAGATATATTATGTCCAGCAAGTACAATGTAATCAGCAGGAATGTAACTAAACTAGTTTGTTTGAAATACCACTTTCGATATGTAAAAGGTTAGGGGTAGTACGGCACATCGCACGTGAGGGGTACGACTGCTATCGTTCCAGATTAGAACAGTAAGAAGTAATTCCAGGATGTTTAGGAATGTTTACATGTCTACTCAAGTATTTCCTCGTCCGACTAGTACAAGTAAATCTATATCCCGACACATAAATCAAGTACAAGGCCAGCTATAAAGTAAGTGATGCCAGTAGGTGATTTCAAAAATAGTGGCCAGTCAAGTAAGATGCATGTGTCGCAAGAAATGAATCCATAAATACCAATTCGTGTTTCTATCGTGTCAAGAATCAAGTAATACAATACTATAGACCAGAATCATAGAAATTATTAAATAATAGAAACTATCAGAGAATATACTCGCCTTAATTTGCTATAGTCGACGTACGCAACACGAACATATCGACACAGAATAGGTAACGATGCTATGCTCCACAAGATGGTCCTAAACGATGGCACAAGCGGTTCTATTGAGTCCAGAATAGTCCAAATAGCCAAGTTTGGTTTATAGAAGTCCAGAATTGGAGTTCGGCATGATAATTGAGGCCGAATAGAATCTGCGATCAAGGAATAGAAAACGGCTATATTAGTCATTGTTTCACTTAATAAAAATGCCTTTTGAAATCAGCTTTTGAAAATAAAACGAGAAAAAGTACAAGAAGTACAAATTGTTCTGAAAAGTATTACTATGGAAGTCTGATCTGAAAGCGATCACTTTGTTCCTTGGACCATACGATGATGATGAAGATCACTGCTAGAAGATGAACAACCGGAAGAACTAAGTCACCAGAAAGGTATCGACGCACTTGGGCACTGATGGCGAGGCCGAATGCTTTCCTGCTTTGCTTCACTCTGTTCTGAAAGAAAGGTTGAAGAAGAATGCTCTGGAGAATCAAAATCTCTGAGTTCTAATCTCTCTGTTTTCTCTCTTACTGTCTCTGTCTCTCTGTCTGTGTTCTTTTCCCATGAGAAAAATCAGTCTATTTATAGACTTGGCTTTTTGTGCGTAAAACCCAGCAAAAGTTCTGTCTTTACGCTAACAACTGCCACCCATGAATGAAGTCATCCTCTGCATATGTTGACACGTGTCCCATTATTTCAATAAACTAGGATGCACGTACACACGTTCTTCGAAATATGTAGCATGAAAGCCATGTAGGTAAACCACGTTCCGAACTAGTCAGAAGCATATAGGCAAACCATGTTCCAAATTAGTCAGGAAGAATAGGGCATAAAAACAATCCAAATATATTTCGAGCGTAAAGCAGTAGACTAGGCGTAAAATAGCCCTGACATGGACTTCTCGCGTAAAGTAGTTGATAAACAACCTTGAGCATAAAAGTATCCCAAATAAACTTTATGCACACGTCAACTTTTGAGCATAAAAACTCATATAGTCTCCATGCGTAAAAGAAGCTATATTGTGAGCGTAAAATAGCTCAGACCACATACTAAACGACAACATTGGTCTCTGTGTAAAACAAATCCCTTCGAGCTCTGTGTTGTACGCTGTCAATAAATCTTCATGTCAGACTTTACATTAAATGCATAACTTGACAGCTTTGTCCAGCGTAAAGTGGTTAGCTTATCTCCGACGTAAAACCACTGGCTTGACCTTGGCGTAAAGTAATTAGTCTGTCCTTGGCATAAAATAGATCATTTTGAGTGAAATGCTCTATCTCTTTGACTCATTCTATGAAATATTTTTTTACGCTCCTACAAGACCCCCTTCAAAGTTTTCAAATACTTTCAAAATTTGAAACACTTTGAACAGAAGCGTAAAACTCGAGATTTGACCAGTCAGCGTAAAAATCAAGAAATGGTGTCGGTCAATACTTAACCGTCATAATGAATTTTCCTTCGAAACTTTCGAATGCCTCTTCATCTCCCCGAGTTTGCATTAATAATAATCAGTTTCCCATAAGGAATATGAAGAGTTGATTTGATTGTATATATAAGGAGACATTCCTCATTTTTGCGTTTTATCCTCATACTGTCATGGCACCAAAGAAAGAGATTAACAAAGAAGAGGCTCCGAGCTCCAGAATTGACATAGAGACAGAGGTCGAGCGAGCACGTAACTTTATAGAGTGATTTGGACTGACTCCAGCAGTCTTTGGTCGTATAAATGGTGGTCCCTTTACTGCGTACGAAGGATCGGGTGATGCAGAGGCATTCCTCAATCTGATGCGTCGTTTCGGGATCCACAACATGCACGAGTTAGGTGCTTCCCTTCGTCAGCCCAACGAAGGAGAGAAAAAAATAATATTTTATGTAGAAGTGCCATCTATGCATTGCGACTCTTCAACTTATCTGTAGGGGCCTACTCCCCTTTTTTAAAAATAAAATCTTAATATTGATTTCATCTGTTGGTATATAAAATTGTTCTACACCTCCTTTGACTGCATCTATGGTTGTTCATTTCCAAGAGAAACAAAACAACATGTGGCATCTGTCTTGTGGTCACGAACCCCCTTTTATTTAGGAACTTTCCCAAAACAAACTCACTCACGCCAACCGTTTCTTCGACCCTTTATAAATAGTTGATTCAAAGGATGATTTATGCATCCTCATTCTCATTCTTATTCTTTTTCTCCGAAGATAGCTACTTGGAAGACTTCATTCTCCAAATGAGAGATTGATAATGACGATACTTTCCAATGTCGTTCCTCTGTACGCCCAGTCATCAGACGTTGATTCAACTACTCTTAGAGCCGAACCATCTGATCTTGATGGTAAGTTTGATTCATAAAACAATCTTCTGTCTATGAGCTTTTTGTTGAAAACAGATGCCTATCTTTAATAGATAAGGTACGCCTATTGAAAATGAGCGCAAATCCTTAACAGATAAGGAGCATGAAACACAAGTGCAAAGGCGTAAAGCCTTATAACTTAGGTGCACATGAAACACTGGCGCTCGGGCGTAAAGCTTTGTTGATGAGGTGCACATGAAACACTGGCGTAAAAACCTTGTTTGAAATAAAGTGCACGAACATCAGTCTTTAATTGACCAGTATGTGGCTGATGATTTTTCTCTGCTGTTTTCTGCAGAAACTTGGCTGAAGAACTTTTCCAGAACCGGTATTGGCGACTTGGATGCTGTGAGGAGCATTCTTCTGACATCAACATCAGGGAGCTCATGCGCTTTTGACGCGCAAACCAGACAACTCAGAACTTTTCGTGGGATAGAAGGGTCTTCCTCTGTTGGTAGGAAGAGCCTTTATACACGAAAAGTTGGATGGTGGAGTCAACTCTATTCCGAGAAATTGGGTAGTAGAGTTCCTTTCACGGCAGAACTAGGAATCGTATCTCAATGCTGGATACACTCCTATCTCCTCTGAAAGGCCGCCATTTCTCCACCAATTGTATTGGCAGCAACACGTCTTCGGGCTGCCATACTCTGGGATTCTCCTCTCGTCTGAGAGAGAAGACCAGAGTTAATTCCTTTCGTTCTGGTCGCCATTGAGGCTCAGACAGCAAGGAATTGCCACCAACAACAAATCCGATGAAGAAGATCCAAAGAAGAAATAGATCTCAATTAGGTCATCATTGTTGTATAGAATAAAAATCCAAGATGTAATAGATTTCCATTATGATTTGTAAGAAAGTCTAAGAAATGTAATAGACTTTTATAAAGTGAGAATGGAAATGACAAGTCTTCTAAACTCAATAATTTTGTATCTTAACCAGAGGTAATATAGACATGAATGAAATCTCGTTTTCTTTTTCAGAGTATACAATACTATCAGAGGTAATATGGACATGATAGATCGTAACAACTCAAAGAAGACTAGATTAATATCTATTCAGAGGCCAAATGGACATAATAGATAGGAAATACAAGCAGATTTAATATTTATTCAGAGGTCAAAGTAACATGATAAATAATAAATCCAACTTTTTATACCAACTAGTAAGATAGAAGATTAAAATTTCTCTCCAAGGAGACAAGTAATCAGCTTATCCAAACATTGGTAGCTGGGGAAATAAGAAGACAGGTATCATAGAGAATACATGCCAATATTGATGAAAAAATGAATGAATCAACGTATCTTTCGGGAAACGAAAAGTCGATTCAATTTCCACAAAATAAATGAATCTGATGTAGTGAACGGACAGGCCTTTTCGGGAATAAAAAGTTATTTTCAATTTCAAAGACCGGTTCATTAATAGATCTCTCCTATTAAATAGGTGAGAACTCTTTGTAACATTTCATTCTTATTTTCGCTCCTCTATTGGAAATGTCTTCAAAGGATGTGCAGCAAAAGAATGAAGTCTCCAGGAAAGTTGAGGACATCATTGAGACGTGCCCCGTTGAGCCAATTGTGACAGGCCCAACCGAAATAGGCGAAAGCTCTTCCACGCCCAAGCCACCATAAGACATCTTTGCTTTCTTAGTAGAGCCAGGGAAAACTCCAGAAGAAGAGGCGTTGAGGATGGCTGCCTGCAAGTTTTTTATGAACTTAGGCAATGATGCCTTCGAAGCATTGGCTGACTATGTATTCAATAAGGAAAGCAGTGGTCCTCGTCCTGAATCCTTTATTCAGAACAAAAATAAAAAGAAATTTTATTTTCATTCCCCCCTTTTTTATACATAGTACTTCTTAAGAAATTTGCCATTGATCGACATCATGAGTAGATCTCCATTAGGCTTTGATAACCGATAAGCGCCATTAGAAAACACGGTCTCAATTACATAAGGGCCTTCCTATTTTGCTTGGAATTTTCCTTTGCTTTTGTGAGTCATGACCATCGGTCTTCGAACGGCTAATACCAGTTCGCCAACCTTGAATACCCTCTCTTTAACTTTACGATTGAAAGTTCGAGATATACGGGCTTGATATAGCTCAATATGTTGTTGTGCTTGAAGACGTTTCTTGTCCAATCCTTCAAGTTCTTAGAGTCGTAAGCGATCATTGTTCTCTATAGTTAGCTCATTAGCAATAGCTATTCGTAGAGATGGAATCTGGATTTCCAATAGAAGGACAGCCTCACATCCATAAACCAATAAAAATGGTGTAAAACCAGTAGGAGTTCGGACTGTGGTTCGATAAGCCCATAAACATTCTCCAAGTTTCTTATTCCAATCACGTTTATTAGAAGAGACAAACTTTTTGAGAAGTTTGATGATCGTCTTATTGAAAGCTTCGGCTAAACCATTAGCAGCTGGATTATAAGCCGTAGAAGCCAAATTTTGAATTCGATTCTTATTACAGAACCGATAAAATGCCTGACTGGCAAATTGTGGTCCATTGTCATGAATTATCCGTCGAGGAATCCCGAAACGATAAATAACATGGTGTTTGATGAAGCTGATCACATTAGAAGTTTTCACTTCGGTGAGGGGAATTGCTTCTGCCCACTTAGAAAAGTAATCGGTTATAGCCAATATAAACCGATGTCCTTTAACAGAAGGAGGGTTAATCGGACCAATGATATCCATAGCCCAAGCTTCGAAGGGCCAAGAAGCTGCTGTAGTATGTAGAAATTCAGAAGGTTGATGAATAAAGTCAGCATGAATCTGACATGCTTTATACCTTCTGGCATAATCCACAGCATCTGCTATCATGGAAGGCCAATAATACCCCATTCTTCGAATGTGATCTTGTAACTTTGGACCTGGTTGATGAGCACCACAGACACCATCATGAGCCTTACGGAGTGTCTGTTTAGCTTCACTTTCTGAGAGACAACACAGCAAGAGTCCATCGTATGAACGACGATATAACATATGTAAAGATGAATCATAATAGAATCGAAATGATCGTCTCTTAATTGATGCAGCTTCTTTTAGATCTTCAGGTAAAATCTCATGAACCGCATAATCAATGAATGGAGTTCTCTAATTCCTCTGCTGGGAGCTTGACTCTATAGTATAACTTTGTTCAACATACAAATTATTCTTGACACAGAATAAGTCTCGGTCCAACAAAGTAATTGTATTTTGTCTTCGGATTGGAACGGCCAAGTCTGCAGCTAAGCTAGCAAGAGCATCAGCTTCCATATTCTGAGAACGTGGTACAAATTCGATGAAGAATCCTTTGAATGAAAGGACCAACTCGATTACCACTTGATGATAAGGGATGAGATCAGGATTTCTGACTTCATAAGTCCCTCTAACTTGATTAACAATCAATTGAGAATCTCCATAAGCTTCTAGGAACTCAATATCCAATTGTTTTGCTACTTGGAGACCGATCAATAGAGCATTATATTCTGCTATATTATTGGAGCATGGCTCATTGAGAGAATAGGCACGGTATATGACCATTCTGTCAGGAGAATACCAAGACGATTCCTACCCCAGAGACAATATTGCCTTTAGGTCCTACCCGTGATGCTCCATCAAAATATAATTGCCATATGTCATTCTTCAAAGTCATGTTACAATCTACGACTTCATCTGGAATGTCCTCGTATAACTTCGATGTTTCAGGTATAGGGTGAGCAGCTAAGAAATCAGCTAATGCTTGGCCCTTCACTGATTTTTGAGGTACATAAACCATGTCATAAGGAGTGAGTAACATTGCCCAGGTAGCTAACCTGGAATTAAAAATGCTTGGTTTTCTCATCAATACCCGAATGGGATTTATTCTGGAGATGACGTGAATAGTCTGTCCTGTCACATAATATCTTGTCTTTTGGACAGCAAAAACTAAGGCCAGACATTCCTTTTCTACAGGTGTATACCTGTGTTCAGCTCCAACCATCATTCGGCTAAGATAATAAATTGCATGTTCATGACCCATATCACTTTTCTGTACAAGAAGAGTGCCAAGTGAATGATCCAAGGCTCGAACATATAGCAAAAATGGTCTTTCTACCACTGGAGGTACCAGAACAAGTGGATTTGTAAGGTATTGCTTAATGTCATTGAAGGATTTCTGACACGCTTCATCCCAGACAAATGATACACCTTTCTTTAATAGACGGGAGAAAGGTTGACATCTTCCAGAGAGATTAGATATAAATCTTATGATATAAGCAATGCGACCCTGAAAGCCACGGAGTTCTTTCAGATTACGAGGAGGACACATTTCAAGGATTGCTTTAACTTTATCAGTATCAACATGGATACCCTGAGAAGTAATGACAAATCCTAAAAACTTGCCACTGGAAACCCCTAAGAAAGACTTAGTAGGGTTCATTTTCAATTGATGTTGACGCATCAATTCAAATACTGTCCTTA